>OZ019969.1:0-742500 GCA_963970395.1 Ephialtes manifestator | reverse complement strand
ATGGGATTCAAAATAGCAAATGGTTGAAATAGTGAATTTCATAATGATGGCCATTCGAGATTCAGACGTTCCTTATTTTGAAATTCGTTATTTTAACCATTCGCTATTTTCACCCCCACCCTAAATATCTACATGGTTTTGTATGTTGGGCCATCGATATTGTTGAAAGTTTTGCTCACTAATAATCCATCGTGAATTCTATATCCTCTAGTAATGCTCGAATTACAACAACTCGATACTTCATAACGCTCTTATATTCGTTTGTATGGAGGAAGATAAAATCAGTTCGTACTGAACGCGTAATTATCTGAAAATTATAATTGCAAAATGTCCGCCAATTGATATTTAATACTGCAAACCCCGATTTTATGTTATCTTTCTCGTATTATCGATATCACGAAAATTAATCAGAATCTACGTTATTATAATAAACATAAAAATTCATTATTAACGCGAGGATGAAAATTCTATTTAATATCAGAGAATCTCTGAAACAGTGTTGTAAGTTCCCATTACTTTAAGGGATCGTCACAGTGTGACTCCCCGAAAAATGAACGATTTTCGCGATTTTTTTTTTTCTGTGGTTAGGATAAGCTAATTGGTCTGATTTTTTTTTTACAAATGAAAGTAATGATGAAGAATACAAAATGATTTTTTAAAAAGTGATTTATTTATTATTCAATATTGTTTTTATATATTGAAAATTACGGTTAAAAAAAGAGGTCCCACATGGTGTCCACGTTTGTGGACGCAAATTTGATCCGAAACAAAAATTTCAAGAAGGTTATTAATCTGTAGGAAAGCCGCTATCGTGCTATGGAGGCTTTTTTTTTTTAATGAAATTTGAAAAAAATGGCAGCGGTTCGAACAAAAAGTATCGAATTTAACCGATTTTTTCGACAGTTTATCGTAAAAAAAAAATAGGAAGATTTCAAAATAAAAAAAAGCTTCCATAGCACGATAAAGAATGACGTAAAGAATATTCTGTCAAAATTTCAAAGAGATAGATAGAAAACTGTGTCTTGGAGAGTGGACACCGTTTTGAAAAACACCATTCCGAGAAAAACGCGTTTAAAGTTTGGAGTGAGAAATTTTCAGATAAATCGTTTAGTTACGATCAATCGGCGATGCTAGGTCCATACAATATTCCTTCTGCTTCGTACTTGGCCCGTTTATTCAGCGAGGTTGTAGAACTAAATCCCCGCAGGTTAAAAGGTAAGCTAAAAAATTATTTTGCTTCCTCATAGAATCTTTGTTTTCATGAAAAAAAAATTTCGAGATTTTTATGTGAGGACACTTAAAATTGTCCAAAAGTCCAGAAAAGTGATCTAGAAAAAATGCCCGTATGTATGTATGTGTATGTATACAACTCCGAAAATTCGAACGCCGATAACACAAGAACGGTTTTGTATATCGCGCTCAAATTTGGCACACTAGTATAGCAGCAGACCCTCTTCAACTGTACCAATTTTCGACAAAATCTGTGCGAAAATTTCAATTTTATGCCGTTTTTAATTTTTTGAAAAAAGGAGGTGGTCGCTCTAACTTTCGTAAAATTTACTCTATTTTGCTAAATAGTTGATCATAAGAGCAGGTGCACTCAATGCTGTTTGGTATTGAATTTGGCTCGAATCGGTAAAGTGGTTCAGATTTTATGGAATTTTTAATTTTTCAAAAAATTGACATTATCGCTCTATTGTAACTTTTGCAAAACTTGAGATAGCGAGCTCAAATATTGTACATAAATGAAACAATATTCAGCCATTATATATGTATAATTTAGTGACAAACGGTATGAAATTTGTGATTTTATGGAATGTTGAATTATTTTTAAAAATATACATTATCACATTTACTTTCGGAAACGCTCCAATAATAACGAAATAACGGAATAACGAAACAGAAAAAGCAAATTCATAATGTTTATTTATCTAATTTAAACAAGGATGCAAAGTATTTTAATCAACATTTATATGACTTCCGAAATAAATATTCCTTAGTTTTGAATATATTTACTATTCAATAAGTATATTAATTACAAATTTTTTTAAATTTTTATGTTAATTTATATTTGTATTGTTATATCTTCATTTATATTCCATTATGTAATTTAGTCCGGTTTCCTTGTTGCCAGCATTGTACTAATTTTCAAGAGCTTGTCCCATTGCCCCCAATGTAAAATAAATAAATAAATAAATAAATAAATAAATAAATTTATTTGAGGTGAATGGAAGTCTAGTAGGTCGGCATCCAAATAACAAATTTTATTTCCAATGCGTAGATTCTAGTCCCGTTAACAAGATCTTTTTTTTGGGTGTACAACTCTGCTCTGAAAAATACTGAAAACACTGACAAATTGGTACTCGATTAAGAGTACGGATATTGACACTACAGAGAATACAGTAATGAAAAAAAAAAAAAAATGTCTATCTGTGTGCAATTGAAAATAATTTAATTAGCTGTACACTCAATCAGCTCGACGACTTGAATGACCGGTCGTTGAGCGTAAAAGGACACTGGACCTGAACACTTCAGCTATAAAGCTCAGTAACGTTGGGCACTAAATCGGAACTACGATGTTCAATCTCCTGGGAACTCTAAACTCGTTTTTTCCTCGTCTAATGTAAGGCACCCGAACCCTTTTACCAAACTCACATTCCCACAGTCACCGTTCGCAAAGTTTCGATATAGCACTACGAATATATATCTGCTATTCACCCCCGCGATCCAATCGTCCGAAAGCGAACCGAAATAGCTATCCTTAAAGTGGGGGGTAACGTTTCCGCGTAAAAAAAAGAGCTCGGTGGTTCGAATACTTTTGCTGATCAGTTTGTCGCGATGGTCTAAAAAAAAAGGCCGATGGAATACCTATATTCTTTTTTTTTCCTCTATAATAATAAATCGAGCGTGCGCTATTTAGAATTTATCCTTTATTGCGGGAATGTAAGACAACATAATCGTCTAAGCTTGAAAAATACATCTGTCGCTTGTTTTTACAAAAATTTTTTTGATAAATCTTCTATTTCATCTTGGATACTTGTTTGCAGTGTTTCTACTCGTTCTTTCCTCGGTAGTTCTTGAGATTCACCGAGATGTACGCTGGAACGGCCAGGATTGCCACCGCAAATACCACACCGTGTGTTACTTTTTCCTGAAATAATATAAATATTTTAAAAATAAGTTTATTAATCCAAAAAAAAAAAAAAAATGAAGAAATATTGAATATAATACACACGAAGAAAAATCGGTTTCATAGCTTTATTTAAATCAAATGTGGGATTTATTTCAAATAAATGAAATTCTGTTTGAATCAAATAAATTTTAATAAAAATTAATACTGATTCATTTGTATACAATGAAATTTGTTTGATCGAAATAAAATCCTATTAGGCCAGCCATTAGATACATTTTTTTCTTCAAATACTAGCATAATAGAATTTTATTTTGATCAAATAGAATTTATTTCATTCAAATAAAAACGTATTGATTTCAAATAAATTTTATTTAATCGAAATAAAATTTTATTAATTTGAAATATATCCCTTATTTAATTCAAATAAACCCATCAAATTGATTTCTCTGGGTGCAGAATTTTTTTTATGATGCAATTTATTGCCTACTAATAAAACGTATTAATTTTTAATCAATTGATACTCGATTTTTGTAATAGAAAGAAATATTTTGACATAAATTCATCACTACTGTAAATCATTACAAAATGAATAAAAATAAGTGTGAAATGTTTGATTGTTTGCATGGAATTTGTATGAAATATGAGATCTGTTATAAATAAATAAAATTTAATTTGTATCAAGTGAAATTGATTAAAAATTAATACGATTTATTAGCAGGCAATAAATTCTATTTTACCAAAATAAAATCCTATTAATAATTGGCCTAATAGGATTTTATTGCAAATAGAATTTATTGCCCACTAAATAAATCGTATTCATTTTTAATCAATTGATACTCGATTTTTGTAATAGAAAGAAATATTTTGACATAAATTCATCACTACTGTAAATCATTACAAAATGAATAAAAATAAGTGTGAAATGTTTGATTGTTTGCATGAAATTTGTATGAAATATGAGATCTGTTATAAATAAATAAAATTTTATTTGTATCAAGTGCAATTGATTAAAAATTAATACGATTTATTAGCCGTCAATAAATTCAATTTTATCAAAATAAAATCCTATTAATGATTGGCCTAATAGGATTTTATTGCAATCAAATAGAATTTATTGCCTACTAATAAATCGTATTATATTTTAATCAATTGATACTCGATTTTTGTAATAGAAAGAAATATTTTGACATAAATTCATCACTACTGTAAATCATTAGAAAATGAATAAAAATAAGTGTGAAATGTTTGATTGTTTGCATGAAATTTGTATGAAATATGAGATCTGTTACAAATAAATAAAATTTTATTTGTATCAAGTGAAATTGATTAAAAATTAATACGATTTATTAGGCGGCAATAAATTCTATTTTACCAAAATGAAATCCTATTAATAATTGGCCTAATAGGATTTTATTGCAATCAAATAGAATTTATTGCCTACTAATAAATCGTATTAATTTCTATTGAAATTTATTTGATCCAAATAAAATTCCATTTATATGAAACCGATTCCATATTTAATTTAAATAAACCCATGAGACGAAATTTAATATGAGGAATAAAATTAGTGAATATTTTATCTATTCAATAGAAATATCACTAAATAAATAAATATTTCAATAATTTCAACAAAATCGAAGCTAAAAAAATTTATTGCATCAACATAAAGATCTCAATAAAAATTAAAAAATCACGAACACTTAACACAAAATAACTTTTCGCAACAACTTTTCACTCAGCTTTTCTCTAGCTTCGATCCAAAGCTTTTAAGCCAAAGTTTAGCCAGTTAAGAGTTCAGCTATCGTACTTATTTCCGAGAGAGACTCAGCAATAATCCGAATAGCGTTATTCACTACGTGAACAGCATAAGCAAACATCAATGACGCTCATTCACCGTCGAAAAATCGACTCAAATAAATTCCGTCAGCTTTGTAACATGAAAACGAAACAGCCGCAAAATTCGCTCATGCAAAATATTTCTGATAAGCGACTAAATCGATATCACGTGAAAATTATCAAATTAAATCGATTATGTAACGCTGGAGTCTTAATCAAAATTGATCAACGTCAATGACTGAAAAAAAGAAAACGTCTTTGAATTAATAAATTAATTTAAAAAACGATAATAAATTTTTTAATAAACTTACCGCAAAGGAAATGCGTACACGAGGTGGAGTACAAATGTAGGATCGGTTCAACGACTTGGACACAGAATTTCTCGCCATAAGGCTTGTAATGAGCTTTCCTGCACGCATCATCTTCGTCGTAGGCTTTAGCAACCACTGAGAAGCGGGAATAAAAAAAATTTGGAGTCCCGACGAACGAGGCAAATGGCGAATAAGTTGAGCCAAGGTCAACTGCTTTCACCAGTTTGACAAAACTAAATCGACCGATCCAGCCCCGCCTCTATTTTTCTCTCCCGGCTTATATTCTCAACACACAACGTTTCTACGTCTCTTATCGCGACTGAGATATGAGGAATATCGTTGAAAGCGGGTGCGTACCACTCGGATTGGTAGTTCTGCGCGTAAATACGTGTGTGAGCCGGAGAACCACAGACGCAGAGGTGAGTTTACAACGCTGCTTCGCTCAAACCAAAGTATTCGTGGCTAGGCAGACGCGACGAAAAATATTTACAACTCGTTAGTAATGTTTAGCGTGCCGAACGTTGCGAACTGAAATCGTTAAGGGAGTTTGTTTCATCCGAGACCGACGCAAGTATTGTTCTACTCTTTATTACGTTGTTCGTGCTTCTAGATCAATAATATTAATGATTTCTTGAAGGAATCAATAATGGCGCCAGTGAAAATCGCACGAAAACTTTGATTTATGCATCACGATTAAATTGATATATTATTAGCATCTGAAGGAAACAAAATTTATGACGTTAGTACAGAAATTATTATTTTTCTCAAAGGAATTTAATTATTTTTATATTTTTTAAAAATTATTTTTTTTTCAAAGGAATCTAATTATTAAATTATCTTTAAAAATTATTTTTTTTCTCGAAGGAATCTAATTATTAAATTATCTTTAAAAAATTTTTTTTTCTCAAAGTAATCTAATTATTAAATTTTCTTTAAAAATTTTTTTTTTCTCAAAGTAATCTAATTATTAAATTCTCTTTAAAATTTTTTTTTTTTCGCAGAGGAATCTAATTATTAAATTATCTTTAAACATTTTGTTTTCTCAAAAGAATCTAATTATTAAAATATTATTAAAACATTTTTTTTTTCTGAAAGAAATCGATTTTTTATCTGTTTGATGGAAGCAAAAAATATTTTGTATTAATTCGAATTGTTTTCTAAATCTGGAATTGAGATGATTTACTGTTAGTTCTTTTTTTTTTTTCACTCGCGCCTTCGCGATAAACGATGAAGCTATTTTTGGATCGTGTGGCGCCATATTCGATGTTTTATTTCGTCTCGACTCGAGTTACTCATTTTATCAGGAAGATAACAGGACGAAATATGTCTGAAAATCGATATAACTGTTTGCAGCACTGAGAGGAAATCGACAAGTTGTTAACGGAGCCTTTTTCTGGAGCTGGAAGCCATAAAAGGCGAGTATCCCGTTTTTCAAACTCTACAGACAATATATAGAAGTGAGTAATTGAATGCGCGATCGATCGTACCGTTCAAACGATAATTGCGGGTAGCAACAACATAATTAAAGCAAAAAAAGTTGAGGAGAATTGAAGTGCCTTTAACATTCTGAAACTGGGATTAAAAAAACTGAATGATTGAATTTAACTGAACTGAAAATTGCCGTTTTTATCAAGATTATTTTTTAATATGATATTATTGAAAATGATGTAATTCAAAATAATTTGGCTTTTGGCTTATTCAATTTAATTGACTATTTTTGCCTCGAAAAAAAAATGGTGTTATCTGATTAAATAAGAGATTATTTCTTGATTTGATATTATTGAAAATGATGTAATTCAAAATAATTTGGCTTTTGGCTTATTCAATTAAATTGACTATTCTTGTCTCGAAAAAAAAATGGTGTTATCTGATTAAATAAGAGATTATTTCTTGATTTGATATTATTAAAAATGATGTAATTCAAAATAATTTGGATTTTGGCGTATTCAATTTAATTCACTATGTTCGCCTCGAAAAAAAATGGTGTTATCTGATTAAATAACAGATTATTTCTTGATTTGATATTATTGAAAATGATGTAATTCAAAATAATTTGGATTTTGGCTTATTCAATTTAATTGACTATTTTTTCCTCGAAAAAAAATGGTGTTATCTGATTAAATAAGAGATTATTTCTTGATTTGATATTATTGAAAATGATGTAATTCAAAATAATTTGGATTTTGGCTTATTCAATTTAATTGACTATTTTTGCCTCGAAAAAAAATGGTCTTATCTGATTAAATAAGAGATTATTTCTTGATTTGATATTATTGAAAATGATGTAATTCAAAATAATTTGGATTTTGGCGTATTCAATTTAATTGACTATTTTTGCCTCGAAAAGAAAATGGTGTTATTTGATTAAATAAGAGATTATTTCTTGATTTGATATTATTGAAAATGATGTAATTGAAAATAATTTGGATTTTGGCTTATTCAATTTAATTGACTATTTTTGCCTCGAAAAAAAATGGTGTTTTCTGATTAAATAAGAGATTATTTCTTGATTTGATATTATTGAAAATGATGTAATTCAAAATAATTTGGCTTTTGGCTTATTCAATTAAATTGACTATTCTTGTCTCAAAAAAAAAAATGGTGTTATCCGATTAAATAAGAGATTATTTCTTGATTTGATATTATTGAAAATGATGTAATTCAAAATAATTTGGATTTTGGCGTATTCAATTTAATTGACTATTTTTGCCTCGAAAAGAAAATGGTGTTATCTGATTAAATAAGAGATTATTTCTTGATTTGATATTATTAAAAATGATGTAATTGAAAATAATTTGGATTTTGGCTTATTCAATTTAATTTACTATTTTTGCCTCGAAAAAAAATGGTGTTATCTGATTAAATAAGAGATGATTTCTTGATTTGATATTATTGAAAATGATGTAATTCAAAATAATTTGGCTTTTGGATTATTCAATTTAATTGACTATTTTTGCCTCGAAAAAAAAATGGTGTTATCTGATTAAATAAGAGATTATTTCTTGATTTGATATTATTGAAAATGATGTAATTCAAAATAATTTGGATTTTGGCGTATTCAATTTAATTGACTATTTTTGCCTCGAAAAAAAAATGGTGTTATCTGATTAAATAAGAGATTATTTCTTGATTTGATATTATTAAAAATGATGTAATTCAAAATAATTTGGATTTTGGCGTATTCAATTTAATTGACTATTTTTGCCTCGAAAAGAAAATGGTGTTATCTGATTAAATAAGAGATTATTTCTTGATTTGATATTATTAAAAATGATGTAATTCAAAATAATTTGGATTTTGGCGTATTCAATTTAATTGACTATTTTTGCCTCGAAAAGAAAATGGTGTTATCTGATTAAATAAGAGATTATTTCTTGATTTGATATTATTGAAAATGATGTAATTCAAAATAATTTGGATTTTGGCTTATTCAATTTAATTTACTATTTTTGCCTCGAAAAAAAATGGTGTTATCTGATTAAATAAGAGATGATTTCTTGATTTGATATTATTGAAAATGATGTAATTCAAAATAATTTGGCTTTTGGCTTATTCAATTTAATCGACTATTTTTGCCTTGAAAAAAAAAATGATGTTATCTGATTAAATAAGAGATTTTTATTGTTGAATATGAAATTTTGGGAGTGAAGAATGCAAATTATTCACAAATTAGTGTAAAGTACTGCCTTGTATTATTTATTCGCAATAATACTCTCAAAAAATTATGACAGAATACCGCAAGGTTGGTTACACATGTGTAACATTAAATTTCTATTGATTTCACTATGGCGAGACATTAGTATTGTCAAGCCATTGTTATCAGTTTAATTTTTTCGATAATGCTTGATATGCGTTGCGATGTACAACGGAGTTGCGAGGAGGCCAATAGCAATTGCAGCTCCATGGGCTGCCTTTTCCTGCAAAAGTAAACATTTTTCCCAAATTGTAAACGATTATAAACAAACATACTTTTTTTTTATACTAATTAAAAATGAAAAGAACATTTGTAACTGTTTAGAGCAATATTTGATATAAAAAATCTATGTAACACAGAAAATAATCTAAAAGAATCTTTATGAAATATATTATCATCATCAATGGAATTTGCATTATTTTTTCAATTCTTTGGCTGATGCATACAAATTCTAATTCCAAAATGGGACACAATAAAAACATTTATAAATAATTGAAAACTTAGTATTTCTAGTATTTTTTAAATTATATTATTTTCCTACAATGCTCAATTTTCACTAGTTTAGTAAACGAATCAGTGAAAACTTTTGTATGTTATTTTTAAATTTAGGTTTTTTTAACTGCTATTTGAAAAATGCAATTACAGTCCATTGCACTTGTGATAGCTAAAATTGTATTCAATCAAAATGTATCAACATCATGTAAAGATTTAGTTTTTTATTCCAAAATACTGATTAAAAAAAGATTCATGAATTATTGATAACTAAGAAGAATCATCCTTTTAAAATGATTTTTTTTTCTTTCATGCATATTAATCTATAATAATTTGGTTATGATGATATTTAAAATACATCATTAAAAAAAATTGTAATCCCTGCTTAAAAATTATTAAAAATAATGATAAAGGAGAGTCGTAATCAATACATTTCTTGACTCTGCAGTTTAAACAGATTTTTATATGATATAGAAAATAGAAATACACAAAATTTCAATTATTGTGAATCGCACAAAAATGATTATAAAAAAACATTTCTTTAATCTACAATTTTTTGCATATAGTAATTACGTTGCTAATTCAAACTCTGCACATATTACATAATAAAAAGGGGTGTAAAAAAATTGTAAAATTTGCTTAAGGTTAAGGTACCAATGATCGGACGGTTAAGAGCAAGTGAAACATCTCCCCCCTGACCATTCTGGTCTCAATCGGTATCAAAAATTGTAATCAACTTTTTTCATGCGTACTGACATTTTACAGCTTCAAAAAGAGTTTCATTGAATGTGGGTATCACTGGAGTATCAAAAACTGTAATAAACTTTTTTCATGCATACTGACATTTTACAGCTTCAAAAAAGAGTTTCATCGAATGCGGATATCACTGGAGCATTCGATGAAACTCTTTTTGAAGCTGTAAAAATGTCAGTATGCATGAAAAAAAATTGATTACAGTTTTTGATACCGATTGAGATCGGAATGGTCGAGGGGGAAGGTGTTTCACATGCTTTTAAGATGATGTGATAGTGCTCGGTCGGTAACAAAAACTGTAAAGCGTTGTTCTTGGTTACAATTGATATTTCAGGCAAAAGACGAGAACTACTGACTGCGTCTTGGTACCCTGCAGTCAGTACTTGTTGAATTTTATTCGAAAAATTAACCGTGGCGACGAATAACACTTTGGGAAGATTCGACTATCTCACTCGTAAGGGGAGGTGAAACCTACTCCGTCGGTAACAAAAACTGTAATCAATCTTTCAGAGGACACCGAACGTTTTTTGATAAAAGAAATGTTTTACATCATTGGTCTTTTAATTCTGCTTGATGTAAAACTTTCATTTTTCCCAAAAAAGATCAAGTTTCTGAGAATTCTTGTTCCGAAAGATATTCGCTATCTTTCTCGCACTCATGGAGGTTTCACCTCCCCTTAACGTGATGTGTTACTCGTTTTTGTCGTTCTCTCTCGCTCTACCGCGAGCGCCAATGGCGCTTTCTCGCGCGCACTCACGACGACTCGGTCAGTGTAACACATCACCTTAAGGTGATGTGTTACACGATGTGTTACATGTGAATCGCCGTGAGTGCGACCGAGAAAGCGCCATTGGCGCTCGCGGTAGAGCGATAAAGAACGACAAAAACGAGTAACACATCACGTTAAGATGTGCTACATGTCGTCTGTCTCTCTCAGATCGCCATAAGTGCGAGTGAGATAGCTGAATCTTCCCGAAGTGTTATTTTTCGCCACGGTTGATTTTTCGAGTAAAAGTCGAGAAGTACTGACTGCAGAGTACCAAGACGCAGTCAGTACTTCTCGTCTTTTACCTGAAATATCAATTGTGATCAAGAACAACGCTTTACAGTTTTTGTTACCGACCGAGCAGTAGCACTGCTCGGTAGTCTGTCTCTCTCAGATCGCCATAAGTGCGAGTGAGATAGCAGAATCTTCCCGAAGTGTTATTCTTCGCCACGGTTGATTTTTCGAGTGAAAGTCGAGAAGTACTGACTGCAGAGTACCAAGACGCAGTCAGTACTTCTCGTATTTTGCCTGAAATATCCATTGTAATCAAGAACAACGCCTTACAGTTTTTGTTACCGACCGAGCAGCAGCACATCATCTTAAGGCGAGGTGAAACCTACTCAGTCGGTAACAAAAACTGTAAACAATCTTTCAGACGACACCGAACGTTTTTTGATAAAAGAAAAGTTTTACATCAGTGGTCTCTTAATTCTGCATGATGTAGAACTTTCATTTTCCCAAAAATGATCAAGTTTCTGAGAATTCTTGTTCCGAAAGATATTCGCTATCCTTCTCGCACTCATGAATATTTCACCTCGCCTTAAGACAATATGATACACCGGTGAGAATTTCTTCGCCTAATGTTAAACGCATATAGGTCTGTCTCTCGCACATAGCTCTGTCTCTCTCGCACTATTTTTTTAAAATTCTTCCAAAAAAACGACTGAATCGACTGAGGAGCCAGAAGCTTAGCCCAATTCTGCCGTATTTCCGTACATTCTCTCAAAATTTGAGCCCTATCTGTCGAGAAGTTTAAAAGAAAATAGCTTTGTTTGCTGATTTGATTCAATTATAAAAAGACTGAAACTAAAGTCAAGCTTGGATCTTTCAGTTTCATAAACCTACGAATTAATCGTCAAAATATTCAATCATTTTCTAACTATGTAATGTCCCAGTTTTCGGACGCTCTTTTTCATCACGTACGTATTTCCGGACACCTAATGTTCCGATCAATCAGACAATCATAAATATCAAGAATTATGATATGCAAACACGATTGGTTCGAAATAGAAACAAAAGTATCTCGATTACTTATCGATTATATTAATAAAAAGAATATATATACATGAAAATACTTGAAATAAGCTATGTAGAAAACTGGCTAACCTAACAAACAAAATAATAAAATAAACACACAAATCCTAAACTTACATCAATTTAAAAATGTGGATAAGATGTCAAGTTACAATTTTGCTTTTTTGATATTTAAATTCGTAAAAAGCTCAAATAAACGAAATATGGTCCAACGATTGGGACGTGTCCGATCATTGGTACATTACCGACAGAATCTCCTCGTGTTCACTTCGTTGGTGTGTCACAATTACAAAAACGATTATAAGAAAAAACCTTTTTCTAATCTCCTCTAATTTCGCATATTATGCCTTAAAACTTTAAGCCTCTTTATTGCTTACTGCAATTACGTTGCTAATTCAAACTCTGCACATATTATATAATACAAAGTGGTGTAATAAAAAATTGTAAAATTTGCTTACAGCGAATGGTATCCTGACTCTGGGAGGTGTGCAATAAGTCGTCCTGCTCTGAATAGCGAACCTTCCGGTTGCCTGACTGATTCTGATGGCTTGTTGAGCGCCCAACATCTTCGACACTCGATATTTTTGTAGCTTAAGTTAAAAGAAAAGCCGAATGTAGCTCGAGCTCGGAACGATTGTACAAACGTAGAGCAGAATGGATGGAGAATCGTCGAAAAACGCTGCAGAAGAACATTGCGCACGATGCGCGGTAGTCAACATCGCGTTTGTTGCATAAAAATTGCATAATTCCGTAAACCCGAAAACCTCTTCAATACAAGCAACTACAACAAAATAACAAAGGTATCTTCTTAAAAACAATCTAATCCTCGTCTTTTAATAACTTTTCCTCAAAGTTTCAGATCTAGGGACGCTATTTTGATTAGGTCGTCCAATACTTGGCTCGTCGTTCGTCCAATCACAGTTCCGCACAATTGTCTACATATATCTTCGACTTTTAGTATCTATATTATAGGTCACAGTACACAGTACATGTGTTTCCAACTTCTGATCATATTCATCCGAAAAAAAAACATATCGTTCATCGAGGTTCGCGGATGATGCAACAGAATTCTTAATTTAAGTTTTTAATAATAAAATGTTTCAGCAAATATAACGAATTCTATTTATTGTTTAATCTCCTTCATCGTTCCAATTCCTATCTAGATAAGTATGCTAGAAAAAGAATCATAAAATTCTGATAAATCTCGAAGCGACTTTGTGGGATTCATATTTTAGTCGTTAAATCGCGGGTCATCATTTGTTTTTTAAAATCTATAATCTGCTCTCGAGGGGCTAAAGGGGTAAAACGAGAATGCACGTTGGGAGCCATGACGTTCGTATGTCCCTCCCACTATTTCCCTTCTCCGCCAAACACATACATATAGATAATGCACCGTGTGTATATATATAGTACGTGTACATATACTCAAATATACACATATAGATAGTGCAGCGTGTGTATATGTATATATAATAGTATGTGTACATACATTCGCTCGCGTTGACACGATAGGCCAATTCTGGCACGACCGACTTAGGTTAACCCTCTATTCGAGGCCAACATAAGTCGATCATCCCGCGATTTTAAAAAAACCCTTAAAGTGATAAAAAAAGAAAATGGCCATCGTTTACGAGTGATATGGTGGCGATCGGTGTTGTGTTTCGCAATTTTTCGAATGTACCCATCGAAAACTCGTTTCGCGCAAACTCCGCGGACCTTAAAGCCACATATATATATAGATATATATATAATATATATATACGAGACTCTGTAAGACGAGATTTTGATACAGTGACGGTCTTGTATTTTTCTCGCGTTATAAATATGACATATGGTGTTAAGGTGGTGAAAAAAGTGTCGGATAAACGATAAAGATATAATGTGTTAATAAGGAATAAAGAAAAATAGCTTTTATTATCGTGAACAATTCCGGGGTCTCGCAGCGAGATGCATTCGAATGTAAACATGGCCGACAGCGTGTTGTCGAACGAGTGTTTGTGTATGCCTATAACGAAGAACTTTAATCCAAAGTCATAATAATCGAAGTAAAATATGCTCACGAAAGACCCAGGTAATGTTTTGTGCACGTTATTACATTGTTATTTAGCAGTGCGACTACCGTGTGACCTTTTTTTTCGACGCTCAACAGTGACAATCGTGCGTGTTTCTATCTCACTCGAGAACAGTGCAAATTCCAACATTTTTCCCCTTTTTTATTTAGGTCGACTCGCGATATAGCCATTGAAAACAGATATTATTCTCGTCGGCTTCAACTCGCGGTTGCATTGTTTATCCTTCGATGTTTAAACTCCTTACGATGATTATGGCTTTTCGTTACAACGAACAGCTGGATTATCGGGAGGTTCAGCTGACGACATTGATCTGCTAATACGATCGAATAATTACTAATGTTTTTTTTTACTTCTAATAAACAAAATCGTGTAATTTCCATCGGATTTTATGGTCTTTTTCAAGATTTTTTTTTTTTTCGGCAACAATTTTTTGTTTTGAAAGAAATTAAAAAATAAAGATCTTGATTTATTTTGAAATTATTGGATTTTGGAAAAATTTCTATATTTTTATGATTTTTTAGTTTTTTTTAATTGCGTTTTGTGGTTTTTGTGGGAATTCATGATGCTGAGAAAGTATGACCTACTTAAGGGACTTCATTTACATGAAAATTATTGCAATGCAATTGTTTGAATTGCTTTTTTAAAGCTACAAATTCTTGCAATAAAATATAAGAAGAATTCTTATATTTAAGAAGAAAAAAAAAAGTAACTTTAGCAAATGTTTCTGAGGTAAATGGCTTAAGGAATTAATTCTGTGGAATATCATTCTGTTATCACTCTGATAACAAACTGCAGACATACAGAACATTTTCTATTTGCTTAGGAATACATTTAAGGCAGGAAGAAAAAAAGATAAATACTGTACTTTTCATAAAAACTTTGCCAACATTTTATAATATTTGCAGGAATTTTGATGATGCTGCAAAAAGATTAAACTCCTTATGACGATTATGGCTTTTCGTTACAATAAACAGCTGGATTATGGGGAGGTTTTATAATAATTACTAATGTTTTTTTTACTTCTAATAAACAAAATCATAAAATTTCCATCGGATTTTCTGTTCTTTTTCAAGGCTTTATTTTTTTTTACGGGAATAATTTTTTTGTTTTGAAAGAAATTAAAAAATAAAGACCCTGATTGATTTATTTTGAAATTATTGGATTTTGGAAAAATTTCTATATTTTCATGATTTTTTTAGTTTTTTTTTAAATTGCGTTTTGTTGTTTTTGTGGGAATTTGTGATGATGCTGAGAAAGTATGACCTACTTAAGGGATTTCATTTACATGAAAATTATTGCAATGCAATTGTTTGAATTGCTTTTTTAAAGCTACAAATTCTTGCATTAAAATATAAGAAGAATTCTTATATTTAAGAAGAAAAAAAAAAGTAGCTTTTGCAAATGTTTCTGAGGCAAATGGCTTAAGGAATTAATTCTGTGGAATATCATTCTGTTATCACTCTGATAACAAACTGCAGACATACAGAAAATTTTCTATTTGCTTAGGAATACATTTAAGGCAGAAAGAAAAAAAGATAAATACTGTACTTTTCATAAAAACTTTGCCAACATTTTATAATATTCGCAGGAATTTTGATGATGCTGCAAAAAGATTAAACTCCTTATGACGATTATGGCTTTTCGTTACAATAAACAGCTGGATTATGGGGAGGTTTTATAATAATTACTAATGTTTTTTTTACTTCTAATAAACAAAACCATGAAATTTCCATTGGATTTTCTGGTCTTTTTCAAGGCTTTGTTTTTTTTCGGGAACAATTTTTTGTTTTGAAAGAAATTAAAAAATAAAGATCCTGATTGATTTATTTTGAAATTATTGGATTTTGGAAAAATTTCTATATTTTTATGATTTTTTTTACTTTTTTTTAAATTGTGTTTTGTGGTTTTTGTGGGAATTTGTGATGATGCTGAGAAAGTATGACCTACTTAAGGGACTTCATTTACGTGAAAATTATTGCAATGCAATTGATTGAATTGCTTTTTTAAAGCTACAAATTCTTGCATTCAAATATAAGAAGAATTTTTTTTTGAAGGGTTTAAGAAATGCAGGATATTTCATCGCAAAAAAAAAGTAACTTTAGCAAATGTTTCTGAGGCAAATGGCTTAAGGAATTAATTATGTGGAACATCATTCTGTTATCACTCTGATAACAAACTGCAGACATACAGAAAATTTTCTATTTGCTTAGGAATACATTTAAGGCAGGAAAAAAAACATAAATACTCCATTTTTCATAAAAACTTTGTGAATGTTTTATAATATTGCAGGAATTTTGATAATGCTACAAAAAGATGACCTACTTGAAATGCTTAGCAATTAACAATTACATTTGCAATTATAGAGAATTTTCAAACACACTTTATGCTTTATTTATTCTTTTAAGATTTTCTAAAATGATATGTGAATACTGAATTATTTGTAAGAAATTTGCCAAAATATTTCAAAATTTCCTATTATTCTAAAGCGTTTTAATAATGCTATAAAAATATGACGCATTTAACATTTTTGACAATAGCATTTGGGGATTTATATTTAAAAGATTGAAATAAAATAAAATCGTTGGAGAAGAAAGTTGATAGCATTTCTAATGTTCTGTGATTTATATTTAAAAAATTAAAATAAAATAAAATTGTTGGAGAAGAAAGTTGATAGCATTTCTAATGTTCGGTGATTCATATTTAAAAAATTGAAATAAAATAAAATTGTTGGAGCAGAAAGTTGATAGCATTTGGAATATTCGGTGATTCATATTTAAAAAATTGAAATAAAATAAAATTGTTGGAGAAGAAAGTTGATAGCATTTGGAATGTTCGGTGATTTATATTTAAAAAATTGAAATAAACTAAAATTGTTGGAGAAGAAAGTTGATAGCATTTAGAATGTTCGGTGATTTATATTTAAAAAATTGAAATAAACTAAAATTGTTGGAGAAGAAAGTTGATAGCATTTGGAATGTTCGGTGATTTATATTTAAAAAATTGAAATAAAATAAAATTGTTGGAGAAGAAAGTTGATAGCATTTGAAATATTCGGTGATTTATATTTAAAAAATTGAAATAAAATAAAATTGTTGGAGAAGAAAGTTGATAGCATTTGGAATGTTCGGTGATTTATATTTAAAAAATTGAAATAAAATAAAATTGTTGGAGCAGAAAGTTGATAGCATTTGGAATATTCGGTGATTTATATTTAAAAAATTGAAATAAAATAAAATTGTTGGAGAAGAAAGTTGATAGCATTTGGAATGTTCGGTGATTTATATTTAAAAAATTGAAATAAAATAAAATTGTTGGAGAAGAAAGTTGATAGCATTTGGAATGTTCGGTGATTTATATTTAAAAAATTGAAATAAAATAAAATTGTTGGAGAAGAAAGTTGATAGCATTTGGAATGTTCGGTGATTTATATTTAAAAAATTGAAATAAAATAAAATTGTGGGAGCAGAAAGTTGATAGCATTTGGAATGTTTGGTGATTTATATTTAAAAAATTGAAATAAAATAAAATTGTTGGAGAAGAAAGTTGATAACATTTGGAATGTTCGGTGAGTTATATTTAAAAAATGAAAATAAAATAAAATTGTTGGAGCAGAAAGTTGATAGCATTTGGAATGTTCGGTGATTTATATTTAAAAAATTGAAATAAAATAAAATTGTTAGAGAAGAAAGTTGAAATAAAATAAATAAATTAAAATTAAAAATAAAAATAAAATTGAAATAAAATTGTTGGAGAAGAAAGTTGATATTTACATTTTATTTCAGGCTGGGTGAGCGATGAACGTATTCCGGATCTTGATCCCATGTGCGTTGCAGCCTAGCGAAGAAAGTGAGGAAAGCGGAGGCAGTTGGAGAAGCGGAGGTGGTTGTTGGTCACTAGGAAGAGGACAAGAAGATGATTCACATATGACCCATAGAATGGGAGCATCTGCTTCTACTAACTTTCCTGCCACAGGCGGTGATCCTGTTCAGGCAGCGAGACTCTCATCCTCTGGGAATGCCGATCAATTCGGTATCATTGTCCGGTACGATTTTCTTACACTATTTTATTATTTTCTAATTTTATTAACGAATTTCTTCTTTACATAAATAGTAACAATTTCTCCATTGAAAACACTGTTAAATATATTTAAGGTCAAATTACTACACAGTGCAGGAACATCTTTTACATAAATGAGTATATAATTTTACTGCACGAGTATAACGTAAAATTGATGCACATTTCTGGTAAATTTGTTACAAAATTCGTTTTTTTTTAAATATAAAGTTAAGTTAATAATAATAATATAACAAAATTAATAAGTTAATTTTACAACACATTGAATTTTCATTTTCTTTGGTATATTAAATTGAATTTCCTACACAGATTCAGTAAAAATACATTAAATTACTATACAGTATACGAATTTTCAAAATATTTTTTAAAGTCTACAAATTAAAAATAATGAAAACTATTTGAAAAAAAAATGCATTGAAAACCCTTTTTTATAACTTCAAACCTTGAATCCTTAATTTTTTTAATTCACATTTCGTGCACATAGCACATATAAGCCATGATTACTTTTATGCCATTGATATAATTTTGGACAGATAGAGATTCATCATTTGAACTTTCATCATCTGAATCACTGGAAAAAAAACGAGGAACATTACTAAAAATAAATGTTGTTACTTGCTTCACAAATTGATTGATACAATTACCTTAGAGGGAGAATCAGAGAGTTACTTTGAGGAGAATTTGCTGTTAAAATTGGGAGTGCAGGCAGAGAATAACCATCACAAATGTACAATGGCTCTTTTCCATAAACCTGTGAAACAAAATAGAATTGCATAGCAAAATCTAGTAATTATGTTTCAATTTGTTCTCGTATTTTTGTAGCAGATTCTGACCAATCTTATAGCTTTGGCAGCTGCTTTAAAATGTGGATTCGTTGGATCTTCCTTCCAAGGGTCAATTCCCAGATCCATTTTAAGTTGATAATCGTTAGCGCTTTTGTATTGATTCCACATCTTTCTCACATGATTTTCCACGTGAATATGAGTCTCCCGCGCTGTTTGATTGGGAACCAAACGTATTGAAAACTTTGCCACAGCTCTGTAACGACATATTCTTCATTTTTTCAATTTGTCTCATCAAATTTGTGAGACGGACGGAGAAAAACGTAAAAATTTAATTTATGATTTACGACAAATTGTTGTTGAATAAAAATAATAAAAAATCCTATCAAATGGATTCATAGAGCGCTACATAATTATACCCAGAATTGTAAATGACTAATAATTGTGTAGAAATAAAGATGGTGATATGATCAGCTCTATAATTATGATTTCATAATAATAACATTTAGCGATTATAAAATAATTACTAAACTTTTGAATAGCTGCAAAAATTATTATTTTGTAATAAAATTTCATGGTAATCATTTTTGAAAAAATGAAGAAACATAATTAATGCATTAAGAAAGTAGTGCATTAATTATCTCTTTCATTTTTCCCCCTATTTCTTCTAATATTTAGGCGAAAATTCGTATTTTTTGCAGCTATAAAAAGTTTACACTCTATTTTATAATCACTACATTTCATTGTTATGAAATCATAATTACAAAACAAACTGTACTGTAAAGTCGATTTAATGAATTAATGGGGATTTACAACTCTATTATAATAAAATAAAATAGATTATAAAATAGAGTGTAAATTTTTTTATGGCAGCAAAAATTATTATTTTGTAATAAAATTTCATGGTAATCATTTTTGAAAAATGAAGAAACATATTTAATGCATTACTTTCTTAATGCATTAATTATCTCTTTCATTTTTTACAATATTTCTTCTAATATTTAGGCGAAAATTCGTATTTTTTGCAGCTATTAAAATGTTTACACTCTATTTTATAATCACTACATTTCATTGTTATGAAATCATAATTTAAAAACAAACAAATAGATTTAATGAATTAATGGGTATTTACAACTCTGATTATACCATACATACATAATTATACAATCTCCATAATGCGAAAATGTCGAGAAAGAGTGACCCGAAAAAAGTGAAAGCAATTGTGAAGCATAAGAACGAGAAAAAAAAACTTCAAAACTTCGAACTAGATATAAAAAGACCTGCTGGGAACGGCAGCTCGATTCTTTTCATTTGAACAAGAGTTCGTCTTAAATTCGTGAATAGTGACGCTTGGAAGTCGAGTTTTGTGCATAATAATCCGCGAAGCGTTTTCCTTGTGTCTCAAGCGATTAACGCCAAGTTTTTCCTTCAATTCCTCAACGTTCATTTTAACTGCATCGGTAGCATCTTTTTCTACCAGAGAAAGCGGAACTACATCTTTTAATACCTACAGAAATTTTATCATTCGTTATTATTAACATAAAATACAATATACAAAATAATTATTATTATTTACATTTTCCACAGCAAGTTTGTCGTATTTGTCCATCAGAGAAGAAACGACGTGAACGGCATCGATAAGTGGTTGATTAAAAGCTCCACCGTACATTGAACTATCTATATCTTCAGTTCCACAAGAAATATCTAACGAAAAGTGACATATCCCTCGATATCCGTACCGCAGACACGGATTTTCATTGATTTTTTTGTCAACGGTAAAGCAAATATAATCAATGTCTCGAAAAAAATCCCTTTTACTCTGAGCAATATCATCGAGAGTTGGGCTATAAATCACTGCAGTTCCCTCGACGACGAACTTAATGTTTACTGGTATTGGAGTCTTTGTCGATATGAACGTTTTCAATGCGTTCAGCCAACAAATTAATGGTCCTTTGCTTCTCGAGACACCGCAGCCGTGCATTCTTCCATTTAGAGTTCTCAAATCGAAATTATTGGTTTCAGAACCATCTTTGTTATTCTTCGATAACACATCTATTCGAGAATTTTTATTGGCGAATTTAATCGAATTTCAAATCTATTTTAACCAACTTAACCAACCGACATGACCGTAGATACATATAGTTTTCAATTCTTCGTCAATGAACAAATTTCCGAATAGCACAGGTGGAAATTGAGTTCCTGAATCGGCTCTGCATTTTGTACTTTCAATTAACTCCGTTGTTGCTCCTAAGTCATTTAATTTCGATTGACATAATTTTAGCTGCAAAAATATGAAAAAAATCATTCCAATTATGAAAAAGGGATCAAATAAGGTTACAAAAAAAAGTTTACAGAATAGTTTGTCTCGCAGTTACGAATTTTTAATGATAACCTGTAGCGATTATAAAATTATATGTGAACTTTTGAATAGCTTTAAGAAAAATCGAATTTTTAATTAAATTTTGGGAGAAATTGTGAGATTAATGAACAACCACAGGCCTCCATTACTTTAGTAATACATACAGTATTTATCCAGTTTTTCAATAAGATTATCATGAAATTTTATGGGGAATTAATATTTTTTGCCTCTATTTAAAAGTTTACCCGTCATATTATAATAATTGCAAATTATTATTATGAAAATATAATTACAAAGCCAATTGTAGTATCAATTTCGTTTAAAAAATAATTAGGGTTTTAGAACTCTGGGTCACATTTCTTGAATATAAAGTTTATAGATAAGATTTATAACAAATAAATCTTGATTACCATTTTGATAACATCAGGAAAGTGATTCTCCTCCTGCGACAAGGACGGAATAGCCACAGCCTCTTTTAAAATATCAGTCATGCTGGCGTAATTTTTGTCGACAAATTTGTACAACTCCGGTAGTTTTAGCGTAGGTAAAGTCTTATTTTGGTTGCCATTCATCATGCTGTTGAATAATTATTTTCCAACTAATAAAAACGTCAATTGATTGACAAAATGTCGTAGGAAAATCGTCTTTTATTTTTTTCGATTGTTTGCTTCGTAGGGATCGAAAGAAAAGGGTAACAGGATTCGCAACACTGCGAAAAAAATTCATAAGAAGACGTCGCTCATCGAAAGCTTGTGATCATGGCCGAGTCATCAGGGAATTGGTCTCGACTTGGAGTCCTCTTGAGGCTGGAGCTCTCCTGGAGGAATACGAGGCCTTGGCAGCACTAAAGGATCTACACGTTCAAGCGGAATTGGCCAGACCACCCGCTACTACTTTTAAACAGGATCTCTCGACACTTTACGACTACAAATACTGCACGGACGTTGATCTAGTTTACAGAGGCGCGTGTTTCCCCGTTCACAGGGCTCTACTCTCAGCCCGCTGTCCCTACTTTAGAGAATTATTGGCAGGATGTCCAGGTACGTTATTTAAAAAATTTTCAACAGTTTTCCTTCAAAATACATTATATTTTAAAATAAATTCGATATTTATTTACAAGAATGACACTGAAACTTATACTACAAGAAGATATGAGGTATTCTGTGGATCGTCGTTTGTTTATCACTGTTTTCCTTTTAATATTTTATAGCACAAAAAAAATACAAATTCATTTTTCAATTAAAAAAAAATTGTTTCGTTAATAACGTCATAAACTGAATTTGACACTACGCGGTCGAAAATGTTCCACGATGCACGGAATTGAAGATAATTCTAATCCAAACGAAAGATTCGATTTTCTATGTGTTAATCATACGGGAAATACAAAAGGCTGTTGCGCCACCTGTAAAAAAAATAATTTTTAAATTCGTATAATCACTAAAAATTTGAATTTCTCAAAAACTACGTCGACTGTGTATTTGAATTTTTTACAGTAAATTCTGGGTCCCAAAACAATTTTTAAGACTAGAACGAAAATGAGAGTCGAAATTCCTGTAATTTAATGATCAAATAATATTAAAAAATGTATGTCATGTTTTAATTTTAATTTCTTTTTTTGCTACTGTTCTAAGCCGCCCACCATTTTCATACTAGTCTCAAAAATTTTGTTTTTGGACACAGAATTTACTGCAAAAAATTTAAATACATAGTCGACGTAGTTTTTGAGAAATTCAAATTTTTAGTGATTATATTAATTAAAAAATGTTATTTACGGGAGAATTTTATTTTTAGTTACTATTCTAGACTGCCCCGCATTTTCGTTCTAGTCTCAAAAATTTCGTTTTTGGACACAGAATTTACTATAAAAATTTAAAAAAAAATTATCGACGTACTTTTATAGAGATTCAAGTTTGGGGTATTATTTTACATTTTAAAAAAATTTTGTTTTATTTTTAGTTGCTAATCTAGGCCTCGCCCCACTCTGGGCCTAGGCTCAAAAATTTTGATTTTGGATACAGTATGTGCTGTAAAAAAAAAAAAACGTCGACGTACTTTTTGAGCAAATCAAATTTTAGGTAATTTAAATTTTTTTTTAACCTAAAAAAGATTTTAGAGTGTTTTTTTTTATATTGCTCTACAACATCTCAAAACGAAACAAAAGAAAAAATATGAGAATCGCGACCCTGTTGATAACCGGTGGAATGCCTCACATGTAACGTTTAATAAATACACAGGAAATTCATAACGTAAAACAATACAAATTTAAAAAAAATACAAGTTCGAGCGGCCATATTGATTTTCGGTAGGTTTACAAAATTACGATTTTCTTTATTTTTCAAGTGTTTTCATCCAAAATTCAAGCGGGCGCCGGATATTATAATCCGATGCAATTTGAAACATATTTGTAATATATTAACAACGTAGTTTGTAAACTACGAAACCGAAGCTTTTTACCGACCAAAGTCGATAAAAAAATCTACTCCAGCATCCCCTTAAAGATAATTCTAAATCAATTTTCAATGTTTTTTTTTAAGGGTATGGCGCTCGTATATGTCTGGACCTAAGGACACCGAGCCTAGAGGTCCAGATGTTTTCCGCATTGTTGCGTTATCTCTACACCGGAGATATATGTCCGCACGACACGTCTTTGGACACAAATCTTCTGCGAAGACTCGGCGAAGAATTGGGTACCCCGAATCTTCTCGAGCACGATCTCAGATATCTGTTAGACACTGGTGATTACGCGGATGCCGCTCTGGTATTCACGTCGGACAGTGATTACCAGAGGCCCGACAGCGGCAGCTCCGAATATGGCTTTCGTCCGAAACTCGAATTGCCTTGCCACAAGGCAATACTTTCGGCACGATCGCCTTTCTTCCGAAATTTGATACAACGCCGGACGAGATCCGGCGAGGATCACACCGAACGGGCTCTGCACATACCAACTAGAATAGTTTTAGACGAATGCGTTATTCCCAAAAGATACGCGAGGGTTTTACTCCACGCTGTGTATCTCGACACCGTCGATCTCTCGCTCATACTGCGAGGCAGTGGATGCGGAAACAGCGCGGGTAGCCTTGGCGAGGTAATGTAAAATAACATTACTTTTAATCAAAAGCGCAGAATTTGGATTTTCGGTATTTTCTGGGGTAGAATATGCGACTTGAGAATGATAGTGAAGGGCAAAATTCGATATCTTAAAGAAAAGACAATTTCAGGTTCGATTTTTGGAAGTCGGATCTGTGAATTCTGGAATTGGAAATGGAAAAAAGTCACTTTGTAAAATATTATGGTAAAATGACTTGTAAACCGTGTTTTCTGGGGTAGAATATGCGACTTAAGAACGATAGTGAAGACCAAAATCGATATCTTAAAGAAAAAAAAACTAGCCTGAATTTTTGGACCGGAAGTCGGATTTGCGAATTTTGGAATCAGAAACGAAAAAAGTCACTTGTTTTTTAAATCTTGGTAAAAAGGCTTGTAACCGGTATTTTCTGGCATAGAATATGCGACTTGAGAACGATAGTGAAGACCAAAATTCGATATCTTAAAGGAAAAAAAAAATTAGCTTCGATTTTCGGACCGGAAGTCGGATCTGCGAATTCTGGAATCAGAAACGGAAAAAAGTCACTTGTTTTTTAAATCATGGTAAAAAGGCTTGTAACCGGTATATTCTGGCATAAAAAATGCGACTTGAGAACGATAGTGAAGACCAAAATTCGATATCTTAAATAAAAAAAAAATTAGCTTCAATTTTCGGACCGGAAGTCGGATTTGCGAATTCTGGAATCAGAAACGGAAAAAAGTCACTTGTTTTTTAAATCATGGTAAAAAGGCTTGTAACCGGTATTTTCTGGCATAGAATATGCAACTTGAGAACGATAGTGAAGGCCAAAGTTCGATATCTTGAAGAAAAAAAACTTAGGTTCAATTTTCGGACCGGAAGTCGCATCCGTGAATTCTGGAATTAGAAACGAAAAAAAGTCACTTTTTTTTAAAATTATGGTAAAAAGGCTTGTAACCAGCATTTTCTGGGTTAAAATATGCGACTTGAGAATGATAGTGAAGGCCAAAATTCGATATCTTGAAGAAAAAAAAATTAGCCTCAATTTTTGGACCGGAAGTCGGATCTGTGAATTCTGGAATCAGAAACGAAAAAAGTCACTTTTTTAAAATCATGGTAAAAAGGCTTGTAACCAGCATTTTCTGGGTTAAATATGCGACTTGAGAATGATAGTGAAGGCCAAAATTCGATATCTTAAAGAAAAAAAAAATTAGCCTCAATTTTTGGACCGGAAGTCGGATCTGTGAATTCTGGAATCAGACACGAAAAAAGTCACTTTTTTAAAATCATGGTAAAAAGGCTTGTAACCAGCATTTTCTGGGTTAAATATGCGACTTGAGAATGATAGTGAAGGCCAAAATTCGATACCTTAATGAAAAAAATACAGTATACTTGATATATATTTTATGAAGTTTAAATGTAAGATTTTTCTAAAGAACAAATACATCACTAAAAAATCTTTACTGATCAAGAGACGCGGTAGCGTCTCGATGCCAAGTATTAAAAGAAAATTTGTAATGCCTTACGAGACTCCTCACGACCGAGACGCTAGCGCTACTCTTATTATTTGGACGCTCACCCTTTTTCGTCCGCTACGAAATTCTAACTGGAATTATCTCAGTCGAAACGTCGCGGACGCCAAATGTATCAGGCGCAATATTTTTTATTTTTTTGATTTTTTGTACGTGAGTGGATCCTCTTAAGAATACGCATTTCTTAAATAAAATAATTTAAATTATTTAAAAATCTTAGGTCCAAGCACTGACACACACGGGTCGTATGCGACCGAGTCCTTTGGAAGAAGCGATGGAGCTCTACCAGATCGGAAGATTTCTTGAGCTAGACATTCTTTCCCAAGGATGTGAAGATCTCATACTCGAATGGCTCACACAAGATTCCCTTGCGACAGTTTTACGGTAAATTGCACATAATCATTTCTTCGATTGTTTTTTTTTTTGCCAAGTTTTTTTAACAAATTTCTCTTAATTTCACGATACAGATGGGCCAGCCAACCGCACGGATCGGCCTGGGTACACAGACAAGCGTTGCACTTCCTCAGAGAAGAATTTCAGTCGGTAGTAACGTCGCCTGTACTTCATCAATTGGATCACACGCACATGACAAACGTGTTGCAAAGTCATTTCCTCCAAGCGAGCGAACTCGAAGTCCTTCAAGCAGTACTCAAGTGGGGCGAACAGGAACTCGTGCGACGTATGGAGGATCGCGAGCCTAATTTATTGAGTCACACGGTGCACTCGGTTACGCGCAAAGGCGTCAAGAAGAGAGATCTTAGCGACATCGAATTGCGAGAGATACTCAGCGAACTTTTGCCACTTGTGCGAATGGATCACGTCCTGCCCGCCAGTAGCGAAATCTTGGCTCAAGTAATATTTTTCACCTTCAATATCTTGACTCTTTGTCTGCATTTTTTTTTTCGTCGCTTCAACTGAGGACAACTAGATTCTTACCGAGTTACTTAATTTTTACCACTGAAAAACTGCGGCCGATTGCTTTTTCGTAATTTCAGCTGCAAGGACTTGAAATTTTTACACTAAATTTTAAACAAAAAACCTAAAACCTTTTACAAACAAAAAAATGCTCCCGAAAAAATTGATCGCAAAAAAAATCGCCACAAACAGAAAAAGCTTGCAAAAAAATTGCTCGCAAACAAAATCGTTACAAACAAAAAAAGCTTGCCGAAAAATTGCTCGCAACAAAAGTCGTTACAAACAAAAAAAGCTTGCAAAAAAATTGCTCGCAACAAAAATCGTTACAAACAAAAAAAAGTTTGCAAAAAAATTGCTCGCAAACAAAATCATTACAAACAAAAAAAGTTTGCAAAAAAATTGCTTGCAAACAAAAAAAGCTTGCAAAAAAATTGCTCGCAAACAAAATCATTGCAAACAAAAAAAGCGTGCAAAAAAATTGCTCGCAAAAAAAATAGTCGCGAAAGAAAAATTGCAAACGAAAATTTCTTGCAATAATATTGAGCCAAATTTTTTAATACTTGGCTCCGAGACGATATCGCGTCTCTTGATAGCAAAAATTGCCACAAAGAAAAAAAGCTTACGAAAAAAATTGCTCGCAAACAAAAAATTGCAAACTAAAAATTTGTTGCAAAAATATTAAGCCAAATTTATTAATACTTGACGTTGAGACTTGGCGTGTCTCTTGATAGCAAATTATAGTTCTGTACGCTGTATAGACTTCGACCGCTGGAAATATCTATGAAAGGATTAATTCATAGATATGATTGACAAAGAAACGCAATAGCGTGTCAAGTATTTTGAAAAATTACGTATCAAAACTCATTATGACGTCATACAGTTCTGCTGATATGAAGCATTATCGCTTATAGTCATTACCCCGATTAGTAAATCGAGTCAATGTATTCCGGTGTTTTCAGGCTATTAGAAGAGGTCTCGTGTCGACACCACCGAGTCATATGATAGGCGATGAGCGGGAGAATTTAAGAATTAACGCATGGATCCGTGGAGGGAAAAGGAATGGCCTATTCGTACGGCCTCGATTATTCATGCCTTATTACGAAGAGATTAAGGTATTATGTCTTAACTCACATAATAATGCAGCCTTGAGTATCTCTTTCAACACGTAATTTCTTTGTTATAGGCTCTAGTCGAAGAACAAATGGTTCAGGAAACCGAATTAGTTAGACTACGGAGGGCGCGATACATTCCCGATATTCCTGATACTCTGTACATGGTCGATGAAAAACCAAGATCAATGGGAGCGGTCGGCGTTGACGTACTATCAGCCGCTTTGCCAGGTAAAACGAATTAAGGATGTTCGACTGTTTCACACTAGTCAAATTAGTGCTTAATTTTTGGAATTGTTTCATTAAAGTTTAATGCATTAAATAACTTTTGCGAGGGCCCTAATTAAAGCCAAGGAACACTGTTACTTGGAGAAAAATATTAGTATTTTTGCTGTGGATACTTGAGACACACCGAGCTAAGAAAAAATGCAGTGTTTTTTTTATTGCGATGAAACCCAAGACCATGAAAACTGAAAATTAATTATTTTTCCCAATCCCAGCAATCTTATCTGATACTTACCAGCATTGTCAATTGGCTTAGTGCTCGTATTTGCATCAGAGCAATATACTTTTACCAGAATATTCGATACTTCTAGATTTTCGACGTTTTTCATGAAAATTTTGCTTCAAATAGCAGTTTAATTAAAAAATCTAGAACTCGGTTAATACACGAGATATCAACTTTTGCGAGGGCCCTAATTTTTTGACCTGAAATAACTTCACTTTCACTTATCACTAATTTCAAAAAAATTTCAACTGAATTTAATTTATTTATTTATATTTATTATTTTATTTCCCTTCGCTATAGATACTATTTTTAATTTATTACGTTATTCGATCATAACCGCACTCCGGCACTTGTAGAACATAATCGATACTATGTTGACAGTTCTTTATGACAAATCTTGTCATAATAATTGAACGATTAAACGAACTTACCTGTTGTGAAATTATAATATAAGTGAAAATATGAGTATTATCGGTACCTAAATTCCATACATGCCGAGAGTCACTTTAAGGTTATTATGAGGCAAGGAATCGGAAAAATGCGATGTCCACGACGTTGCTTTGTTTCGACCGTCTGTCTTTGCATATTATCATGATTTTAACATCCAAATTAATTCATAATTAAATAATGATGCTGTAGTTTCTCATTTGGACGTCACTAGGCGTTGCGTTAATAGTTATTTGATCTCTAAACATATTTTTGAGAACTCTGAGACCATTTTTATAGCATAGATAATTGAAATTCTGCAGTAGTTTCAGAATCTCTGTCTCTCTCGCAAAAAGTGCAACAAATGCACGGAAAACATAATTTCCGATTGATTTTTTTAGTGGTGCTGTTTATCGCAGGCAGATTTCACAGGAAACTAAGCAAACTTGAGCCCTCAACAACCTTTAACTTTAATTATACGCTTTAAACAAAGAGTGCCTGACTTAATTAAGGTTTTAACAAAATAAAAAATACCACGATCACATTTATTTTATAAAGTATGATTAACTCTTGATACTTTATTATTTTAAAAAAATGCATTATTTGTACATTTTAAATTCTATGGAAACGTCGAGTCTTCTTTAATTTTGCAATTCGATCTATTTTCCTACGTAGTGCCAGACTCGGCGACGATGTCGGCGATGATCAAGCGGGAACAAAAATTGCGACAATCTCCGAGTTGCCAAAGGGCTGTGAGTTTGCCGCTTTCGTCGAGACACGAGATCAACAGACAAGTTAGATTACGCGTCGTCAGGGAGTTCAATTTGCCGGACGCGGTTGCAGATCTCCTCGAGGCAAGTCACACATATATATATAAATATATACTATATTTATCTCCACCTACATTTTTCTTAATAATTTAAATACATAATCAAAATATACATACATAATATATAAACATCCTCTGGTTGACAGTTTGCTTTGCATAATTTAAACTAGTGCTTGAAAAGCCAGTTTCAATAATGAATTACTAAATATACGACAGAATCTCATAATTCTAATCTCCAGTGCATTCACAGAGTAAAAATATTAGACTTTCATCGTTGGCTTCTAGTGTAGTGCAAATTCGATATAAATCCATGTATTTATTGCATAGTTTGCAAAAAAACACCAGATCAACAGTAGCAAATTAATCTATTTCTTCAGCCATCCTTTTTTGTCGAAAAATTGCACTGTGTGCAACATTTTCTGTTGATAAATTTCGCCACCACCGATGGAAAGGAAACTCTTGCTGCTGTTGATATCCTCCATCTTGGGAGTAGCGCCAGGTTTCGATTTAATAACCTGAATCATCGACAAGCACTGGTCAAATTTAAGGGGCCCACATTCGTTTAATTTCTCTAATAGTTGCTGTTTTGGAAAAACGGAAGTGTCGACTTTGAACCATTTTAGAGTTTCGATAAAAGTCTCATAGTAGGTGTAGACTAAGTCGTCGAAACTTTCGTCGATAACTTCGATCTTGGGGCTTGAGATGAGGAAAAATATGAGATCTTTTACTCCGTAGTCGTAGAAGCTCAATTGAAAGTCGACGATTTTCATATCGATGACTTTGCCCGACTCATCGGCTTTGAACATCATGTTGTTTACCCAAAAATCGTTGTGCACAAAAGTAGCCCAATGTCCTTTAGATTCCTCGCTGTCGCTGCTCATAACTTTCGCCGCGTACTTCATCGTTTTTTCTACCGATTCGAGGTACATCGCCGCTTCAGGAATATTTTTTAAATCATCGGTAGACTTCATCATCATTTCATGAACGCATTTCATAGCCGTTTCGTTGGCAGCTTGTTTCAACGCTGGTCGCACCACTTCATCAAAGACTTTCGGCTTTTTTTCCCTCATGGCTATCGCTATTGCGTGCAATTGGGCGAGTTTTTTAACCGCGAATTCGCACTGAGATTTGTTTAATCCCAACATACGATCGATGGTCTTGTAGCCGGAAAAATTAAGATTTTGCAGAACTATCGAAGCCTGTGCGTCAAATATATCGGGATTCTCGATTCCCAATCTTCCTCCATAATACTGAGCGCCTAACCAAGATTCTTCGGGCTTAATTGCACCGTTTTCTCGCTGAAGAGACAAAAATTCTGGTGCGACGTCTCTGTAGAATTGCAATTCTTTTTCAAAGGTGAATGGACTGTTGAAAAGCTCCTGCAACCATTCTGTAGGCGGCGGAAGTTTTACAACGAGATTCAAAATTTCACTCTTGGAATTTATCGTCACTGTCGCGTTCACCGCTAGAATTAAACTACCGAAATTTTCACCGGGATCCGTTAGATTTTTCCAATCGACTTTCTCTATCGTGATTTTATCACCGAGAGTCTGGCGCAGAATACCCGTTAAATCCTTAACTGGTAAAGCGTCCTCGGAAATTGGCATTTCTGCAACAAAAATGAAAAATATATATTTACCTTCATTTATATTTTTGTATAGAATTTTTCAATCTCTAACACATAAATTGGCTTCGGATATAATTAATTGGAAATATTCGATCGAGGGAATTAAAAATTATCGTCTATGCAAAAAATAAGGACGTTATTAAAATTCTAATAAATCTCCTATAAAATTCAAACTCAAAAGATTCTTTGAAGGCTACTAAAGAATTCCAATTGGTCTGAGTAATTTCACAATAGAAATTACAGTCCGCAACAATTTCTAATACCGATTTGAAAAAAAAGGAAAAAGAATCTCGAATAATATGTAATTCTGTACAAAAGTGGAAAAACAATTTGTACAATCGTCGGAAAAATAAAGTAAAACATTGCTTAAATAGTATTTAGTCCCGCACGAAAATTATTCTCATTGTGCCTCAAGCATTGAGTCATAACGTTAAATTTTCCACAAGACAGTTTTTAAATACTCTCGTGGTTGCGTTAAGCATAACGATTAAGAATTTGCATACTTTTTTCAAAATTGACGTCAGGTCGTCTCTGACTTCTATTTCAAAGTCACAAAAGTCTAGGCGCCATAAAGTTTCCTTTGTAACGATAAGTATATCATTAAAAGACTTTAAAAAAAAAACCAGTACAAAATAATGGAGTATTACAATTTTATCTCCTTCTGAGAATGCAGTCGATACTATTTTGTGAGTTTATCAGTGATAAACTTAAAGCTCAAGTAGTTTATGATGCAATGCAATATTGTCGATTGCATAAGTTGAAAATGTTTCGATATGTCATCCACATGAATTACAAATGTCCATTGAAAACTGGTGTTTTCTTTTTTGTTCCCACATCGAGACAATACACCTAATTTGAATACTCGTGCGGATCGCAAACGCTGTCATGAGACAATCGTTGTTAGGTACTACATCAGATCCGCTCTAGAAATAGTTTAACTAAATTTCGCGGTTTAATAATAGCCCCAAGTCCAGTGCTGAACGAGTTGAACGAGTCGTTCGTTTTCTCAGAGGCTTTTTAGTCTCACTAGAGAATTTCAATCCCATTTGATGGAGAATTCAATTCCCAAACACCCAAGACGCAATTACTCACGCTGTCACTCGATCATTAACAAAACATTCAAATAAGCTTCGCATAATTGAAAGCATAAGTTGGTTCTCATATGTCGAACCTTGAAGCGTACATACATTACGCTTCCGCGTTCAGTTGCCTCGGATTATCGTTTTGCGGTTCAGACGTTGCGTAACAAAACTCATAATAATCGTGAACGAGTGGACAAATAGATTATCGGTGCACGAAATTGCGAATCTACGACTTGACGTAACTGTCTAAAAAAAAAAAAACATTATGCTTGCGATCCACTTTCGTGTGTATTAAGAGTGAAGATTTTTCCTTCCCTGTGCAATTTATACCGAGTGATTTAATCCGCATTGCCAGTCTATTGCTCTTGAGAATGAAGCTCGGAAGCGATAATTCCAAATCTAGGACAATCGTCGCCTCTTGAAAATAAATAGGTCTCCAAAAAAAAAAAAAAAAAAAACTGCAAGCCGATAAGTGGTAATCGCATATTACCACCCACTCGAGATAAAGCCGCAGTTTCTGTTGGCTACCCAACTAAAGCTTCAAAGATCAAAATAGTTGAACGCACATTCACGTTTTTTTTTTCTTTTCCTTCATTGTCGATCCCTCGCTTTAATTATCGAGGGGTGGCCTTATTATCGCTCTAAAAATTACGACGACTCACCGAACACGTTTATTTTCAGCACACGCGTCTCACAGTTTGAATATTTTTCATGCAAGGAAGATATACGGAGCTCTACTCAAATTACACTGGCGGTTCGCGCTCGAGACTCAGCAACGAAGCAATGACAACTGAACACCATTTGACTTTGACCCTTATTCTCTCCCCCTTCGTATGTCGTTTCTGCACGGTCCCCCCTTTTTTAGTGCCACAATTGAATCAACCTACTGCCGGAAATATTGAGATGTTCGCAAGTGGTTATTTCTCGAGTTTGCATGGTTGAATCGCTAATTGAGACTCTTGACCTCACATCGGACCTCGTAAATCATCCTTTTTCCTCACTAAATCGACAGACATCGGTGCTTCTTTTTTTAAACTGAGAATAACTGAAGGAAAAATAAACATTTCCGCTATTCTCACCTGATGATTTTTCTTGTTAACACGCACTGAGATCCGAACGAAACTATAGCAACTTTTCTATGCCACGCAGTGAAATAACCGTTAAGTCAGATCGATGGTTAACCGTGTCGATTTGCTACGGTATCGCGGATGAATGACGTGCACTGGAGTGTGCCGGAGTACTTACGGCTCTTATCTGCCAGCCACCGCAACGATGACCGTTGAATTTTTTTTAAACTGCAGGTTATCACAGTTCATAAATACTCATAGCTCGAATCTACTTTATCAATAACAGCTGAGTGTATTATAACAATCGATATACACGCAGCAAACATACACATGGCACATAAACCCATTTTTTTTGGAAATTACCAGTTGATTAAACAGCAGAAGAATGACTTGCCTGACAAACGTTACAACGTTTATGATAAAAATAGGAATAGGTTCAATTGTGATTGGTGATGAATATCGCCAGGATAAAATCGTTCACTTCCTAATGTTTCGTGGAATATTTCCACGTGAATAAGATTATATTATACACTATCACTGTTAGAATTTTTTATATGAAAATTAATATAAAGTATTGGCAGTTTTTTTGCGGATACGCGTATATTAAATTTAATACACAAATTTTAATTAATATACAAAAAATTGTTGTATAATTAATATACAGTATGCTAAATACTTCATAAAAGTTGTGTATATAATATTGGAAATTAACAACATATTTGTATATTAAATTTCATTTAATATACAAATATGTAATATTACAGATACTTAATATTAAATGAAATTTAATATACTGTATCTGCAAAAGAACTTCCAATAGATATATTAATTTTCAAAATATTTTTAACAGTGATACACTGTAAAAAAAATCTGCTTGAAAATTAAGGTACCAGAAGTTTTTATTCACAAACTGTCTCTTAAATTTCAAGCACAAATGTGTTGAAAATTCTAGATTAGTACACATGAAAATAATTTCAATGTTATTGGAATAGCAGTAGTTCTGTACTTGAAATTTAATACACATACATAAAATATTTCTGATTATTGTACATAAAATTAATGGCCGTTCTAGATGTTTTGTTAACAAGCGGTATTTTAAAATTCAAACACATATGTATTGGAAACAAAGTTGTAAAACCTCATTAATTCTTTAAATCTAGTTTACAGTACAGTTTGTTTTGTAATTATGATTTCATAATAATAATATGAAGTGATTATAAAATAGAGTGTAAACATTTTAATAGCTGCAAAAAATACTAATTTTCGCTTAAATATTAGAAGAAATAGGGGGGAAAATGAAAGAGATAATTAGTGCATTACTTTCTTAATGCATTAATTATGTTTCTTCATTTTTTCAATAAAATTACCATGAAATTGTATTGAAAATTCTAGATTAGTACACATGAAAATAATTTCAATGTTATTGGAATAGCAGTAGTTCTGTACTTGAAATTAAATACACATACATAAAATATTTCTGATTATTGTACATAAAATTAATGGCCGTTCTAGATGTTTTGTTAACAAGCGGTATTTTAAAATTCAAACACATATGTATTGGAAAGAAAGTTGTAAAACCTCATTAATTCTTCAAATCTAGTTTACAGTACAGTTTGTTTTGTAATTATGATTTCATAATAATAATATGAAGTGATTATAAAATAGAGTGTAAACATTTTAACAGCTGCAAAAAATACTAATTTTCACTTAAATATTAGAAGAAATAGGGGGAAAAATGGAAGAGATAATTAATGCATTAATTATGTTTCTTCATTTTTTCAATAAAATTACCATGAAATTTTATTAAAAAATAATCATTTTTGCAGCCATTCGAAAGTTTAGTCATTGTTTTATAATCGCTATATGTTATTATTATGAAATCATAATTATAGAGCTGATCATATCATCATCTTTATTTTTATAAGGATTAGGCATTTACAACTCTGCTTGGAGTTTAAAAAATTAGCTTAAAAACAATAAAAAGAAATATAAATATTGCCCGGACATGTTATGTCATCAGAAATTGTCGGCTATTAGTTTCTGCCAAAGAACATTTTTCGCCTATAGTTTGAACTTACGATCTACCTATCAAAGTACCTAACAACGCACTAACGACTACACTATCAACGACTTAGTAATTTTGGATATCTAAATAGCGTAAGAGTTGTGCAATTTTTTTTTCTCAAGCATACTTATCATTGACATAAAAAAATGTTCAATTGATTGCAATAAGAGCGTGTAGCGTGTTTCGAAATATTTTTAAGTAAACATAATTTTTTAAAAGAGACTCAGGTAACGGATTGTAATTTATTTCTGCCTGTACTTGAGAAGATTTGTGATCTTCAACTTTATATTGTATTTCTTAAAATACCGAAAATTGAATTTACAAGACGCGTTCTTACTTTTTGAATATAAGTACTGAAATTTCCAATCATGTTATTGAAAATTACAGATATTTTGTCATTTTCAATTACCTGAAAGAATTTTCAGTTATTTGCGTGTTTTACTTTTTAAACGAAAATGTCTGAAACCTAAAGTATAACGTATACTTAAATTCAACAATATTTTCTCTTAGATTTCAGTTCAGTGCAACAATTTTCAAGTACTTGTAATTTTTTTTAACGATCACTTACAAGTTTTGCAAATATACATAAACTGTTGCTTTAATTTCCTGTCAGGTACATTAATTTCACAAATTAATTGAAAATTTGGCACTTTAATCGCAGTTTCAAGTTCCAAGTTTGTAAATTTCATATTCGTAAGTACATTAAATTTGCAGTCTTTTTTTTTTACAGTGTATTACGGAGATGCCAACATTTTATTTGAAAATAAATCGAGATATTTGATGCCATTTTGTAGGAAGTCAGAAATTATTATTTAGATTGAGATTTATAGACAGAAGTTATATTTAGATAAAAGTTCAGTGAACTATCGTTTCGAAATTAAGTTTTTTCCGAGACGTGAGTTGAAATTCAAACTGCGACGACTCAATGGGAATATTAAATATTAGAGACGGATATTAAAAGGGATTGAAAGGTTTTCGTCTGCTGAACTTAGCAGTGAATGCGGAAGGTCCGTGAAAAAAAAAAAACAAACGGCGTGCATAAAATAATGCTTGGAATATAAAGTCGGTGCTTGGGATAAAAAAGCAAATGAGAATCAGTTTACAAAGTTATCGATACATTTATCACACGGTGACTTTGCCAGTGGCACTTATATTGATAAACATTTATGTCGATGACTCGTAAGAATTAAAAAAAATTGCAAGGTCAGGTCTTGCACATCGCTTCCTTATTCTGCACCTTTCTCAGAGCTACGAACTACGGGAAAATATGCTAACCAAATTTGGATTTCCCATAAAAGAAATTTTGAAAAAGGTGCAAAATGGAGGATTCAATGTTCAAGGCTCGAATTTACAACGAATAATTCAATACACTATAAAATTTTAACGCCTCAATTGTTTTTTTTTACCAGATTCGGTACCAAAAATCTTTACACGTTATTACGTACATTTCTGAATTTTCAACCCGTTTTGTCAGGTGCGTCAAAAGCAGAAGTGGTACAGAGTTGTAAATCCCCATTAATTCATGAGATGTAGTTTACAGTACAATTTGTTTTGTTATTATGATTTCATAATAATGATATGTAGTGATTATAAAATAGAGTGTAAACATTTCAATAGCTGTAAAAAATACTAATTTCCGTTCTAATATTGCAAGAAATAGTGGGAAAAATGGAAGAAACAAGTAATGCATTACTTTCTTAATGCATTACTTATTTTTTTCCATTTTTTCAAAAGGATTACGGTGAATTTTTATTGAAAAATAATAATTTTTGCAGCCATTCCAAAGTTTAATCATTGTATTACAATCGCTACATGTTATTATTATAAAATTATAATTATAGAGCTGATCGTATCATCATCATTATTTCTATAAGTATTAGGCATTTACAACTCTGAAGTGGTATAAGTCGTAAAATTAAAATTACTATAAAATCCGATTTTTTTTTTCACCACTCAATGCCTAGCGTTGGTCGAATTGCAGTCGTCTTTTTTCCCTCACATTCTTTGATACACGGCCGCATACCTTAACTCATTATGAATGTTGTTTCAGCATAATTATTATTATCTTGTCGGAATATTATGCAATTGTATAATTTATTTGCGTCTGAAAAGTAGATTTATTTTTCTGTCATTCATTTATTTCGAGACTATTTTATTCGATCCTCTCACACAATGACTCAATTTTCATAAGAAAATACATAAATTTGTTTATATAATGTATTTATATTAGAATCATATTCTTTACAGAATGTTACTGACTTTTATTAGAGTTCTTTGCCTATTCTATATTTTACGATACTTTGCTTTATATGATCTTCTCACACAATGACTCCAGTTTAATACCAAAATATATTCTTTAAAATTACGTTTTTTTTTTTTTGCACAAGTGACTCATAAATACTTTCACAATATTTTTTTCTTCTAGTATTTTTTTGATCAACTGTCATTTTTCTGTCATTAATTTCTTACGAGACTATTTTATTCGATCCTCTCACACAATGACTCGATTTTCGTAACAAAATACATCAATTTGTTTATATAATGTGTTTATATTAGAATCATATTCTTTACAAAATATTATTGACTTTTATTACAGTTATTTGCCTATTCTATATTTTACGATACTTTGCTTTATATGATCTTCCCACACAATAACTTCAGTTTAATACCAAAAGATATTCTTTACAATTGCGTTTTTTTTTGCACAAGTGACTCATAAATATTTTCACAATATTTTTTTCTTCTAGTATTTTTTTGATCAACTGTCATTTTTGTGTCATTAATTTCTTACGAGATTATTTCATTCGATCCTCTCACACAATGACTCGATTTTAGTAACAAAATACATCAATTTGTTTATATAATGTGTTTATATATATATATTGTTTATTTCTCAAGTATGCCCTTTCGGGTTTTTACATGTGTTATAAATTTACATTTTCTCTTAATCCTATTTTAGTTGCATTCATTCTTACATTTCCTTCATTTCCCTTTATTGCCTATCTCTCCCTTCTTTTCCCTATTTGTATAATATGTTTATATTAGAATCATGTTCTTTACAGAATATCATTGACTTTTATTACAGTTCTTTGCCTATTCTATATTTTACGATACGTACCGGTGCGATGATCTAGTGGTCAGTGTACTGGCCTTTAGTCCAGAGCAACCGTAGGTCGCGGGTTCGATTCCCAGTGCCGTCGATTTTAGTCGAAAATATAAATATGGGCGCGATGAAACTCCAGATGTATACATGAGACCCACACAGGTATTTATACCTGTGGATCGGTGTTTACGTTCTCGACGAAACGTGATGTAGCTCCGGTGCCGGGAGGCGAACTCGAGACCGGCTATATCCGCATAGGTTTTCCGCAGTTTTCCTATACCCATAGCAGAAATGCTATGGCAAATGCGGTATAGAGGGTGAAGTCGGATGCGGCCGCATGGGGGCCTGGTTACTGATCCGGACCAGACCCCCAGGGGGGACTGGCTACTGATCCGGGCCAACCCTGTAATAGGCGCAATGCCTGCAGACGGGGGCAATATAAAAAATAAACAAGGATGCAAAGTAGAACCTTGCACATTGCTTCCTCATTATTTTTCGCTTCTTACAAAGCTACCTCTATGAGGAAGTATGTTATTCAATTTTTGGCTTCCTCATAGAGGAAGCTTTGTAAAACGCGAAAAATAATGATGAAGCAATGTGCAAGGTTCTACTTTGCATCCTTGTTTTAATTAGATAAATATACATGTTGTGGATTCGCTTTTTCTATTTCGTTATTGCGTTATTTCGTGATTATTAGAGCGTTTCCGAAGTGAATGTGATAATGTATATTTTAAAAAATAATTCAACATTCCATAAAATCAAAAATTTCATACCGTTCGTCATTAAATTATACATATATAATGGCTGAATATTGTTTTATTTATATACAAAATTTGAGCTCGCTATCTTAAGTTTTGCAAAAGTTACAATAGAGCGATAATGTCAATTTTTTTAAAAATTCAAAACATCATAAAATTTTTACGGCTCAACCGATCTTAACCAAATTCAATAGCGATCACCGGCATATGAAAGCTCAAATTCATACCAATTTTTAGATCAATATCTGGAAAATTGAAAGAGTTATCGCGTAAACAGACATTTTTCAAAAAATTAAAAAACGCGTAATAATTTAACGATGAAGTGGATTTTAACAAAAATTTGCATGAACGATGAGGCTTGATCCCTCTATCTATGGTCCAAATTTCAGCTTGATATCTCAAGGCATTCCCGAGTTATAAAGGTTTACATTTTTCGATTATGTAACATACATACACACATACACACACACACACACACACATACAGACATTTTTTCTAAATCACTTTTCTCGATGTTTTGGACCATTCTGAGTGTACTGACATGAAAATCTCGAAAAAAAAATTTTTCACGAAAACAAAGCTTCCTCTATGAGGAAGCAAAAAAATAAAAATAATAAATAAAAAAATAAATATTTTACGATACGTTGCTTTATATGATCTTCTCTCACAATGATTCCAGCTTAATACCAAAAGATATTAATTAAAATTACGTTTTTTTCGCCCAAGCAACAGATAAAGTAGTCTACACTGAAAAAAAAAATGTCATTGATTCAATAAATCCATCGTTTGCGGTCTGCCAAAAACAAGCGTTATCAGCTTAATTTGAATTCTAATTCCTCCAATTCCATACGAGATCGAAACAATAACTCCACCATAATCAAAATAATATTTTATGATTTCAATGTCAAATGATATTGAACGAATAACAACTGGAGTTAATTTTAAAAATACGTCTTTTTGGCATCCCGAAATAGAATTTTTTTTCAGTATAAGTATTTTCACAATATTTCTTTCAACATTTTTTTTTTCGATGATCTGTCATTCCTTCATATTCATATTACGCGTACGATTGCTTAATTCGATCCTCTAATATGCAGCCACGTGAATATCGAATTGAGCGTAATATTCTATTCTCGAATTTCGCAGAACGCAGCGTGTTACAATCTTGGAGATCAAGACGATAACGTGACAGGTATGGAAGCAGTTAGTACCGGAAGTATAAGCATTAACACCGGTGCACCCGCGCCGCCAATGTGTTACGGACGAAACATGACATTTCCCCGACAAAATGCGTCCTACGCTCTCAGACACGAACTCCCAGCAGTTGTTACAGAAGGAGAGAATTATAGACTTCCCGGAGAGGTACTATTAACGCGAGTTACGCGGATTTTTTTCGTCATAAATCATCAGCGCCGTAATTAATGACAAAACATTAATAACATATGTTTATCACTCGCAGCAGCCAGAAAATAATGTTTGCGGCGATGGTCATTTGTCGGGCATAATGCCTGACGTCGCTATGGCTACTGCATCGTTCGGAGCGCTGCAACTTGTCGAGCAACAGGAACTCGAATTGGATCTTGGTGACGGTACTTCTCATCTTCTGCAGCATGGACCAGTTTCCATCGGTACTATTGGTCCTCATCATCCCCTTTTGCCGCACCAACGTCAAAGACACTTTCCAGGACCTCCACCACCGCCCTACATGTACCATCGTTCAAGCTCAGGTCTGCCGAGATTCATATGAGGGAATTTCACGTAAGGGATAGCCCGTTGAGAAAAAACCCGCTTTTCTTTCGATTATTGCATCTTTTTTACAGAAATAATTCAGAGAATAAATATACGAGGCATTCCGTAGTTCAGCCGGCGAAAAAAATAAGCCCACCGCTTTTTTTTTCTTCAGCTTTTGGTATATTCGAGTACAATGATTTTTTCGGTAATTTAAGTCAAGTCAAATGAGTGCTAAATTTTTTGAAGCATTTCTACAATTTTTGGTGGTTTAATTAAATGTTTCGAAGCTTTATTCACATAGCGGTATTAGTTCTTAATATACAAATACAACCACTGCTGTGATTTGATAAGTATATAGATTCATATCTGCAAATGTCCGATGTAATGTTTTTTTTGTGCAAATCAAAAGGATGTACGTTAATAATAGTTGAATTGTGACAAGCAATGGCTCATTTTGATTGTCAGGAGATCCTTAATTGATTGACCATTCAGATTTTTTGTGGTATTAGTTGTTCAAAATTTAATTCCATTTGTATGTCCGATGTTAGATTAGGACAGGGTAATCAAATTGTTCTATTTTTTTATTAATAATATTTGTAGTTTTTTGAACTAAAATTATTATTATAAATTTAGACGGATAGAGAATTTTTTAATATAGGGTGAATGCACCAGTAATTGGTCAGTCATCAGTGAATGACTAATAAGCTTTTTGAGAGTTCATTAAAAATTCTGACGTCTTGGCTGAACGTTAGATTTTTAATTTGTCTATTTTTTATCTGTCTACTGTGATTATTTTGTTGCGGAAATCTATTTTCAACTAAAAGTGTAGATTAAATTTCAATTCATCGACTGGTGTTTTTGTCTTTTTGGCTTTTAGTATTTGTTTTTATATATTTTGCGATAAAGATGTGATATTTTTTTTATCGCATCACATAATTCAACATTCTGGTCAAACGTTAAAATTTCTGCACACAGTGTGGAAATATTACGTTTTATAGAAAATAAAACTGTGTGAAAAAATTTTAACGGTTGACCAGAATGTCGGTAAACAAATCGTTCTGCTTAACTGGTCAGTTACTGATGATTCGACCCTACAAAATGAGTTATTGCTCGTTATAATCGGACTTATATTACAGTTTACGTCTTTAAAAAACTGGATGAAAAACATGACATCGAACCAGAGTTGTAAATGCCTAATACTTATAGACATAAAGATGATGATACAATCAGCTCTATAATTATGATTTAGCGATTATAATACGAAGACTAAACTTTTTAACAGCTGCAAAAATTATTATTTTGCAATAAAATTTTAAGGTAATCTTTTTGAAAAAATGAAGAAACATAATCAATGCATTAAGAAAATAATGCATTAATTACATCTTCCATTCTTTCCAATATTTAAGCAAAAATTAGTATTTTTTACAGCTATTCAAATGTTTACATTCTATTTTATAATCACTACATATTATTATTATTAAATCATAATATTATTATTAAATCACTACATATTATTATTATTAAATCATAATTACAAAACACACTGTACTGCAAACTATATTTCATGAATTAACGGGGATTTACAACTCTGTATCGGATTTTTGCAGATATCGATCGATTTACTTTTTACACCACAGTTGTATATATATTTGTATATTAACAACTAATGCTGCTACGCGAGTAAAAGCCTCGAAGCATTTGATTAAACCACCGGAAATTGTAGAAAAGCTTTGATAAAACTCATTTGACTAGCGTGAAACGCAGAAAGCTACTTAAGGGGATGCTGAAGTAGATTTATTTACCGACTTTGGTCGGTAAGTTTCTCGATTATGACACAGATGGCGCAGACGTAGTCTGTTTACTTTTGGCAAAAGATACTGAATCTCCCGAAATTCAATATGGCCGCACACTATATGGCAACAGACTTTTGCTGTTAGATATAATTGTTTCTGGAAATTAGATATGTAAAATCAGACCGGACGTGAATTCTATGATGATTGCTGAATATTCCAAAACCATCGGAATGTCAACTACACAAATCAAATCCATATATAGTGTATACTACGTTCGCGTTGCAAAGGCTCGGAGCTTTTCCAAAAGTAAACAGACTACGTCGGCGCCACCTGTGCCCTAATGGGGAAACTTCATTCACGCTCTTCTCGACCTACTTTGATCGCGAACAAACTGCGTAAACGTACTTTACAAACTACGTGCGCTTCTTTTGTGCTATCGCCAATCCAACAGTCTTAAAAAATGGGAAGAACCTCATAAAATCGGCGAGCACGCTCTTCTTTTGAATGTGATGTCTAGAAATGTTTATATGGGACGAAATTGTCGTTAGGTTTTTTTCAGTTAGGAAATTTTCGTTTTCGGTAGGTTTACAAAATTACAATTTTCTTTATTTTTCAAGTGTTTTCATCCAAAATTCGAGCGGACGCCGATGCGCCTATGTTGATATTATAATCCGGTGCAATTTGAAACATATTTGTAATATATTAACAACGTAGTTTGTAAACTACGAAACCGAAGTTTTTTACCGACCAAAGTCGGTAAAAAAAATCTACTCCAGCATCCCCTTAAAGCTATATTCTACCCCGCGATCGGTAACAAAACAGATGAAAAACAACGGAAAACAGCGCTTCCCAAATTTGCAGTTATTTTATCTCGGCTTTTATCCGATAAATCAACCGACGATCAATGTGTGACTCAGCAGTTTTGCAATCATGGCAATCTGAAAAAAAAAGAAACGAATGTGTAATGTCACAAAAAACAGGCAAATTAAATGTTCCATTTTGTATGGCTCGTTCTTTAGTAACATCATAATTTTCAGTTTCTAAAATCGACTTCAATAAAATGCCAAATATCTAATATAGATAATAATAATGCAAATAAAGTAGTTGAAAAAACTAAGGGGGACAGAAAACTTTTGAACAAAATGTACAGAAACTACATTAAATTATATTGAAAAAAAAAAAAAAAGAAAAATTGAATCTTCCGATGCAATATTTGAAGGATTCGTCGCGTTTTGGCCTCAACGTTGCTAAATGTATACGAGTGTTTGCCGCTTCTTTGGTATAATCGAATTACATTTTGTGATCGTGGACCAAAGTCGCTCTACGTATTCTCTGAGGCTGTCTCTCCTCTCATACAACATCTTCCTCGGTTGCGTTACATTAGAAATAGATTTTATTTCTCCTTTATTCATCCAACGCGCCGTTTCAACTCCAATAACGTGAGTCATAAAGTGTGATCAAAGACATATATACGTACGGCTTACAATTTTAATGTTAAAAATCCCATCGAATCAACGTAGACACGTACAACGGCGTAATTAACTGTTTGCAAACGAAAAAAAAAAAACGTAAGAGCATTTACTGACAACTTATTTAACAGTCCATACCGATTATTTGTTTTCCAAATAAACATCATATTGTGTTTCCTAGACGCAAGATATCGGGCAAGTGAGGAGCTTATTGTTAGCCAAGCACGAGGCGTAATTCATATTGGACCAATGTAACTACTGTCAGTTTAAAAGTAGCCAACTTATAGATTGTATTAATGTTAATGCACGCACATTTAAGGTATTTCTAGGAATCGATTAAATGAAGAAAAAATATATATATATATTAAAAATACCTTAGGGTGTTCTGAAAGTCAACGCAACTGAATCGCCGTGCGTTCCGCTCGAGAAAAGTTACGAAAATTCTTTATTACATTTCTTTTTTCTTTTTTTTTTGCATATAAATCGCGTGATATCTCCAAAAATGGCAATTTTTTTTGTGTGTGTTTTAAAAAGAAATTATTATTTATTTAATGATAAAAATGTGCTGGTATGAAATATTGGCGTTTAGTAATTATCGAAATGATCGTTCGATTTCGAAACAGCAATTGAACGAATAATCGTCAAGGGAGCGAGAAATTTATGCGAATAAGGCTGCTCGTGCGACCGACTTTCAGAACACATCAACTGCTTGGAGAAATAGCTTACACTGAGTAGCGTAGCTCTCTAAAGAAGATAAAAAAAACAAAATATATAGACTAAAATATGTACCTGTTTGCAGCAATATCCTGAAAATCAGCGATTTCTTTTAGAGACTTTTTTTACATTTCTTTTTGTTGCGATATGAGGTTTTTTAAATTATTATTATTTATGTATACAACGATTTGTATCGTACGCAGTGAGAATTTTTTTTTTTTTTTTTTTCAAATTTCGTTTATTTATCCCATATCTTTTTATTTTTGTTGAAAAACAAAAAAGCTCAAAAAACTTATAACTCGTGTGCTTTTCCGTCGTAAGACATGAATTTTTTTTTGTTTTAAATAATCTGTATTTGCGCCTTTTTATCCTGACTTATTATTCCGATAATTGATAGATGTCGGCGTTGTCTTGCTTGCATAATTCTAAGCACATGCAACGAGTTAAAAACGAGCTCGCAATGAAGCTCGCTTTGAAAATACAGTCGAACAAGTGAGAGGAATGTCAACAGTGAAGCGTTATTAAAAACTTCTTCAAGTTTGTGAATTATCAGTAATAACGCAATTTCCGAGTCATTCACGTTACAGGCATAAGTGTGAAACTTTTTTTTGATAAGATTTTTGCTGTTCATTGTTTGAAAAAAAAAGAAAAAAATGTTTGATAAGGTTGCCCGAAAAAAAAAGGAAAAGAACTACGAGGAAACGATAGATTTATCGTTTACTTGTAGCGTTTTTAGTTCAATCATTATCAAGACGTAAAATCCGATAAAATAATCAGTCTCTCAATCAGAGAGACATTTACTGTTAATTGTGGGGGAAACGATCGTGTCGATCGCGATTTAATCGTTCTTTAACCCGCGCTTCTAATTCAATTATTTTGAAATGGTATTGTCATCAAATTATCTGCTTCTATTTTCTTAACCATGGCCTAATTTAGGCCTTTTTGTTTCTCAACATCCTGCATTTCTGTAGTTAATTGGAAGTTGAGCCTTTTTCAATACTTTGCTTTATAATCTCCATAGTCTTTCCAATCATCTCTATTATATTAAAGCGTGATGCATTTTTTCCAACTGTTCTCCAGCTTTTCCCAAATTTTGGCCAAAAATAAGTTGTTATTTTTTTTTATCGGTAAAGAAAAATCATGTACAAAATTCCACGCGACCGATTGTTCAAAATGACATTCTGAACATGTGAGAAAATCCTCAGATCTGAATTTAACAAATTGTAGAAGAAACTTCATTTTTTTTCGTCGAAATATTTTCTATTTTTCATAAATTCAACTTTTATAATTCTTTTTATACGGAGCTAAAATTTTAGCCAAAAATAAGTTGTTATTTTTTTTTACCGGTAAAGAAAAATCATGTACAAAATTCCACGCGACCGATTGTTCAAAATGACATTCTGAACATGTGAGAAAATCCTCAGATCTGAATTTAACAAATTGTGGAAGAAACTTCATTTTTTTTCCTCGAAATATTTTCTATTTTTCATAAATTTAACTTTTATAATTCTTTATATACGGAGCTAAAATTTTGGACAAAAATAAGTTGTTATTTTTTTTTATCGGTAAAGAAAAATCGTGTACAAAATTCCACGCGACCGATTGTTCAAAATGACATTCTGAACATGTGAGAAAATCCTCAGATCTGAATTTAACAAATAGTAGAAGAAACTTCATTTTTTTTCCTCGAAATATATTCTATTTTTCATAAATTCAACTTTTATAATTCTTTATATACGGAGCTAAAATTTTAGCCAAAAATAAGTTGTTATTTTTTTTTACCGGTAAAGAAAAATCGTGTACAAAATTCCACGCGACCGATTGTTCAAAATGCCATTCTGAACATGTGAGAAAATCCTCAGATCCGAATTTAACAAATTGTAGAAGAAACTTCATTTTTTTTCCTCGAAATATTTTCTATTTTTCATAAATTTAACTTTTATAATTCTTTATATACGGAGCTAAAATTTTGGCCAAAAATAAGTTGTTATTTTTTTTTATCGGTAAAGAAAAATCGTGTACAAAATTCCACGCGACCGATTGTTCAAAATGACTTTCTGAACATGTGAGAAAATCCTCAGATCTGAATTTAACAAATTGTAGAAGGAACTTCATTTTTTTTCTCGAAATATTTTCATAAATTTAACTTTTATAATTCTTTATATTCGGAGCTAAAATTTTTATTTGCATACGATTTTTGAACGTATTTTTTTACCGATTAAAAATAATAGAACAAGTTTTTTGGTCTAGAATTGTTGGATGCTTAAGAGATGCTTAGATTTTGTAAATCGTGCAGAAGTTCTTTGACATTTCTTCTTTATTAAAACCTTCTTGTTGCTTTTACCACGTGTGATAAGTTGCTATTGGTGGAAAATTCGTGGAAAATACAGTTCCACGACACAACAGCGTTAAATTTATCGATAAACTTGTGTTTTTTGAACTACCATTACACTGCCATTACTGTAGAAAGCAGACAAAAAGAAAGAAAGAAAAAACGCGCGACATTTCTCGATAAAAGGAAGCACGAGCCGTAGGATCAGATTAAAAAAAAAAAAACAAAAGGAATGAAAACGAAAAGAAAATCTTGTAAATAGTTTAGCCCTACGATAATGAGGATCTGTTGCCAATATTCTAATGTATATAGGAAGTTCATACGTCAACGAAAAAGTGGCTGCAAGCCCGACGTTTTTTTCGTATTACAATAATACTAATTAATAATAACGATAAAATAGTCTTGAAATTGGTCGGAGTATCCAATCTCCCTTCTGGACCTCCCCTCTTTTACTGTAATACAATACGAGAGACGTCTGGTTTCCGTTCGACCGGAAGTACAAGAGTTTAAGACGAATCACCCTATTATTTTATTACTGTTAATCAAAACCGAGTTATTGTTTATCATTTATTTTAAATATAATTCATTTAAAACGATATAAATATAATAATTAGCGACGAGTCTGAGCCATCAACGGACAAAGTTGAAGAGCTTCCTTTTTACAACTGCCATTATTAATCTGTGGATAGCTCTGTAAACCAATTTCGATTTGCGATTATTTAGCGAATTAAAACAAAACGATTCACCAGTGATTTGAGCAGGTGCGAATTTTTAAGGATTTTTCATTCTTTTTTCGTTCCGTCGTCCGTGTTGTTCATGTGTGTTCGATTAATCGATCATGAAGCGATGAATAAACCGGGGGAAAAAATAAATAAAAAATAAAAACACGCGACGATTGGCCGCATTAGTCAAAACAAATTATTTCATAAACATACCATTGGTATCATATGTATGCACGCAGATCATATAATCGTCTATAAAGTGGGATGTATAATGTAAAGTTGTAAATCTCTAATTCTTCTAGAAATATAGTTGATGATACAATTGGCTGTATGATTATGTTTTCATAAAATTAACATGTCGCGATTATAATATGATGTTTAAACTTTTGAATACTTGCAAACAATATTAATTTTCAGTTTAATTTCATAATAATCTTCTTGAAAAATGGAGAAAAACAGTTAATGCATTTTTCTTTCAGAGATTTCTTTTCAGGTATATAAAAGTTTACATATCATTTCATAAAAGCTACAGGTTATTTATTGCGAAATCATAACTGCAAAATGAATTGTACTTTGAACATTATTTCTTTAAGTAATGGAGCTTTACAACACTGATGTAAAGCGATATTATTTAAACTAGTTCCTAGCTACATAAAAGAACTCTAAAACTCGTCCTGTTAGGGTGTAATATCTCTCAATCAATTGCATCGACAACGCATACTTGTTGTATAGATAGCCCAATTGTTCAATTCACATTAAAAATTGGACGAGAAGAAAGAATCGTTAAAAGAAAAAAAAAGAGCTCATTCACGACGTTAAAAAACGGAATGCCGAACTTCCGGGATGAATAAACCCTTATTAATTTTGTGATATTTTATCAATCAGGCGCTGTTTGCCGTCGTGTTTCAAAAGGAAAACGTAAAGAAAAGAAAGAAAAAAAAAATGAAATGAATACTTGAGTAGCAACGTATTGCTACACGAAGACAAGAAATTGAGCGTGACTGATTATACGTGATTGTCATTTATTGTTTGTGTGATGAAAAGGAAGTGTGTATGTACATGTATATATATATACATATATATATATATTTATATATATATAATAGTATATGATTATTGCATTCTAATGTCGATTTAACTTATAATACTTATTATTAGATATATATGGATTATGATAAATAAAAAAAAAACAAATCGAGTTAATGATACAATTCATGTCATTTTGATTATTTAAATTATTAGTATCCTATTATTTGTACCTAATATGCTAGACTGAATAATAAAAAATAATTACAAATTCGATTAATTCTATCTGATAAATTCTACGGTACCTTTTGATGATTATTTTATAGTTTCAACAAATTAAAAAAAATTTCATTCCTATCTGCACATAGTAAAAATATGATGGAATATAAATTTATGGCACATGGAATAATAATTAATGCGATGTTTGTGGTAAGTGAATATATATTTAATGGTTATTGGGTGAACGAAGAAGAAGGAAGAATAAATTAATGCTGGAGTGAATATCTGGCCTTATTATCTTTAACCCTTTGATGCACACATTTTTATTTTTAAAAAGTTACTTTTATTTAAAATCGAGAAAGAAAATGTTGAAATATTTAAAAAATGATAATAATCTAGGTGGGATGTTAAACATCCCGCTGTGCATCAAAGGGCCCTTTGGCTTTAGTGTATGAATGTAACAGCATCATTGAGATGAACTTCTGAGTATTTGAATATAGATCTTATAATTCGAAAATGATTACAAATTAAAAATCAAGTGGTCCTTGTAATCTAATTTTTCAATGATTTTAGACTGATAAACAACCTGTTGATTTTTTTTTCAGATTGCTGTGAATGGTAGAGTGATAGCCGAAATTTACAATCGCCAATTTCTTCGTCACAGTCGATCTCGGATAAAATATGATAACGTTGAACTGTAATTTTTATTTTTTCTTTCTGAGAGATCAACTGCGTCGGAAATATTTTCTTCTTAGTTTTTTTACCGTCTGATAGCCTTGTTAAAAATAAATTGAACGTCTGAATATTTGAATATAGATCTTATAATTCGAAAATGATTACAAATTAAAAATCAAGTGGTACTTGTAATCTAATTTTTCAATGATTTTAGACTGATAAACGACCTGTTGATTATTTTTCAGATTGCTGTGAATGGTAGAGTGATAGCCGAAATTTACAATTGCCAATTTCTTCATCACAGTCGAACTCGGATAAAATATGATAACGTTGAACTGTAATTTTTATTTTTTCTTTCTGAGAGATCAACTGCGTCGGAAATATTTTCTTCTTAGTTTTTTTACCGTCTGATAGCCTTGTTAAAAATAAATTGAACGTCTGAATATTTGAATATATATCTTATAATTCGAAAATGATTACAAATTAAAAATCAAGTGGTACTTGTAATCTAATTTTTCAATTATTTTAGACTGATAAACGACCTGTTGATTATTTTTCAGATTGCTGTGAATGGTAGAGTGATCGCCGAAATTTACAATTGCCAATTTCTTCATCACAGTCGATCTCGGATAAAATATGATAACGTTGAACTGTAATTTTTGTTTTTTTTGTTTCTGAGAGATCAACTGCGTCGGAAATATTTTCTTCATAGTTTTTTTACCGTCTGATAGCCTTGTTAAAAATAAATTATAGAGACAAATCGATAGAATTTGAATGGGATTTAATTGTATTTTATTATTATCTCTATCAATTTGGACTTTGATTGATTTATTATTTTATTAATTTTCTATAGTCTCGTTTTCTATGGGTTTAATACGATAAATACGTTATTGATATTTATGGTGCACCAACAGATTTATAATATTTTATATTATAGTCGCTAAAAACCATGTTGTTGTTGCGACTATAAATAAAGGATTAAAAAAATGTAAAAAAGGATGCAAAGTAGAACCTTGCACATTGCTTCCTCATTATTTTTCGTGTTTTACAAAGCTACCTCTGTGTTTTGAAATTTTGAAAAATTTTGGCCTATTTTTGAATAATTTGACCGATTTTTGAAAAAATTTGCCTCTTTTTTAAAAATTAGATTCATTTTTGAATAATTTGACCGATTTTTGAAAAAATTTGCCTCTTTTTTAAAAATTAGATTCATTTTTGAAAAAACTTGCCTATCTTTGAAATATTTCGTCTGTTTTTGGAAAAATTTCCCTATTTTATTTTTTAAAAAATTGCCTATTTTTGACAAATTTAGGCCTATTTCTTTTTAATTATACCTATTTTTTAAAAAATTAGGCTTATTGTTGATAAGATTACTCTTATTTTTGAAAAATTTTGGTGTATTTTCTTTTTAATCTACCTATTTTTGAAAACTGTAGGCCTATGTTTGAAAAATTTTGGCCTATTTTTGCCAAGTTTAGTCTTATTTTTGAAAAATTTTGGTGTATTTTTGTTTAAATTTTCCTATTTTTGAAAAATGTAGGCCTATTTTTGAAAAATGTACGCCTATTTTTGAAAAATGTAGGCCTATTTTTGAAAAATGTACGCCTATTTTTGAAAAATGTAGGCCTATTTTTGAAAAATGTAGGCCTATTTTTGAAAAATTTTTACGTACTTTTTTTTTTAATTCCTATTTTTGACAAATTTAGATCTATTTTTGACAAGTTTGGTACTATTTTTGAAAAATTTTGCCTTTTAGAAATTTATTCCTACGTTTGATAAGTTTAGGCCTATTTTTTTTAAAGTTTGCTTATATTTAAAAAAAAATGAAGCCCCTCTCAATAGCCTTCAAGCCCGAATTTTTCTAAGTCCCTCAAAGGCCCCAACTCCGATATATATTTATATATATATTATGTATATATAAATTTTTCGAACTTGATTTAAAGACTGAAAAACAAACATGCAGAAATACGATTACAAATAATACAATTACAAAAACAATAACAGCTTATTTGTTAACAGATTATTAAAAAAAAAAGATTCTTTACAATCTTGGTGATTATTCTGAATGCGTTTCGACAATTTTGACCCTCTGTTTACGCATATATTTCGCTGTACACACAAATATGTAGATATAGAAAACCGGCGCAAGGAAAATGCGCCGGGTGCAACGTTCAGTTACGTTGAGTTGTATGTCAGCGGGAACGATCAGAGAGAAATAGTAAGAGAGTCGGCGCCTTGACACAGGTTTACACTAGAGGTTTGAGGACCCACTTAAGTCCAAGAACTACAGCAAAGGCCCAATTATTTATTACGGTAAGAGACAATTCCTGTCATCACACTAAAAACTATTTTCACTTCACTTTTCTCTCATCGATTTTCACTACACCACACGGAATTATTCGAATACTTCCGAAAACACTTCTTTTTTCTTTTTTGTATCTCGATACTTACTATGATCAATAATAAATACTATGCTCGTGTTATCTGTCACAGTTAATTCATGAGTGCTCGATTATTATTGATAACGCGTGCCAACGACTTGTAGCAATCTGTATAAATAAATATATTGTACGCATGAGAATAAGCAAAGTGTGAGTGAGAAACATGTGGTTATACGTTGACAGCAGGTGTGCATAAAGCGATATATATATATATATATACATATATATATATATATGTATTACTACCATTGCTAGATGACATAACTCGTTTAACTGATAATCCTGACGATTGCATATATACGTTATACGTAATAGTATAATTTATGAATGTCGAATGACCTGATGACCTTGAAAGAATAATTTAACCACACAGTGGTTGCAATTTGTGGGGTTGGAGAATATTTAATTAATCCTTTACAGATCCATTTTTTTTTTTAAATTACGACGAGAAATTATTAATTTTTTTTTTTTTTTTTTTTCATAATTACGACGAGAAATTATTAAAGATCTATTTTTTTTTTTTTTTTTTAATAGTAAAATAGCAATTAATAGACTAAAAAATTTCATTAGTTTTCAGTATGTTCGTCGCTACCATTAAAATCTAGAAAGATAATGTGAAATATGTTGAAAATGCTTTTTTTAAAAAATAGAGCGCAATTTATAATAACTGTTCAAATAGTGGTTAATTGACTATAAAATTTTCTATTAGTTTTCAGCATGTGCGTCGCTACCATTAAAATCTAGAAAGATAACGTGAACCACGTTGAAAATGCTGCTGACACTTTTCTACATGATGGCAACGTGGATGCAGGCGTGGAGACTTTCGTCTCTGAAGAATCGACTTACAGCCGCTCTGGCCGGACCAGAGGTTGGCAGGCCTTCTATTATGTTTTGGACAAAAGCGCAGGTTGACGATAAAAATGGTAAATGACAATTTTTCAATTCAGCGGAATACAGAGATTTTGTGTGTTTGTATTATGTAACCTGTTGAATTTTTGTAGATCAGAGTGGAAGTAAAATAACGAGCAAAGAAGAGAGCACCGATGTTCTCAGCTCTCGGTTTTGTCATAATCGCAGCATAGCCAGACTGGGAGATTTACTTTGGTGTCACGGAGACAAGAAATTGTGCACAGTTTTTCCACAGGTTTGACTATCGTCTTAAATTTTTTTTTTTACTCTATGTTATATGTTTAACTTTTTACTCCAGTAGTTGATTAAAAAGAAATCCAAGTATTAAGTCTATTAATAAAGTGTTTATTGAATTGAAAAATGTTTATTTTATGAATTGATGAATAAACACTAAATCATTTGAAATTGCATAGCAATTGTAACATTTAACAAATAAGGAGATCATTAATTGCAGAATATTCTAAAATGCAGAACATACAAGAACTTTACAAATTCTAAATTGTTGTTCTTTATATTAGGGATTTAAAGAATGAGTAAAAATACAGAATTGTTGATCAAATTAACGACTATAAAATCGTATTGTATTCTGATAAATTACATTTATTACTAGACTTATTTTTCGATTTTTTAAAAAAATACATTACAGGAAAATATAGATTTTGTGATAATAGTAATTATAATGGAATTATTACATCAAGAAATTGATAATAGTAATACAACAGTGGAAATAGTAATTATAGTGAAATTATTGCAGCAAAAAATTAATAATTACAGGAAATAGAGAAAAAATTACAGGAAAATATAGATATTGTGATAATAGTAATCATAATGGAATTATTACATAAAAAAATTGATAATAGTAATATAATAGTGATAATGGGCATTATAATGAAATTATTGCAGCAAAAATTTAATAATTACAGAAAATAGAGAAAAAATTATAGGAAAATATAGATATTGTGATAATAGTAATTATAATGGAATTATTACACCAAAAAATTGATAATAGTGATACAATAGTGGAAATAGTAATATAATAGTGATAATGGTAATTATAATGAAATTATTGCAGCAAAAAAATTAATAATTACAGGAAATAACGAAAAAATTACAGGAAAATATAGATATTGTGATAATAGTAATACAATAGTGGAAATAGTAATTATAATGAAATTACTGCAGCAAAAAATGGACAATAGTATTATAATAGTGATAATGGGAATTATAATGAAAATTATTGCAGCAAAAACTTAATAATTACAGGAAATAGCGAAAAAATTACAGGAAAATATAGACATTGTGATAATAGTAATTGTAATGGAATTATTACATAAAAAAATTGATAATAGTAATATAATAGTGATAATGGGCATTATAATGAAATTATTGCAGCAAAAATTTAATAATTACAGAAAATAGAGAAAAAATTATAGGAAAATATAGATATTGTGATAATAGTAATTATAATGGAATTATTACACCAAAAAATTGATAATAGTGATACAATAGTGGAAATAGTAATATAATAGTGATAATGGTAATTATAATGAAATTATTGCAGCAAAAAAATTAATAATTACAGGAAATAACGAAAAAAATTACAGGAAAATGTAGATATTGTGATAATAGTAATACAATACTGGAAATAGTAATTATAATGAAATTACTGCAGCAAAAAATTCACAATAGTATTATAATAGTGATAATGGGAATTATAAAGAAAATTATTGCAGCAAAAATTTAATAATTACAGGAAATAGCGAAAAAATTACAGGAAAATATAGACATTGTGATAATGGTAATTGTAATGGAATTATTACACCAAAAATTGATAATAGTAATACAATAGAGGAAATAGTAATATAATAGTGATAATGGTAATTGTAATGAAATTATTGCAGCAAAAAAATTAAGGAAAATATAGATATTGTGATAATAGTAATACAATAGTGTAAATAGTAATTATAATGAAATTATTGCAGCAAAAAATTGACGTTAGCGGGTGGCTAGTCTTCCCTAAAGGAAAAGCACAGTTTCCACTGTATGTACAGAAACATGGTCAAGCTAATTTCAACGACAGTACAAAAATGCATGTACTGATTGAGGCTGACGCCGAAATCTATCATCCTCAGGCTTATGCAAAGGCAACAAGGGTATTTACATAAAAATCGCAATAACTTCTAATTCAGTTTATCAATTATCGCAGTTAAATATATATATTTTATTACAGCTCGAAGATTACGGTAATATAGTCACGTGGACGATCGACAAAGATTTCGCGGCAGTTATGGAAACCGATTTGGATCACATGACCAAATTGTCGATCGCACTAATGCACGGAAAATGTTTTATCAACAATGGATTACTTCTTACTCGAGTCGAATGTAAGTTTTAAGGATCTAACTTTACGTTTATTATGCTAAATGGATCGATCGGGTTCCTTAAGGATGTTCGACTGTTTCATACTAGTGAAATCAGTGATAAATCTTTGTAATTGTTTCATTAAAGTTTAATGCATTAAATAAAAATTGTAGAGAGTAGTTTGAATTGAAGCATGTATACTTAACCCAGAGAAAGATTAATAGTGCCGGATTTGCATACAGATTAACGAAGTAACGTTACTTTCCAATAGGATACATTTTCGTTTAGTTTTTCCGAAGAATAATCTATAATTTTTTGCCAATTTTGATGAGTGATGGCTTATTCTCTTTCTTAAAACATGCTCTACAAATTGACCGGCTGGATATTTGATATTATTGATCGTTTAATAATTATAGCCTTTTGTTTAACAAAAATCAAAATACTTTCATAAACAAATAGCTATAATTATTAAACGATCAATAATATCAAATATCCAGCCGGTCAATTTACGACATACATTTTCCTCCTTTTTATTCAAATTTTCTTCAATATTCTCACGAACGTGAGATCGAAGTTTCAAAAAAAAAAAATCTCAATTAAGAACTCAATTACCGTACTAATAAAGTTTAATAAATTAAATAACAATAGTAGAGAGTATTTTTAATTGAAGCATGTATACTTAACCCAGAGAAAGATTAATAGTGCCGGATTTGCATACAGATTAACTAAGTAACGTTACTTTCCAATAGGATACATTTTCATTCATTTTTTCCCAAGAATAAACTATAATTTTTTGCCAATTTCGATGAGTGATAGCTTATTCTCTTTCTTAAAAGATGCTCTACAAATTGACCGGCTGGATATTTGATATTATTGATCGTTTAATAATTATAGCCTTTTGTTTAACAAAAATCAAAATACTTGCATAAACAAATAGCTATAATTATTAAACGATCAATAATATCAAATATCCAGACGGTCAATTTGTAGAGCATCTTTTAAGAAAGAGAATGAACCATCACTCATCAAAATTGGCAAAAAATTATAGATTATTCTTGGACAAAACTGAACGAAAATGTATCCCATCGGAAAGTAACGTTAATCAGTTAATCTTTATGTAAATCTGTCAATATTCATTTTTCTCTCGGTTAAGTGTACATACTTCAATACAAATCAATGCTCCACTACACTTATTTAATGCATTAAACTTTAATTAAACAATTCCAAAAATTGAACACTGATTTGACTAGTGTGAAACAGTCGAACATCCTTAAGGTGGACAAATCGTTTCTCTCTTTCTCTCAGATTATCATAAATACGAGGAAGATAGCTGAACCTTCCCGAAGAGTTATTCTCCGTCATGGTTAATTTTTTAAATAAAATATGATAAGTACCGACTGTAGAGTGTTAAAATGCAGTGATTACTTCCCTTTTTTTGTCTGGAATATTAATTGTGGCTAAGAACAACGCTTTAAAATTTTTGTTATCGACCGAGCAGTAGAATATCGCGTTAAATAAAACTAGTAAACAGAAAAATCGTCGTACGGAGACAATATTAATTTCTTTTTTAATACTTGGCATCGCGACGCTATCTCTTGATTGAAAATTTATATTTTTTTAGCAATCGTGGTTACGGGAAAGCCCTGCGTCTATAATTCAGAAGAATTCATTTCTCATCATGTCAATAAGAGTGAGTTACTCGCTATAATTTCTTACAGATGTCACAATTAAATATTAACTGTTACACTAGCTAATTATCTTTATTTTTACGCACAGAACTCATCGGAAAAGCGCAGTGGGACGCCCACATAAAAAAATTACGAGTGTTCAGTAGCACAGCCAGACAAGTGGCGCAGCAAGGCGTTCCCTTAGAAATGGAGGAAGTACCTGGTGTACTAATATCACCGGGTAATCAAACTATTACCCTGCACATACCGACAATATTAGAAATCAAAATTCCAGTTGAAACTGATGGTAATTATATTTTTTTTACACTTGATATATTCATTTCCGGTGAATGGAAAGATTTAGAAGATGTTAGAAATCAAAATTCCAGTTTAATCTGACGGTAATTATATTTTTTTTACACTTGATATATTCATTTCCGGTGAATGGAAAGATATAGAAGAAGTTAGAAATTAAAATTCTAAAAATGTTCACAATTGTGTCACAATTGTGACGTCACGGATTTTTAATTTTTTTTAAAAAACCTCACGCAAAATTTCGCACTCTCTCGGGGAAATTTTTTTAATTTCGATTTCACTATAACGAAATGATCTCTTCCGATTATTTCATTTGTAATCTCCGTTTTTACTAGTCTTGGAGCATTTTTAGTTAACGAACAGAGTATTTACGTTTCTGTTACACCGGTGTATGAAAAATTACATTATTGTTCCTATTATTCATAAATAATATCAAAATATTTATTATCGTTCGACTATGTATGATATATATATATATAACGTTTTTTTGATAATACAAAAATTGAAATAATTTTTACTTTATGGGGGGGAGTCAAGCGAGATCGCGTGATGTTACGTTTGGGTTTGCAATTGTGACGATACGTGACCAGAAGGGGGGGGGGGGACATCAAATCCCGTGGTGACGTCATTTATGGACGGCCCCATAGTTGATAATATAATTGAGATAATATAATTGCGAATTACCATGGCGCTGAAAATTCCGTCGAGCCGTGATTTGGGACGTGATTTCAATCGTTATTTATTGTAAAATCACGGTCCGCAAGCTCAAAGGCTTAAACAGTATAAGAGGATCCGTGATTTTCACCGCGATACGACCGTGATTTTCGGTGTCGAAACTCACGCGTAATTTTCACCGTGATTAGACCGTGAACAGCGTAAATTTCAGGCGTGGTTCAATCTGCTACACTCAGAGAAATCGTAATAGTACAGTCAACTATAAAGTGACAACTATTCATTTATATTACATGCAACTGTTTTATTTTAGTCGAAACTCACGCGTAATTTTCACCGTGATTAGATTTATGATATGATTTTTTTAAACCGTCCATTGTCTACTTTTGTGAGCTCATTGAGCAACTATATTGAGCAAATTGAGCCGGTTTAGTTCGCGTGGCCACTCTGTTTTCGCTGTTTTTTTAATTATTTTTATTTTATTTTATTTTTTTTAAATTTTTATGTTAATTTATATTTGTATTGTTATATCTTCATTTATATTCCATTATGTAATTTAGTCCGGTTTCCTTTTTGCCAGCATTGTATTAATTTTCAAGTGCTTGTCCCGTCCAATGTAAAATAAATAAATAAATAAATAAATTTCAGGCGTGGTTCAATCTGCTACACTCAGAGAAATCGTAATAGTACAGTCAACTATAAAGTGACAACTATTCATTTTTATTACATGCAACTATTTTTATAGTTACGATAACTATTTGCTACTTATAGTAACTATTTGACAGTTGTGTCAACAATAAAAAAATTGTTGTGCCAACCATAAATGAACAGTTGTCACTTTATAGTTACTAATACTATAATTTTCTCTCAGTGTAGGGTAATGTAAGAACGCCTTAGTGATAAGACAGCCGTCACGTGCTTCGATGTTGCGCGCCTTTTTCTAAGCGTGGGATAGCTGACGTAGCTTTGAGATAAGTTTCAGAGTATTTGAATATAGTTCGTACATTTCGCAATTAAGAATATATATATTTTTTTTTTCATTTAAGACATCGATCTCAAGGCTTCAAACGATGCCCTGGTGCCTTCAACTCCGCCGCCGACGCCGGCAACCGCTTCCGCTGTCGATAACGAGACTGCATCGAATATCGAGAAAAAATTAAGCGAATTATTCGAGCGTAACTCGGTAGAATCTTCACCTATCGTGGAGCAAGCACCAAACGAGTTTAGCACACCGCGTGCAGCGGATATTAAAGAACTTCCAAAAATCCTGACCCCAGATGCTACCAAAGACATGGAGGAATCGATATCCATGGATTCTTCCAGCACCGTAGATACTAAATTGCCCACTGCCAAAACACCACAGCGTATATTTCCCACAGCTGCCTCGCAGTAAGAAAAACATTTATTCTTCTACCGATTTTAAAAAATTAAAAATTAAATCTATCGAATCTTCTTTCGATAAATAAATGTCGACTGTTTCCAGAGTTGTAAAACCACATTAATTCATGATATCTAGTTTACAGTACAGTTTGTTTTGTAATTATGGTTTCATAATAATAATATGTAGTGATTATAAAACAGAGTGTAAACATATTAATAGCTGAAAAAAATACTAATTTTTGCTTAAATATTAGAAGAAATAGGGGGAAAAATGGAAGAGATAATTAATGCATTATGATTCTTCATTTTTTCGAAAAGATTACCATGAAATTTTATTGTAAAATAATAATTTTTGCTTCTATTCGAAAGTTTAGTCATTGTTTTATAATCGTTACATATTATTATTATGAAATCATAATTATAGACCTGATCGTATTATCATCTTTATTTCTATAAGTATTAGGCATTTACAACACTGAATGTTTCCCATTTAATCAGAACACAATTTTAAATATTTTTACAGTTTCTCACCTGTGAAAAAGCCGCCTGCGGATTTCAACACTAATGTCAAGGTTCCAAACATATTTATTTACGCCGACAGTTCGATAGCAACAGAAAATATCAAAAACGTATTGGAACTCATTCTTGAGAGAGACAAGTATGTTTTTTTTAACCAATGCCCCCTAAAACCCTTAAGGGGAGAAAACCCTTTAGACGCGCGAAAATTAGTCATTTCGTGCGAATTTTTTTTAATGTGTTAAAATAATCTTATGATTCTGAAACTTTAACCTTATTTTATTAGATCTTTTACGATTTGAAAAACATTTTTTTTACAACACAAAATGGCGGCGTTATCCCGCGATTATCCCGAAACTACATTTTCAAAAACTGCTCGTGCTGTAGGTGAAAAAGTTATCGACCGATCTAACTGAAATTTTGGGAGATTTCTGTCTATATCGTTACTGGAAGGATATACCTAAAATTTTAAGGATATCGCTTAAATAAATTATTTTTTTGGGGTGAAAATTGTCGAAAAAATAGCCGAAAATTGGAGCATTTCATTCAAAACTCTATTTAATATTTAATTTTATACTGTTTTAAATAATTTTATGGGTTTATCCTTTCCCTGAAATTGTCAGTAAACGAAAAAAAAATTAGTTTTCTGATTCAGATCACTCGAAAAAATACTGTAAATGCAGCAGTTTTCGATGCCGCCGAAAAGAAGCCTGAAAGAAGAATTCATAACGCCGCCATTTTGTGTTGTAAAAAAATGTTTTTCAAATGTTAAAAGATCTGATAAAATAAGGTTAAAGTTTCAGAATGATAAGATTATTTTAACACCTTTAGAAAAATTCGTACAAAATAACTAATTTTTGCGCGTCTAAAGGGTTTTTTCCCCTTAATAATCAATGTAACTATTATTGAATTATGTTACTAGATATGCAGTCTACACTTTGTCGCCCGAGGAAGCACGGAAAAATATTTGGATGGACCAAACGGTGCTAGTGATCGTTTGTGGAAATGTTGGAGCTGAAGTTTCCGGTCAGCTCGTCGAATACCTGGTTCGCGGTGGCCGTCTTTTAGCCCTTTGCTCCGACACGCTCCACACTCTTCTTCCTTCATTTAAAACGGCTGAGGTACGCGAGCACGAGCTCGTACGTTTTTCTTACGGAAAATGGAAGCATGTGCAGATGATGCATCATATATTTTGCTATCAAGCGTCGCCTGTTAAAACGCGGTTTTCCCAAGACCACGAAGACTCGAGGTTAGTTCGATTGTCTATCTAGAAAGCGAATCATCGATAAAAATTCTGTTCGTTTTTGCGGCAAATACAACTCTGTCGGAATTGTGTTCGTTTAGACGGAATTACAGAAACGAAATCGTTCCGATGACAAGTAAAAAGTACTCAAACACTTTAAAGTGTCGCTTTATCTTTTTACTATTTGTTTTCCGTACAATAAAGTAAAGTTGCCGATTTGTCTGTGCTCTTGAATTTTTCAAAAAAAATTTCTATGATTTCCAAATACTTTAAAGTATCGCTTTATCTTTTTACCATTTGTTTTCCTTTCAATAAAATAAAGGTGCCGATTTTTCTGTGCTCTTGAATTTTTCAAAGAATTTTTCTATGATTTCCAAATACTTTAAAGTATCGCTTTATTTTTTTACCATTTGTTTTCCTTTCAATAAAGTAAAGTTGCCGATTTTTCTGTGCTCTTGAATTTTTCAAAGAATTTTTCTATGACTTCCAAATACTTTAAAGTATCGTTTTATCTGTTTATCATTTGTTTTCCTTCCAATAAAATAAAGGTGCCGATTTTTCTGTGCTCTTGAATTTTTCAAAGAATTTTTCTATGATTTCCAAATATTTTAAAGTATCGCTTTATCTTTTTACCATTTGTTTTCCATTCAATAAAGTAAAGTTGCCGATTTTTCTGTGCTCTTGAATTTTCCAAAGAATTTTTCTATGATTTCCAAATACTTTAAAGTATCGCTTTATCTTTTTACCATTTGTTTTCCTTTCAATAAAATAAAGGTGCCGATTTTTCTGTGCTCTTGAATTTTTCAAAGAATTTTTCTATGATTTCCAAATACTTGAAAGTATCGCTTTATCTTTTTACCATTTGTTTTCCTTTCAATAAAATAAAGGTGCCGATTTTTCTGTGCTCTTGAATTTTTCAATGACTTCCAAATACTTTAAAGTATCGCTTTATCTTTTTACCATCTGTCTTCCTTTCAATAAAATAAAGTTGTCGATTTTTCTGTGCTCTTGAATTTTTCAAAGAATTTTTCTATGATTTCCAAATACTTGAAAGTATCGCTTTATCTTTTTACCATTTGTTTTCCTTTTAATAAAATAAAGGTGCCGATTTTTCTGTGCTCTTGAATTTTTCAAAGAATTTTTCTATGATTTCCCAATACTTTAAAGTATCGCTTTATCTTTTTACCATTTGTCTTCCTTTTAATAAAATAAAGGTGTCGATTTTTTTGTGCTCTTGAATTTTTCTATGATTTTCAAATACTTGTTTTTCGGGACCACAAAAAATCTATAAGTGTCAAAAAATTCTTATACAAAAATCATATATTCTTAAAATATCAGCCACTAATACTAAATACTAAATACAAAATACAGTTTTAAATACTAAATACAAAATACAATTCTATTTACAATTATACATTATAAATTATAATTTGTTATAACATTATAAAATATGTTATTATATTTGTTACAACATTATAAAATACAATTGTATTTTGTATTTAGTATTTGAAATACTAAATACAATTGTACTCCAAATACCTATTTAAAATACTTCTATCTGAAATACTGCCCAGCTCTGAAATCAGTCATTTGTGAATATATTTTGAGAGATTTTATATTCATACTTGCAAACTAAATGAACAGCTCATCTTCTGCGTGTGATCGGGATTGTATTTGCCATGAAAACGAACAGATCGAATGTTTATGTCAGAGTTTTTTCCTTAGAACAACTGCGCCGCACACCCCAGTGTCAGCGAATGTGCGTGATAGTGCGGGGAATTCCCATACGTTTCAAGTTAAGGTACTTGCGACTGAGGAGACCTGGCACACACCGAGCATTATACTCGCTAACCTTCCGGAGAGCGGTGGTCGAGCAGTCTTCTCCCAGATCCACTTAGAAGCCGATCCGTCGCAGTACGAATTTGAGGAGACGAAATTCAACGCTCTCAAACAGAGCAATAACACGCGTTTGGAAATATTCAGCGATCTTCTCATCAAACATTTCGCCATGAATGTCAACATGATGCCGCCGGTTCTGCCCAAATATACTTCGGGTTTTTTTCTCGGAAGACACGAGGTATTTATCTTTTTTTTCTCACGTTTTCTCTTACATTTTTTTTATCAAACTATGCATGTTTCATTCACGAATCATATTTCACTGTTGAAAGAGCTTACGCAGATTTCGCTCTATCGTAGCAGAGATTTGGCAAACGAATTGGGACATTTAGAAACTTTTTTTGGAAAAATAGACAAGATAGTTTGAAAGTTTGGAAAGAAAAATCGATTTTTTCTTTCATTCATTGAAAGAGAATTGAATAATTATTAGGTAGATACTTAATTTTGTTGTTGTTGATAAAAACAAATTATTTAGTATACGATGCGGCTATTAAACCAACAAATATTCTGCATTTTTTTAAATTTACAGTGCTGCCCTTCTAGGAGCTTAAACTTAAAAGAAGATTATTAAGAAGATTAATTTAATTAATATATCAACTATTCTAATAGTTTTAGAAAAAAACTTATTCTCAAATCGATCCGGATTCGGATTTAAGGTGATTAGTAGGTCGATAATAATAACTGTAATCTTTTTTACGGTGCCGAAGGTTTCTAGATAGAAGCAAATTAGCGTTTGCTGCGGTACAGTCCCGGCAAACGTGAGTTTCAGAGGAAATTTCGACCACTTCGCAATGGGATTAAAATCTGAAAAAAATCAAGCATGTAGAAGCTGCTGAAAAGATTGATTTTCAATAATAATGATACTAAAATGTTATCATCATATCTATGAAAGATGAATATTGTTCAACAATGTATTCGGAAAAATTAACAAATCATTTTCATTCGAAAAAACGTTAACTTGACGGATTATTCGTTAAACAATATTTTTTTTCGAGATTTTTTATCTCGAAACGTTTAAAATGGTTTGAAACTTCGACAAAAGTAGTTTAGAAAAATTGACCGCATGTATGTAAGGCCTAAAATTCATATAACTCTATAACTTATAGAGTATTAGACCGAATCAGATAAAATTTAAACAGAATGTACAGTACTGGTTAATCTGCAATTGAGGGCCGTCCATAAATGATATCACCGCGGATTTGATCTTTTTGAACCCCCCTCCTCCTGGTCACGTATCTTCACAATCCCCCCAAATCTGACATCACGCGATCTCGCCTGATTCCCCCCTATATGGGGGATAATAAAGTTAAAATACTTTCAATTTTTGTATATTATAAAAAAAAATTTATATATATATCATACATAGTTGAACGATAATAAATATTTTTATATTATTTATGAATAGTAGGAACAATAGTGTAACTTTTCATACACTTGTTTAACAAAAACGTAAATACTCTGTTCGTTGATTAAAAATGCTCCAAAACGAAGATTATAAATGAAATAATCGAAAGAGATAATTTCTTTATAGTGGAAGGGAAATAAAAAAAATTTCCCCAAGATATTGCCAAAATTAGCGTGATGTTTAAGGGATCTTTGCAGTATGATGGCCCAAAAAATAGGCCATTTTCACGATTTTTTTTCGGACGGTTACTATACGCCGATCAATCTGAAATTTTTATGACATATTAAGGTAATCATGAATAGCAGAAAATGATTTTTTATAAGACCATTTTTATTGCTTAAATATATTTTTTTAATTGTTGAAAATAATGTTGATAAAAAAGATAGCCTCATGGTGGACATCCTAGGGGTCGCAAATTTGATCTGAAAAAAAAAAACCCAAAGGATTATCAATTAGTATGCGATTGGCTATCGCGCTATGGAGGCTTTTTTTTTTAAATCAAAATTGACAAAATGGCGGCGTTTTGAATAAAAAGTACCGAATTTAGCCGGTTTTTCGACAGTTTTTCTTTTAAAAAAATGGGAAGATATAAAGAAAAAAGCTTCCATAGCACGATAGAGAGTAGCATTTAGAATGTTCTCCCAAAATTTGAAAACGATTGCTTGAAAACTGTTCCCTGGAAAATATCCAACGTTTTGAAAAATGTCGTTTCGAGAAAATCGCACTTAAACTTTCGAGTGTAGAAATTTCATATACCTAAATTGTGTACTTAGGACTAATCATTTATGAACAGCCCCTTGATATAAATTTTACAAAAATCGCTTAACGCATTTCATTTTTATAAGCATTTTGAAATTTAAAAAAAAAGTACGTAAATGCTCTAGCTCGAACGAATTTTTAGCTATCGAGCTTAAACTTCGTATTAAAATTGAACAAAGTGATACGACCGTTGGTATTGAATTTGGGCGAAATCGGTAAAGCGATTCGGTTTTTATGAGATTTTGAATTTTTCGAAAAATTTTCGTTTTGCTCTAATTCAGGTAAAATTTCAACTAAACCACTAAAATTTTCTACACAGGAAAAATAACATTCAGCCCTGCTACGTACCAAATTTGGTGATGATCGGTAAAGCGGTTCGGATTTTACGTGATTTTGAGTTTTTTAAAAAATTTATTGATGTCGCTCTGGATTTTGTAAAACGTCAGAAATCATCAGCCAATAAATTTCATCTTTCGCAAAGCTTCTTCTATGAGGAAGCGAAAAATAAAATGAAGAAACTTCCTGATAGAGGCGGCTTTGCAAAAAAAAGAATGAGGAAGCAATGTGCAAAGTTCTACTTTGTATTTTCTTTTTCATCAATTTATTAATAACATTTTGGAATTATCATTATGCAAAATCAATCTTTCCAGCGCCGTTTACATGCTTGAATTTTTTCAAATTTTCATCCCAACAGGAAGTGTTCGAAATTTTGTCTGAAACTCACGTTTGGTGGGACTGTACCGCTCGTAAATTCTTAAAGTTATGTGCTTCACGTTTTCGTCGTTTTCTTTCGCTCCTCTTCTGTCCGGAAACGGCATTTTTCTCACTCGCACTCACGGCAACACAGTCAATATAACACATCACCTTGAATGGAATGAGAAAAAAATGCCATCTACTTGGTCGTCCTCGAAAGTCATAACGTAAATACGACAAATTATTGACAACAGCATTTTTTTTTTGTCATTAGGCATTACGAGAATTAAAATTTACAGCCAAATGGTGATTCCTCGATTTTTTTTTAGTCCATACAAATTTTTTATGTATTGTTGTAATTTAATAACAAAAATTAAGATGTTTAAAGAAATAGAAAGAATTTGTTTATATTTGGTACAAAAACATTTTTGTATCCCAAAAAACAAAAATTGAATTAAAAATCATAAAAACTCTGATAGGATTTAAAAATCCTATCAGAAGGAAAATGCATTTTAAAGTCGGTTGTAAAAAAAAGTGGACTGATAAAGAAATATGTTGGAAATTTACACTATTAAAAAATTTAACTAGAAAATTACTATACCAAACTGAAAGTTTTTATCCACAATCTGTACCACAAATTTCTTGTCCATCTGTATTAGATATTTAAAATAATAATACTGAATTAGAATTGAGATATCTGTAAGTTTACTGTCACAAAATACTAGGAATTTACATTCCGTATTTTTTTTTCGTATGTCGTTTGTAAATTTCGTGGACATATTTGTTACAAAATCAAAAGCCATCTACAAGGAAAACAATGTTTTTGAATTTTTTAAAATTACAGTTGTGGTTGAGTGAAAATTTATTATCCACATTTAATATTTTTGTTCCCAAAATGCATGAAAATTATCGTCTTGGAAAATTCCATAACCATGAACTTGTAATTTTTATACAGATATAAAAGTCTTGCATATGAATTCACAAAACGGTCAAGAAATATTAAGAACTTAACTGAAATTTGACAATTTTGTTCATGTAATAAATAGATTACTACAGAAGTTTTGTAAATTTAATCTTTACGTACATAAATTTACTCTACTAATGTTAATTTTGCGGTGAATGTAATCATTATTTCACACACCAGTTTTGCAAATTTCATGTTAATTGTTATAGTAAATTTACAATCTTTTTTAACAGTGTAGCCAGACGTTTTTATTACCGGTGGAAGAAAAGTTTCATAGATTGACGTATTAATAAACACGAATGGTGAATCATTTTTTTCCCTCGAAATTATGCACAACATTGTGATTGGCGAAAATAAAAATAGCTATCTCGCGACCTAAGTTAACATTACATTAATTGCGTAATAATAAGTAAAGCGCATTTGATTATCGCACAAACTAGTCTCATTGCTTTATTTATCATTTAGCTAAAATTAGAAATGCTGGAGCAGTTGAAAAAAAAAATGGAACCGAACGACGTATTTAAAACGGATAAGATGGATTTGCAATTCTGCGGAACGACGACGAAGCTGATGGCCCCAACTCCTTCGCTTTTGCCTATAATGGTTCATCAGTGCCCTGATAACTTTTCAACCGTAGAGTATTTCGAGGTAAGAGTTTATCAACAATTTTCCTCATACGTATGAGGAAAATAGTATTCATTGATAAGTTAAAAACAAACATGCGGGTTTTCCGGGATTCTAATGATTAATGAGGAAAATTATTGCCAATCGTTCTTGTAGAATCTAAAAACGAAGGAGTTAGGTCGACTTGTTGTATTTGCGGACGTTATGACTTCGTCAATGAACGTCGTAGCAGGACGTCGATTTCCTCACGGTTTTACTGTTCTTCCGAGGCAACAAACGCAGGGTCAAGGTGAGTTCAACGTTTTCCCGCGAGTTCATTAATTCTTTTTGTTTTCTTGTGCCTTAGCTGCGCAACAGAGCTTGACAAAACAGTTGCTTGTGATTTATAGGTCGGAATAAAAATGTATGGCTTAGCCCAACGGGTTGCGCCATGTTCACTATGCAATTGCATATACCGCTGAACTCTGAGCTCGGGTCTCACCTTCCGATTCTACAACATCTAGTATCGGTCGCGGTTGTTACCGCTGTCGCGTCTCTTCCCGGCTACAAGGTTCGACTATTTATTCCCGATTATTTTTATTCGACGATTTATTCCCTGGTAAAAATTAATTATAGAAAACGATTATTAAAAATTCTATCGTTCCGAATCACGGACTTTGCTTCGTGAATTTGATTCTTTCTGCTGGCCGGGTTTCCTGGCCCACGTGTAATAAAAATATGAAGGTTTTGATAACTGTGAATATGTGATTTCTTTGGTTTTTCATCTAAAGTTATTTACATCATTCGAGTGCAATTTATTTTACATCTAACAGATCACTCCTACTCACATGGCCAGGAAATCCGGCCACCTGTTTTCGTTGATTCCAAAATTGATGATTCCTAAGCTTTAATTTTTTAAATAAATGTGATTGAAGAGGACCCTGATCAGGGCCAAAACGTATCAGCAAAAAACTAAGAAGATCTTTGGTTGGAAATTTGGTCGCCCATAGCCGAGAACCTTTCCTTATTCGTGAATTTACGATGTGCTATCATAAATTTACGATCGAAATCCTATATGTTTCATCCATATTCTATAACATTATTATAAATAATATAATTTTTGTATTTAATTTAAAAATAAAAATATGAGCCATTCTCTGTCAGTTCAGCCACTATTTTCGACCATCTCAGATCTATCCCATAATTGGACACATTTTAGTACCACTTAAAAGCACTCTTTGTGAATTTTTTCAGATTTTTAAAACAATCCATTTGGGTAATGTCTTTTTTTTTATTATTCATATAATTTCGATGGAGTAAGTCTGACAGAAAAAATACATATACAAAAAAATGTTGTATTTCACTCAACTTTGTAATACAATAGGTCTCATATTTTTATTCGTGTTGCAAAAGTGATATTCAGCAAAAAAAAATGTTAAATAATTTTTTTCATTCATTCGGACACCTTCGATATTACTTTCAATTTTTTATAAGCTGTAGGGACATGTATAGAACCTACAAAAAAATTGGTACAGTGGGCATCGACTACTTGAAGGATCAAAAAACGAAAGAAAATTAATTAAATTTATTTAATTGTTTTTTTATTTTTATATATTTTTTTATTTCACTTATTTTTTGTTGCTCTTTCAAATAATCGATCCACTGAGCTACTTGACGCGTAACGACGACACGGCCTTCAGGGTTAACATACAGTTATTCGTGCGTATAGCCATTTATTGGATCGAAAATTTTGGAAAATATTTTTTTTCTTCTTCAAATAGTCGATGCCCACCATGCCAATTTTTCGTTATGTTTTTGACATATCCCTGTAGCTTGTATAAAATTGGCAGTGATATCGAAGGTGTCCGAATGAGTAAAAAAAATTGTTCAACATTTTTTTTGCTGTAAATAGCTTTTGCAACACGAATAAAAATATGAGACATATTGCAATACAAAGTTAAGTGAAAAACAACATTTTTTTGTATGTGTGATTTTTTTGTCAGATTTACTCCATCGAAGTTATATGAATAACAAAAAAAATATACATTTCCTAAATGGATGGATTAAAAAATCTGAAAAAATTCACAAAGAGTGCTTTTAAGTGGTACTAAAATGTGGCCAGTTATGGGATAGATCTGAGAGGGTCGAAAAAAAAGTGGCTGAACTGACAGCGAATGCCTCATATACGATTGTACGTATATACCCATGATGTACTATTCCAAGCCAAAAAAAAAAAAAGAAATCGATCGTATAATTACGTTTTTTTTCTGGTCACCCATCTTTGTAGTGACCGCGGCCCAAGCTGCTTAACTTTCATGATCTCTGATAGACTGCCTAACTATTCCATCCAAACTCGTTCTTGTAAGATAATGTACATCAATAATATATAAGCCGCTTCACGTACTTATGACTAACAACAGTAAATTGTGCAGTTTTTTATTTGTGCATCTTTCTTACTAAATTATTTATGTTAATTAACTCTTTAAGAATGCTTCACGTATACATTCCTTACCGAAAGTTTTATTTTATCCGTATTTGAGTACTTCGCGATACGAGAAAAATCTAATAAATAATCAAGCATATCAAGATACTAATAAGAGCATTGATTTCGATAATAATAGCTCTAAGAATTTATTAAAAAATCAGTTTAAAAAAAATTATAAAATATTATAAATCCGTTAGCGTACCGTAAATCCCGATAACGTATCTATCGTATTTAACCAATAGAAAACGAAAGCTAAAGGAAACTAATAATAACAACGATTCAATTTGTATAAATTGATCAAAGTCCGAATAGATAGAGATGATAACATACGATTAAATCCCATTCAAATTCTATCAATCTCTATAATATATTTTTACCAGGGTTATCCAGACAATAATTTGACCGATCGAGCTTATTTCAATTTGTCAATTATAACATTAATTCTCATTTAAACAAATGTTCTCAACATTGGAATTGTTGCTTTAATCAAAGTATTTAAAAAAAGGGCGTTATTAAAAAATTAGCTTTTTAAGATCTTCTAAATACATTTCAAAAAATAAAATTGTATTTAAAATCAATCAAGTTACAACATTTTTTTAATTCTTAAGAAATTTGATTACCAAAGATATTTGTAATTTATTCCAGTAGTATTATTGTTTTATTGGCTGCAGATATTATTTGTTACATAAATGTGGATACGGAAATTTCTATTGAATGTTTGTGGAAGCTAATGGGACATTGGCCGAGGTTCTTCAACCCATAATTTATTCCATTTTTATTGGTTTTTACCGACTGTTGCCTTTCGCAACATCTAATTTGATGAAAATGTAATCAATACCTTACAAAGCGTTATGTAAATTAGTTGAATTAATTTTCATATGTTAAGTCGAAGTGGCACCTCGAATGAAGTCGAAAACTTGCAACTTCTTGATTTTCTTAGAGTCCCAAACAAAAGTTTTATTAAATTATCGTTTTACTTTTCGACGGAAAATTCATGCTCTGCTAGTATAAAATTTATAGAGATTGGACAAGAGACTCGACGATTATTATTTTGCAGGACGTCGACCTCAGACTCAAATGGCCTAATGACATGTACGCGGGAAGTGCAACGAAAATTGGCGGGATTATAGTAACCACGCTAATCGAATCGTCCGTAGCTATATGCAACATCGGTAGTAGCCATATCATCAATTTTCAAAAGATTTCAAAACTTTTTTCACGCACAGTTGTTAAACAAATTGGCGTAACAATTTTGTTTCAGGCGTGGGTGTGAATCTCGACAACAGCAGTCCAACGTGTTGCATAAACGATGTCATAACTGCATACAATAAACAAGACGGCACAAAATTGCCAAAACTCTCTTATGAACGATTCGTCGCGCTGATTTTCAACGAACTCGAGAATTTGATGCTTCTGGTGCAGGACGGAAATATAAAACAATTTTTCGAGCTCTATTACAAATACTGGATGCATACGTAAGTATTTGTGTAACACAAGTTATTTATACACAAAATATATTCTATTTTGCTTCCTCAGGAAGTTCTGTTTTGTTGAACATTTTTTTTTCTACAGGTTTTCATGTAAACGTGTTCGGAATGTTCCAAAACGTCGGAAAATCACATTTAAAAAAAAATGTCAGTATGTGTGTGTGATGTTGTGCATCATTTTACCTCATAACTTGAGAACGATTTCAGATACTAAACTGAAATTTATACCACATATTGTGGAGATAAGTCCCCTTATTTCGTCCAATTTTCAACAAAATATAAACAGTCATTCAGATATAACGCAATTTTTTCAAAAAAGTCTGTATGCGCTCTAACTTCTACATTTTTTGAGATATCGAGTTAAAATTTTGTACAAATTTGGACTATCATAAACCAATTTGAGAAAAATCTATTCAACGGTTCCATTTTCACGCTATTTTGAATTTAAAAAAAAATCTTGACGCGCTCGAACTCTTACATTTTTTAAATACTGGCTTGAAATTTGAAACAAACATAAGTTTTTATTAAGCAAGGTGTAGGATTAAATCTGGCGTAAATTCGTTCGATTGATCGATTGATGACCGTTAAAATCGATTAAATTCAGCTGTGATTGATTAATTCACTTTTTAATCACATTTTTTAAAAATGTCAGTCCGTATGTGTGTGTGATGTTGTGCATCATTTTACCTCATAACTTGAGAACGGTTTCAGATACTAAGCTGAAATTTATACCACATGTTGTGGGGATAAGTCGCCTTATTTGATCCAATTTTTAACAAAATATAAGCAGTCATTCAGATATAACGCAATTTTTTTCGAAAATGTCTGTATGCACTATAACTTCTACATTTTTTGAGATATCGAGTTAAAATTTTGTACAAATTTGGACTATCATTAACCAATGATCGGCATTGAATTTGAGCAAAATCTATTCAACCGTTCCATTTTGACGCTATTTGGAATTAAAAAAAATCTTGACGCGCTCGAACTCTTACATTTTTTTAAATACTGGCTTGAAATTTGAAACAAACATAAGTTTTTATTAAGCAAGGTGTTGAATTAAATCTGACGTAAATTCGTTCGATTGATCGATTGATAATCGACGAAAACGATTAGATTGATCCGTGATTGATTAATTCACTTCTTTTTAATGACATTTTTTCAGCGACGCGGAAATAACCGTACAAAAATCTGACGGAAAATCGGTGCTCGTGCAGATAATGGGCATCGACAGGGACGGTTATTTGGAAGTACGAGAAAAAGATGGCAAAGTCTTTACCGTTCATCCGGACGGTAACAGCTTCGACATGCTCAAAGGATTGATCGCTCCCGTCGCAACGGCATAATTTTGATCGTGACTGCGAGCAGCCACACGATTTTAGTAACCTTTTTTTTAGCGGACGAGATATTCCGTCAAATAAGGGTCACTTACTTTATACATTCCTCAAGGATAGTTTCAGGGAAAGGTTTTTTTGTTCCAATAGGTTTGTATCACCTTAAAAAAAACAGAGTATATACATTAAACTCGCGTGAATAGTTCACTGTAAATTCGTCCCGGACGTTTCGATGAATTAAGAAACGAGGAAACGTTGTACAAATATTTAACGACTGAAAAACACGCGCTATTAATAGTAATTATTTATTAATTATTTTCTCGTTTAGTTATCGAACCTCAGGACATGCGCCATTAAAATATAACGATTTTTTTTTACTTACATTTATCGTGATCAAATCACAGATGCCATGACATTATACGGGCTGCACCAAGTTCTTGCTATTTTTTTCTATTACTTGATGAGCAAATTCTAAAAAAGAAAAAAATGTAGAATTCGAGTTTTACGTATATAAAAATGGTGTTTGACGAATTATTACAGCAACAGTACAAAAGATACGTAGCTAGTCTCGTTTGTCGACATTCGTTATAAAAATCCTGTTAACGAACAGATAAGCTGTTTCAGTTCCAAAGCTAATATATATATCGAAAGTCAATTACACAACTTCAAAGATTTCATTGACATTTTTTTTTCAGAGCAACCGTTGCTTATCGAGTCATTCGAAGGATAGATTTTTTTTTTCGTTAACGCGAATGAAATATATGATTTTTTAGTAGTATAGACGTTATAAAACAGCGGTAAAGTGCGTTTTTCGAGCAGCGAGATGAAGATCTGTGTATGTAAATATACGAGAATCTCTAAGGCTTCGAGACCGTTAAAAAATCACGAGGGGCAGTAGACTGGATTTTTGCATAGCGATATATCATGAGCTAATTACTGCATTATCCGTTGAAAATTACTGCACAGGCCTAGTGGTGCGATTCCAGAAAACATTTTCTTGCCTCAGTGTTTAATAATCCCAATTAAAGCGATTATAGCAAATTTAACAATCGATTATGCGATGTTCCATGTTGTTATTCCTCACTTTACATCAAAATCGCTGTACGTGTGTGTACTTAAGAAATTTATACTACGCTAATGTAACTACGGGATTATGTATCTCCGTAAAAAAAAAAAACAAAAACAAAAAGAAAAATTTATCTATCGTGATCGTTTACGCGTAATGAATGGAAACTCTTTAAGACATTCAATGTTGCCTGATGAAATTATATTATTGAATTGTTAAAAGTGTCCAATCTTTGTTACTGCCAATCCTTTCCGCAGGAATTCGAAAATACACCGGAAAAAACATTTAAGGTGATGTGCTATTTGTGCCATAAGAAATTGGCCATGGTTGATTATTAAGGGGATGCTTGAGTCGTTCACTGTGCCCCGTGACACATTGTACCCCACTCTCCCCTACTTACGACTAATCGGCGATGCTATAAAGTATGACAGCGAAGGATTTCGAATTTCGCTTTAAAAATTTGAGAGGATGTTTTTGGCCGTATATACTAATGGATAAGACAAAAAAAATCGGTTTCTTTTTTCACACTGGAAAGATTTCTTAACGCAGGATAAATCGACCATTGAATGAACGCGACCAGTGAATGAACGTTGTCAATAAGAGGTCGTGAATAAAAAAAGGTTCATTCACTGGGTTTTGTCGTCTGCTTAACCGTTCATCCTAAACAAAATTACGACTAGAGAGTCCATCTCGAAAATCGTGCTTTTTTTAAAACACCTTTACGGCCGTACTGTTTTCTCGTAAAGTATAAGATCTGGAACAATAAATCAAAAAAATTTATAATCTTTATTGGTTACGGAACTACGTAGGGGTTTTTTCAAAATCAAATTTTGTAGAAATTAAACAGGTGAATCGTCCCGAAGTGTTCTTCTCCATCACCGCTGATTTTTCGGATAAAAGACTAGAGGCGTTCACTGCAAAAATCTCAAATGCAGTGACACATAATCTTAACTTGATGTGCTACACATTTTTGTCGTTCTCTTTCGTTCCACTGCCACCGCAAATGGCGCTAACTTCGGTATGCCAAATCACCTTGACGGAAAAAAAATCTTATAGTATAATTTTCCATTAAAATCTACAAAAATTTTGAACTGTTTCACCGATTATGTATCTGGAATATTATAAGGAACATTGTGCGAAAAAAATATCAACCTTATAGCCAAAAAATTCACTATAATCCAATGCCAATACTGACATACGCATCTGTCGTTTGGAACCCTTGCTATCAGGTTCATTCCCGGAAGCTCGAGAGTGTTCAACATAAGTTCTTACGCTTGGCAGCCTACAAATCAGGTCATGCGTTGGCTAGAAATGACCACAACTATGGCCCTATCGCGCAGAGTCTACGCCTGCCTTCATTGGAATCCTTGAGGAATTTTGAGGATGCCTCCTTTGCCTTCAAGGTTGTTTCTGGCTCCATAAGCTGTTCCTACGTACTAGCGAAGTGGGTCTGGTACGTTTCGCCGACAATCGTTTGACCGACGAATCAGTTGGCCGACACATCATTTGACCGACAGGTACACTTAGCCGACACATTATTTCACCGACAGGTACACTTAGCCGGCAAGGTATACTTGGCCGACAGGTACATTTGGCCAACACGTATACTTTTTTTAAATATGGACGTGCGAAGTTTGTCTTATCGCACCTGCGTAGCGTGAGCGGAATGGTCGATTCTCGCATCTTATGGGACAGAAAAAAAATGTCGATTTTTTAGCATATAAATCTTGTGTATTTACAGTCGGGGGGCTCCGCCCCCGCACCCCGCGAAGGGTTCCGCTCCTCGACCCCGTGGGTGTACCTGTCGGCCAAGTGTACCTGTCGTTTAAATGATGTGTCGGTCAAATAATGTGTCGGCTAAGTGTACCTGTCGGCCAAATGATGTGTCGGCTAAGAGTACCTGTCGGTCAACCTTACTTGTCGGCCAAATGATGAGTCGGCCAACTGATTCGTCGGTCAAACGATTGTCGACCAAGTGACCGGCACCGCTAGCAAAGCTATCGTTCCATATTCCACATCGGGAGCAAAGAATTCCAACGATTTTTTACCCTCAGGTCGCGCGATCGACCTTCTCAGCAAGATCTTCTCTGTACAGGATAGCCACGTTGGTCAACAGCCTGAACCCAAGCCGATTTTTCGGCCTGCCCCTTTCGTCCTTCAAGATGTCAATTAACCGCTTGCTCCAATATAATTAGTCGAGGGGGCTTCAATTCGACTGGTCACTTTGTTGTATACTTAATCCTCAGAAAAAAGCTACTATTTGCACTACCTAAGTTATTTCTTTAAGTTGTATTTACTTATATTTCCTTCTCTTTATATTCTTTATCAATATTACTTTTTGTAAAAGGGATCCTCCCGTTTAAATAAATAAATAAATAAATAAATAATCGGCGACAAAAATTTAAAAAAATTTAGTTTATCGAAAAATAACGAGGCTGTTGCGCTATAACGAACGGATTTATTTTATTCACGAGAAGGCCAAGCTATAACAGCGTGTAGCAAGACATCGGGAGAGCATCTTGATAATTTATTTCATAATAATTCGACAAATATCAAAGATGCGATAGTATTATTGTTTTTTTTACAAACACGATACTGCGTTTCCCGTGTATGATGTGAAGTACAGACTACAGCAAAGTGCGCGAGGCCTATTAATGTTCTTCTTTGGGCATGGTCTCGGAAACTTCGCGATCAGTGGGCTGTTCGTCGGGATGATGGGGCCAGATGGTCGGTCTGTCGATGTTGATTGCGTCGTCGGGATAAGCTTCGGCATAGTCTTCCATAGTCATTTGGTCGAAAGGAAGAAGATTTTTCAGTTTCTCAGCGTGTGCTTGATATTCAGTTATGCGCTTATTCGAATCCGCAATGAATTGCTGAACTGCATCCATCTGGAAAAGTGCGATAATAAATTAGCAATGCATAATAAATCAGTAAACACATGAGAGAAAAGTGCAAATACGCACAACTACTTTCTCTTGCTCCTCGATCTTTGGCGTGTAGTTATCGACCGGATATGGGACACTAAGAGACTCATACTCTTTCTGGAATTTGTCTACCATTCCTGCAACTGGAACTTGCTTCTTGTACAGAGTCCAGTCGATTTTTATAGCCTGATCCGGCAATTCCGACACTCTGAAAAAACACGTGAATGTTTTTCAAAACGACTATCAAATGATAATAGAATAAATGTTAAAAATTGCTTTTTTTAAACCGTGTATAAAATGATAATTAACAGAATGAATGTTAAAAATATTTTGTTTTTAAAAACAAGTATCAAATTATAATTGATAGAATGAATGTAAAAAATATTTTGGTTTTGAAAATAAGTATGAAATTATAATAGAGTGAATTTAAAAAATATTTTGGTTTTGAAAACAAGTATGAAATTATAATTAATAGAATGAATGTAAAAAATATTTTGTTTTTGTAAACAAGTATGAAATTATAATTAATAGAATGAATGTAAAAAATATTTTGTTTTTGAAAACAAGTATCAAATTGTAATTAATAGAATGAATGTAAAAAATATTTTGTTTTTGAAAAAGAGTATGAAGTTATAATTAATAGAATGTAAAAAATATTTTGTTTTTGAAAACAAGTATCAAATGACAATTATTTATTTATTTATTTTTTATTTATAATTAATAGAACTAATGTAAAAAATATGTAAAAATTTAATGGTGAATCAAAATTGTATAACTTAGTTAAAGGAAGATACGGAATGTTTTATTTATTATCAATTTTTTTAATTACAAATTGGAATACACACATTTCATGGTGTGTGAATCTTATACAAATTCTGTAGCCAGAATGCAGAAAATGATCATGAAAATTAATCGATCCTCTCATAGCAGCAGTTTTGTTCATCTATGTGATATCAATTTTACAAGTTTCAAAATTAAAATTTTGAATGACATTTTGTAAAACATTATAAATGTTTTACAAAAAAAAATTGGTAAAACATTATAAATGTTTTACAAAAAAATGTGTACATTACAACTGTTTTATAAAAAAAATTGTAAAACATTATAAATGGTTTACAAAAAAAAATTGTAAAACATTATAAATGTTTTATAAAAAAAATTTATAAAACATTATAAATGTTTTACAAAAAAAATTTGTAAAACATTACAAATGTTTTACATGAATACCTCAAAAGATTTATATGTTATATTTGTCAATTGAATCTGACATATCTGAAGTAACATTTGACACATTGATTTTAACAAAAAAAAGTATCGGAGAAGTTATAAAATAATTCACAATAAGTACAAAATCCAAATTACCAAATAAAAATATTTTCATGATAAAAACCAATGACTACATCCAGTTTTGGTACATCCTCTTGTATTAAGATGATAACTAAAGATGATCAAGAAAATGAGCAGAAAGTGAGACTCCAAAATGATAGAGACTGATTTTTTATCTACAAGCCAAAACGATGTTATAAGATTCTTTGCATTAATGAACGCAGCAACGAATGACACAAGTTTGTTTTCGGCTGAGCCACATTGAATCTAGAATATAGAATTTGGTTAAACTCGCTAAGTTTTTATTGTACTTCACAGTTCGAAGCTCTGAAACAATTGAAGCGGCTAACAAAGAATAGAACCAAAGTCGAATTTTCGAACGTTGCAATTAACGATATGACAAGATTTTGGACCGTCGAAAATTGCGATTCCTCGCGAATTGACGAAAATTATATAATAATTATGAAGTGAAAACTGGCAGTCGACGTACCTTCGCAGATATTGGTCGGATCGCGATTTGAAAGCAGCGAAAACAATTTTCTCGGACTCGGGGAGCCGCTCGGCAATTGCGGCCCAATTTATTCCCTTTAGAGCTCGTCGAGACATATTTCGGCCGAATTAAGGTGTCGAGGTTTATGAACGAACTGGTATGGCTCTCTCCGACACGATCTCCGGTCGCTCTAGTCTCGACTCTCGTGCAATTCCGTGAATATAGCGTATCGACTATCGTGCAATACCGTGAAAATAGCGCATCGCGTAGTCGAAGTATAATTGTAATTGACAATCGATTCTTTACTTCGATATATCGAATTGTGTTGTTTTGACAAAATAGTACATTACGATACTAGTGCGAAAAAACTTTTTCTGGCGAGTGTGAGTTTGCAAGACGAGCCGAAAGCGAGTTTTGCATTCACACGAGTTAAGAAAACGTTTTTCGCACGAGTATCGTACAAAATTTTTTTCCAGAGGTGTGTAAATGAGGGTTGATGCACGCGAAGCGTTTTACGCACGGAGTGATATGAAACTCTTTTCGAAAGGGTAAAATGGTCAGTATGCGTGAATAAAGTTGATTACAGTTTTTATTACCGACTGCGATATTTCACGGCTGTGAAATCCACTCAGTTGGTAACAAAAACTGTAACCAATCTTTCAGAGGACACCGAACGTTTTTGCATAAAAGAAAAGCCTTGCATCATTGGTCTCTTAATTCTCTATGATGTAGGACTTTAATTTTTTCCAAAAAAGATCAAGTTTTGGAGAATTCTTGTTTTGAAAGATATTCGTTATCTTTCTCGCACTTATTGATGTTTCGCGTGCTCGCGTTGACGATTTTTCCATTGATTTCATAAGAGGCTCAGAAAAATCGAGACTTGGGGCCCCATAAGCGACTTGAAAAAAATCGGGCCTTGGGGCCCACATAATGGACTTGAAAAAAATCGGGCCTCGGGGCCCACATAAGGGAATTAGAAATTCCGGACTTTAGGGGACTTAAAAAAAATATGGGCTAGGGAGACCATCCATGGGGGACTTAGAATAATCCGAGCCAGAATTTGATCCACTTAACATGGACTCTCGACTTTGCTAAAAGTAAATTATGGAGACTAATACAGATCGAAAGATAAATAAATGATAAATATTTGAATCCAAAGATTTCTGGACGCAACTTTTTTTGTAACGAGAAATATTAATATTACTCCTATGATCGTATATTTTCATTATTAAATTTAATACAAAAGTTATATTATTTATAATAATATTATAGAATATGAAAGAAACATATATGGATTTCCATCGTAAATTTATGATAGTACTGTTCGTAAATTCGCGAACGAAAGTCCGTATTCGGAACGATAGAATTTTTTTAAATCGTTTTCTATAATTTATTTTTACATATTTTATTGTGTATTCCTCAATCTTTTACATCTGGTACAGCTCTATTACAATTCATTACGACGACTTACAGCTAATTTTCTTAATTTCATATTACCAGTTTGACCGGAAGCTATTCCATTCGCTCCATCTTCGCCCTCTAATTCTTTTATTATTATTAAATCTACAATTATATCATCACTTTATACAACAAATATTCGTCCCATAATACGTTTATAATTCGTATGTAAAAACAAAATCCTGCAATAACTATAGAATTATATTTCTAAATTTTTATAATACCAAAGAATGTTTTTGCGACATTGCAAAACAAAATGTATTGATACGCAAAAGATAGAAAAGATGGAACTTACTGTGCTGCTCAAAGCGGTGTGAAAGAGAAACATTGAAAATATTTGTGGCTTACCATCGGCCGGTATCAAACACTCTTTTGTTTTCTCAATATATATTACATGCCATGTCTTGAAAAATAATTATAATTCAAATATAATACACAACAAACAATTATTTTGAAATAATTGAGAGCTACAATTCCGCTTACATTATTTTTCCTAATTTTCATTCCCAAATATCTTATATAAAATAATTTAAGCAGAATGAGATGAGGAGCAGGAAAATCGAATGTTTCATTTGAATGATTTTTCTTTTATTTTCGGTCGTCAATTGTGAATGGCTGAACACAATTGCTATGTAAAATACGAGGGGCGCATCATAGGCTTTAAGAACAACCAACCCCTCCAGCAGAGGCAAGATCGTTCGAGCATGAAATCAATTACCTCTCTTCTCACTGCATCTCCCTCTTCTCTTTCTCTCTCATCCCCCACCATTGAATTTTCACGCACGTGTATTGGACGGAGGTTGGTACACGAGTTTTGCCCGGTCGTGCCCTCATGCGGCCTCTTCGACCGCCATATTGGGCGCCGTGCCCGAGAGCTCATACCGTATACTCTCCAACTTCATCCATACATCAATTTGTACAGTACATTACACAGTCGTAGAACGTATATGCGCAAGGAAGCATAAAATTTCACTTTATGCTTTTCTGCGTCGATTCCAGCGTGAATAATTCACTATTTTTATCTGAATTTCGTTATGTATAATAAAAAGTGAATCGTAGGTTGAATGTTTACAAATTGTGTGGCCATTTTTTTTTCTGCAAAGTGAAATCTTATCATTATGATGTCTACAATTAATTTCTTACATATTTAATTAAGAGATCTTGTATTTTGTTAACATTTATTGAGTCTGCATTTGTTGTCAACACTACAAAATAGATCAAAATGACCTTGGTATTTAAAAAATGATTCATTTTTAGTAATGTATGCCAACAAACTTATCATTTAGTTGAATATATTTATTTTCTTTTTCACGGTATAACAAATTCTTTACTTCCTGTCAGTGGTATGACATTACATTAAATTATAATTTCAAAAGGTTGTTCGTCATAAAATACCGCAGTTATGTTTATTCTCGATTTGCTTTGATAACACAATTGGCAATAAAAGTTTTGAAAAAAGACAATTTATTTTATTTGTTTTTGCTTCCTCTTAGAGGAAGCTTTGTTTTCGTGCGAAAATTTTTGTTAGAGTTTTTTTATGTTAGGAAACTCAAAATGGTCTAAAATGTCGAGAAAAGTGGTTTAAACGAAAATATTAACTTACATATCTCAAAAACTGTTTTAACAATCGGGCTGAAATTTAGCAAACATGTTAAGCAGGTCGACGCCTTTGTTCGTGGTAATTTTCAAAAAAATTCAAAAATATGTTCAAATTTTATTTGACTGCAATTTTCGAAAAATCTCTGTATGCTTTCTAGCATCGGCAGATTTTTAGCTATTGGGCTAAATAATTTTTTATAAATAAAGCTACGTTAAAGGATGATTGGTATTGAATTAGGAATGAATCTGTTAAAAAGTTCGGTTTTTACGGGATTTTGAATTTTTCAAAAAAATATTCGTTTTGCTCTAACTCACGTCAAATCTCACCGAATCAACTGAAATTTTCTACTGATGTAAAATAACATTCAGCGCTGCTACCTATCAAATTTGGTTATGATCGGTAAAGCGGTTTGGATTTTACGTGATTTTGAATTTTTCAAGAATTATACAGGGTGACAATTCCCAGGTGGCCACCCCCTTTTTATTCGTTGTGGAGCTTGATTTTGGTTAGTTTAAGGGGCGGTCTTTTAATGATTTTTCATGAACTTTCGTATGTAAGTTGTCTATTTTTTCTTAAGTGTGTAGTTTTTCAGTTATAAAAATATTTATCTCGGAAAAAAATCGAAATTATGTTTCGACCACAAATTCGTAAAGATCATGAAATTAGGAATTCAGAAATATAAGCAGTTCTTCAATCCGAGCTTTTTTCGCGAAGAAAATGAATTTTGAAGTTGCTCAACTTCTGCTTAAACTGACGGCAGCTGAGAGTAAAAAAAGGTAAAGAAAAAAAGTTGCAAAGTAGATTTTTGTACATTGTTTCCTGAGAGAAGAGTTTGTTAACAGTTAACAAATCTTGGTTAAATATGGCGAAATGAACGATTTAGTTATTCCTATTGAATCTCACTTGATTCAAATAAGATTTGTTAACTATTAACGAATGTCAGCGAGCTTCATTTGTGACAAGCAAATTTTATTTAGCTCAAGTGAGATTCAATAAGAATAACTAAATGGTTCATTTCGCCATATTTAACCAAGATTTGTTAACTGTTAACAAATGCTTTTCTCTCAGTGTATCTTCAGATTCTTCTTACCACGATAGCGTACGCAATTTTTAAGATATCGCTCTGGAATTTGGTACACATATATAGTGTGGGTAGACAAAGGCTAAGTTCAAATTTGGCATGAATCCGTTGAGTGGTTTCAAAATTATGACAATTTGAATTTTTTAGAAAATCGTTTATCACGCTCTTACTTTCACATTTTTAAAGATACTTGGCTCAGGTTTGGTCTACGAATGGACTATTATAGACTAACTAATGAATATTGTGACTCGCGCGCTCGCAAAACCTCGGTTGAATATCACTAATATTTTTTTTACAATTCCATCCCAAACTTAGTACCACTCGAGTGTTGCCTTACATCAGTGTAAACATCGAATATAAGGTAACCTACAAAAGTGAGCAGAAAACACGGGCCAGAGAGCCCGGTGACCAGAGTCACAAGAATGTACTCACGTCACAAACAAAACAACATAAACACTCGACTTCATAATTAAAGAATAAAATGAGTGAACAGGACCCAGACCAGGGTCGAAAAGTTTCAAACACTAAATAAAGAATTTGATTCTTTAACCGGGCCGCCAGAAGCCGACAATCCTTTATCATCATTATCATCCCGGCCACAGCAACAAACAACAAAAGTTATACCACTCGCTCGAAATTCTATGGCCAATTTGATTTAAAAATTGTAGTTTCCAAAATTATGATTTTTTTTTTAAATTCAATTTTTGTTTTTTCGAAACTGAAATCTTTTGAATTTGTATGAAATTTTTTGAAATTTCGATATTTTTGGAAATTTTGTAGTAGTAGTGTTATTTCCATGTATATTCCCTATTGAGTGTTTACAGTTTCCCTTCCCATACATATAATCCCCAGAGAATTTGTTATCAAAGATACATTTTTGGTATTGCCAAATACACAATTCACTTAGACTCTATACCAACAAAACGCAAAATAACTCTCTTTCATTCAGTCTTTTGTTTCCGCTTTTCTTGCTATCTCAAATTTCCTCTGAAACGCTCATAGTCTGTATCCTTTTTTCATTATTCCCTCGATGTTCTCTTTTCTAAAATATTATTTCGCTACTGTCTTCTTTCCCCTTCTTCCCTCGTTTTTCCGTCGCTGTTGACATTTCCGATTATCCTTTTCTCGTTGTTCCCTGCTATCTTTTTCCCGCTTCTTCTTTAGTTCTCTTTTCTTCTATTTCTCCACAATGCTTTTCTTACAATGTTCCCTCTCAATTTCACTACTTCCACCATGTTCTTGATTCCAGATGTTCTCTTCTTCCGCACATCCGGAATTTTTCCCAGCATCTCCTGCAACATTTCTGTTTCCAGCTACTTCCCTTTATTTTCTTCTCGATTTTCCGTATATCTTCTACCCTGGTCGGTTGTTGTTGGCTAACGGGTCTCCGTTCCCTTCCTTATCGATCGTAAATTACCGTGTTTCAGCACCATCTACCGCTGCTTTCTTATTTCCAAATTTCTCGCCGCCATCTTGCCCTATTCTCGGCCGGCTAACCTCACGCAGGAAAGCCACACAAAAAGTTCTCAGTCTTGTTCAGCACATAATATTTCCTTCAGATAACACTTCCCCGTATACTGTGTCTTATTCCTGACAATTTGGTAGGCCTTTTAATGGTCTCCTCTGTTCCGTCCACCAAATATTTTCCAAAAACACCGGACCTTGCCGCAGACACATCCACGCGGCGCCAACGCCACCAACCAACCCCTTGGAAATTTTGTAATTTTTTGAAATTTTGTAATATTGAACATTTTTGTAATTACATTTTTTTTTATTTTCATATTTTTTGAAATTTTGAAGAAATGTTAATTTTCTTTTACTTGCTACACCAAAAACCTCCAATCTGTGCCGAAAAATAAAAATTCCACACACTGATTTCCTTTTATTTTTTTAAATTTCAAAATTTTAACATTTTGAAGTTTTTAAAATTTTTTGAAATTTTCAGGTAATTTTTAAAAAATTAATAATTTTGTACTAATCGTAATATCCGTCCGATTATGACGACCAATAGCTCATTTTGTTTACTAAAAGATATTCTACCGATAGGCCGTCTATATTTTTAAATCGTATTAGTAGTTCAAAAGATACAACCGTTTGTTTATCCTATCATAACCTAACATCAAGTATACAAATGGCTGTAACATTTCGAGCGCCTGATACTATAGAAAATCCGAACGGTCAATGGATTAAGGATCTTCCACTGATCAAAATGAGCTATGTTTCGTCATAATTGGACTGATATTACAGTTTACCCTTTAACAAAACTGGATGAAAAAACATGACATCGGAAATTTGGAGATATTCTTCGATTTACTGTTCTTATGACAGTTGTGAATGTATTTGAATATCAAGAACTAATGCTGCTATGTGATTAATACCTTGGAACAGATTATTAAACCATCCGAAATTGTACCAACGCTTTTAAAAATTTAGCAATGTTTTGTCTAGTGTGAAGCGCTCGGACCTCCTTAATATATGCTCCGTAAGTAAATGTTTCTTTACAGGCAATGAAATGTTGTCTTTGAAATTCAAATGCACTATTTTATTGAAATCAAAGAAATATTTCGTTGAAATCAATGAAAAAAAAAAAACAAATCAATCCACCCATTTCTTTGGCAATTCAATGAAATCTTTTCTCTCGGTGTATTCAGTTACATTTTAAAGCGTTTAAAAATAAAAAAAGCCATTAAATTTATTTCCCCAATTGAAAAATTTTCAAAAAACTAGTACACAATATGTACACACAACCCCTTAAGTGTATTCACCATCCAGCAAAGGACGCTCCAAAGGGTTTATTCATGAAAGTCGATATTATCCCCTCGTTGCTCGTCGATCAGTCCGTATTCACCGTGGAGTCATGCGTGATAAACTAGTTGCGCTTGACCGGCGTGAAGCAAATTCTCTCTCTCTCTCCCCCTTAAGCCAACTCGTTTGCCGAATCGTTCACTCCTCGCTTACATATAATAACAACTGGGGATTTTAGTGAAACACCGATCATGTCCGATAACAAGGAGGAAGACGCTCGAATCCGAGCTCTTCGCTCTTAAGGGGGGATCCCCGTGGGCGGGGTTGAAAAACCCCTTAAGACCGCCTCCAAAACTCATCCAACCAATCCTCCAAGCAGTTTGTGCGAAACGCGAGAACGATACGCTGCTTTTCTCGTCAAAACGAGGGATCCATCGCATTTCCCCCACTCAACACCCTTAAGGGGAGGTTTTAAACAGCTCTGACGCGGCAATTCTATTGGACGGCTACAAATCGCTGCGAGGGAAACCAGCGGCTTAACGAGGGTTACGATTCAGCCAATAGCTGAAACCCTTAAGCTTCCCCACCAATTCTCGATCTCTCCTCAGCGTTAAACCCGAAGCGGGGGTGTGGGGATGTTTGGTCTCTAGTACTCGAGAAGCCCCGAGCGTGTTGGGACGCTTTTACTCTGACTCTCTTCTCGGGAATATATCTATCTTCAATTTCTTCACAAACGAAAGAACGCGCGTTATTTTATCACGAGATCTTAAGGCTCTTTTTACCCGGAGTCGACAGAAACTGAATCAAAAGTGTTTAAACGAAAAAAAGTGTTTATTTTTTGTCGCCAAAGAATTGTGTGATTAGCCAAAGAAGTGCCGTAAAAAAGTGATCGTTTCTTTTTTTTTTTTTAATTCAGTTTCAACGATTTTTTTACCGATGAAATTTCCGTCTCGGACTTGAAGTTTTTTTGTTTGTCTGTTTTTTATTTAAGTTACGATCTTTTAAAAAAATTGTGGGACTTTTTTGCAAGTTTCTTTTGCGACGAGGTGCGATTTACTTTGCATTATGCGAATATCAGGTGGACCGATTATTGGATGCTGTATAACGTGGTGAATGCGATGGGGATCAGAATTAATGAGAGTGGATTGTGAGAGAGTTTCAGCGACTCGATGAAATTCGCTGGAGCAACTTATCGTGACAGTCAAAAGTGTTTATGGTTTTTGTTTTCTGACGCTTAACAATTAAACGAGCATTTGCCAAGAATGCCGCGACCGTCGCGAGACACATACGGGGACCAGAAACCTCCTTACTCTTACATCTCACTCACCGCTATGGCGATATGGTCCTCGAGAGACAAGATGCTGCCGCTTGCGGAAATTTACAAGTTTATCGCCGATCGATTTCCCTACTATCGGAAAGACACGCGAAGATGGCAGAATTCACTGAGGCATAATTTGTCATTCAACGACTGTTTCATCAAGGTGGGTTTTCATCATTAGGCTCATTGGTCTACTGTATTTTATTATAAACTTCATCTCATTTTATTACCAAGATTTACGCTGCTTTTGTTTATTCCAGAAATTTGAAGAGTTATTTCGTTTAGTGAAATATATTTAATTAAAAGACCAATTAATTTAGAGACATTTTACAATTTGTTTATACAAATGTGCTGTATTACACAGAGATTCAATGAAAATTTATTTCATTGAATTCCTTTTCAATAAATTGAATTCCTTTTTAATAAATTACTATATTTAATAGGCTTAATAATCCTTAATCATTCGGTCATGAATGAATTTGAAATACATTTTCATTGAATTAATGCCAATCCCTGGTATTTGTATTATTCAATTCTGTTATTTGCATGCAAAGGTTTTTTGGAGCATTCATTATTATTAATTAGTACCGATTTAGTATTCTCAGTCATTAGTTTGTATTTTATTGTTTAAATTTCATCTCATTTTATTGCCTACAAATATTTACTGCCACTGTGCTTTTGTTTATTCCAGAAATTTAGACGGTAAATTTCCTGTAGAAAAATATTTAATCAAAAGACCAATTAATTTAGAGACATTTTGCGATTTTTTCTACAAATTTGCTGGGTTATATTATTCAATTCTGTTATTTGCATGCAAAGGTATTTTGGAGCATTCATTATTATTAATTAGTACCGATTTAGTATTCTTAGTCATTAGTCTGTATTTTATTGTTTAAATTTCATCTCATTTTATTGCCTACAAATATTTACTGCCACTGTGCTTTTGTTTATTTCAGAAATTTAGACGGTAAATTTCCTGTAGAAAAATATTTAATCAAAATACCAATTAATTTAGAGACATTTTGCGATTTTTTCTACAAATTTGCTGGGTTATATTATTCAATTCTGTTATTTGCATGCAAAGGTATTTTGGAGCATTCATTATTATTAATTAGTACCGATTTAGTATTCTTAGTCATTAGTCTGTATTTTATTGTTTAAATTTCATCTCATTTTATTGCCTACAAATATTTACTGCCACGGTGCTTTTGTTTATTCCGGAAATTTAGACGGTAAATTTCCTGTAGAAAAATATTTAATCAAAATACCAATTAATTTAGAGACATTTTGCGATTTTTTCTACAAATCTGCCGGGTTATATTATTCAATTCTATTATTGGCATGCAAAGGTATTTTGGAGCATTCATTATTATTAATTAGTACCGATTTAGTATTCTCAGTCATTAGTCTGTATTTTATTGTTTAAATTTCATCTCATTTTATTGCCTACAAATATTTACTGCCACTGTGCTTTTGTTTATTTCAGAAATTTAGACGGTAAATTTCCTGTAGAAAAATATTTAATCAAAATACCAATTAATTTAGAGACATTTTGCGATTTTTTCTACAAATTTGCTGGGTTATATTATTCAATTCTGTTATTTGCATGCAAAGGTATTTTGGAGCATTCATTATTATTAATTAGTACCGATTTAGTATTCTTAGTCATTAGTCTGTATTTTATTGTTTAAATTTCATCTCATTTTATTGCCTACAAATATTTACTGCCACGGTGCTTTTGTTTATTCCGGAAATTTAGACGGTAAATTTCCTGTAGAAAAATATTTAATCAAAATACCAATTAATTTAGAGACATTTTGCGATTTTTTCTACAAATTTGCTGGGTTATATTATTCAATTCTGTTATTTGCATGCAAAGGTATTTTGGAGCATTCATTATTATTAATTAGTACCGATTTAGTATTCTTAGTCATTAGTCTGTATTTTATTCTTTAAATTTCATCTCATTTTATTGCCTACAAATATTTACTGCCACGGTGCTTTTGTTTATTCCAGAAATTTAGACGGTAAATTTCCTGTAGAAAAATATTTAATCAAAATACCAATTAATTTGGAGACATTTTGCGATTTTTTCTACAAATTTGCTAGGTTATATTATTCAATTCTGTTATTTGCATGCAAAGGTATTTTGGAGCATTAATTATTACCAATTAGTACCAATTTAGTAGCCAAAAATATTTAATTACGGTGCTAATCACTTTGGTGTTGTTTTTTTAAATTATTATGTAGATGATGTATACAGTAATATTAAATTTCTAATATTGGCATGTAACGTAGAAGTATTCGTTACATCTAATTAGCAAGTGAAAAGAAATAGCCAAAAGATAGAATTCCCAGGAAAAAATAAACATTTTGTGGCGGGAATAATTAACTTTGAGTTATCATTTAAATTATTTCATAGATAAGCTAGAAAATATTATTTAATTATGCCAAAGTGCATAGGATATTTAACGCCGTGATTAATTTCCTAGCTGGAGCGAAAATAATGCCTAACGCTTTGTTGATTCCGAAGCGACGGCGCATTTAACCTCGCGCCAATTTCGACTCCTACGATCTGCAATCCTCGTCTAAAACTCTGATGCATAAAAATGTAATGAACATCAGAATACAACGATATTGCCACAGATTTGGAAAGAGAGATTTTTAGATTTTTTTAGCACATAATAATTAAATTGGTGTACAGGATGTTTATTTACTTCGCTTCCTTTTGGAAATTTACTTAAATTATAATTCTACGTTTTTACCTCATGTATTTATGTCCGAATTATTTTAACGATCAAGAATCAGCGAAAAAAAATATCAGCTACAAATCTGTGTAATTGATTATTCTTTATCTTAATCATAACAATGCATAATTTTGTATTAGAAATCAGATTACTTAAATTTGTCGGAACAAAAACTCCGTAGATTCTTTCAATCGAGTTTCATGTCTGAAGTATTTTAACGATCAAGACTCAGCAAAAAAATATATATATATCATCTACAAATCTGTGTAATAGGATATTCTTTATCTCAATCATAACGATACACAATTTTGTATCAGAAAAATCACATCACATAAATTTGTCAGAACAAAATCAGTTCCAAAGTGTTAAGCACATTTATATATAACAAAATCTTAATCATAATAATACACAATTTTGCATCGGAAAAATCACATCACATAAATTTGTCGGAACAAAATCAGTTCCAAAGTGTTAATCATATTTGTGATAAAAATATCTTAATCATAACAATACACAATTTTGTATCAGAAAAATGACATCCCATAAATTTGTCGGAACAAAATCAGTTCCAAAGTGTTAAGCACATTTATATATAACAATATTTTAATCATAATAATACACAATTTTGTATCAGAAAAATCACATCACATAAATTTGTCGGAACAAAATCAGTTCCAAAGTGTTAAGCACATTTATATATAACAAGATCTTAATCATAATAATACACAATTTTGTATCAGAAAAATTATATCACATAAATTTGTCGGAACAAAATCATTTCGAAAGTGTTAAGCACATTTATATATAACAATATCTTAATCATAACAATACACAATTTTGTATCAGAAAAATCACATCCCATAAATTTGTCGGAACAAAATCCGTTCCAAAGTGTTAATCATATTTGTGATAAAAATATCTTAATCATAACAATACACAATTTTGTATCAGAAAAATGACATCCCATAAATTTGTCGGAACAAAATCAGTTCCAAAGTTTGAAACACATTTATATATATCAAGATCTTAATCATAATAATACACAATTTTGTATCAGAAAAATGACATCCCATAAATTTGTCGGAACAAAATCAGTTCCAAAGTTTTAAGCACATTTATATATAACTAGATCTTAATCATAATAATACACAATTTTGTATCAGAAAAATCACATCACATAAATTTGTCGAAACAAAATCAGTTCCAAAGTGTTAAGCACATTTATATATAACAATATCTTAATCATAATAATACACAATTTTGTATCAGAAAAATCACATCCCATAAATTTGTCGGAACAAAATCAGTTCCAAAGTTTCAAGCACATTTCTATATAACAATACCTTAATTATAACAATACACAATTTTGTATCGGAAAAATAACATCCCATAAATTTGTCAGAACAAAATCAGTTCCAAAGTGTTAAGCACATTTATATATAACAAGATCTTAATCATAATAATACATAATTTTGTATCAGAAAAATGACATCCCATAAATTTGTCGGAACAAAATCAGTTCCAAAGTTTTAAGCACATTTATATATAACTAGATCTTAATCATAATAATACACAATTTTGTATCAGAAAAATCACATCACATAAATTTGTCGAAACAAAATCAGTTCCAAAGTGTTAAGCACATTTATATATAACAATATCTTAATCATAATAATACACAATTTTGTATCAGAAAAATCACATCCCATAAATTTGTCGGAACAAAATCAGTTCCAAAGTTTCAAGCACATTTCTATATAACAATACCTTAATTATAACAATACACAATTTTGTATCGGAAAAATAACATCCCATAAATTTGTCAGAACAAAATCAGTTCCAAAGTGTTAAGCACATTTATATATAACAAGATCTTAATCATAATAATACACAATTTTGTATCAGAAAAATTATATCACATAAATTTGTCGGAACAAAATCATTTCGAAAGTGTTAAGCACATTTATATATAACAATATCTTAATCATAATAATACACAATTTTATATCAGAAAAATTACATCACATAAATTTTTCGGAACAAAATCATTTCGAAAGTGTTAACCACATTTATATATAACAAGATCTTAATCATAACAATACACAATTTTGGACAGAAAAATCACATCACATAAATTTGTCGGAACAAAATCAGTTCCAAAGTGTTAAGCACATTTATATATAACAATATCTTAATCATAATAATACACAATTTTGTATCAGAAAAATCACATCACATAAATTTGTCGGAACAAAATCAGTTCTAAAGTGTTAAGCACATTTATATATAACAATATCTTAATCATAATAATACACAATTTTGTATCAGAAAAATCACATCCCATAAATTTGTCGGAACAAAATCAGTTCCAAAGTGTTAAACACATTTATATATAACAAGATCTTAATCATAACAATACACAATTTTGGACAGAAAAATCACATCCCATAAATTTGTCAGAACAAAATCAGTTCCAAAGTGTTAAGCACATTTATATATAACATTAACTTCATCATAACAATACACAATTTTGTATTTAAAAAATCGCATCCCATAAATTTGTCGAAACAAAATCAGTTCCAAAGTGTTAATCATATTTGTAGATTTTCTCACTCGAGATGTGAAGAGATTATCTCAAGTCTCTCCTCATCATCAACTCGACGTCCCCTTTGTATGCATATTTCACGCTAACAAATCATCTTTCGTTTCACTAGCAAATCACTCTTTGAATTGATTGCCATCTCTTGATCCATTTAAGTCTATACGTACATGTATGAACGATATCTATCGACCTATGGTGAATACAACAAATTGTGTCCCTTGGTTCAATATCACTGCATCAGTGAAGACATATAATACACAAGACGTATATAATAATGCATGACTATAATGCAGATCGTCCCGCAGTTCGTTCGAGACGTGCACTTGATGTTTGCGGTTTACAATCGCGTACACAAGTAAAGTACAGTAATACAGAAGTTGCCTGTGGGTAAAGATGTTGGGACGATATTGTATGCAAAGAAATTCAAGGATTTCACTTTCGGTTCGCGATGAAACGGACCAACTATGTATCGATAGCCAGGGGAAGAAATGAAACGTGGCGCAAGGTGTTTCACACTCTTCTTCCACTTGTGTGCGAGTCTTATGGGTATTATTTTCAAAGCATCTGTTTCGCAGCTGCCAAAGCGATTGGCTTCACACTTCTGTTGTATTATATCGAGCAGTTGTATTATACCTTCGTCCGGAGTAAATCTTCAAGTGAATCTCAAAGAGAAATTCCATAATCCAAGATTTCTTGACCATGGAAAATTTCATTGGATGCTGGGACGTTTAATTTTTATGTACAGACAGAAAAAAAATAATCAAAAGACTGCAAAAACTTTGCAAAGTGCTTCCTCATTATTGTTGGATTTTTACAAATCTACCTCTATGAGGAAGCATGTTAATCTATTTTGGCTTCCACATAGATGAAGCTTTGTAAAAATCCAAGAATAATGAGGAAGCAATTTGCAAAGTTCTACTTTGCAGTCTTGTTTATATTGGCGAAAAGTGTTTGCAATTCCCTCCCATTTTTCGAAAACTTATTTGACCTCAGCTTAATGCGCAAGGACTACCTTAATCGAAATAACGAAAACGGAGTTTATCCTCCTCTTTTGTGTAAATTTTCATCTCGATTCGTCACGCCGTTCGAGAATTATGAGCAATTCTATTTTGGGACAAGCGGTCATTATAAATTTAAAAAAATATAAATTATATATGAAGCAATATGTAAAGTTCTACTTTGCATTCTTATTTCCATTGAGTACAAACTTTTGTCTCGCATTATCAACTTTTGCTGATGCTACAGCGAAAATCGTTGTTTTTTGTAAATTTCAAAATCTCGTAAAATCTGAACCACTTTACCGATCATCGTCAAATTTGGTACGTAGCATAGCCGCATGTTCCTTTTCGTCTGTAAAACATTTCGGTTAAATTGGTGAAATTCGACGTGATTTATAAAATAAATTATTTTTTTCGAAAAATTCAAACATCTATACAATCTGAACCACTTTACCGATTTCGCCCAAATGCAATGCCAAACAACATTGAACGTATTTTTATTTATAAACAACTATTTAGCAAAATCGTCTAATTTTTACGAAAGTTAGAGCGACCACGCCCTTTTTTTTCAAAAAATTAAAAATACCATAAAATCAAAATGGTTGATTTTTTTTTTTTAATCTCAACATTCAAAGCGGGGACTTCACTTGCGGGCCAAATTTGCAGGAAGCAAAAATTGCAAAGTAGAACTTGAAATTGCAATTTCATATTGCTTCCTCATTCATTTTCATTTTTAACAAAGCCACCGCTATGCACTGTAAAAAAAATCTACGTGAAATTTAATGTACTTTTGTTAAAAGTTTTGATGCATAAACTAGTATATTAAATTTAGTATACAAGTGTAATGTAAAATTAATGTATGATTCAGCACATTCAATTTTTTTTTTCTTTTTTTAATTTTTTTTGTAACACGTGCATGTACAGCGGTGCTTTTCATGGCAGTTTTGCGGGCCGAAAGTGGCTAGTTTCATAGCAGTGTTGAAACGATAGGTTGGCGCATGCACAGTTGCGATTCCTTCAGTTTCGACCCTGCTGTTTCACTTTCGACCCTAGGGTGGAAAATTGGAAACCTCACTTTTCACTGTTCGTAACGCAAAACTACCATTCAAAGCACCACTATTCATGCACTTGTTACAAAAAATATGGTGTGCAACACGGGCCAAAATTGGCGTTTGCGACTCGTGTGATTCACTCATCGCAATCGCCGACTTTCGGCCCTTGTTGCACAATATACTAATATTGAACTTCCATCACGTAGGCCACTTGGCTTTTACGAATCTCCATCTATTTTTGCGGCCGTAGCCGACTTACCCCCACCGTATCGCATTTGCCATGGGCTCGGGGAAACTGCGGAAAAGCTGAGCCGATACAGCCAGCGCCTCTCTAAGTCCCTCGATGACAATGCGAGTAAACTCAAGCACGGTCACCGGTGGCGCTTAGAGCGACACCTCTCATCAGCGATGTTCCTGCTCGGCCCGGAGGACACCATCCGCCAGATAAGAACCCGCGGGAGTCACCCCGACGAGCTGAACACGAAAATCACTGATGTGTTTTTGGGCACATATTTACCCAAACCACCAGGATCACAGAAAAAACACTTGGAAAAATTTGCAGCGGTGTCGGCCGGGAATCGAACCCGGGCCCGCTGGGTGCGAACCCGAGCCCTCATTCACTAGGCCACTGCTCTCCTTTTCAGCACATTCAATAAATTACCTTAATTTGGCAGTAAAAGTACTTGAATTTTAATAATTTGCTTTTTAACAGGAATTTTATACCACAATTGTATATTAAATTTTGATTACGAGTTTGTGCATTAAAACTTTCAGTCTTTTCTAATAGTGTGAATAAACCTATTTACTAGTTTTGGCTTCCACATAGGTGAAGCTTTGAAAAAAATTAGAACGAATGTGGAAACAATGTGCAAAGTTCTACTTTGCAACTTTTTTCATTACCCATATAGTTTTTGAAAAATTGAAAATCACGTAAAATCCAAACCGCTTTACCGATCACGACCAAATTTGGTAGGTAGTAGCGCTGTATGTTATTCTTCATCGGTAGAAAATTTCAGTTGTTTCGGTGAGATTTGACGTGAGGTAGAGCAAAACGAATATTTTTTTGAAACATTCAATATCCCATAAAAACCGAACTTTCTTACAGATCCATTCCGAATTCAATACCGATCCTCCTTTAATATAGCTCTATTCATAAATAATTATTTAGCCCAATAGCTAAAAATTTGCGGATGCTAGAGAGCGTACCGACAGTTTTCGAAAATTGCAAAGTCCAATAAAATTTGAACATATTTGTAAATTTTTTAAAAAATTACCACAAATAAAGGTGTCGATCTGCTTCACATGTTTGCTAAATTTCAGCCCGATTGTTAAAGCAGTTCTTGAGATATGTAGGTTTGAATTTTGGGTGACACATACGCACATCCATCCATACATTTTTTTCTAAATCACTTTTCTCGACGATTTAGATCATTTTGAGTGTATTGACATAAAAAACACGAAAAATAAAATTTCGCACGTAATCAAAGCTTCTACTATGAGCACAGCTGTAAATCCCCATTAATTTAAGAAATATAGTTTACAGTACAGATTATTTTGTAATTATGATTTAATAATAATAACATGCAGTGATTATTAAATGAAGTGTAAACATTTGAATAGCTGAAAAAAAATTAATTCGCGTTCAAATACTGGAAAAAAAAGGTTCTTTCTTGATGCATTAATTACGTTTTTCCATTTTTTCAAAAGTATTACAGTGAAATATTCTTGAAAATTAATAATTTTTGCAGCTTTAATTAAAAAATTTACAAATTGTCTTGTAATCGCCATATGTTATTATTATGAAATTATAATTATAGTCATATTTACAGCTCTGTCGAGCTGGATGTCGAGCAAGATGTCCAAAGAAATAAAATAATTTACTTAAAATAAATACGATAAAATAAGAAAATTTATTTACGTCAACTAAAATCTAGTTTTATCTACTAGATCTTATTTCTGGGTGTACAATCTGTAAACAACAATTTATTCATTATTAATGGTGTTTGTCAAGTGTTATGATCCAGTGGAAATCTTAAAAAAAAAAGAAACGATTTCCAAAGAAATAAAATAATTTACTTAAAATAAATACGATAAAATAAGAAAATTTATTTACGTCAACTAAAATCTAGTTTGATCTATTGGATCTTTTTTCTAGGTGTAAAATCTGTAAACAACAATTTATTCATTATTAATGGTGTTTGTCAAGTGTTATGATCCAGTGGGCAGCTTTAAAAAAAAAAAAAAAATACAAAGTAATAAAATAATTTACTTAAAATAAATACGATAAAATAAGAAGATTAATTTACGTCAACTAAAATCTAGTTTGATCTACTGGATCTTATTTCTGGGCGTACAATCTGCAAACAACAATTTATTCATTATTAATGGTGTTTGTCAAGTGTTATGATCCAGTGGAAATCTTTTAAAAAAAAATTAAAAAAAAAGATTTCCAAAGAAATAAAATAATTTACTTAAAATAAATCCGATAAAATAAGAAGATTAATTTACGTCAACTAAAATCTAGTTTGATCTACTAGATCTTATTTCTGGGCGTACAATCTGCAAACAACAATTTATTCATTATTAATGGTATTTGTCAAGTGTTATGATCCAGTGGAAATCTTTAAAAAAAAAGATTTCCAAAGAAATAAAATAATTTACTTAAAATAAATACGATAAAATAAGAAAATTTATTTACGTCAACTAAAATCTAGTTTGATCTACTAGATCTTATTTCTGGGTGTACAATCTGTAAACAATAATTTATTCATTATTAATGGTGTTTATCAAGTGTTGAGATCCAGTGGAAATCTTTAAAATAAAAAAAAGATTTCCAAAGAAATAAAATAATTTACTTAAAATAAATACGATAAAATAAGAAAATTTATTTACGTCAACTAAAATCTAGTTTGATCTACTAGATCTTATTTCTGGGCGTACAATCTGCAAACAACAATTTATTCATTATTAATGGTGTTTGTCAAGTGTTATGATCCAGTGGGCATCTTTATAAAAAAACAAAAAAAAGATTTCGAAAGAAATAAAATAATTTACTTAAAAGAAATACGATAAAATAAGAAGATTAATTTACGTCAACTAAAATCTAGTTTGATCTACTAGATCTTATTTCTGGGTGTACAATCTGTAAACAACAATTTATTCATTATTAATGGTGTTTGTCAAGTGTTATGATCCAGTGGAAATCTTAAAAAAAAAAAAAGAAACGATTTCCAAAGAAATAAAATAATTTACTTAAAATAAATACGATAAAATAAGAAAATTTATTTACGTCAATTAAAATCTAGTTTGATCTACTAGATCTTATTTCTGGGTATACAATCTGTAAACAACAATTTATTCATTATTAATGGTGTTTGTCAAGTGTTATGATCCAGTGGAAATCAATCATTACTAATACATTATCTCTGTGACAGTAAATGCTAATGCTATTTTTTTATAGCAAACCCTATGAATGGAAGTTGTAAGAAAGTCGTTAATTGCCAATAGATTTGCCAAGTCTCAATGATACATTGTATATCAAAGGAGAATAATTTATCATTATTGTGACCACATGTGGTAGAAAATCGCGTTTCCATTGACATTATAAAAAAGCAAGATGAGTGAAGTTCAATAAGAAGTCATTTGTAGTCATTAAATTTTTTTTAAGGTCTAATATTTCACTGCTAAAAGTCGTACCGAGTCTTAATGATCCATTGAGTATCAAACGAAGATAATTTATTATTTTTTCAACATTTGTTGTAAACATTTAAGTCACAAATGAAAATTTTCGCGAAGTTGATGGAAAATATTTGCCTCATCATATATCATGTATTGGATAAAATAGATTGCAATTGTAATTTTAAATTGAGCTACATTAAGCAATAGATGTTGGAAGGTGTCAACAAATTTATGTTTGGAAATGGCAATTATAGTTTTTTTTTTTTTTTTACTAAGCGGAAAATCGTAATATCCGGGTTTAATGTTAGCGGCTGTAATACAAAGCTCTGAAAAGTATAATTGTGCTAATGCTCGTGCTTCAAGTGGATAGTTAGAACATAAGGAGTCGCATTATGCGATACGATCGTGAGTCTCACCTGCCATGAGATTTGCTCCAGTTAGAAAGGGTTTGCACAATGGGCCAGAGATAGAAAAAGAGCAAAATATCAATTGAAAAACCATTTCTGTCTCTTTGTCAGAGTGGCGGCATTTTTTTTTTTTTTTTTTTTTTTTGGTGTCGAAACAGCTAAATAATTTGCAAGCCAAACCTGATGCTTTTGAAATTGGTGCGTTTATATATTCACGTGTAATTTTCATCATCATTGTTGGCTTCACAAAGCTGATAAGAAAATTGCTACGTGGGCTTTTTTTTCTCCAATAAACGGCTCTCTTATTATTAGATGAGTGACAGAGGAAATAGTAGTAGCAAAGAATTACGAATCAAGTACAGATTAAAGCGTGTCGGTAAATAAAATTCCTCAATAATCAACATCTTGATGACTTTCATAATATTCCAATCTATCGGCAATGTTAAACATGTCGGAATTAATTACTAATGTGTATAGTTCGACAAACTATATTTACTCTGTCAAATATCCCATAAAAATAATCATATTTACGCTGAGAATTTTTTTTTCTCGAAATGTAGCCATTTGAACTTTCTTTGAGGCAACCAAATTTATTTTGCGGTAACCAAATTTACTTCGGGGCAACCAAATTTACTTTGAGACAATCAAATTTACTTTGAGACAATCAATATTTCTTTGAAACAATCAAATGTACTTAGCGACAATCAAATTTACTTCGTGACAATCAAATTTACTTTGAGACAATCAAATTTACTTTGAGACAATCAAATTTACTTTGTGACAATCAAATTTACTTTGTGACAATCAAATTTACTTTGAGATAATCAAATTTACTTTGAGATAATCAAATTTACTTTGAGACAATCAAATTTACTTTGTGACAATTAAATTTACTTTGAGACAATCAAATTTACTTTGTGACAATCAAATTTACTTTGCGACAATCAATTTTACTTTGAGATAATAAAATTTACTTTGAGACAATCAAATTTACTTCGAGAAAATCTAATTTACTTTAAGATAACCAAATTTACTTTGAGACAATCAAATTTACTTTGAGACAATCAAATTTACTTTGCGACAATCAAATTTACTTTGCGACAATCAATTTTACTTTGAGATACTCCAATTTACTTTAAGACAATCAATTGTACTTCGAAATAATGAAATTTACTTTGAGACAATCAAATTTACTTTGAGACAATCAAATTTACTTTGAGACAATCAAATTTACTTTGAGATACTCAAATTTACTTTAAGACAATCAATTGTACTTCGAGATAATGAAATTTAGTTTGACACAATCAAATTTACTTGGTGGCAAGCAAATTAACCCAAATGATCACAAAAATGAGAAAGCAATGTGCAAGTTTCTATGTTGCACTGTTTACAAATCTCATTGCACTCTAAAAAACATTTGGTTCAATTACCGTGGAAAAATGTCATGGTTTCGGTCATTTACCTGAAATAGTGGGGAATAGTTGAATCTACAAACAAGGCCAAATATTTTATTATTCTATAAAAATTCGTTGGTGAATTCTTACTAAATTTAGTATCAAATATCGACACATTCTATGCAAAGTTTTATACCAAATTCGCGTTTTCATTTTTTTGTTGCTTTTTTAACTTTATCGATTTTTCCCGAATTTAATAGCAAAGGTTGCATCAATTCGTTCATTTTTCATGCTTAGCTTCAACCCGACAGTTGAACATTTGTTAGAATTAGATTGTCTACGTTCAATTTCCAAAATCTTAAAAATATCATTCTATTCTAAATGTCATCGTACAGATTTACATATACGCGCACACATACATCCAGACACTTTTTTCTAAACCACTATTCTCATAATTTTAGATAATTTTCATAAAACTCACACAGAAATCTCGAAAATCGAAATTTCCATCAAAGCCAATTTCCTGCATGAGGAAGCAAAAAAAGCATATCATTATGTACAAAGTTAACTTGAGAAAATGTCAGGAAAAGATCAATATTTCATAATGTAAAATGGCAAAGCCTTTCGAAAATATTAATTACAGAATCACAGTGTAATTACATAGAAACCGGTGCAATAAATTACTTGTTGATATCAAATGTGTTTCAGGATTGAGATGTTTATTAATAATTGATTGATCTTCGAGTGTAAGCTAATTAAGGTGACGATATTCTTGACTGAATCTGATTGCATTGCATTATAAATATATATTAAACAGGTTGATATAGATTAATTGAACAATCTTTGACGAACGTCTATATTCTTCTTAGCTCTCTTCTAAATTTCCATTGGATAACTTGGATCTATATTTATCGATGATACTTCACACGATTTCACCTGCGATCGAGATATAAAAGAGGTGGAAGCTGCAGGTGTTTTGCCAAATGAATCGTTACAAATAAATTATGGCTTTTATGCGTATCGAGAAGGTTAATTCTTCGGTAAACTTGCAAAATGATCGTTAGAAAGTTGAAATTGACGTTACACACAGCTGCGAGCAATAATAATCAATTATTTAACTATCATCGCTATTGTCGTGTAAGAGATATTCGTGATGGACATGTTTTGTGCTTGTATTTTATTTTTTATTATTATTTTTTTTTAATACACAAGCTAACGAGAATTAGCCGCGAAAATAGAAGGTAATAAATAGAATATCATGACAACCTTATAGCCTTCACACGAGACTTTACCGAATGGTAAATTGGTCGGCCATTAAAATTGCTCGAGCATTCATTGTTCACGGCTATTTTCGTTCCGGCCCGTTATACCCATCAAAGTTACTATTGCAATAAATTCTCATTGATTATATCTACACGGCCCATAAAATTCCATGTTTATCCCGCGAGCGTGATTTTAGTGGCAGCGAATAAGAGTCAGGAAAATCAAGTGGACGTAAATTGTTAGTCGATAAGTAATTTCGAATTAGCTCCACATAATAACTTCCTTGTATAATACGTAATACTTGCAAAATCATTTTTCCATTATTTATTTGATTTTAATATATTTATTAAACGATAGAAAATATATTTATGAAAACAAATAAAAATTCAATTAAATCTGTAAGTATCTTAAAGATATTTCGATCTTGTTCAATAAATTTTATTTATGATTCAAGTGAATTGATGAAAAAATTATTTTTTTTTTTGTCAGTATATTTGGCTGCAATATTAATTTATGCAATTTTACCTATCGAGTCAATTTATTCGTAACGTTATGTGGCTGAAGTCGCGACAGCAATTAAATTGAAACGAGTTCTAAGCGAACAGTCTTATCAATAATAGTATATTGCATATGGAACGCGCTCTGCGCGTTATATTTATCTAATACCGGTCTTACGATAGACTGTTTATTTAACGATTGCATTTAAATGACAAACAGTTTTCACGTTAACTTTGCATTGCTTAAACTTTAATGCATATTTTGATTAATCGGTATATTAAGTGGATTTAAGAATAAATTAAATGTAGAGAATGTAAAGGTTTTGAAATTTTATCCTTTATGTATTTACATTGCTTATATTTTTATTATTAATTAACTAAATCTATGAGTTTGCTTAGACTCATTAAATTATTTCTCAATTCTGTCTCATTGTATTCCACGGTTATTGTTCAGAACTTAGGTAATGAACTTTAATTTAGGGGGAGACAGTTTCCAATCTACAACTCACGTTTAAAGTCCATTATCGTTGGGAAAAAAAAATACCTTGCCCTTCTAAAAACTACACCTACAGGCAACTTCTTAGAGGTTGAAAGCTTGCGACTTTACAAAGGTATTACTCTGACGTGAAAGACTATACTTTCGAACTAATTTATTCATTACGACATACCAGCAGTCAAGTTACTAAAATAGGAGTTTGAGTGCACCTTTGTAGTCGGGAGTCAGCAAATTATATTTAAAAAGTAGTACAAACAAGGAATTTTATAATCTTAGAATCGATTATTTAAAAAAAATTTCGAAAAATGTAGTCGATAATTGAACACTATTTTATGTACTGAGTAAATCGTTATTTAGATAAATTTTTAGAGCTCGTTTAGATTAGTGAAAAATCGATTTTTTTTCATAACTTTTTTTTCTTGCACTAATTTTGATAAAACGCATCATGTTGTAAATGACAAATAATTCTTAGCAGTTTGTGTAAGATTTCGTTATTACATTAGACGCGATCTGTAATATTAATTCAGTTACGCGAGAATCAGAAACATTGAACTATTTTACCGATTTTTGCTTCCTCATAGAGGAATCTTTGTTTTCGTGCAAAATTTTGTTTTCAAGTTTTTATATCACACTTAAAATAGGGTAAATCGTTGAGAAAAGTGGTTTAGAAAAAATGTATGGTTGCATATCTCAAGAACTGCTTTAACATAATCGGGCTAAAATTTAGCAAACATGTGAAGCAGGTCGACAGCTTCGTTTGTGGTAGTTTTGAAAAAAATTCGAAAATATGTTCAAATTTTATTTGACTTTGCAATTTTCGAAAAATGTCTGTACGCTCTCTAGCATCCGCAAATTTTTAGCTATCGAGCTAAATAATTGTTTATGAATGAAGCTATGTTAAAGGAGGATCGTTATTGAATTTCGAATAAATCTGTAAAAAAGTTCGGTTTTTATAGGTTTTTTTACTTTTTCAAAAAATATTCGTTTTGCTCTAAGTCACATTAAATCTCACCAAATCAACTAAAATTTTGTACAGATGAAAAATAACGTTCAGCGCTGCTACCTACGAAATTTGGTCGTGATCGGTAAAACAGTTTGGATTTTACGTCACTTTGAATTTTTCAAGAATTATTATAGGTATCGAAAAAAGTTACAAAGTAGAACTTTGCACATTGTTTCCTCATTCATTTTCATTTTTTACAAAGCTTCCTCTATGAGGAAGCTAAAATTAATAATTAAGGGGATGCTGGAGTAGATTTTTTTACCGACTTTGGTCGGTAAAATGCTTCGGTATCGTAGTTTACAAACTACACTGTTAATATATTACAAATATGTTTCAAATTGCACAGGATTATAATATCAACATAGGTGCATCGGCGTCCGCTCGAATTTTGGATAAAAACACTTGAAAAATAAAGAAAATCGTAATATTCTAAACCTACCGAAAACCAATATGGCCGCTCGAACTGTCAACACCACATTCGTTTTATATAAACATTTCTAGGCATCACATTCAAAAGGAGAGCGTGGACGCTGATTTTATGAGGTTCTTCGCATTTTTTAAGACTGTTGGTTTGCCGATAGCACAAAAGAAGCGCACGTAGTTTGTAAAGTACGTTTACGCAGTTTGTTCGCGATCAGAGTGGGTCGAGAAGAGCGTGAATGAAGATTCCCCATTAGGACACAGGTGGCGCCGACGTAGTCTGTTTACTTTTGGAAAAGTTCCGAGCCTTTGCAACGTGAACGTAGTATATATGGATTTGGTTTGTGTAGTCGACATTCTGATGGTTTTGGAATATTCAGAAATCATCACAGAATTGACGTCCGTTTTGATTTTACATATCTAATTTCCAGAAACAATTATATCTGACAGCAAAGGTCTGTTGCCATATCGCGTGCGGCCATATTGTATTTCGGGAGATTCAGTATCTTTTTCCAAAAGTAAACAGACTACGTCGGCGCCATCTGTGTCATAATCGGGAAACTTACCGACCAAAGTCGATAGAAAAATCTACTTCAGCATCCCCTTAAGCTTACTCACAGAGGTGGCTTTGTGAAAAATGAAAATTAATGAGGAAGCAATGTGCAAACTTCTACCTTGCAACTTTGTTTTATTGTTCGGATGATGAACGATGATTTCACACGAACAGTGCATTTCCACAATCCCAACTTTTTCGTTTTCATTTTTGAGAAAGTATTTTATCGTGTGGAAAAACAATGACACGTCACTGGTTTGTAAAACGAGTCCGCAGATCTGCATTTGAACTTTCGTCGATTTTGTACAGCCAACTGTTACAATTTGACCAAATATCAACACTTCTTCTCCTCCAATAATATTTCTACTGTTTATAGCTCCACTCACGAATGCGTATATTTGCGATAATCTCAGAAACATTGCGTATATTGGAATAAAAAAGCGTAAAAACTATACCCATGGAATGTCCTAATCAGATCTTGATACCTAGGACCAGCTTTATATCCGATAGTTCTAGACGAAATAAAGGTTAGAAATCTTGTTCTATATTTAAAGGAGATATGTAAAATTCGAGCGTTTATATTACGGAGACTAGAATACAGGAGGCCGAACGCTTATGGGGAGAGTGCGAAAATATGGTCGACGAAACGTCCGGAAGATATGGTTCTAAAAATGTCGACAAGCGTCGCTTCACACATCAGCCACCATTGTTATTCAGTGCGGTTGAGTGTTTTGAATGCGCAGATCAGTCCTATTAGTTTACAAAATAGTAATTATGAAACAGTTCGTTAAACAAGCCGTTTATTTACAAAAGACAAGTTTTTTTAATTTCCTACAGATAAAAGGTACATCAATTCACAAAATGTTTCGGTTCAAACTAATATATAATAATTACCAGTATAGAAATACAAAAAATACTAAATATGCAGTTTCAAATAATTGCTGTCTCGCTGCCCAAGTAGCACAAAGACAAAGGATATCTATTTGGTATACGAAAAGGTATATTAATTTCCATCCAAATGATATCTTTTTGGATTTGGATATCTTAAGAACATCTAAAAGATATCCAAAAGATATCATTTGGACGGAAATTAACATACCTTTTCGTATACCAAATATATATCCTTTGTCTTTGTGCTACTTGGGTGTCTTTCCATACTTAGTCTGTCTCTCTCGCGGTTCTCAACGCCCGCCACGCCTCTATCGGCTCTAACTGGCACAAAATTCGGACGTTTCATGAACCATGTCCACAACACTGCGTTCGGCCTCCTGTACTTTAGTCTCCATGGTTTATATTATCGTTATAATAGTGAACATGTTCCTATAGTAATAAACCAAATCGTATTACGTAGATATAAGTCTCAAAGGCGGGTGTTTATTATAATGCAATTTGTAATAGGAAAATCCCTGAAACCAAATAAACACTATTCATTATAATATCGTAGTAGCGACTCTACCGGCGGAAACTAGTATATCATCATATATGGATATTCTGTGGCAGTGTTCGGTCATAGGGAAAATAAAAAATAGTTTTCCTTTGTTTAACGTTACGACTCACTTCGGAGTCCTCTTCAGAAATGTTATATTTCTCTCGATGTTCCAATTCTGGAATGTTTAACAAAAGCGATAATAAATAAAGTTACAGATCCAGATAGACATTTTACGACAAGTTGACGACACTATGGCGCCATGGCACAACGCGGGTGTCATCAAAAATGTGTCATGTACTACTGCATTAAGCTACATTATTAACGGCACGGCGTGTTGATGCCGGCGCGTGCCGGCATTCGTGCCGTTGATCACACCGAGTCATTCATACCGCAGCTTGATGCTGCAGTACATGACGCATTATTGACGACACGCCATGCGGCAAGTTTTTCTATCTGGGAAGGTCTTGTTAGCTTATACTAAATTGAAACTACAACAAAAGGTTGGATAAATAAATAATTCACAAGACGATACATGAATAAATAAATAATTATACCTTAATTCAATCACTTACCAAATATGCATCAGCTGTTTAGTATATCATCGTCAATTCTAACCTCAATCAACCCTTTATGATTTCAGGTGCCACGTGGACCTCACAGACCAGGAAAAGGTGCCTATTGGGCTTTGCACCCAGCAGCGCTGTCAATGTTCGAAAACGGTTCGTTACTGCGTCGCCGAAAGCGATTTAAGCTTCACAAGCCCGACAAAGAGCTTTTAAAATCCGAGTTACAAGCGTTCGCCTCAGCAATGCCACCGCCTCACGCGGAGCCAACCGGAAGTGGTTGCGGCTCGTCGACATCTTCTTCAACGGGCGGTCTAAGTGCCGCAAACCTTCACCGTCTTCGCGAGGATCTTCTGCGATGGGAGATGCAGGAGCGACGGATGATGGTAGCAGCGGCTTCGACCGCCGGCGCTGGTTTCGCTTTGGACGCTAGCGCTGGACCGGAAACCGCGCCTGGTTACTATCTCCTATCGGCGGAAGCTCGGCAAAGATTAGCCGGATCATTGGCCGACGGTAACGATCTCACGACGAGTCCTTACGAGGCTGCAGCGCTTCTTCAAACCGGAAGTTGGGCTTTTTCCGGTTTTAACAGCTCGGCCTACATGACACATTTGCCGACTTACCTTCAGACCTCATCAGCGCGACAAACGGCACTAATCGCCGCTGAAATACCCGAAAGTGCCGCTGCTCATTTGTGCAATCGTCGATTACCGACAACGATAAACGAACGTGAACGCGAGCGCCATCACGAACGTGACAATCGAACTAGAGTAAGAAGTACCACAGCTTGCACCGACAGCAGCGACACCTATCGCGATCCTGGCGTGTACGATGTTGGATATCCGGAAAGATTGAGCGGCGAGGATGAATCCATGTCCGGCAGCAGTTCCAGACCCGATGGTTTATATCGCGACAGTACATCACCTACAACTTCCATTTCACCTACGTTATCGGCCAAGACTTACAGACCAACGGACGTTTCTTATGGATCCAGTTCTTCGCCACGTTTGTCACCGCATTATGGCGATTCCGGGGAAATTTCTATCGCCAGTGTCGAACATAGAACACCAAGAACGTCGCCCAGTCTTCAAGAGACACAAATCAATGTGACTCCTGTTACTGCTCTCACTTTGGCAAGTCACATGGGGAAAAAAGCGAAAAAACCCTTCACCATCGAGAATATTATCGCACCGGATGATGGGGAAAATGTCAGAGCGATGGATCATTGTGATCTCGTTCGCGCGGGTGTCAGTAAATCTACTGCTATGCTGCAAATGCCTAGGCCAATGTACGCTGGTTATCCATTGCCCATCACGGGATCTGGAATTCATAGACCTCCATACGGCGCTACAACATGAAGACATGTGGGATTTTTTTGGGAGAACGTTCGCGACACTATTGAGATAAGCTGTTAGAGACTTCCAATTAAATTCGACGATTCGTTTCGTCGTGTTGGACAGAGTTTTTTTGTTCGTGGCGTTGCAGTTCTGTGCTGCTTGGGAATGGATGTTGATGAGGAATAGCTACCTACCGAAACCAGATTAATTGTTTAATCGTGCTGGCTGCTTGCGTGAGGATGTAACGATCATTTGATGAACTATTGGCACAACGTGCGGCACAATAATTTGGCTAATAATTTCTCTTTTTCCTCAGTTGAGAGAAATTTCGTCTGCGCAACAAAATCAGAGAAACGGAAATGAATTTTTTTTATTTTCGAGAAAGTCGTTTGCCATATGCAATAGCGATTTTTTATGCAAAAACTACGTATTCTATAAAAGTTGCAACAAAAAAATCACCAAAATGCGGGGTAACATTGAAATCTTATTTTTTCGATATATTCCATTCGGAAATCGTGGTACTCTTGGCAACAACTAATTTAGTTGTGTATGCGACTATTTTTATAGTTACATTAAATAATTAATAGCCTCAACTAATGAAATTCAGTTACAATGACAACGAAGGAATTAATACGACTATAAAATCTTCGCAAATAAATTACGAGTGATCATGAAATTTTGTCGAAAAGATTTTCTTACTTTTCCCCGGCAAAAATATTTGTTGTAATTATTCTCTAAAAATTTCTCGATTTTATGGGCATTTTTTAATTTTTAAAAAATTTTCTCACTTTCGTAACGCTGTAATAGTACCACGATTAATTTAATTGTATGTCGAATTATGATTTCCACCCTTTATCGTATTTTGGTGATGTACTTTCGAAGATTATATTAAAGGATATTTAGTTTGATGGTTACATCGGGATTTATGTGATTTCCATTGCGCCAGTTTTAATAAGAGAAGCACGAACGACTGATAAGTCTCGAGATGATGACTCGAATTGCATATACACTCGTATGAAGCAGGAAGAATGCTGTGATCAGAACAGTAAAGTGCGTGAGAGATTATAACGCGCAAAGATAGACGATATATTCATTAAAGTTGTATAGCCGACGATAAACGACCTTTAGAACATTGTAGGCTCGTGTTCCCGTGGCGTAATACATTAAATTAAAAAATGAACTATAGTATGATGCGTAAAATATACATACTATAACGCTGTTGAACGAATGACTTTCGTATACTCTGGTTTCGTTGGTATATAAAAGCATGCACACTCGATAACGCTCATTACGCGTCGTCTATACGTACCCACACACGCGCAAAAAAAAGTATTTGTAAATGTAGAAAGAATTTCATCGATAAATAAATTATTGTACATATTATATGTGAGAAATATTTATTTCCAATATTTTATTCATTGCGCCGAAACAAATCACGCACCTCAACCCTTTCCGACGAATTAATAATTGAATAATTTTTTTCAATTCTATTATTTATACGTGGGTCGAGTTTACAGGATTTATTAATGGACAAATTTCATATTTTTTTGTAAATAAATAATCATGGAAAAAAAAGAAATTTGCCAAATCGACGATTTATACACCGAGAGAAAAAGTTTAATTGATTCATGGAAATCTTTGCCAATGAAATGAAATACTTGAATTTCTATACTATCTTTTCTTTGAATGATCTCCAACTCAATGAAAAGTCGTGACATTGATTCGAAGAAACATTTCTTTAAACCAATGAACCTTTTTCATTGATTTCAAAGATATCGTCTCTGATTCAATGAAACCTTCTTCTTACCAGCTCAAAATTTTGAAACCTATTTTTTCCTGAACTACGCGGCAGATAAAGCGCAAATTTTGTGAGTATGTAAGGAAGTACGGCAGAAATAGGTTAAGCTTCTGGCTTCTCGAAACTCATAGCCGTTCGTTCGGGAGAACTGGAAAACAAAAAAGTGAGGTTAGGTGCGAGAGAGAGAGATCAATGAAAACGTTTCTTTGAACCAATGAAAACGTCTCTTTAAATCAATAAAACTGTTTCCTTATTATATGCTCACTAAGTAAATCTTTATTTACAGGCAATGAAATGTTCTCTTTGAAATACAAATGCACTATTTCGTTGAAATCAATGAAAAGAAATCAATCCACCCATTTCTTTGGCGTCAATGAAATCTTTTCTCTCGGTGTATGGCAATTTCGTGGGACGAAAGTGACTAATTTCATAGCAGTGTTGAAAAGATCGGTTGACACATGCGCAGGTCCCGATTGCTTTACTTTCGTCCCTAGGGAGTTTCGCTTTCGTTCTTATAAAAGCAATTTTAAACGGTGTAAGTACCAAAAAAATCTCAATGTGCATTAAAAAACCAGCATCTTTTTCTTAATACTTTTTTTTTTGTAACGCTCGACCGTCATTAAGGACGCTGGTACGGAAAGTGTCTTTTTGCGCACGGGTTAGAGGTACAAAAAGTCGACTTTTTAACGTAGGCAGTAGATATTTAAAAAAAAAATAATACTGTATGTTCATAAAATGATAAAGACTGCGAAATACAGTAAAGAGTATGAAACTTGTTCAAATACCTTTTGAACAATAATAGGTAAGTATGATATACTATTTTACAAGATTTTCGAAGGCGTAAAAAGAATTTGAAAAAATAATTTAAGTCGTTTTTCGAGAGACGTTTTTTTTAAATTCAAAGTGTCATAAAATTTGAACCGTTCGACCGATTCATGTCAAATTTGTATCTCACTTTGTTCCATGTTAATCCGTATGTGTACCAAATTTTAATTCGGTATCTCGTATAAAATTTGCTAAATTAGTCGAAGTTTACTTAAATTGTAACGCCAACGTTAATTTTTCGAAAGTTCAAAATCCTACGAAATCCGAATCCCTTTACCGATCTTCACCAAATTCGATATCTACTACAACTGGATATTAATTCGCTCTTGTAGAAGATTTGAGCAGGCTTGGTCGAAGTTAACTTGAATTAGAACGAAAACAAAAATTTTCGAAAATTCAAAATTCTATAAAATCTGGACCGCTTTATGGATTGCACTCAAATTCAATATTAACCGTAATTTTTTATTACTTTATTTGTCAAAATCTATTTAGCTCACTAGCTCATAAATTGCGGCAGCTGGAGAGCATACAGACATTTATCGAAAAATTCAAAGTCTTATAAAATCTGAAAAAATGTTTCAATTTTTCCGTAAATTTACACATAACAATGGGCGTTGCTGTTCTACCAGTGTACCAAATTTTAGCTTGATTGTTAAAGCCATTCTTGAGATACAGACATCCGGACATGAAAATCTCGAAAAAAAAATTTTCACGAAAACAAAGCTTTCTCTATGAGGAAGCAAAATACGTCTTTTGGTAGCCCGCAAATGATGGATTTATTGAATCAATGACATTTTTTTCAGTGTGGTAAAAGTATAGTATTGTTGTTTCAACCATGTATTTTTCTCTCAGTGTATGAAATACAGTAAAGGATATGAAATTTGGTCAAATACCTTTTGTACACCAACAGGTAAGTATGATATACTGCTTTACAAGATTGTCGAAGGCGGTGAGAGTTGTGAAAAAATAATTTAAGTCGGCATTCACCGGTTCTCGACAAAGCGCAACCGGTATCGGTCTTTTAACGTCATTGTAAACGTGATTCAGAGCTGATGATTGTTGCGAGGGGAATTGGAACGACCCTCTTCAATCAGACAAGCGAGCGGGCGGTCGAGTGAGGAGCGGTCAGGAGAGATCCTTACACATATGGACACAAGGAGCCTCCTTTTCTTTTTCTTTGATGCTTCGCACCCGCGCCCTCACCTACGCCTCGCTCACCACGACTCACTCCATTACAGTATTGTTCTGCATATATCCATAAAAATATATACATACACATATATGATATATATGTATATACATATATATTACATTTCTGAATGTGCATATGGGGCATTCCAGCTCACGGAGAGAATTTTCTGGTAATGACAATTCAAAAAGTTTGACGATTTTTCCCATACAGCATAGTAAATTCGGTTTATTCGACCAGTCTGGCGATGATTGCCATGCAATACATTAACGCGAATTTTTCGTGTCTAATATACAGTATGGCAAACGGTGGCCATTGTGTTCACGAGTCACTTATCAACATTATATATTGCTGATTAAACGCAGCATAGTGAAGATTGCTAGGCCGTTTACACTGAGAGAAAATGATGGTATTAGTAACTATAAAGTGACAACTATTCATTTTTAGTTCGTACGATCAATTTTTTAATAGTTGCCATAACTATCAAATAATTACTATTACTACCAAATAGTTACCATAACTATTTTCATGATTACCGTAACTATGAAAATAGTTGTATTGGCTAAAAATTAATAGTTGTCACCTTATAGTTGACTGTACTATTACGATTTCTCTGAGTGTACGTACTTACTTCTGCATCGTATACCAGTTAATGTCGGGAATTCGTGTAGTTAAAATCATACTTAAATTAATAGAAAGTAAAGGTATGTAAAGGTAGGATAGGGATAGGTTACAAAAATGTAGCACAAAAAAATACACAACGTGTATTTTGTTCAATTATTAAACATTTATTTATTTTTCTTAAAATGAAATGATATTTTAAAAATAAAAACGCCATCACCATTCTTCGTCCTGATCTCGGAAGTCACTAAAGACAAAGAATATGGATGTACATAGAAGTGCAGATCCTATGCTCCTCCTGAAGCTGCGCAGAAACTGGAGTACCACGCATTTTCGTCATTTTTGGTGCGTACTCCAGTTTCTGCGCAGCTTCAGGCAAAGCATAGGATCTGCACTTCTATGTACATCCATATTCTTTGCTAAAGAGGAGGTTATGTCACGTTGCAAACAGTCCAGGTTACGCACCGATTTACAACGACCACGACATGTGACGATTTTCTTATAGTATAGACGAAGAATACATAGATAATATATCTTTAAAAAAGACGTGCACTTGCTTTTTCGTTTTCACAATTCCTTGTTCGTTGCACTACACTACCGAGAAAAATGGACGCCTAAGGCTGCTGACGACGTAAACACACTCAGCCACCGCCAAACGTATAGCGGTCACCGCACGTCTTTCGTGTATAGCTAATAGACTGTTTAGAACTATTGCATGTGGTTGGCGAATGAATCCCAGCCGCACGGTCTTAATAGTTACAACGTTGAGGATATCAGAATTTGCTATTTTTTATATGTCAAATGTTCGTATTTTTTTCGGAATCGATTCTGTAACTACACTCAGAAAAAAGCTTGGTTAGAATTACCAAAAAATTGGTTAAAAATGTTATCAAGAAAACTTGGTGGGCACAACCAAGTTATTGTCTAACATAACCAAGTTATTAGCTAACTTAACCAAGGATTTGGTAAGACAACCAAGTATTTAGTACGCCTAATCAATAACTTGGTTGATCCTACCAAATTTTTCTTGGTATAATTTCTAAGCAAAGTCTTAGTAAGCCCAACCAAGCGTTTTTCTCCGTGTATAGATTTTATTAATAAATTGAGAGATGAACTTCTTCATATATTGCGAATCGTAATCATTGTCTGTTGGAAGTCACGACCATTGTCAAGCTTTAAGATGTCTTCGATGCACTTTTGCGTATACATCCTTACAAACTTTGGATTATTTACAGTACGGTTTAAAAACCGAAACATAGTAACGATTCTTCTACGGCGTGCAGCACAGAGTAAAACACGATACAGTTCTCGATAGGAAAATATAGAAATAGATGCCAGAGGCGCTCAACCAAGTTTACTATACTAAATCGGGTAATGATTACCAGACTCTTCTCTCAGTGCTGAATTTGTCTGACCCTGACCTCCATCAATAATTTTGACAATTTTTTATTAAAAAGTATTTTGAAAAAGAAGAGACACGTATTTTTTTGTTTGGCGCTACGGTCAATATTTCCGACATACAAATTTTTCCAAAATTTTGCATTTTTCGGTATTAATATTTTTTTAAATTGTTAATATCTTGGAAATGAACAGTCCTATCGAAAAATGTCTATGATGAAATTTGTTCAGTTTTCAAAGGGCTACATAATGTGCATAAAAAAATGTTATTCTAATTTTCCTAAACATTTTTTATATAATGTTAAACAACAAACTATCGTTTTGCAAAAAAGCGCCAGTTTTTATCATTTTTATATACTTACATAAAAATTCTGGGTAAAATAACAAAATTTTTTAGACCCTTTACAGGTTGGCAGATATTTTTTTCGAAAAGTACTACGTAATTCAAGTTTTACGTAATAATTCAGGATGTTAAAAAACTTCAATTACGTAGAAAATCTCATTAAAAAATCTTGCCATTCTGCATAGGGTGTCAAAAATGTCATACATTCAAACAGAATTTTTCCCTGACTATACAAAGGCAATAAAAAGTGGCGGTTTTTTGAAAAACGATATTTCGTTGTTTAACGTCATGAAACAAAACGTCAGGAAAACGAAAATCATTTTTTTTACATACATTATAAGCTCTTCAAAAACTAAACAAATTTCATCCTGGACATTTTTCGATAGGATTGTTAATTTTCAAGATATTAACGAATAAAAAAATATAAAAACCGAAAAATTCATATTTTTATAAAAATTCGTCCGTCGGATATATCGCTCGTAGGGCCAAACAAAAAAATACGTGTCTTTTCTTTTTCAAAATACTTTCTGATAAAAAACTGTAAAAATTTTGGATAGAGGTATAAAAAATTCACAGAGCATAAAAAATTCAGATGGAATGCCCCATATATACACATATGACGCACGTTCCTGGACGTTCATATACATATAAATCTATACATACACGTATAAAACGTTCCTGAATGTTTGTATCTCGAAGGCCCGACAGAAAGTTAAACAAATCATCATTAGTTCCCTCCGCATAATTTGTTTTGTGAAGATACGTGGATTCTTTTGCCATGCCCGTTGTGCAACTACCTGCATGTTACTCAGTACTATACACACATAATGTATAGAGCTGCACATGTGGTTATTCACAAACGATCGACGGATATTAATCTTCGGACTTTGTGGCAATCGACGCTACGATATATCCCCTTCATCGTTCGGTTATACATACTTCTTTTGATGATGCTACAACCATCGTGAACGAGACACAAATGATTCTCTTATTTCCCATTGAATTTTTTTTAACTTCCTTCGAATAGTTATTCAGTGAATAAATAAAAGTCAAAGTGCAGAGAGACGAAGTGTTTAATAAAGTTCGTTATGTACAAGATTATTCGATGGAAGCTTTCACTTTATTCAATTTATTTCAGGGTGAAGTTTAAAATAGAATTTCATGGATGATTTAATGAATTTATCCGAAATTTTTGATTCAGAGAGAAATTATCTTTGATGGACAAATTATTGATTTGCGGTTGGGGAATAATAATTTTTTTATGCGGTAATTGCTTATTATGCGGTATTGAGGTAATTGCTTTTAATTTATGCCACTTTGAATTATTTGTATTCAGTTATAAAGTATTATGTAGAAATACATTGTTTTTTTTTTTTTTTTTTTTTTTTTTTGTAGTGATGAATAAAATAATTACGGCATAACTGCAGATGCTCATGGAAGAGTTAATGGCATTGCCTCCTGTATAAAAATATATAATTTAAAAATAGCTCAAAAAAGCATCATACTATATTAGGTAGAGTTACTTTGGCTCTAAGCTTAAAAATTTTTATATCTGATACAGTATTTTTGAGAACTATCTCAGATTTTTACACTTTGGCTAACGATATTTTCATTTTTTTAAATTGTAAACAATTCAAATTTGAAAAAAAAATCGAGCTCCTTTTAGAGTTGAGACAATATAACACAAAAAATTTTTGTTTCTTTTATAGTTGAAAGAGAAACTCATAAAAATCATGCGAATTTATGATATGATAAAAAATGTATTGTGTGTATTTAAACCATTTATAATCGAGCAGATTGCCATATTTTTTAGTAATATCTCAGTTTTAATTTTCCAAAAAAATATGTCATCAATAATTGAAATCTTTATGTAAGCAGACGAGACAAAAAATATATTTCTGAAATCTGTCTCGAAAAAATAATAACGATGGAATAGAAGTATAGAGGCGAGATAATGTGAAAAACATTTCATTAATAATTGAAATCTTTATGTAAGAAGACGAGACAAATAATATATTTGTGAAATATGTCTTGAAAAAATAATAACGATCGAATGGAAGTATAGAAACGAGATAATGTGAAAAACATGTCATAAATAATTGAAATCTTAATAATACAAATAATATATTTCTGAAATCTGTCTCGAAAAATAATAACGATCGAATAGAGATATACAAAACAAGATAATGTGAAAAACATGTCGTAAATAATTGAAATCTTAATAATACAAATAATATATTTCTGAAATCTGTCTTGAAAAATAATAACGATCGAATAGAGATATAGAAACCAGATAATGTGAAAAACATGTCATCAATAATTGAAATCTTTATGTAAGAAGACGAGACAAAAAATATATTTGTGAAATATGTCTTGAAAAAATAATAACGATCGAATAGAAGTATAGAAAAAGAGAGAATGTGAAAAACAGGTCATAAATAATTGAAATCTTAATAATACAAATAATATATTTCGGAAATCTGTCTCGAAAAAATATTAACGATAGAATAGAAGTATAGAAGCGAGATAATGTGAAAAACATGTAATCAATAATTGAAATCTTTATGTAAGAAGAGGAGACAAATAATATATTTCTGAAATCTGTCTCGAAAAATAATAACGATCGAATAGAGGTATAGAAACGAGAGAACGTGTTTGAGAGGCAATATATAGATGGTAGTCTCTGGTGTTGTCGAGTGCCACGAAGAGTGGTCTGCAGCTCGATACACAGGGCGGAAATAATTTATCGAAGAAGTATATGCAAGCGTGTATATAGGGTCACAGTTTTGCGGGACACACAACACAGCGACGACACTTTAGCGAATGATTTATAAGCTCGCTAGCCAAGCATAGTTCGTGCAAAAAGCGTCAATAGCAATAGCCGTATTCGTATTCCGCGAGAAAACTTTCAGGCCATGAGTGAGCATTTGTCGTTGAATTGTCCCGTGGTCACTGACATCGTACTTTCTCGATAAATCCAATGCAACTCGCTTTTCTCATTGCCCTCGTCCGTTCCAACCTCGTGTCGTGCTCCCTTCTGCAATCATAAACATAGCATTAGGATCAGAACTGATCCAACAGAATGGTTAAAAATTTATTGCATTAAAAGAAACTTGCCGAGAGAATCGAGGAAAGCCAATATCGTAGTTCTATTGGAGGAACTGCATAAAACAAATCGAACCCCGCGAAATATTTCATTATTTATAGGAAAATTGTGCAAACAATTGGAGATTACATATGCATAAAATTATCACCAGACTGGGGGTGGAAAAAATTTATTGGATTTAAAAAAACTTGCCGAGAGAGTCGAAGAAAGGCAATACTGCAGTTCCATTGCAGGAACTGCATAAAACAAATCGAACAATTCATTTATTTATTTATTTATTTATTTATTAGATAATAGACGGGACAAGTACCTTGATAACAGTATTATTTGGCACACTAGCAGAACAGCAGAAGTACAATCATTTACATACAATAATTCAATAAAATTAACATCTAAGTCGTCGCACTCATATTAATATAAATATTAAGTTGACGAAGAAATATCGACATCGGAGAACTAAAAAAATCAATAAATACTGCTGCGGAATTGTAGATAACATTTGCATAAAATTGTCACCAAACTGGGGGTGGAAAAAATTTATTGGATTTAAAAAACTTGCCGAGGGAGACGAGGAAAGCCAATATTGCAGTTCCATTGGAGAAACTGCAAAAAACAAATCGAAACCCGCGAAATATTTCATTATTTACAGGAAAATTGTGCAAACTAATTGTAGATAACATATGCATAAAATTATTACCAAACTGGGGGTGGAACTTGCATGTCTTTGAGGACAAACTAGGGTAGAAGTATCGGTTGTGGCCACTTTAAAAAATTTCCCATTTTCAAGTACTTGTGATTGGGACCAAATGTCATAAAACTGTTTTGGATCTATACTTTTCATATCTGAGAAGAATATAATTTCAGATTTCTAGCATTAAAATATTCATATGTGTCGAGAAAACACTGGAAAATAGAAAAAAAGTAGGAGCATAGCCATTTCACCAGTTCTCGCCACCTATGCACCGGTTTTGGCCATAGTAATGTACCGGTTTTGGCCATGCTTAAAATTAGAATAACTCAATATTCATTGAACTTCAAACATTTTTTAAGGTGTGTTTAATAAATCAGAATCGTATTCTTATGAAAGCATCCAATTCCTCTACACGAAAATGTCTTTAAAGCACAGATGCCATCTGTGAACCTAACTAACCTTTTTTTACATTCGTCTCCTTCGTTTTGCACTTTTTCGTAGCAGCTTTCTTTGTCACAAATAGTCATACATTATATTAATGTTTTACTCTTTACACTTTTATTTTTACTTTTACCAGAGTTCTTTCCGAAAGTAGATTTTCGCATTGAATAATGATGGGAATCTTCAACATGAAAGGTGTTGAAGATTCACCGCTTTACCTTCTTTTTTACTATACATTTCTAAGGATATATTTTTCTTAGCGTTTTTTGGTTTTTTTTTGTTTCTTCTTTACGAATTTATGAATTGTTTGTGTAATAATGAACGAAAAATTAATGATTATATTATTATGGCCATATCCGGGGCAACATGCTTATTCCATGTACCAGTTGTGGCCATCGTATTTTTTATAAATGTATAGCTTTATTTCAAACTTTTAGTACATCAACATTTGCAGTGATGACTCTTAAGATTGATATGTGCAAAGCTGCATGCAATTCGCCAACTATATAATCCGAATATGTATCTAGAACTTTCGTCAAAATCTTGTCGAATTCCGTAAGGAGTTGATAATTTGATGAATCAGCTGATGATTCTTTAATTACTGACACAGTACTTTTTGTAATGGAGACGAACGGACGTCAAAATGACGATAAATGTTTCCAAAATACACAACGTTATGAAAAATTACGATTAAATACAGGTACAGAATTAAAATAGCCACGAAAAACGTATTTAAGTGTGGGGGTGGCCACAACCGGTACTTCTACCCTATATATTGCAGCACCTCATTTCGTGTACCATGGTTTTTTATGAAATTTTAGCAGGTAATTTGAAAATAAAGTACAACCTTGCACATTGCTTCCTCATTATTTTTCGCTTTTTACAAAGCTACCTCTGTGAGGAAGTATGTTGTTCATTTCTTTGATTTCAATGAAATAGTGCATTTGAATTTCAAAGAGAATATTTCATTGCCTGTAAATAAAGATTTACTTAGTGAGCATATAATAAAGAAACAGTTTCATTGTTTTAAAGAGACGTTTTCATTTGTTCAAAGAAACGTTTTCATTGTTCTCTCTCTCTCGCACCTAACCTCACTTTTTTGTTTTCCGGTTCTCCCGAACGAACGGCTTCGAGTTTCGAGGAGCCAGAAGCTTAGCCTATTTCTGCCGTTCTTCCTTACATACTCACAAAATATGAGCTTTATCTGCCGCGTACTTCAGGAAAAAATAGGTTTCGAAGTTTTGAGGTGATAAGAAGAAGATTTCATTGAATCAGAGACGATATCATTGAAATCAATGAAAAAGGTTCATTGGTTTAAAGAAGTGTTTCTTCGAATCAATTTCACTACTTTTCATTGGGTTTGAGATCATTCAAAGAAAAGATAGTATTGAAATTCAAGTATTTCATTTCATTGGCAAAGATTTCCGTGAATCAATGAAACTTTTTCTCTCGGTGTGAGACCATATAGTTATTATTAATTTTTGACTATTTAGTTTCAATAGTTTTTTTCTGTAAGGGTACGTAACGACCAAAACTTTAAATGTAACAAAAAAAAATTGCAAAGTAGAACATTGCACATTGCTTCCCGATTAATTTCCATTTTTCACCATTTTTTTTCTACAATTGACCCAAAAATTTCAAAAGAGTCGAAAAACCAAAAGTGAGTCTATGTATATACAAAAAAGACAAACCTACATTTTTTACCATTGGACGTAGAAATTCCGTCCAAGTATTCTTAAGTACCCTCGTCCAATCGCAGATGCATGTCGAGTGAAATGCCTCACACGTAGAGTATGTAACACATGCATATGCTAAACGTCGAAAAAAGAAAGAATGAAAAAAAAAATCTAAGTGTGAGAAATATGCAAAGTTCAATTTTCATCGTTTTGACCTCTCTCTTCGTGAGGATCTCATAGCTGGAAGCGTGGAACTGGAGTGCTCACGCGAACGAGAAAACCTCGGCAATTCTGTTATAATACTATGTATATACAAATTGAAAAGACGTGGCCAGAGGCGAATGCGAAATAGCGGGTGAAACAGCGAAGAGTCGCGTGAGCCTGAGTTTCAAATGAAAATGGACCATTGTTGGTTACAACGTCTATTGTTACTCGTCACGTTCGCTATGGTGGTTGTACATCGGCACAATGGATAAATGAATTATATAGGTAGTAGGTACAACCCGCTTTTCTCTTTCTTTGCGACTGAGTCGAGCAAGTAGCTGCAGAATCAAGCAGCAGCAAAAGCAGCAAAAAGGAAAAAGCAAAAGCAGCTAAAGGAGAGGAGCAGTGAGTAGATTCTTACGCCTCCCATCATCTTTCTCGCCGATGTCTTGGGCCGTGCTCTCGGTGGTAACCAGGGATACCGATGGTCTTGGTTGGGAGGCTCGTTAAGATCCATCCCGCTTCGGCCTCGCGCAAAGCAAAGGCTACAACATCCCGTAATGGCATGAATAATCGCGCGGCCGGGTACCAATTTGCTCTCGCGTTTCACCCATACAACCCCGTATACCGTATATATACCGCCACTCCGCTCTATACCGCGTAACTACGGTCATCAAAGTATCGATATATATTCGAGAATCGAAAGTTTATGTACTGTTCTCCGGTCTTTTAGCCTCGCAACTCGCCAACTTTTCTTACGAGCCACGTAATTCCATTTTTCCAACGATATAACTCACCAGGCTTTGACCATTTTTTTTTATTTGCGCGCACAAGTATTCGAGATTTTTTTTTTTTTTTTTTTTTTTATAGTAAAAGAACGAATTATGAACCGACCGCGAAATAAGGTTTTAATGAAATTTTGGTATAGCTCTAGTTTAAACTGGAGCTATACTAGCTCTTTACTATACTATGTCTAGTTTATACTAGAGCTATACCAAGAATTATTGGATTTAATTTGAGGCTACCAGAAAATCAGGGAATAATTTTATTCCCAAGAATAGTTAAAAACAGTCATCAAATTATCGATATATATTTAAGAATCGAAAGTTTTTGTACTGTTCTCCGGTCTTTTATCCTCGCGACTCGCCAACTTTTCTTACGAGCCACGTAATTCCATTTTTCCATCGATCTAACTCACCAGGCTTTGACCATTTTTTTTTATTTGCGCGTACAAGTATTCGAGAATTTTTTTTTTTTTTTTTTTTTTAGTAAAAGAACGAATTATGAACCGACCGCGAAATAAGGTTTTAATGAAATTTTGATATAGCTCGTTACTATACTATGTCTAGTTTAAACTAGAGCTATACCAAGAATTATTGGATTTAATTTGAGGCTACCAGAAAATCAGGGAATAATTTTATTCCCAAGAATAGTTAAAAACAATCATCAAATTATCGATATATATATAAGAATCGAAAGTTTTTGTACTGTTCTCCGGTCTTTTAGCCTCGCAACTCGTCAACTTTTCTTACGAACCACGTAATTCCATTTTTCCAACGATATAACTCACCAGGCTTTGACCATTTTTTTTTATTTGCGCGCACAAGTATTCGAGATTTTTTTTTTTTTTTTTTTTATAGTAAAAGAACGAATTATGAACCGACCGCGAAATAAGGTTTTAATGAAATTTTGGTATAGCTCTAGTTTAAACTGGAGCTATACTAGCTCTTTACTATACTATGTCTAGTTTATACTAGAGCTATACCAAGAATTATTGGATTTAATTTGAGGCTACCAGAAAATCAGGGAATAATTTTATTCCCAAGAATAGTTAAAAACAATCATCAAATTATCGATATATATATAAGAATCGAAAGTTTTTGTACTGTTCTCCGATTTTTTAGCCTCGCAACTCGCCAACTTTTCTTACGAGCCACGTAATTCCATTTTTCCATCGATATAACTCACCAGGCTTTGACCATTTTTTTTAATTTGCGCGCACAAGTATTCGAGATTTTTTTTTTTTTTTAGTAAAAGAACGAATTATGAACCTACCGCGAAATAAGGTTTTAATGAAATTTTGGTATAGCTCTTTACTATACTATGTCTAGTTTAAACTAGAACTATACCAAGAATTATTGGATTTAATTTGAGGCTACCAGAAAATCAGGGATTAATTTTATTCCCAAGAATAGTTAAAAACAGTCATCAAATTATCGATATATATTTAAGAATCGAAAGTTTTTTTACTGTTCTCCGGTCTTTTAGCCTCGTGACTCGCCAACTTTTCTTACGAGCCACGTAATTCCATTTTTCCATCGATATAACTCACCAGGCTTTGACCATTTTTTTTTATTTGCGCGCACAAGTATTCGAGAATTTTTTTTTTTTTTTTTCTTTTATAGTAAAAGAACGAATTATGAACCTACCGTGAAATAAGGTTTTAATGAAATTTTGATATAGCTCGTTACTATACTATGTCTAGTTTAAACTAGAGCTATACCAAGAATTATTGGATTTAATTTGAGGCTACCAGAAAATCAGGGAATAATTTTATTCCCAAGAATAGTTTAAAACAATCATCAAATTATCGATATATATTTAAGAATCGAAAGTTTTTGTACTGTTCTCCGGTCTTTTAGCCTCGCAACTCGCCAACTTTTCTTACGAGCCACGTAATTCCATTTTTCCAACGATATAACTCACCAGGCTTTGACCATTTTTTAAAAATTTGGGCGCACAAGTATTCAAGAATTTTTTTTTTTTTTTTTTTGTTAGTAATCGAACGAATTATGAACCGACCGCGAAATAAGGTTTTAATGAAATTTTGGTATAGCTCGTTACTATACTATGTCTAGTTTAAACTAGAGCCATACCAAGAATTATTGGATTTAATATGAGGCTACCAGAAAATCAGGGAATAATTTTATTCCCAAGAATAGTTAAAAACAATCATCAAATTATCGATATATATTTAAGAATCGAAAGTTTTTGTACTGTTCTCCGGTCTTTTAGCCTCGCAACTCGTCAACTTTTCTTACGAACCACGTAATTCCATTTTTCCAACGATATAACTCACCAGGCTTTGATCATTTTTTAAAAATTTGCGCGCACAAGTATTCAAGAATTTTTTTTTTTTTTTTTTTGTTCGTAATCGAACGAATTATGAGCCAACCGCGAAATAAGGTTGTAATGAAATTTTGGTATAGCTCTAGTTTAAACTGGAGCTATACTAGCTCTTTACTATACTATGTCTAGTTTTAAACTAGAGCTATACCAATAATTATTGGATTTAATTTGAGGCTACCAGAAAATCAGGGAATAATTTTATCCCCAAGAATAGTTAGAAACAGTCATCAAATTATGGATATATATTTTAGAATCGAAAATTTATGTACTGCTCTTCGGTCTTTTAGCCTCGCAACTCGCCAACTTTTCTTACGAGCCACGTAATTCCATTTTTCCAACGATATAACTCACCAGACTTTGACCATTTTTAAAAATTTGCGCGCACAAATATTCGACAATTTTTTTTAAAAGTCAAATAAGGAATCACGATCCGACCACGAAAGAAGGTTTCCCGCGTAAAAATAATTATGTCAAATTGTGATCATAAATTGACATATCTCAAAAAGTGCCATTTTTGAGACGCGTTAAAACGAAATATCTTACAAAAGTTCAAAGCGATTTTGAGATCGATTTGATACTAATTTTTTTTTTCTGATTTGAGCGCAATGATCAATGATATATAATAGCATACTTAATTGAACAAAATCTTTTTACAATCAAGAAATTACTCTATTCATTATAATATACATTTATAAAATATATTTATATTATTACTATTTTAAATATATTATTATATATAAAATACATTTATACATTTTTAAAAATATTTCACTAACAATATTAAATTATTAATTCAACTAAGATTTACTCTCAACATAAAGTTTCCAATCAATAGATCTAAAAAAATAAATCTGCTATCGTAATTCGCGATAATTAATAAAATTTCGAATGCCAAGTAACAAAAGATTCTCCTGTCGTCGTGTCTAGCCACTGCCATCATTGAGAAATCACTTAAGCGATATAACCAACTTTATTACACTGTCGCGCGAATTCCATAGAGGACTAAAAACTCGGTCAAGCATATCGAGAATGCGGTGGAGTTTCGTGTCTCAGATTACACTATAGTTCACCGGTGAACTCACACATTTAGCAGTTGGTATCTGTGTCGTTGCACACTTTGCGAACTTTTGTACAAGTATATAGTTATAGATAGGTCTATGGTCGTGTAGTAATAATTTGTTCGCCACGGGTAGAATTTGGGCGAGCGCTCGAGGTGCTACGATGCTGATGCTGGTTGGTGGTGCGAGGTTGTCTCGATAGACTGGTAAAGGAACTCTTCCAGTGAGGAGCAAATGAGACACTGAGACGTTGAAGAGTCGGTGCAAGACAGAGATAAAAAGATGAAAGGCATCCCGACTAAAACCGCCGAGAGCTGAGACGGTAGAGGCGTTGGTTGTACTACACTAAGCGAGAGAGAAGAGAAACAAGAGAGAAGAGAACACACAAAGAGAGAGAGAGAAAGAGAGAGTCCAGGGAGACTGTAGTCGTTGGTGTTGCTTGCCGTTGAGCGTTGCACTGTCTGGTCATCAACACCTGAGAGTCCTGAGAGAGCGCTAGGTCCGCCACCAAGCCTTGGGCTCTCGTTCGTGTTCCCTCAGTTTCTTCCCTTGCAGTAGACACAGAACGCAAGAGTAGAAGACCTGTAAAAATACCGTTTTTTTTAAATCACGATTTGACGTAAAACTGTTTTTCTTGAAATCGGTCTAATGGGATTTTAATTAATATATGGTATCTGAAATAAATTAAATTTTCTTCAGATCAAATAAAGTTTATTTTACATGAATACGTTTTATTTGTATGCAATAAATTCTATTTGATCGAAATAAAATCCTACTAGGCCGTCAATTAAATAAATTTCTTCTTCGAATGCTAGCATAATAGGATTAATTCCGACAACGCTAAAAATACTACATTTTATACCTGCAACACGGATGGAAAGTTGTCGATTCTTGACCGGTGGGACGAGAAGTAACGAAGCGGGAGGAAAAGTGGTTGTACCGGGCAGAAAAGTACTTTTCTGCCCGCTGCACGACCTTCTAATCATCTAGAAACTGCAGATTCCATCCCTACTAATACTGGTACTAATCGTGATACTAATCCTAATACTGATGCTAACGCTAATATTAATATTAATACTAATATTAGTATTCGTATTAGTATTACTAGTACTGGTACTGGTACTGGTACTGGTACTGGTACTAATACTAATACTAATACTAATACTAATACTAATACTAATACTAATACCTATATCAATACCGATACCGATACCGATACCGATACCGATACCGATACCGATACCAATACCAATACCAATACCAATACTAATACTAATACTAATACTAATACCGATGTTAATACTAATGCTAACACTAATATGGACAATACAGGTAGATATGGTTATACGCCTTGTAATATAGGTACAGTTTAGCTGTAGCTGGTGTTGAGTTATATATATACTATATGTATATAGGCTCGCGAGCACTACCTATAACTATAACTAACGCGGCGTGGCAAGCCCTGCCTCTGATGGATGGAATTCCTCTCCTCGGTCGAGATGCCGCCGCGAAACCGAAGCAAAAAAAATTAGCTACAGACCGAATGGTTTAACGCTGCTTTTGTTGCGCCTAGTCGTGAAGCTGGGAGATACATCGGTAGATCCCGTGTTGCCCGTTGGGATGAAACCGTGAAGAAAATCGAGCTGGGAAGCACTTGGTGTTTGTTGCTTGTGATGCTGCTTCGCACGTCAATTTTGCTCTTCATCTATACATATATCCTCCTTCTCGGGATTGTACCATTGTAGGGATAATATTTGTTATTGAATTCCACGGTTTCTCGATATTTTTCTCTTTATTTGTGCGTAGGTATACCAAGTATTTTATTGTCGAAGTGTTTCAAGACACCAGAGAAATTGTGATATTCTTAGCAACTACAAAGTGACTGCAATTCACTTTAAATCCATGCAACGGTTTTTTTCTTTTTTTGTAATTAAGGTAAGTAGAAAATGGTTCCAACTATATTTCTGTGACGACTATTTTATGGTTATCGTAACTACAAAAAAATAGTCACATGGACTTAAAATTAATTGCTGCCGCTTTATAGTTACTGGCGCCAGAATTTTCTATGAGTGCAATTACAACGACACCTTTTTTTTAACACGATTTTTTTTCTACAACAATCGCTGTGCAAATTAAATTGCAACTTTTATTGTGTGTTACAGGTTATGAAAAACTTCGTATCACGTCATTCCGTTCTGCCTACGCGAGGTGCTACCGATACGCTTATTTACGCCACGACAAACTTGTTTATTCTATGCAAAAGAATAAAAACGTTAATTCTGTTGAATGCAAATAATATTAATCATATTGAGTATAATTTACTTGTATTTAATAGGAAATTGTTAATAGCAATGCGTTTTTACAATAATGACCTGTAGAATAAAAACGCAATATTTTGTACTTGACGAGTTTAGAAAAACTTCACCGTATAAATGATGTGTGAAAATAAATTTTGTCCCAAATAAATCGTACAAATTATAAAATCATTATATAATACGTATCGATCTTTTTATTAATTCAATATTTAATAAAATGTGAAGAAAGATTTTTTTAATTGTTGTGTACATTATTATAAATATTTCAATAAATCTCAATTTATTCTATGATATTTTACGTGAGTTATAGCAAAATGTAAATTTATGAAAATACTCAAAATGCAATAAAATCCGAAATATCACCGAAATTAATTCGGTGATATTTTACGTGAATTGGAGCAAAACGTACATTTTTCGAAAAATTTGAAATCCCATAAAAACCAAACCTATTCATAGATTCATCCCAAATTCAATACCGATCCTCCTTTAGCATGGCTTTATTTGTAGAAAATTATTTAGCTCGATCACTACAAATTTGCGGAAGTTAGAGAACCTACAGACTTTTTCCCAAAAATCCGAAATGGAATAAAAAATAATCTTACGTTTGAATTTTTTTTAAAATGATCATAAACAAAGGGCTCTATCTAGTTGGGGGTAAAAAACGCGAATGACCAAAATTTAATGACCAGAATTTAAATATAATGAACGTTTGAATCAAGAATGGCCATTATTATGGAATTCGCTATTGTAATAATTCGCCATTTTGGACCCCACCCAAATTAACAACGTTCCCAACGAACCCATAAACTATTCAAAATTACACGGAAGAAATTACTTGGTTAAATGTACCAATTTTTAAACAAAATTGGTCATTGTAACTACTATATTCATAGATTTAATGTCGAACAATTGGTTCCCTCACCAACGGCAACTTAGTTCGTACTTCAGTGCATATGACTAACAGAAGTAGTTGTCGTTACCAAGAAATTGTAGTTTGTGTGGTTCTAAAGAACCAACCACGAGAATTGGTCCCCATGACGGATGATACGACCAAGTTTTTGGTAGAATGGAAGACTACCATTTGTATTGATAGGGACAACTATTTTGGTTAGTATCATCACCGGCCGTTAGTCGCGGAACCACGTTAGGAACCGGAAAGCGTGCTTTTGCGTTGCAAACCGGATGCGTGTACAGAAGCACCGGTCCTGTGGTACGATTTAGGCGGGTATGCTTATGGATATGGATAACGGTGACATGGCTATAAAACTGTAAAAACCCCAGCCGTGAGCATCCCATAAGACCTATGATCCAATACGTTTATCGTTTTCGGTAGTACAAAGAAAATTGGTTTATGCAGCCAAATGAACTGGTTGGTCCAACTAAGAAAATTGGTTGATTCAGCCAAGTGGATTGGTTGATTCAACTAAGAAAATTGGTTAATTCAGCCAAGAAAATTGGTTATTCTAGCCAAATACATTGGTCGCCCCAGCCAAGTAAATTGGTTAAGTCGGCCCAGTAAAATGGTTGTTCCAACTAAGTAAATTGGGTATCCCAATTATTTAATCGTAGTCAGTCTGACCAATAACCTGGTTGCTGCAACTAATCTAATCTAACTAAGTTCCATTGGTTGATGCAACTAGAAAATCGTTTCGCGCGATATATAACCAAGACAATTGGTTAGAGATAACCAATTTCGTTTGTTACTCCAACCAAGTCGTTTTTTCCGTGTAGTTTGTTTTTTATTAATCTCAATTGGCCTTAATGCTTCCTTATTGTTTTTGTTTTTTTTTTTATTGTTTCTCATTAGGTAATTGAGGATGGGGGACGATTTGTTATCGCAAAAATTGGGTAATAGCCCCGATGCAGTGCCGGGCGGTTTAAGAGGCGAAAGGGATGTGGAAAGACGAGAGGGCCCATCGAGATCGAACGAGAAGGGCGAAAGGTCGGAGGTACCAAGAGCCGCGGCCTGAGCCCTTTGGCACTGCGAGTGATTTATAGAGACCGCCTTTGTGCTCGCTGGTTGTCTTGGCCCCGGCCGCGACCACATTCTCGTACGGGCGAACGAGCCAAAGGATGAGAAAGCGAGAAAGTAAGGTGGAAGAAGAATCAAAAGCAAAAGAGGAGGAAGAGGCCAAAGAAGACGATGCTACGGCGGCTGAGACGGGAACGGCAGACATTGCGGCAGGCGATACTCCAGCTCCAGACAGCGTGGCTCTACGTGGCCACAGGTGCGTGCCTTCTCGTGCGCACCATCCCCATACCTTATACTCTGTCCCTTCTTTCTCTTTCCCTTTTTTTTCTCTCTCTCTCTTTCTCTTTCTTTTACTTTTTCTCTTTCCCGTTTTCTCTCTCTTTCTCTTTCTCTTTCGATGGCTCTCGAGTTCTCCGCTCCCTGAAACCCATTACTTTTTCGCCGGGCCAAATCACAGCGCAGTGCGCGCTTCTCACCCGCGCATCTCGCACCTCCTGCACCGATTTCTACCGCTGTTATACCGTAAACCAGGCTCAATGTGTTCCGCCTGAAAGTAAGACAGCAACGACGAATTCTCCTCTCCAAAAAAAAAAATACTTTACAGGTTTTCGTTACAAACATTTAATTTTCATGTCTTTCAGCATGTAGCTTTTTTTGGCTTACACACGGAGAGAAATTTCTGTGTCGTGACAACATAAAACGGTGACAACAAATATCGTTATTTTAGGCTTACAAATCTTTTGTTCGGCTGACAAATCAGTTTTGTTACACGGAAAAAAAGGCTTGGTTGGAACAACCAAGTGCCTTGGTTATAAATAAATAGGGTAGAAGTACCGGTTGTGGCCACTTTAAGAATTTTCTCATTTTCAAATACTTGTGATTGGGACCAAATATCATAAAACTGTTTTGGACCTATACTTTTCATATCTGAGAAGAATATAATTTCAGATTTCTAGCATTAAAATCTTCATATGTATCGAGAAAACACTGGAAAATAGAAAAAAGTAGGAGCATAGCCATTTCACCAGTTCTGGCGACCTATGCACCGGTTTTGGCCACAGTAATGTACCGGTTTTGGCCATGCTTAAAATTATAATAACTCAATATTCATTGCACTTGAAACATTTTTTAAGGTGTGTTTAATAAATGAAAATCGTATTCTTATGAAAGCATCCAATTCCTCTACACGAAAATGTCTTTAAAGCACAGATGCCATCTGTGAACCTAACTAACCTTTTTTGACATTCGTCTCCTTCGTTTTGCACTTTTTCGTAGCAGCTTTCTTTGTCACAAATGGTCATACATTATATTAATGTTTTACTCTTTACACTTTTATTTTTACTTTTACCAGAGTTCTTTCCGAAAGTAGATTTTCGCATTGAATAACGATGGGAATTTTCAACATGAAAGATGTTCCACCGCTTTACCTTCTTTTTTACTATACATTTCTAAGGATATATTTTTCTTAGCGTTTTTTCGTTTTTTTGTTTCTTCTTTACGAATTTATGAATTGATTGTGTAATAATTAACGAAAAATTAATGATTATATTATCATGGCCATATCCGGGGCAACATGCTTATTCCATGTACCAGTTGTGGCCATCGTATTTTTTATAAATGTATAGCTTTATTTCAAACTTTTAGTACATCAACATTTGCAGTGATGACTCTTAAGATTGATATGTGCAAAGCTGCATGCAATTCGCCAACTATATAATCCGAATATGTATATACAGCTTTCGTCAAAATCTTGTCGAATTCCGTAAGGAGTTGACAATTTGATGAATCAGCTGATGATTCTTTAATTACTGACACAGTACTTTTTGTAATGGAGACGAACGGACGTGAAAATGACGATAAATGTTTCCAAAATACACAACGTTATGAAAAATTATGATTAAATACAGGTACAGAATTAAAATTAGTGATGCCCTCAAGAAAGTCGAGACAAGTCGAGGCGCATGAAGTCAATAAACCTCGTATTGAACAATTGAACTTCAATCTATCTCGATATGTGTGAATGCAATCACGAAATACGAGATATTCAGATTGCATCGTAAAATGTGTCGAGATCTTGGGTGACATCACGAGAATTTGACAGTATCGATACGATACAAGATTATTTGAGAAATTCGATAATGAAGGGAAACAAGAAACACATAGACGGCACTCAAAAGCGAAAAAAAAGTAAAATTATGATTTTTATTTGAATCAAAACTCGGAAAAAAACTGTTTGCAAAATGTGCTTCGAAGAATCGAAGGCTCAAAAAATAATCGAAATGAAGAACAGCAACACGACTGCAGTGAGAGAGACAAACGCGAGCAAGTCCTTTCAGAAACCTCAATTTCAAATAAAAATAAACTTTGATTCTTTGAAAGCTTGTTTATATATTGTATACATCAGCAATATAATAGACACGCAATACAATCGACTATGAGACGAACCTCGAGTCAATTCTCGAGACGAGGCAAGGCGATTTTAACAAAAGGTAAACGCAATATATACGATTCAAGAAAGTATCTTGATTGAGCTCTGTCAAACGAGGAAGCGAGAATTTTAACCTCGTGCGGTATCACTAATTAAAATAGCCACGAAAAACGTATTTAAGTGTAGGGGTGGCCACAACCGGTACTTCTACCCTAAATAATGAGTACACTCAACCAAACGGATGATCAAAGTAATGAAATATTTCGTCGATAGAATTGTCTAATCGTATATATCGAGTTGTAATAACAAAATCGAGTCTTTAATATCCATGGTAATTTTTAGTCAACTCAGCCTACTCAAATATTTCATTCGCCATCCGCAAACGCCGGATTTGTTTAACTCAAACCAATTTGTTTTCAGTGTTACTAAATCTTGTTCTCGGTGTATGAATTGTAGTGAGATAATATTTAGCGGTGTATGTATGTAGCGAAAATTCGATCGGGTCACGGTCAACGAACTGTTTTGCCCCTCTTGAGCTCATGCTGAGGTTGGATGAGTTTACCTGTCGCGCTATGTCTTCGACATTCGCGAATGTATGCGAACAGCTATACCTACCGTGTCACTGAACGTGTTTGTCGTTACGGCTGTATTCGAGCTTGCATTCGGTACTCTGTACTGAAACGTTTTGCAGTATGCATGTGTGTATGTGTACACGTAAAGAGGTATATAGAACGAAGAAAATACAGTTTATACCCGTACCTATGTGATTGAGATTATAGCTGACACTTAACTTGTGTGCGAGAGTACCAAGAACAAAGAATAATTTACAGGCTTGGGCTGGCTACTCGACGATAAATCGACTCGGCTGTAAATCATTTATTGATCTAACATTCAAGCTGAAATTGAGGTAAAGACCTCTATACCACTGAAGGTATTTGACGAGGGCGTCAAATTATCCACCACTTGCAATATGCTTTGATGTTGCAATGAATATTCATTAGAATGCAAATACTACATCCATAACAATAATAATGGTAATGCTAACAATTTATAAATTTTTATGCATGATTTTCACATCAACAATTATTTGTTTAAGGAATCTTTCCACTGTGAAAAAAAAAATGAAATTTTTTTTTGTCTTATCCATTAGTATATACGTTCAAAAACATCCTCTCAAATTTTTAGAGCAAAATTTGAAATACTTCGCTGGCATACTTTATGGACCTGGCATGGCCGATTAGTCGTAAGTACACGGAGAGAAATGGATACGCGAATATAGCTGCCACTCGCAGAAAATATTGTACGGCGGTGACACATGCACGGAAAAAAAGGCTTGGTTGGAACTACCAAGTGCTATGGTTATATATGCGCCAGACAATTAATTGGTTAGACCAACCAAGTTATTTGTTAGGTGACCAATTTTTTGGTTGGTCTAACCAAGTCACTTTAGTCTAACCAAGACATTGGTAGCCTAACCAAGAAATTGGGCGGTCTAACCAATTAATTGTCTGGCGCATATATAACCATAGCACTTGTTTGTTTCAACCAAGCTTTTCTTTCCGTGTGAGCTCTATTGTAAAAACTCATATAAACAACTTACAGCTTACGATACGTATAGCAATCATCCCAAATTTGCTTTATTACAACAATGACTTATTCCTTAACAGTATAGTAATCCGTTGTGTCTGTATCTTTTTGAAAGCTGAAATCATTGGAGTAATCTTCATTTACATGGGACTTATTACCGTCGATTAGTATTAATTTCCTATTCTGCTTTGGAATTATCAACATGTAGGGATTTTATAGATTCGCAAATAAGAACATGGTTAATGATGACGTCGCGAATTTATTCATCCACTACATATGTAAAATTTTCCTAACAGCATACGTTTGTTGTTTGAGGTTTTTTAAAAGTCTTTCTTTTCTTCAAAAGCGCTGGGTCGTTACAATTTTATAACGACCCGAAGAGAACGAAAAAAAATCGATATATCGATATATATATAAAAATCGATTAAGCACATCGATGTATCTTAAAAAATATTGGTCTTAGAGGGAAAATGTTGAAGCAAATAAGTTTTAGTTTTCTGTAATAATTGTGATGATATTTTTTTGAGAAACGAACATTTTTTCGACACAATATAGAAAAAATAAAAATTTATAGAGAGTTTCTTTAAAAAGTACTACAATATGGCGAATTATGGGACATATCGAGGATTAAAAAAAGTGACTGACTCTGTAGAGAATTCCTCACATACAAAATTATATAAAGAATAATACGAATGTCATTAACATTTAATAATGCATTAAAACAGTTATGAATTCAATAACGATTTCATCGATTTTTTTGTTACCACTGACTTCCAGAAATAATAGACAGCAATATGTAATTTGCAGACTAAAATCGCATTTATCCCCCCACAATATTTACGACCTTTAGAAATCTGTTATAAGTTACAGCAAAGGGTAGTGAAGGGCGGTGAGTGAGTTTCAGGGGTTGGAGAAAGAGTCGATTATGAACTCCCTACACATGTTCGCGGTTAATGGTACGGCAATATTACCTTCGGATTCGCAACGCCAAGAGGGGATGAAATCACAGGGGGTTGTTGCAGAGGAAAGGGATATAGATGCGTCGAGGCGAAAGCTGACTCCGAATATATCCTATCCTCTCTCTCGCACACGCCCATACATATATATGGGGTATTCCTGGCCAAATCAGTAAGCGTTCAACCCTGACCCCTTCCAATTCGCCCCCTAATTTTTTATACAATTCTATATGCTCGAAAAAATACTTTTATTTTTTTTAAGATTTTTTTTATTGAAACTTTTTTAAATATATTTTTTATACTATTCTATATGCTCGAAAAAACACTTTTAGTTTTTTTAGATTTTTTTATTGAAACTTTTTTTAAATATATTTTTTATACTATTCTATATGTTCGAAAAAACGCTTATTTCTTTTCGATTTTTTTTACTGAAACTTTTTTTAATATATTTTTAATTCTGTTCTATATTCTCGAAAAAAATACTTTTTTTTGTTACTAAAACTTTTTTAAATTTATTTTTTATACTATTCTATATGCTCGAAAAAACACTTTTATTTTTTTTTACTAAAACTTTTTTAAACATATTTTTTATACTTTTCTATATGCACGAATAAACACTTTTATTTTTTTAAGATTGTTTTTACTGAAACTTTTTTTTTTTATGAATTTTTTAAATAAAAATTCTGCACGCCACTTAAGAAATTTGAAATTATTCTCAAAAATGCTGTATTAGATTTCAAAATTTTGGAGCTATGACCCAGAGAGCAAAGGTTGGTGTCGATTTTTTAACCCATTTTTTCGAAAAAAAAAAATCCGTTAAAAATGAAAAGATGGCAGTTCATAGTCAGTTACCAAATTTGAAATTATTCTCAAAAGATCTCTATTAGATATCAAAATTTTTGATATCCAATACAAGATTTTTGAGAATACATTCAAATTTTTAAATTGGTGCGCAAAATTTTTATTTAAAAAATTCACGAAAAAAAGTATTAGTAAAAAAAAATCTTAAAAAAAAATGAAATTGTTTTTCCGAGCATAAGATGCTAAAACAATTAAATTTTTTAAAGATTTTTTTTTTTAGATTTTTTATATTATTCTATAGAATAGTATTTATTCTATTTATACTATTTTATAGAATACTATTCTATAGAATAGTATAAAAATTATGAAGCGTATTGGAAGTGGTGGGGTTTGAACGCTTATTCAGTTGGCCAGGAATACCCCGTATATACAAAGCCCTGACATGTGGGGATGCAACGAGCCGGGACATTACATTTCTTGCGCGGGCGTATATACAATATAGAAGTTATATTATATGTGCGATGAGAATGGCATTGAGTATGAATACAAAGTAGGAACGCACCGCAACCGAGAGATTTCCAGTTTGCCTGAGAAATGAACAAAACCCGCGAGTCTGAATGTTGCTGGCTTCCTATCTATCCTCTTCTGTTTCTTTTTTTTTCTTTCATTTCCTTCTTAGTTTTTCAATAACGGAAATGAAAATAGTTGGTTTCCGCACGGGCCGTTGAACCGCGGCAAATTATACTACGTTGTAATATTCACAACCCCACAAACTTCGCCAGGAGAATTGTTACTCGAACGAGTTTATTTCTTCACGCTTACGCGAATACAAGAAGAAGCAAGTGAGATGAGCTTCCCGCGCATCTATAATGTAATCCTCGTGCCCGAGAGCTTGAAAAATTATCGGCAATATGCCGAAGGAGGAATATTGGTTTGTGGAACGTTAATGTCCTGATAAAGTTGCATTTTCTTGTTGGGTTTACGAGATATCTGGGTGGCCAATTTCGCAGCTATAGGTTAAGTCAATAGCCGACATTGTAGGTTTTTATATGTCACACGTGTGGGTTGAGGTATTTAAATATGGGCTGGATTGACTTCAGAACAAATATTTTTGTATTTCATTGGAAGGTGTGAAAATTTGCAGATTTACCAAATTTCTTTTTGTCCTTTACATTGGGGAGAAGCGACGTCGTTGGATAGATTGACTCAATAGACTATTGAATCCCCTTAAATAGGGGATTCAACAGTCTATTGACTAACTAACTAATTGAATCAATAGACTATTGAATCCCCTATTTAAGGGGATTCAATAGTCTATTGATTCAATTACTTAGTTAGTTAGTTCAATAGTCTATTGAATCAATAGACTATTGAATTCCCTTAAATAGGGGATTCAATAGTCTATTGATTCAATTAGTTAGTTAGTCAATAGACTATTGAATTCCCTTAAATAGGGGATTCAATAGTCTATTGATTCAATTAGCTAGGTAGTCAATAGACTATTGAATCCCCTATTTAAGGGGATTCAATAGTCTATTGATTCAATTACTTAGTTAGTTAGTTCAATAGTCTATTGATTCAATTAGTTAGTTAGTCCATAGACTATTGAATCCCCTATTTAAGGGGATTCAATTTGAATCCCACATTGAATCCCCTTAAATACTGGATTCAATAGTCTATTGATTCAATTAGTTAGTTAGTTGCAGAAAAAACGGCCCAACTTTGACGATTTATTTAGCGAGTATGAAAAAAGGTATAGGATATCTTTTCAGAGGGTTTATTTAACACATATTGAAGTACGAATTTTTTTTTTTTAATATCCTTTTGATACAAAATGGCGGCGACAGAGCACATCTTGAGAATCGTCTTTTTTTAAAACCACCTTCACGGTCGGACAGTTTTCTCGTAAAGTATAAGACCTGGAACAAAAAACTAAAAAGTGTTATAATCTATATACTATTGGCTATGGAACTACGTAGGGGTTTTTTATTAAATACAATTTTGTAGAAATGGTGCGCCTTTGAAAAAATGAATCGATTTTTTGCCAACAAATAAACAATAAATTGTTTATAAAAAAAAGTTTACATTAAATTTAATAAACCGTCTACGTACTTTGATAGAGAATGTAATTGTGAAGCTACTATCAAAATTTAAAATCGATCCATGCAACGGTGTTCAAGCAATACGTCTTCCTAGTTTGAAAAAAAGTAGTTTCGAGAAAAACGCGTTTAAAGTAAACACTTACCAGATTCGGTGAATCTCACATCAGATTTGCATTTTTTGCACACAATAGCTTGCAATATAGCGGAGAACACTTCTAAAAATTTCAAAATTTAAAAATAAGGCGTAGAGAAATATTTTTCAGAGTCTATGAAGTATTTATTTTAAATTGGTTCAATAGCGACGATTTTCTTCTACGAAGGAATTCCAATTGTCGAAAGTGTTCTGATGACATTTTTAATGTTTTCTTTTCTTTTTTATTATTGTTTGTCCGAAAATAAAAATCCTTTGGAAAACTGACACTCCCATATAATCTGAATCTTTGTATTGATCTTCGAAAAATGTAATATTCAGCAAAATGAAATGAGTTCGATACTGTAGAAATTTTGAGCTCATTAGGTCAAAGTCAACGTGAGTTACAGCGATATTGTTGTAAAAAAAAAAAATTCTATGAAATCTGCAAAATGCTCGACAGATTTAACTCTTCATAAATCACATTAACGAAGACTAAAGATATCCTGATGCCTTATAAAGTGTTAAGAAGCTGAAGTACTCTTTTAAACTCATCTTAAAGACGCGATCACGTACATAAATCGGTAACTAATAATAATTGCACTAAAGCTGTTCCTTTTTACAGCAATTTCCCATCACTACGTCAAAAAAAAAAAAAAGAAGTAACACGTATGTGAATTTCACCATAAAAACATAAATAAGCCACAAACGTCAAGATAATAAATCGAACATCTTTGTGCTAATTACGCAAAAACACAACATCTCGTTAAAAACACTTTATAACTGATCTTCAATTTAATTGTCGGCCAATTACTCTGGAAATAAGGTTAAAAAAAGGGAAAATCATGTAACAAGCTACGAGTATCCATTTACGGTAAATACCTTTAGTGCGGCTTGGATATTCCACTATACCGATCTCGATGAATCTCAATCAAAGATTAGTCAGTTATTCTACTAAAGCGTGTAATTAATGTACAAATCAATTAGTCAAAAGGATGTATCGACTTATACGTATATGGAGAGTCGACAGCAGACAGACTATAAAGAGCAATTTATTGTGGTATAATTGAAAACGGTGCCGATTCCAACTAGCCGCCGGCAGCTCACTGAAATAATAACGCTCGTCATCCGGCGGGCTTCACCCTTATCCACTGCACACACGTTGTGTATAGTCAAGTGTAATATAGTGATATGGTGGTAGCAGCTGTTAAGAGTCACACTTCTTCTACCCTCTGTAACACCCAAGGTGCAAAAATGATCTGTTGTGACTATACTACATTTCTAAATAATGTATACAATACTTGAGGGGATGCTGGAGTAGATTTTTTTTACCGACTTTGGTCGGTAAAAAGTTGCGGTTTCGTAGTTTTGATTATTCTACGTTAATACGTTACACAAATGCTTCAAATTGTACACGATTGTAATATCAACATAAACGAGTGGACGTACATTCGAATATTTAGTGAAAACGTGCAATAAATGAAAAAAATCGTATATTACTAAACCTCCCGAAATCAAAATGGCCGAGAGGGTTTGACAGCATCGCCTGTTTGGTAAGATATAAAAGATTCTGGAACTCACATACGTTAAATCGAAATGTACGTCCATTCTTTAGCGTTCTCTGAACATTCTACGAGCGTCGAAAAGTCAATAACACAAAAGGAATCCACGCAAAACCCAGACTACGTTCACGTAGTCTGTTCGCGAACAGAGTGGTTCAAGAAGAGCGCGAATGAAGCTTCCCGATTAGAACACAAGTGGCGCCGATGTAGTCTGTTTTCTTTTGGCAAAAGCTCCGAGCCTTTGCAACGCAACCGTAGTATACACTATACATGGATTTGGCTTGTGTATTTGACATTCTGATGGTTTTCGTATATTGAGAAATCATCACAGAATTGACGTCCGGTCTGATTTTACACATCTAATTTCCAGAAACAATTAAAACTTACGGTAAAGATCAGCTGACATATCGTTTGCGGCCATATTGCTTTTCGGGAGATTCAGTATCATTTGCCAAAAGTAAATAGACTACGTCGGCGCCATCTGTGTTCTGATCGAAAAACTTACCGACTTTGGTCGGTAAAAAGTTTCGGTTTCGTAGTTTACAACTACGTTGTTAATATATTACAAATATATCTCAAATTGCACAGGATTATAATATCAACATACTCGCATCGGCGTCCGCTCGAATTTTCGATGAAAACACTTGAAAAATAAAGAAAATCGTAATTTTGTAAACCTACCGAAAACCAATATGGCCGCTCGAACTGTCAACACCACCTATTTCGTCCTATATAAACATTTCTAGACATCGCATTCAAAAGAAGAGCGTGGACGCCGATTCTATGAGGTTCTTCGCATTTTTTAAGACTGTTGGATTGGCGATAGCACAAAGGAAGCGCACGTAGTTTGTAAAGTACGTTTACGCAGTTTGTTCGCGATCAGAGTAGGTCGAAAAGAGCGCGAATGAAGTTTCGCCATTAGGGCACAGGTGGCGCCGACGTAGTCTGTTTACTTTTGAAAAAGCTCCGAGCCTTTGCAACGCGAACGTAGTATACACTATATATGGATTTGGCTTGTGTAGTTGACATTCTGATGGTTTTGGAATATTCAGAAAACATCACAGAATTGACGTCCGGTCTGAATTTACATATCTAATTTCCAGAAACAATTATATCTAACAGCAAAGGTCTGTTGCCATATCGTGCGCGACCATATTGAATTTCGGGAGATTCAGTATCTTTTGCCAAAAGTAAACAGACTACGCCGGCGCCATCTGTGTCATAATCGGGAAACTTACCGACCAAAGTCGATAGAAAAATCTACTCCAGCACCCCTTAAGGTAGTTCTGTCGTGAAAGCAATCCAAACTCATATGCATGAATTTTTGACATGTTGTAATTTAGCTATTCAATTTTACTTGCACAAAATCTTGAAGGCTTTTACCGAGTATTTGAATGAACAATTAAAACTTGAAAATCGATCTTTTTACACGGCGCCAACGGGAGGGCTGGAAAAATTGATCTCTAAATCGAAAATTAACATACTTAGATCAAAGACAGAGAAAAAATAACAAGTACTACGGATTCGCAAATCATTCAGGAATTGATGCATCATGCAAAAAGGCGAAGTCTCCGGAATAATGTTTAATTGAACCAAGGTCAAAGTGCACGATCTCGGGCCAAATGACGTTTCCTAACCTAACTATCGTAAAAATGAAGTCAAATCCGCACTAAACATATCAACTATTTATAAATAATCATTTTAATTTGATTACGACAATTTCGAAGGATTCTCGATTATTTTTGATATTATCATTGAGGCAGCCAAAGTGATGCGTATGATTATTTTTTAATGTCATATAGACTCTGACATTTATGACTCCGGCGTACCGACAGAACTGCCTTAAGAGAGATTTTGAATGATAAATTATCATTATTCGTAGAAAGAAATACACCCTTGTAAAAAAGTAACTAAAAATTTAAGGGACCTTTCCAGTGTGATGGCCCGAAAAATAGCCTATTTTCACGATTTTTTTTCGGACGGTTACAATACGCCGATAAATCTGAAATTTTTATGACATATTAAGGTAATCATGAATGACAGAAAATGATTTTTTATAAGACGATTTTTATTGTTTAAATTTCTTTTTTAATTGTTGAAAATAATGTTGATAAGAAAGATAGTCTCATGGTGGACATCCTAGGGTTCGCAAATTTGATCTGAACAAAAAAAAACCCAAAGGATTATTAATTAATATGCGATTGGCTATCGCGCTATGGAGGCTTTTTTTAAAATCAGAATTGACAAAATGACGGTGGTTTTTGGCGAGCTATGTTCTCTGACAGACGTCATTGCTCACTGTGACCTACGACCCATTGTAGCCCACTCTCCCCTATAGTCAAGTGTAATATAGTCAAGTGATATGGTGATGGTGCAACACACCTACGCAGCTTCCAGGATTCACATGAGCATTATTCATTTGTTCCTCTCGGGGAGGAATAACAATTGAAAAATGGCCAAGCGCATGGTCGAGAGAAAGAGAGAGAGAGAGAGAGAGGGAAAGGGATGGGGGGAGAAATGGAGGCAGAGGGGCGCGCGCGTGCCACCGGGAATGGCAATGATTCAATGAATTCTGCAAACACCGCACTTTCTCGGGTAGCGGGCGGGCAAGAGGCTCAGCGAGCTGTGTGCGCTGCTGTGGACCGAGGGTTGGGTCACGGGTCCTCGACGAGACACGCTTATCCTCTTAGCGCGACGCGCTCCGTACCGAATTATTAACAGCTTTCTCTCTTTCTCTGCTAAAGAAAAAGAAAAAAAAAGAAACAATAAAAAAAACTATGAGCTCGGGGAAAAAATGCTCTGTCATGCCTACGCTTAACTTTCCTGTGAAACTAAACTTAAAGCGTGATTTTGAATGATAAATTATTAGCTCTTTTTGTAGCGCAGATTGTCGCGATAGTTATTTTTTCGTGAGAATTATTAAGTCGATGATATAAAGAAGAAATAACGAAAACGTTAATTGGAACATTTTATTGTTTGCAAGCTGATTCTTAGGTGAATTAGAAACATTGGAAAGGGTTTTTTAATTTTTTTAAATTTACACTGAATTTTCCAACCTGAAATCGGATCTGTGAATTCTGAAATCAGAAACGGAAAAAAGTCACTTTTTTTTTTTCATCATGGTAAAAAGGATTGTAATCGGTATTTTTTGCGGTAGAATATGCAACTTGAGGACGATAGTGAAGGACAAAATTTGATATCTTGAAGAAAACAAAATTTATGTTGGATTTTCCGACCGGAAGTCGGATCTGTGAATTCTGGAATCAGAAACGGAAAAAGACACTTTTTTTAAAATCATGGTAAAAAGGATTGTAATCGGTATTTTTCGGGGTAGAATATGCAACTTGAGGACCATAGTGAAGGATAAAATTTGATATCTTGAAGAAAACAAAATTTAAGTTGGATTTTCCGACCGGAAGTCGGATATGTGAATTCTGGAATCAGAAACGGAAGAAGACACTTTTTTTTAAATCATGGTAAAAAGGATTGTAATCGGTATTTTTTCGGGGTAGAATATGCAACTTGAGGACGATAGTGACGGACAAAATTTGATATCTTGAAGAAAACAAAATTTAAGTTGGATTTTCCGACCGGAAATCGGATCTGTGAATTCTGAAATCAGAAACGGAAAAAGGCACTTTTTTTTAAATTATGGTAAAAAGCTTATAATCGGTATTTTCGGTGGTAGAATTCAATTTCGGAGGCCAAATTCGATATCTTCAAGAAAAAAAATTATGACATAAAATCTACATTTCTATTTACTTTTTATTAGAAATTATTAGAAAAAATCGTAATAATTGTTTTACTCAATAAAAATAAATAATTATAATAGTCAAAAAGGGGCTCCTGCTTGAGTTTATGGTTAAGAATTATAAATTCTAACATTGAGATCAAAGTTTACAATTTTTTGACCCATTTCGCTTGTGGTCATTGAACATTTGCATTGTTTTACAGAGCAGAATGTTTTACATTAAACTGGCATTTTTAAAAAATTCGTTTAAAATACAACTGTTTCAATTCTGTACACTATTGTCATGACTGTTCGTGACCTAAATAAATTGTACTATTTGTTACAATAGAAACTACAAACCAGCGCAAAAATCTTTCAATGACCATTCCGCAAGATTTCACTATACAAAATTAGACGAAGAAACTCATTACCAGTTTCAAACTACAAAACGTCCTTAAAAACCCCCCGCATTATTTTTGTCCCTATATTCCAATCCCACCGTTGAAATCCCACCGTAATAAAAAACAAGTACAACAAAAACCAAAGAAATTCTAATTAAATGTCCAACCAAACAGCAATTAGCGTTAAATGATAAAAAGATTTCTCCCAACTGACAATGCGAGAAAAACCAATCGAGGTTTCGAATATTTCTAAAGCGACGCTCGAACGCTTCTATATTGAGACCGCATATTTCTGTCGGTTTGTTGGATGTGTGTCTTGTAGCAGCTTTGCCCTATAACGATTCCGCTTCTTTACACCAACTATAACTCACAGTCGGAATACTCGAGACGTGAGTATACGCGGTAAAAAGAGCGAGTGAGATAAAGAGAAAGACTGTTTGACTGCTGGCTTGCGTTCCGAGCGACGGCTCTCACAAAATGGCCGTCATCTTTCACCTCGTAATGGCGGGTGTTAAAGGTGTGTTGGTTGCTCGCTCGCTGAACGGTTTGTGTTGGTAAAGTATAAGCCATACGTCGACTGGGGATTCGACACACTCGCTAAGTAGACTCTCTCGCAATTCCGAGTGCACACTTGCCAACAAACAGTTATATATACTTGTAAATATATATATATATATATATATATATATATATATATATATATATAAATACGACTGTTGTAGTGGATTGTATACGTACAGAACTGCGAGGGCACTAACCAACGTTCGCTCGGGCAGAAACTCTCGCACGAGGGATTCGTTATACTCGTGAGAGAAGCACAAGAAGAAGAGAATAGGGGCTATAGCTATTTTACTTTTATGGCCTCGGCTAATGTGCCCTTTGTGTAAGCCGTGGTTGGCTATGGCTTTTCCGTCGCGGTTTCCAAGCTCCGTAAGCCCAAGGTGTGGATATATGTTTCACTGGTATACGATGATGACTCCCGACGACGACCGTTTGGAAGCTGCTGCGGCTACAGCTATTCCGGATATTCAATCAACGTTCTGCAACTCTTAACCCAACCTTGCGAATGTTGAGGAGTTTACTCTGAGAAATTAGCCTTTGAGTCTGTTACGTCCGGGCACATTTTTTATTATTCAAAAATGAACTAGTAAATAAATAATTGGAAAAAAGAATTTTGGAAAATAGTAATTATTGTTTTATTCAATAAAAATAAATAAATCGTTTCCTGTTTTTTAAAGCTGCTGCGACTACAGCTATTCCGGATATTCAATCAACGTTCTGCAACTCTTAACCCAACCTTGCGAATGTTGAGGAGTTTACTCTGAGAAATTAGCGTTTGAGTCTGTTACGTCCGGGCACTTTTTTTATTATTCAAAAATTAACTAGCAAATAAATAATTAGAAAAAAGAATTTTGAAAAATAGTGCTTATTGTTTTATTCAATAAAAATAAATAAATCGTTTCCTGTTTTTTAAAGCTGCTGCGGCTACAGCTATTCCAGATATTCAATCAACGTTCTGCAACTCTTAACCCAACCTTGCGAATGTTGAGGAGTTTACTCTGAGAAATTAGCGTTTGAGTCTGTTACGTCCGGGCACTTTTTTTATTATTAAAAAATTAACTAGTAAGTAAATAATTAGAAAAAAGTATTTTGAAAAATAGTAATTATTGTTTTATTCAATAAAAATAAATAAATCGTTTCCTGTTTTTTAAAGCTGCTGCGGCTACAGCTATTCCAGATATTCAATCAACGTTCTGCAACTCTTAACCCAACCTTGCGAATGTTGAGGAGTTTACTCTGAGAAATTAGTCTTTGAGTCTGTTACGTCCGGGCACTTTATTTATTATTCAAAAATTAACTAGTAAATAAATAATGAGAAAAAAGAATTTTGAAAAATAGTAATTATTGTTTTATTCAATAAAAATAAATAAATCGTTTCCTGTTTTTTAAAGCTGCTGCGGCTACAGCTATTCCGGATATTCAATCAACGTTGTGCAACTCTTAACCCAACTTTGCGAATGTTGAGGAGTTTACTCTGAGAAATTAGCCTTTGAGTCTGTTACGTCCGGGCACATTTTTTATTATTCAAAAATTGACTAGTAAATAAATAATTAGAAAAAAGAATTTTGAAAAATAGTAATTATTGTTTTATTCAATAAAAATAAATAAATCGTTTCCTGTTTTTTAAAGCTGCTGCGGCTACAGCTATTCCGGATATTCAATCAACGTTCTGCAACTCTTAACCCAACCTTGCGAATGTTGAGGAGTTTACTCTGAGAAATTAGTCTTTGAGTCTGTTACGTCCAGGCACTTTTTTTATTATTCAAAAATTAACTAGTAAATAAATAATTAGAAAAAAGAATTTTGAAAAATAGTAATTATTGTTTTATTCAATAAAAATAAATAATAATAAGATTAAATTAATCGTTTCCTGTTTTTTTTAAAGCTGCTGCGGCTACAGCTATTCCGGATATTCAATCAACGTTCTGCAACTCTTAACCCAACCTTGCGAATGTTGAGGAGTTTACTCTGAGAAATTAGCATTTGAGTCTGTCACGTCCAGGCACATTTTTTATTATTAAAAAATTAACTAGTAAATAAATAATTAGAAAAAAGAATTTTGAAAAATAGTAATTATTGTTTTTGTTTTATTCATAAAAATAAATAATAATAAGATTAAATTAATCGTTTCCTGTTTTTTTTAAAGCTGCTGCGGCTACAGCTATTCCGGATATTCAATCAACGTTCTGCAACTCTTAACCCAATCTTGCGAATGTTGATGAGTTTACTCTGAGAAATTAGCCTTTGAGTCTGTTACGTCCAGGCACTTTTTTTATTATTCAAAAATTAACTAATAAATAAATAATTAGAAAAAAGAATTTTGAAAAATAGTAATTACTGTTTTATTCAATAAAAATATTTTGCTCTGATTCACGTCGAATTTCACCAAATGAACTGAAATTTTCTACAGATGAAAAATAACATTAATCGCTGCTACTTACCAAATTTGATAATGATCGGTAAAGCTGTTTGGATTTTATGTGATTTTGAATTTTTCACCAACTATATTGGTAACGAAAAAAGTTGCAAATTAGAACATTGCACATTTTTTCCGCATTTATTTTCATTTTTTACAAAGCTTCCCTGTGAGGAAGCCAAAATTGATAAATAAGCTTACTCATAGAGGGGGGCTTTGTGATAGATGAAAATTAATGAGGAAGCAATGTGCAATGTTCTACTTTGCAGCTTTTTTCCATTCCCATGATGGTTACAACCGTCATAGCCCCGGAGTCTAAAGTCGACAATACATTTGGTAAATTGTACACGCTCATTTTTGGCAATGTTGCGATAGATCGATGTCGTGTGTTGCGGTACGGACAATTTATTTTAAATATAACCGACTGATTCAGCAGCGATTCGTCGTGGTCATCGGATGGGGTCCGCCGTCGCATATGCCCGCGAACCTCCGGAGAATCGGAGATAAATTCAGTGGGGTGGTAGACGCGCTATGAGTTACGTATTGGTATACATCGAGGCGACTAGCTGACGCGCGCGGTTCACGGAGTACAATGTAATCCCCAAACGCGCTTGTAATTCGTGTATAATAGAGTGCGCGCCCCCTTGTACAGTCTGTATCCTTCTACGGGGGGGGGGGGGGGGGGAAGAAACGGGGCCCGCACACGTAACGCACGTCGTGTAACTCGACGGTTTATATACACCGAACAACACACCCCGCAGAAGAGTATCCCGATTCACAATTCTCCCTCACGCCACCGTGGCCGACAGCCGTGACGACAAATTCGACACGAGCGGGCAAAACATCGCTTCGCCAAACTACCGTGGCAGGGTTAAAAGAAACAGGTCGAGCTCCGAGTCGCGCCAACCAACCACCGCGATCACTAAATGGAAAAACGTTTTTCCATCAAACTACGGTTGTGTTAAAAAAAAAAAAAAATTTCCCCGACTGAATAAATGAATGTAATTAATATACAAATTGGGTAGTCAAAAAAAAAGTGATACACGCAAAAAAAGACTTGGTTAGAACAACCAAGGCACTTGGTTATATATGCGCCAACTAAGTTATTGGTTAGACCAATCAAGTTATGTGTTGACCAACCAAGTTATTGATTGGCGAACCAAGATTATTTAGTTGGTGTAACGAATAACTTAGTTGGTTAAACAATAACTTAGTTGGTCAAACAATAACTTAGTTGGTTAAACAATAACTTAGTTGGTCAAACAATAACTTGGTTGATCTAACCAACAACTTAGTTAGCGTATATATAACCATGCGCCTTGGTTGATCTAACTAATCATTTTTCTCCGTGAACAATAATCATTCGCATATTGGCTTGGGGATCAAAATAGCGAATTTCAAAATGATGGACGTCCGAATCTAGAATGGCCATCATTATGAAATTTTACATAGTTACTACTCGTTTAAATTTTGACGATTCGTTTATCAGTTTTTTGAGGTAGTTTCAATAGTATCGTTACAAAATCTACAGGTTTTGTAACGAAATGAAATTTGAGCGAGCAAAACATCGTTTCGCCAAATTACCGTGGCAGGGTTAAGGTAGTTCTGTCGGTACGCCGGAGTCATAAATCTCAGAGTCTATATGACATTAAAAAATAATCATACGCATCACTTTGACTGCCTCAATAATAATATCAAAAATAATCGAGAATCCTTCGAAATTGTCGTAATCAAATTAAAACGATTATTTGTAAATAGTTGATATGTTTAGTGCGGATTTGACTTCATTTTTACGATAATTAGGTTGGGAAACGTCATTTGGCCCGGTATCGTGCACTTTGACCTTGGTTCAATTAAACATTATTCCGGAGACTTTACCTTTTTTCATGATGCATCAATTCCTCAATGATTTGCGAATGCGTAGTACTTTTTATTTTTTCTCTATCTTTGATCTAAGTATGTTAATTTTCGATTTAAAGATCAATTTTTCCAGCCCTCCCGTGAGCGCCGTGTAAAAAGATCGATTTTCAAGTTTTAATTGTTCATTCAAATACTCGGTAAAAGCCTTCAAGATTTTGTGCAAGTAAAATTGAATAGCTAAATTACAACATGTCAAAAAATCATGCATATGACTTTGGATTGCCTTCACGACAGAACTACCTTAAAAGGGGTGGGGGTCAAAATAGCGAATTTCAAAATAATGGATGTCCGAATCTAGAATGGCAGTCATTATGAAATACGCTATTTTAGCCATTCGCTACACTGAGAGAAATTGAGATGGTCGTGGTAATTATTCAGGGATGATTATATTTTATTCGTACAGGTGACTATTTTCGTAGTTACATTAATAGTAACGTGCTTACGTTATCAGGGACGAGAGTTAATGTAACCACGAAAATGATCACCTGGACTAATAAAATATAGCTATCACTGAATAGTCACCAGGACTATCTCATTTTCTCTCAGTGCATTTTGATCATTCGCTATTTTGTTTGCATTTTAATAGGATGGGGGTCAAAATGGCGAATGGCTGAAATCACGTTAAGAGATTATCAACGATGAATTTAGTCCAAGGAACGATCGTTATGTTGTAAAATTACAATTTTGATTTATAAAAAAGAAAAACAGGTACTTCAGAATTCACACGAGCATTTAGAGCACTAAATTTTTTTTTAATTGTAATAAATTTAGAATAAATCTATCGATACTCGCCAAATTTAGCACCGATCATTATTTGATGTTAGTCCATTTGTGTACAAAATTGTAGCCTGATATCCCGCAATTTACAAAAGTTAGAAAGAAAAATAACTTCTTTTGAAAATCTTCGAAATGTCCTAAAATTTATAATATAATTTATAAATATTTTTTTCAATTTTTATAAATGTCAATTGATTAAAAATCTTGCAATAAATATATGAAGGTATCAATTCTCCAACGTCAATGGAATCGTGTTCTCGTCACGTCGAGTCCAACTTGGATAAAATGATCATTATTTTCCATCGGTGCAACTATTTTTCGCGATGAACGTATCCGTTTACCGCGAGTGATTCTCCGGCCAATTGTGGAGGATAATGTAAATCGGATAACGATCTTAGCAAGAAGGATACTATAATGTCGGGTAGATGCACCACTGCTCGAGTAATAAAGGAGCGTGTATGAAATCAGATATAGGGAGGGCACTATCTCGTTGCCTCGATTGGTCTGACGTTATTACCAAGTAGATATAGCTACCCGAAGGGGGAGCTCCCGATACAATCGTATTAAATTGATAATCGTCGGCTAATTTTTCTATACGTTCCATTATAGTATCAAGGGATAGTATTTCAAGGTTGAATTTAACCGATTTATACCGCAACGAGTCATTAAACTAAATCCGAGTGCATCCGGTGGAATATAAAATTCTGTATTTCTAGAATCCATTGTTCTTTTAAGAGGTTTTGTAAAAATTGATTTTTTTTTGTTGCTTAAACAATACTTTAGGATCATAAAAACAATTTGCAGTTGGTTTTATAGAGACATTTTTTTTCTTCTGATAATAGCTTTAGAATTATATTCTCTATCGAAGTACGTAGCCGTTTTTTAATTTAGTGTAAACTTTTTTTTAGAATCAATTTACTGCTTATTTTTTGGCAAAAAATGGATTCATTTTTACAAACGTGCACCATTTCTACAAAATTTGATTAAAAAAAAATCTCTACGTGGTTTCATAACCAGTGGTATATAGATTATAACAGTTTTTGGTTTTTTGTTCCAAGTATTGTACTTTATGAGAAAACAGTCCGACCTTGATGGTGGTTTAAAAAAATACGATTTTCAAGATGGACTTTGTCGCCGCCATTTTGTATCAAACTGTTTTGTTTCAATTAGCAAGTAGATACAGCTACTCGAAGGGGGAGCTCCCGATACAATCGTATTAAATTGATAATCGCCTGCTAATTTTTCTATACGTTCCATTATAGTATCAAGGGATAGTATTTCAAGGTTGAATTTAACCGATTTATACCGCAACGAGTCATTAAACTAAATTCGAGTGCATCCGGTAGAATATAAAATTGTGTATTTCTAGAATCCATTGTTCTTTTAAGAGGTTTTGTGAAAATTGATTTTTTTTTGCTTAAACAATACTTTAGGATCATAAAAACAATTTGCAGTTGGCATTATAGAAATTTTTTTTTCTTCTGATAGTAGCTTTACAATTACATTCTCTATCGATATACGTAGCCGTTTTTTTTAAATTAATGTAAACTTTTTTTTTAGAATCAATTTACTGCTTATTTTTTGACAAAAAATGGATTTATTTTTTCAAACGTGCACCATTTCTACAAAATTTGATTTTAAAAAAAGTCCCTACGTAGTTTTTCATAGCCAATAGTATATAGATTATAACATTTTTTGGTTTTTTGTTCCAGGTCTTATACTTTATGAGAAAACCGTCCGCCCCTGAAGGTGGTTTAGAAAAAGACAATTTTCAAGATGGACTCTGTCGCCGCCATTTTGTATCAAAATTATTATAAAAATTTTTTTTTCGTACTTCAATATGTGTTAAATAATATCTCTGAAAAGAAATCCTATTCCTTTTTTCATACTCCCAAAATAAATCGTCAAAGTGACGCCTTTTTTCTGCAGCTAGAGTGTTGTTAACCCTTCACCAGACACTTTAACTCAAATCGATTTGTTTAACTGCAGGCAATGCGCCGTTAGTGATTAATTGCCATCTCGATTGCATATCCCGCATACGAATAATGCAAATATTGTCATTGTACGCCTCTTGGCAAATAAACGCATACATTCCAATAACTGTGGCGACATAACAAAAATATATCAATAAAAAGTAATATTTTTTCGTTTCAGTATCCGTAACACTTGAATAAACATGTTAGGCAGGAACGTTTATCATCTATACTCTTTATACTGTCTGAATATAAACTACGTTGCAAGGAATAATCCTCGTTTTCCAGTGTAAATATCGGTGCAGCTCATACGGATTGTACTTTTTTGCTGCGAGTGATGTTATTTTTGTCTGGCCATGTACACATCTCAAATATCGAGGCCATTTACCTCCAGCTTATGGAAGAATTACTCCAATCGTCCTAAAACATTGCAATATTAATATACAATATTATCATGAACACTAATTTCCATTGATTGTAAGTTTAATTAATTCATGAATTATTTTATTCAATTTTCATTCTACTTTTTGAAAATTTCAAAACTCCATAAAAATCCATTAAAAACTCCATTAAATGTCTTTGTATTTATGTGAACAACTATTTTAAAAAATATCGTAAATTTTACGAAAGTTAGAGCATTAAGGACCTTTTTTGAAAAAATTCAAAAAGCCATCAAATTTTAAGTTCTGCATACATTTTGTCAAAAATTGCTACAATCAAAGTCGGGCTGCTGCTTAACTTGTGTACCAAATTACAGCATAATCGATTAAACGGTTCTTGAGTTATAGATTATTGCAATTTTGCACATACATTCACGCACATATATACGGAAATTTTTTCTAAACACTTTTCCCGACATGTTGGACCATTCTGGGTGTTCTGACATTGAAATCTGGAAAAAAAAAATCTTTTCATGAAAACGAATCTTCCACTATGGGGACGCAAGAAGTAGAAAGAAATCTATTACATTTTTCTTTTTAATTTTCAGAAAAACAATTTTTTCTTTATTATGAATAAAAATAAAAAAATTTTACAACATACCACAATTCCTTGAACTAAATTCATTCTCCAATTCACAAATTGACGTATTTACAGACACTTAAAAAAAACATTGAAATTACAATAAATTCAAGAACGAATCTACTGACTCTCGCCAAATTTGGCACCAATCATAATTTAATGTCAGTCCATTTATGTAAAAAATACGGAATTTTTTCCAAGCACTTTGCCCGATGATTTGATTGAACCATTCTGACTATTATGACACGAAAATCTGCAAAAAAAAAAGTATTTTATCCTGAAAACAAATCTTCCTTTATGGGGGCGCAAAAATGAGTAAAAATAAAGTAAAGACTGTAACAGTTTACAAAATTTAACGTTACAACCTACTCAACGGTACAAAAAGCACCAGACATTAAGGGGATGCTGGAGTAGATTTATTTACCGACTTTGGTCGATAAGTTTTTCAATTAGAACACAGATGGCGCCGACGTAGTCTGTTTACTTTTGGCAAAAATAATACTGAATCTAAAAATACTGAATCTCCCGAAATTCAATATGGTCGCGCACGATATGGCAACAGAGCTTTGCTGTTAGATATAATGGTTTCTGGAAATTAGATATGTAAATTCAGACCGGACGTCAATTCTGTGATGTTTTCTGAATATTCCAAAACCATCAGAATGTCAACTACACAAGTCAAATCCATATATAGTGTATACTACGTTCGCGTTGCAAAGGCTCGGAGCTTTTCCAAAAGTAAACAGAATACGTCGGCGCCACCTGTGTCCTAATGGGGAAACTTCATTCACGCTCATCTCGACCTGCTCTGATCGCGAACAAACTGCATAAACGTACTTTACAAACTTCGTGCTCTTCTTTTGTGCTATCGTCAATCTAACAGTCTTAAAAAATGCGAAGAACCTCATAGAATCGGCGTCCACACTCTTCTTTTGAATGTGATGTCTAGAAATGTTTATATAGGACGAAATAGGTGGTGTTGACAGTTCGAGCGGCCATATTGGTTTTCGGTAGGTTTACAAAATTACGATCTTCTTTATTTTTCAAGTGTTTTCATCCAAAATTCGAGCGAACGCCGATACGCCTATATTGATATCAGGGTTCGAAAGTAACGCGTTACTAGTAACGTCGTTAGTGAATTCGTTACTTTTTAGTGGTAACGGTCGGTAACGTCGTTACATTTTCATTCATGTAATTCTAAAACAACGCTCGTTACAAATTTTTTGTAAAAAGTAACGAAATTGCCGTTACTTTTTCGTTACTTTTTGAGATACAAAATGTTTGTTAACAAGTAGCTGTTCGAATTCCCTCTAAGAGGCGAGATACCAATGAAAATGAACGAAAGCTACTTGCTCGACGTTAACAAACGCTTTCTCTGAATTATTCGTTTCTTTCGTTATTGACCTTCATTCTACACGTTAATAATTATATACGTCTAAATTTGTTACATGATTAATATGTTTTAAAGTAACGAAAAGTAACGGAAGCGTTACATTTTCAGTAACGATAACGGTAACGCGTTATTTTTTCACAAGGTGTAACGGTAACGGTAACGCGTTACTTTTTCACAAGGAGTAACGGTAACGGTAACGAATTACTTTTAATAAGTAACTTTCCAAACCCTGGTTGATATTATAATCCTGTGCAATTTGAAACATATTTGTAATATATTAACAACGTAGTTTGTAAACTACGAAACCGAAGCTTTTTACCGACCAAAGTCGGTAAAAAAAAATCTACTCCGGCATCCCCTTAAGTGAGCCTAATAAAGATAACTAATATTCACGGGAGAGTAGAATTACAGTGTATAACGAGGCCAGAGTGTGATTGCTGTTGAAATCAGGGTTGTTAGCCGGAGAAGACGAGCGAGAAGTTTCATGGGGTGCTGCGCGGGGTCGTACTTTTATATTACATGTGGTCTCAGAATCGAGAGAAGCTGATGCAGAGAAGACGAGTCCCATATAACAAGCCTCATTATTTACGTTGATCATTATTTTGACGGCGCTGATCGGCCACCGTCCATCACTCTTTCTTCTTTCCCCTTGCCTCACTTCTTTCCTGTGCTACTCTCACTCGAGTCTCTTATCCGCAGCACCTTTCCAGCACTCTTTTATTATCCGTAGCCAAAACTCTTGGTAAATGCCGCCGCTAACACCGATATCATAAATCTACTGTGAAGAATGGCGCGCGGTCCTCGGTTATAACGCTCTATGTATATAAGCATCTGTATGGCACATTCTGCTATAATGTGTGTGTGTGTATGTATATATGTACTGTGGCAGAGGTAGAGCGAGTTATTAATTGGACCTCGGTGCGGATGCACCAGAGTAGTCAGTTTTAATTACCCCCGACCTCTTCTTCTTCTCTCCTCTCCAATTCTCTCCCCTCTTCCTCCTCTTCCTCTGCCATCAAACTCTCGCTGCTCTCTCGCACTTTGGCTATGAATAAAATGGTGGAACAAAGCCATTTGTGTATAGATATACATAATAACGAACTGCCATAAGGGACAAGGGACCAGACCAACCTTTCGCTTAGCACGGACTTTTGTACTCGAGGGACAACGATTTTTCCTTACTCTCTTGCTTTTTTCATCCCTTTGCTTTTTTTCTTGTTTTTCAACGAGGTGATTTTAGTGAGAAAGGTATTTGAAGGATGATGAAGATTTTTTAGTTACCAATTTTCAACTTTTTAGGTTTTTTCTTTGTTTTGAGAAAAGAATAATTTTGAAAATTTGAAGCATTATCGCAAGAAAATGAAACATAATATACGTTTTTAATGATTTTTTAAACGTTTATCAGTTTTTAAACATTTGTTTTGCGTGCGAAATTTTTTATTCGGGTTTTTTTATGTCAGAACACTGAAAATGATCTAAAACGTCGAAAAAAGTGGTTTAGAAAAAATGTATCAAAATTCAAACTTAAATATCTCAAGAACTGCTTTAACAACTGGGATGAAATTAAGCAAATATGTGAAGCAGGTCGACGCCTTTGTTTGTGATAGTTTTTTTTTTAATTCAAAAATCTGTTCAAATTTTAATTGACCTTGCAATTTTCGAAAAATGTCTGTACGCTCTCTAGCATCGGCAAATTATTAGCTATTGAGCTAAAGAATTTATTATAAATAAAGCTATGTTAAAGGTGGATCGGTATTGAATTTGGAATGAATCTGTAAAAAAGTTTGGTTTTTATGGAATTTCGAATTTTTTTTAAAAATATTCGTTTTGCTTTGATTCACGTCAAATTTCACCAAATCAAGTGATATTTCCTAGAGATGAAAAATAATACTTGGTGCTGCTACCTACCAAATTTGGTCATGATCGGTAAAGTGGTTTGGATTTTACGTGATTTTGAATTTTTCAACAACTATATAGGTAACGAAAAACTTTTGCAAATAGAAATAGAATTTTTCACATATGTGCAAAATTCTATTTTGCAACTTTTTTTTTGTTTTGTTTTGGAAAGATTGTATTTTGTCTATCAATTGAAGAATCATGAACGATAACTAGAAATGCGTACAGCTTTTATTAAAATACTAATTTTTAATGATTTTCGGAAAATTTCACTTTTCATATTATTGTAAATCTAAAGAGTTTATATATTTTCATATATAAACTCTACTAAACGATAGAATAATTACCTATTGTATTTCAATAAACTTAATTTTTATCTAATTCACTTTTGCAAAATCATTTTCATATATTTCATATATTTTTTTCACAAAAAAAATTTTAAATACCATTTATTTTCTATAGTTAAAATTTAATAAAATTACCGAAAGATTTTTTTTTCTTCTTGGAGATAAGAGGTAAATTGGAGTGATTTTTTTTTTCGGTAGCGAAAATATGTGGAATTTAATATATATATTTATTGTAGCTTGGAGACATGCACATGTATATGTAATTAAATGTAGGATTTCGTTTTGGAGAGGTCTGAAAGTCATATACGCTCACGCTGATTGCCCGCAGGCAGGAACTCTTCACCGCGATGAGCGATGGTTTACGACGCGAATTCGTGTCCCCCGGTGCCGACCAAACTAATTTATAAAACCATTAACGTTGGCATGTGTGACTGTGTATGCTGTATGGGGCCATACTGAATGCGTGTTACGTTGCCAATGGGCCGCGAGACGAAAACCAAGAGAATCTATATGGGAGGGCCCCCATCAACAATGAAACACCACGCCTTTGATGATTCTCACTCGTGTTGTTAGCCTTTCAGGTGTTATTTTTATAACTGCTCTAAATAGGATGTTGTATTAAGGTTTTCTAGGTCGTTTCTTAGCATTTTAAATAGCAGCCCTTACTCAACAAAAAATCCATCATTTATTTTAGATATATTTAATTAACAAAAAAGTTGCAAAGTGGAACATTGCGAGTTACCTCCACACCTCGGCCATGTAGATATTTTTGCCCTAACGTTTTTGATCATTTTTTTTTTAATTCAAAAACAAGATTATTTTTTATTCAATTTTTAATTTTTAGAGAAAAGTCTGTAGGTTTAGAGAAGCTACAGACTTTTTTCGAAAAAAGTTGTAAAGTAGAACATTGCAAATTACTTGCACACGTTAGGCATGTTTTTGTCCTGATGTTTTTGATCATTTAAAAAAAATTCAAACACAAGATTATTTTTTATTCAATTTTAAATTTTTAGAAAAAAGTCTGTAGATTTAGAGAACCTACAGACTTTTTTCGAAAAAAGTTGTAAAGTAGAACATTGCAAATTACTTCCACACGTTGGGCATGTTTTTCTCCTGATGTTTTTTATAATTTTAAAAAAATTCAAAAACAAGATTATTTTTTATTCAATTTTAAATTTTTAGAAAAAAGTTGTAAAGTAGAACATTGCAAGTTACTTGCACACGTTGGTCATGTTTTTGTCCTGATGTTTTTGATCATTTAAAAAAAAAATCGAAAACAAGATTATTTTTTATTCAATTTTAAATTTTTAGAAAAAAGTCTGTAGATTTAGAGAACCTACAGACTTTTTTCGAAAAAAGTTGTAAAGTAGAACATTGCAAATTACTTCCACACGTTGGGCATGTTTTTGTCCTGATGTTTTTGATAATTAAAAAAAAAATTCAAACAAGATTACTTTTTATTCAATTTCGAAATTTTAGAGAAAAGTCTGTAGGTTTAGAGAACCTACAGACTTTTTTCGAAAAAAGTTGTAAAGCAGAACATTGCAAGTTACTTGCACACGTTGGGCATGTTTTTGTCCTGATGCTTTTGATAATTAAAAAAGAATTCAAAAATAAGATTATTTTTTATTCAATTTTTAATTTTTAGAAAAAAGTCTGTAGATTTAGAGAACCTACAGACTTCCACACGTTGGGCATGTTTTTGTCCTGATGTTTTTGATAATTCAACAAAAATTCAAAAACAAAATTATTGTTTATTCAATTTTAAATCTTTAGAGAAAAGTCTGTAGGTTTAGAGAACCTACAAATTTTTTTCGAAAAAAGCTGCAAAGTAGAACATTGCAAATTACTTCCACACGTTGGACATGTTTTTGTCCTGATGTTTTTGACAATTTAAAAAAAAATTCAAAAACAAGATTATTCTTTATTCAATTTAGAATTTTTAGAAAAAAGTCTATAGGTTCTCCAGCTTTCGCAAATTTGTAACGATCGAGCTAAATAATTTTTTACAAATAAAGTCATGCTAAAGGAGGATCGGTATTGAATCTGGGATAAATCTATAAATAGGTTTCGTTTTTATGGGATTTCGAATTTTTCGAAAAATTTACATTTTGCTCTAACTCAAGTAAAATATCACCGAATCAATTGAAATTTTCTACAGACTAACAATAGTACTCAGAGCTCCTACATACTAAATTTCGTAAAAGGGATTTTATGGCATTTTTAATATTTTCATAAATTTACATTTTACTATAACTATATCATAAAATAAATTGAAATTTAATAAAAGAGATTTAGATTTTTATTAAGATCTTAAGATGGTAATTAAGCACAATGAGAAAGAATGCATGACCAAAAGGCAGATAAAGAAACACTATATAAAATAATAATATTGAAATTATTTACAATAATTTGCCCAACAATTTAAAAAATCTTTGTTGACATTTTATTAAATATTGAATAAAAAAAAGCGTGCACGGATTAAATAATGATTTTATTAAAGCTTAAAGCTTATTCTATGAGACAGCCAAAAATGATAAATACCATTACTCATAGAAGTGGCTTTGTGAAAAATGCAAATTAATAATAAATAATTAAAATGGAAAGCAATGTACAAAATTCTACTTTTATTAAAATCAGCTCATATCATAATTATTGCCTTTCGTTATTAATATTTTGTACACGTTAATTTTAAAAGTGAAAATAGTGGAAAATTAATTTTGACGCTAATCGAACATAACGTCGTCAATGCAATCTCATATTACGTTGGCAGCCACAGCACGTGCATATCCATATGTATAATATGTTTGAAGCTAAGCGCACAAAAAGTATGCAATTACCGAAGCGACGATAACATCGACAATATCGCGACTCGACAGACCCTCTTCCTCTTCGCTCTCGTGTCTGCTGGTATGTAATTAGCCGATTCCTACAATGGTAAGAACACAGCGCGTTGACAGCCTGTTGACGTTTGCGGTTTTGTGTAGAATGCGCACGAGGCATATGGGCCACGTCTTATAGATCGTCATACCCTCGTGGCGTCTCAACAGCTGAGTCAATTCACCAAATGGTTTTTTCCCCAACCTATAGGAAATTTTTTAAAAAGCATATTATTAAATTAACGGTAAATAACAAAAATACATAACATATATTTTTTTATAATTGTAAGTTAAAATAAAAATAAAGTTTAACCTAATGGTTTTTTTCTAACTTGTTGGAGAATAAAATATAGCATATTATTAAATTAATAGTAAATAACAAAAATACATTACATATATTTTTTTTGTATTTCTAAGGTGAAAGAAAATTGAAGTTTAATCGATTTTTTTTCCCTAATCTGTAAGACAATAAAAAATGGCATATGTTAAATTAACAGTAAATAACAAAAATACATAACATATATTTTTTTTTAATTGTAAGTTAAAAGAAAAATTAAGTTTAACCAAATGGTTTTTTTCTAACTTGTTGGAGAATAAAATATAGCATATTATTAAATTAACAGTAAATAACAAAAATACATTGCATATATTTTTTTTTGTATTTCTGAGGTGAAAGAAAATTGAAGCTTAATCGAATATTTTTTTCCCTAACCTGTAGGACAATAAAAATAGCATATGTTAAATTAACAGTAAATAACAAAAATACATAACATATTTTTTTTTTGTAATTGTAAGTTAAAAGAAAAATTAAGTTTAACCAAATGGTTTTTTTCTAACTTGTTGGAGAATAAAATATAGCATATTATTAAATTAACAGTAAATTATAAAAATTCATAACATATTCTTTTTTGTAATTGTAAGTTGAAAGAAAATTGAAGATTAACCATATGGGGTTTTCCCTCACCTGTAGGAGAATAAAAAATAGCGTATTATTAAATTAACAGTAAATAACATAAGTACATAACATATATTTTTTTACAATTGTAAGTTGAAAGAAAATTAAAGTTTTAGTCTATTCGTTCTTTGTAAATCTATAATTCGACCATGAATTTTTTCACCATGAAAACGTTGAAGAAATTAATTATTATTTATTGCAGTTGTATTTTGGTAATTGAATTAATAGTAGAAATTACAGGTATTATCACAATTAATAACAATGTTCATTTAATTGGTCGAAAATGTTATTAAACTATGCACAATTGAAATGAAAAATTGAAAGAAATATTCATCGTCCAAAATAAAATATTTTTTTATCTCGTTAAATATTGCTATATTATTTCCTCCCGAGCTTGGAACGTAGTTATTTTTTAGCGAAATAGGACAAAAAATATTCGAGAGTGAGCGTAACTTAAAAAATCCAAATCACGCACTTTCCTTCCTTGTAACATAATGCACTATTACAGATCAGTATTTATACAAATTTATTCGTGTTTACACTGAGAAAAAAAAATTATCTAAATTGACCCTCGTTCAAATTAATTTTCAATTGGTATAACAAATATTTTGGTTACCGCAAATATATTCTAGACAGCCGAATCTAATAATTATTTAGGAAACTAAACATTTATGGTTTTCCCAATGAAAAATTCGTTTGAACATCGATTTAATTATTAAAAAAAAAAAAAATTTCTCAGTGTTGTAACATAATGTACTATTACAGATCAATAAAAATAATAATAAATAATAATAAAAAATGTTTATACAAATTTATTCGTGTTTACACTGAGAAAAAAAATTATTTAAATTGACCCTCGTTCAAATTAATTTTCAATTGGTATAACAAATATTTTGGTTACCGCAAATATATTCTAGACAGCCGAATCTAATAATTATTTAGGAAACTAAACATTTATGGTTTTCCGAATGAAAAATTCGTTTGAACATCGATTTAATTCATTCAACATTTTTTTTTTCCCAATGTATGAGAAGAATGACGTTAAGAGTGTGTAACAAGGCGCAAAAGCTGAAAATACGGATATATATCCAAGAGGTAATCCGCTGAATCTCTTACTCCGAACTTTCGAACACTAAATTCTCTCTCGCACAGGAAATCTTAAATTTTCTTTTTCAATTTACAGGCCAACTCGACGTTCTTAATATTCCGCAAAGACCCTGAAGGGTCATTAAAATTCAAAAGGCTCGCGTACAGCTGCGCGAATTGAATATCCCCAAAGTGGAACAAGCGACCTAAAATTGTTTCACCCCTATCTCAATTACCCTTACACCCTCTCTCCCTTTTGGCTGTTTCCAATAAATAAAGATATCACTCAGATATTCAGAAAATAAAAGAAATTTCTTCAACCTTCCTATCAAGGCCTCCACCGTTATAAAGCTTTCTTTCTCTTTCTTTATCTTCCAGAGCACGTAATAAACATCCCTCTCTTACTCTCTAGAAGCACGAACAATATATCTGCAGGTAATAGGCAACGCGGAACAAAACAGCTCGGGCATATACGAGCAATTTATTCAATCGACGTAAAGTTATATCGCCGCACGGTATAAGAGAGAAAGAAAGAGATGGGCAAGTTGGATGTCGATAGTGTTGCTCCCGATCCATCCTCACCTGCTCGGTACAGGTTCTCCGTGGCATAAACGAGCTCGAGGATCGAGCCGGTTAAGGATGAGCGCGTCAAGTCAGCGCATGCTCAATATACAACACATAAACTCAACCACACAAATATATGTAATACATACATGCATATAAGAGGCTTTCTCTGTAAGATTATCCACTTTTTTGCGAACGTAACAATATCCAATAATAAACTAGATTTGTTTCTTCTTCTTAAGGTAGTTCTGTCGTGAAGGCAATCCAAAGTCATATGCATGAATTTTTGACATGTTGTAATTTAGCTATTCAACTTTACTTGCACAAAATCTTGAAGGCTTTTACCGAGTATTTGAATGAACAATTAAAACTTGAAAATCGATCTTTTTACACGGCGCTAACGGGAGAGCTGGAAAAATTGATCTTTAAATCGAAAATTAACATACTTAGATCAAAGATAGAGAATAAATAAAAAGTACTACGGATTCGCAAATCATTCAGGAATTGATGTATCATGAAAAAAGGTGAAGTTTCCGGAATAATGTTTAATTGAACCAAGGTCAAAGTGCACGATACCGGGCCAAATGACGTTTCCTAACCTAATTATCGTAAAAATCAAGTCAAATACGCACTAAACATATCAACTATTTACAAATAATCGTTTTTATTTTATTACGACAATTTCGAAGAATTCTCGATTATTTTTTATATTGTTATTGAGGCACTCAAAGTGATGCGTATTATTATTTTTTAATTTCATATAGACTGAGATTTATGACTTCGGCGTACCGACCGAACTACCTTAAAATGGCACCGGGCCCAAGAGAAAAAAAAGTAGAACTTTGCAAATTGCTTCCTCATTATTGTTGGATTTTTGGAAAATCTACCTCTATGGGGAAGCATGTTAATCTATTTTGGGTTCCTCATAGAGGAAGCTAAAAATCCAACAATAATGAGGAAGCAATTTGCAAAGTTCTACTTTGCAGCCTTGTTTTAAAAAAAAATTTAATGGCATTAGTTTTGAACCCCTTGATAGATTCTCGCCAGATTCGAACTGATGCTTAGTTTACCCGCACTCTACTTGTGGACCAAATTTGAGCTCGATATCTTAAAAATTGCGGAAGTTAGAGCACGAACAAAAAGTTCAAAATGCCATACATTTTAAACCCCTTAACGGATTGACGTCAAATTCACTGCCAAACTTTATTTAATAACAGTCCAGTTGTGGACCAAGTTTGAACCCGATATCTTAAAAATTGCGAAAGTTAGAGCACGAACAAAAAATGTTAAAGAATTTTAAAATGCCATAAATTGTGAACCCCTTAACGGATTAACACCAAATTTAATCCCAAACACTATTTGATAACAGTCCACTTCTGGTCCAAATTTGAGCCGGATGTCATAAAAATTGCGGGAGTTAGAGCCCGAGCTGACATTCTCCAAAAAATTCAAAATGCCATAAATTTTGAACACCTTGATGGATTAACTCCAAATTCAATCCCATACCTTGTTTAAAGATAGTTTACTCGTGGTTCAAATTTGAGCCTGAAATTGTGCGCATACGCACGCACGCACGCACACACACACACACACATACAGACATTTTTTCTAATCCACTTTTCTCGACGTTTTAGACCATTCTGAGTGTTCTGACATGAAAATCTCAACAAAAAAAAATTTTCACGAAAACAAATCTTCCTCTATGAGGAAGCAAAAAAAAACAGACAAAGTCAAAGAATGCGCGCAAAAAATTCTGCAAATATTCACAATAACAATTTTCAAGTCCTAGCAAAATTTGGCTTATAAAAAGCTTATAAAAAATGTCTGCTTTAGTCGAGAAAATAAAATCGCCTGCATTGACAGAGAATCCCTCATATAAACAATGTCTAAATTTGTGCGAAAAAAAAATTCTGCAAATATTCACAATAACAATTTTCAAATCCTAGCAAAATTTGGCTTATAAAAAGCATATAACAAATGTCTGCTTTAGTCGAGAAATTTAAATCGTCTGCATTGACAGAGAATGCCTCATATAGACAATGTCTAAATTTGTGTGAAAACAAATTCTGAAAATATTCACAATAACAATTTTCAAGTCCTAACAAAATTTGGCTTATAAAAAATGTCTGCTTAAGTCGAGAAAATAAAATCGTCTGCATTGACAGAAAATGCCTCATATAGACAATGTCTAAATTTGTGTGAAAAAAAAAATTCTGCGAATATTCACAATAACAATTTTCAAGTCCTAGCAAAATTTGGCTTATAAAAAGCATATAAAAAATGTCTGCTTTAGTCGAAAAAATTAAATCGTCTGCATTGACAGAGAATGCCTCATATAAACAATGTCTAAATTTGAGCGAAAAAAACTAACAATTTTCAAGTCCTAGCAAAATTTGGCTTACAAAAAGCTTATAAAAAATGTCTACTTCAGTCGAGAAAATAAAATCGGCCGCATTGACAGAGAATGCCTCATACATCAATCTACATTACATGTGTGTACGAAAAGTGTATGAGTACATAGATAGAAGCGAGGACACCCAACCCACCTACCACGCGGGAGAGATCGAACGAGACGTTTACGGTATATTAGCTTCTCGATGTATACAGCGCGCTGTTCTAACAAGGCCGAGAGGGGAGAGACAGAAAGAAAGAGAGAGAGAAAAAAAAGAGAGAAAGCTATAGAGCTGGCAGATGAATTCTGAGCAATTTCTCGCTGGTCGGGACGCTCTTTGATGCTTTGAACTCTCACCGCTCTGACCGATCCTCGCGGTAATCATGCGCGCTCGCCACGCCCCGAAAACACCTTCGTATCTCCCTCTGCATCCCCCTCCGCCTTTCCCTTCCTTTCCCCACCCTTCGTCCTTACTACAGTGCACTGGTCGCTGCTCTCCTCAACATCCCCATCCTTTCCCCTCGGCATCACGGCTGGCGTAATCTCCTTCGGCTGATCGGCGATCCTAAGCTCGATCGGCAACCCGATTCTATCGAATAGTATTGCTCGTCGATTCGATCGCGATTCTCCACGCAGCAGCAGCAGCAGCGCATAGCGCACGCGCTTTTGATCAATAGCATTTTTTTTTTTTTTTGCTGTTTTTCTCTTTTCCTTTTTTTGTTTTGTATGCATGTTTCAAGATATAGCATAGCCACGGGGCGTTTCGATAGAACATCGCGTATTCCGCGAATTCGATATATTTTGCTTCGGAATATTCTTTACGATCGGTTTTCGATGCTCCAGGGTAGGTAAATCGGCAATTCGTTTTGCCGTTCGTATTTCTATCGTGCACGTATGTTGCATATACGTAGTATCACTGTTCAAAATATTTTGAAAATTAATATATGTATTGGAAGTTCCTTTTCAGATACAGCAGTATATTAAATTTCATTTAATATACAGATATGTCGTAAAATTCCAATAATTATATTATAGACACAAGTTTTATGAAGTATTTAGTATACTGTATATTAATTTTACAACAATTTTTTTATTATTTATATTAATATATGTATTGGAAGTTCTTTTTCAGATACAGTATATTAAATTTCATTTAATATACAGATATGTGATATATTATAAACACAAGTTTTATGAAGTATTTAGTATACTGTATATTAATTTTACAACAATTTTTTCATTATTTATATTAATATATGTATTGGAAGTTCTTTTTCAGATACAGTATATTAAATTTCATTAGATATACAGATTCATTTCATAAAATATATGTCGTAAAATTCCAATAATTATATTATAAACATAAGTTTTATGAAGTATTTAGTATACTGTATATTAATTTTACAACAATTTTTTTGTATATTAATTAACATTTGTGTGTATTAAATTTAATATACGCGTATCCGCAAAAAAACTTCCAATACTTTATATTAATTTTCATACAAAAATTTCTAACAGTGTACATTATATTGCATATATCTGGAATACCATATTGCATATACGTTAAAACTGTTAAAACCATTTTGAAAATTAATATATGTGTTGGAAATTCTTTTGCAGATTTAAATTTCATTTCACTTCATTTAATATACAGATACGTTGTAAAATTCCAATAATTATATTATAAACACAACCTTTATGAAGTGTTTAGTATACTGTATTTTAATTTTACAACAATTTTTTTGTACACTGTTAAAAAAAATTTACTAGAATATTACAGTACCAGAGTGGAAGTTTTTATTCACAACTTATACCACAAATTTCTTGTCAATCTGTATTAGATATTTAAAATAACAATACTGAAAAATATTTGAGAAATTTTGTAAATTTACTGTTATAAAATACTAGGAATTTGCATTGTGTATTTTTTTACTTCGCATGTCGTTTGTAAATTTCGTACACATGTTTGTTATAAAATCAAAAGCTACCTACAATGAAAACAATGGTTTTGAATTTTATTAAAAAATAATTCCCCCATTTTTCGAAACTTCCACACGAATAATTTTTTTTAATACCGTAAGCTCGATCCGTACCACTCTGATGATTTTTTTGCAATATCTACAGTCATGCAAGAATACTCTGTAATTTTATTAGCCAAAAAAAAGTAACCTTTTTTTTATCAAAAAAATAATAATGCCCCCGTTTTTCGGAACTTTCACACAAATGCATTTTTTAATACCAGAAGATCGATCGGTGCCACTCTGGCGATTTTTTTGTGATATCAACAGTCATGTAGCGAAACTCGGTAATTTTTTCAGTAAAAAAAAAATATCCTTTCTTTAATTAAACAATAATCCCTCCATTTTTCGGAAAAAAATCATACTCACAGGAACGTGACAATTATTTGGAATATTCCGCTCGAAAGCTAACAATAAACGACAACTTTTATGTGCTGACATTTTTTTTCAGTAATTTCAAAATTCTGAGATATTTGCACTTGAATAAAAAAGCCATTTTCTAAAAAATTATTTTAAAAAATCTGAAAAAATTCACATAGAGTGTCTTTTTGTGGTATATTCCTATAAACAATTACAGGGCAAATCGGAGAGGGTCGAAAAAAAAGTGGCTGAATTGACAGAGAATGCTTCATGTATAAAAATATATCTTGGTTGTTGGTAGCATTGAAATAATGTGTTTATTTTTAGAAACTGCATGAGCAGCCATTTAGGTGACCAACGTTACCCTTTTCTGTCCCTATGCAACTTATTTCTATTGCTAGCAAGTAACCGGTTAGGTAAACGATAAAGGGTTAAATGGCCATCGAGAAGGTCCAACAAACCCTCTTTGCAACACGAAGGGTTACTCGATCCAGCCGCTCGTTTATCCTTTTACCGCTGCTGCTATAACTTTCGCAACCCTCCTTCACAATGGTCGCCAATATATCGTTACCGAAGCCATTACGACACAACTAGCCAACGCAGTAACGTCTCGATACTAGGGAAACGATACTATTACGAAATTCTGAACCAATAACGAACCATGCACCCGCTACTTTTTTTTCAACGTCGATAGACGCTTTCACGTTAACATTCAAAAGCCAAAATGGTAACTTTCCATTTTTATTTATCGACAGACGTGGTGTTACCGAGAGTTGAAATTATTTTACAAGCTTTTACTAACAAATTAACACTATTCGAATAAAAATAAGTAGATACTAAGATAAAATAAATAAATATATCAAAACGAATAATACTAAGATTCTATAATACTAATTTCACCTGTAAGGAATTTTCATGGGTACAGAAAAATTAATTAATTACTTATAGTTGTTCAAAGCCAAAATGATTTCGAATATATTTTAATGTATCAAGAATTTTAAAAAAATTCGTAAATTGACAAAATTAACAATGTTAAGATTCTATAATACTAATTCACTGGAAGAAATTTTCATTGTTAAAGAAAAATTAATGAATTACTTATAGTTATCCGAAACCAAAATGATTTCGAATGTATTTTAATGTGTCAAGAATTTTTTTAAAATTCGTCAATTGACAAAATTAACAATATTAAGATTCTACAATACTAATTACCTGTAAGGAATTTTCATTGTTAAGGAAAAATTAATGAATTACTTACAGTTATTCGAAGACAAAATGATTTCGAATGTATTTTAATGTATCAAGAATTTAAAAAAAAATTGGTAAATTGACAAAATTAACAATATTAAGATTCTATAATACTAATTCACTGTAAGAAATTTCTATTGTTAAAGAAAAATTAATGAATTACTTATAGTTATTCGAAGCGAAAATGATTTGAAAAAATGATTTTAAAAAAATTGGTAAATTGACAAAACGAACATTATTAAGATTCTATAATACTAATTCACTGGAAGAAATTTTCATTGTTAAAGAAAAATTAATGAATTACTTATAGTTATTCGAATCCAAAATCATTTCGAATGAATTTTTAAAAAATAGGTAAATTGACAAAACGAACAATATTAAGATTCTATAATACTAATTTACTGGAAGAAATTTTCATTGTTAAGGAAAAATTAATGAATTACTTACAGTTATTCGAAGCCAAAATGATTCCGAATATATTTTAATGTATCAAGAATTTTTTCAATTTTGTAAACAGACAATTCAATCTTTCATCACAAAGTTCAAGTGTCAATTTCAAAGTGTTCAGAAAATGATCAGAAAAATAAAGATTAGTGTCTCGCTAAAAACCGATTCTAATGCATATCAATTTTCTTTTCTCATACTCGTCATCGAGACCTTATTGCATCTCTCGAAAGCGTTGAATTCTCGTAATCGCGACAGTGTGTCGAATAAGCGTGCCAGAGGAGCGTTAATTATCGTGCTGTCATGTCTGGAAAGCAAGCATGAAAATACCGTATGCAAAATCACTAAAAAAAAAAACCTGCATCTTTCCCTCAGTTAATTCGCGAGTAAAAAGTGAAAATCATGGGATTCACTCCGAATACATTAAAGCATATCCATCTACTTCATATCCATCAATCAATATCAGCGAACACATTAAACAGGCATCAAACTTTACACCTCGATGATCCCCCAGAAAAACGACTCACTATTTTTCGTTCACCGATTACACTATCCTCACGTGAATTCTATCCTCACGTAATCAAGCTGCCGTACAGCAAAAACAAAACAAAAAAATGAAAGAAAGTAAAGAAACAAACAAAAACTAGAAATGACGTGTTTCGTCTTGTAAGTTCGTAGCCAGAGGCACAAAAATTTGCTGCGGAGCTGCTACCTCTTGACCAAGAGTCTCGAAATCTGCGGTATTCATCTCTTGGGCCAGTCTTTTGCACGCGGTGTGGGGACACCATCATTCCACACACACACAGAAGAAGAAGAAGAAGATGCAGAAGAAGCTGAAGAAGATGGTTCTTTCTTTCTTCGCCAGAGAAAGAGAGAACGAAGAAGCCGTGAAGATGAGCGTCCAAGTTGCATTGGTGTTGTGTTTTACTTGGTGCATGCGCTGAAGTTACACAAGGGGATGAGGGATCCTCTTGCCGAGGTGTTGCCGGCGGTGGTATTAATTGGCGGGGAGCTCAGCCGCCTGTGATTAGCCTCCGCAGCCGCCACCACCTCTGATCCTCCCTGGACCCGATCGTATATCTGCGGAGTCTTCTATACGTATTAACCACCGACACTCCAGTGGGTAACTATGTGTGGACTTGGGAGAAGAGTGGACCCTGAAGAACCGCGGATATATCCACTGCAGTGGAGTATCTATATTCTCTTGTGTTGGCTTCTTTCATATATACATATATATATATATATATATTGAGAGACGAGCTTTTCGTGCACGCTCGCGTGCGAAATTTCTTCTCCGCTGTCCGAAGGGATGCCTCTGTCCACCTATACCGCATTCGTCATAATATTCCCGGCAGGATATGTGGTCTTCGTGGTATCTGGAATTAAGAGTGTCTATAAGCAAAAATTCATGAGATTTTGGAAATTTTTCTAACAACTTGAGAACTATTGGAACATTTTTTCGAGATTTTCATGTCAAAATGTTTAAAATTTTCTGAAACGTCGAGAAATGTGATTTAGAAAAATTGTCCGGGTGCATGTATGTGTGTGTGTGTGTGTGTGTGTGTGATGAAAGGCTAAAAATTAATATAACTGTAACTTATAAAGTATTCAACCGAATCAGCTAAAATTTAAACAACATGTACAGTACTGGCTAATCTTCAATTGGTATTAATTTTAGAAAAATCGCTTAACGCATTTCATTTTTATAAGAATTTTGAAATTTTGAAAAAAGTACGTAAATGCTCTAGATCGAACAAATTTTTAGCTATCGGGCTGAAACTTCGTATTAAAATTGAACAAAGTGATACGACCTTTGGTATTGAATTTGGGCCAAATCGGTAAAGCGGTACTGTTTTTATGAGATTTTGAATTTTTCGAAAAATTTTCGTTTTGCCTTAATTCAGGTAAAATTTTAAATAATCGACTGAAATTTTCAACACAGGTAAAATAACATTCAGCCCTGCTACGTACCAAATTTGGTGATGATCGGTAAAGCGGTTCGGATTTTACGTGATTTTGAATTTTTTTTAAATTTATTGGTGTCGCTCTGGATTTCGTAAAATGTCAGAAATCATTAAGTTCGTCAATAATTTACATCTTTCGCAAAGCTTCCTCTATGAGAAGCCAAAAATAAAATAAAGAAACTTCCTCATAGAGGCGGCTTTGTAAAAAGCGAAAAAGAATGAGAAAGCAATGTGCAAGGTTCTACTTTGCAACTTTTTTTTGTATTTACACGTGGGATGTACTTGAGTTGATGGTGAAAACGTAGTTTAAGCCTTAATTTCCAAGGAACATAAAAAAACTATTAATTATCTCTGAAGCTAAAACTCTGCAGTAAAAAATTGCATAAACGTCTTATTTTTACATTTCATTTTTCTGCCACGATTTATTGAAATTTGTGGCTAGTGTCACGCCAAAAAAAATACTGGAGACTACACGAGGGGCTTCACCGTTGCTAATCATATAAATGCGGAACTCGTGTATCGTACACATTGCATATACTTATACAATTGTTGCATTGTGATATAGAAAGGCGCTTTTCGTCTACGTTAAATCTATGCAAACCACAGATAGATATTCCGTTTTCTTGCGATAACAAGTTACATGATGTACCGAACATGCTTTCATCCACATTTACATGAATCTAAGATTATGTTAGTCAAGCTATGTAATGGTATGCAAAATTATCATACTATGTATAGATTTCGGCGCATGAGGTTCGTGGAAAAACAATGTATGAAAACAAAGCTTCCTTTATGAGGAAGCAAAAAAGATAATGTCGCTATAAATATTTTGTAACTTTTTTCAAATACAATTTCATTTGCTTATTAATTTTTATTCTTTTGCCCTCTCAAAGAAACGTTTTCATTGATCTCTCTCTCGCACCTAACCTCACTTTTTTGTTTTCCAGTTCTCCCGAACGAACGGCTTCGAGTTTCGAGGAGCCAGAAGCTTAGCTTATTTCTGCCGTACTTCCTTACATACTCACAAAATTTGAGCTTTATCTGCCGCGTACTTCAGGAAAAAATAGGATTCGAAATTTTGAGCTGGTAAGGTTTCATGGAATCGGAGACGATATCTTTGAAATCAATGAAAAAGGTTCTTTGGTTTAAAGCAATGTTTCTTCGAATCAATGTCATTACTTTTCATTGAGTTTGAGATCATTCAAAGAAAAGATAGTATTGAAGTTCAAGTATTTCATTTCATTGGCAAAGATTTCCGTGAATCAATGAAACTTTTTCTCTCGGTGTATTGAAATCAAAGAAATATTTCGTTGAAATCAATGAAAAAAAAATCAATCTACCCATTTCGTTGGAGTCAATGAAATCTTTTCTCTCGGTGTACAAAGGAAGTGCGTGATTCTCGCCGAATGAAAATCTAAGCACTGAGGTGATAATCCGCTCCTCCTGAGTGGCGTCCGATATTCTTTTCCGTCTATGTTAAAAAGATCATCTTTTGATGCCTGCAACGATGCTACGACACAAATAGGTAAAAATATTAAATAATCGAATTCCGCCCCGCTGTACTTTTGTGAAAAGTGGTTGCAGCCACTTCTCTGCCCGCCGCTGTACTTTTCGTTCCGCCGCAGCACTTTTCCTCCCGCTGCGTCACTTTTCGTCCCACCGTTCAAGAATCGACAACTTTCCACCCGAGTTGCAGAAAAGCGACTGCAGCCATTTTTCTGCCCGCTGCAGTCCTTTTCGTTCCGCCGCACCACTTTTCCTCCCGCTGCGTCACTTTTCGTCCCGCCGTTCAAGAATCGACAACTTTCCACCCGAGTTGCAGAAAAGTGACTGCAGCCATTTTTCTGCCCGCTGCAGTCCTTTTCGTTCCACCGCAGCACTTTTCCTCCCGCTGCGTCACTTTTCGTCCCGCCGTTCAAGAATCGACAACTTTCCACCCGAGTTGCAGAAAAGTGACTGCAGCCATTTTTCTGCCCGCTGCAGTCCTTTTCGTTTCGCCGCAGCACTTTTCCTCCCGCTGCGTCGCTTTTCGTCCCGCCGGTCAAGAATCGACAACTTTCCACTCGAGTTGCAGCCATGAAATGTGATCTTATTGCCGTAGTCGGAAATTTTCGTTTTCACATTCTATCTCATTTTAACGATAAAACTGCTACAAAGTAGAATCTTCTTTTCATCCACATTTACATTAATCTAAGGTTATGTTAGTCAAGCTATTTCATGGTATGGAGTACATATCAACATACTATATGTATTACAGGTTTAGGTGCGTGAGATTCGTGGAAAAGCGGCAGTGAACGATAGATTCGAGATGATACAAGGTCCCGACGCCGGGCACCACATCGTATAAAGTATTACGCACGGACATACACTTTTCCGCCAATAATATAGTACGCACACGCGTATTACGCATCGTCGAGACGAGACTCGCCAGTTACGCTCAAGTTGCCGGCAGGCTTTTCCTATTGGCTCGTATCTCCCATTGCTCGTCGAGCGTGCACATGGTTTATCATTGAACATGAGCCTGAGCGAACTATATGCTGTATATCTACGCGTCGAAAGCGTATTACCTACGCATCGTAATGTCCCGGTGAAGGTACGTCGGATCCTTTGACGCTCTGTCGCACCTGCCGTATCCTCGTTCATTGACCGACCCATGAATTTTACTACATACACACACACACGCACATTTGTATATTAATATTTTCAATAAATAAAATTTTTTAAAAAGAATAAAAACAAAGCTTCCTCTATAAAGAAGAATATTTGTTGTAATTTTTTTTTCCAATACAATTTATTTTTCTTATTAAAAAATATCGATAAAGACGTTTATATAATAAATAATAGAATGTGTAGTCCGGTGAAGGTACATCCAATATTTCACCTGCCGTATTTATGTCTATCTAGCGGCTCAGAAATTCTAAAAAACGTACTTCAATGTTCAGGCGAGCTTTAACCATGTCAAAATTCAAATGCTATTAAATTTCAAATATTATTCAATTTGGTTAAGGGTCAAAATAGCGAATGATGAAAATAGTAAATGGCTAAAATAGCAAATTTCATAATGACGGCCATTTTAAATTAAGAAGACAATTATTGTGAAAATCGATATTTTAGCCATTTGCTATTTTGATCATTCGCTATTTTTACTCCCGCCCGATAAAATATGAAGGACACAACGTATTGTAATTAAATTTACAACGATGAAAGGACAAAAACTGCTTTTTTTACGCACCTCGTTTCAGCCTAATAATCTTAGTCGAACATTTTTTCTAGACCACATTTCTCGATCTTTCGAACAATTTTAAGTACACGAACATGACAATCACGAAAAAAAATTATAAAAACGCAGCTTCCTCCACAACGAGACAAAAACCCTATATATCTCCTGAAATCTTAAGTGCTCGATTCTCCTCTAAAAAGTTGGTGACGATTTTATATCGAAATATCGGAATACATCGCAATGCGAGTTTTTATTCGTCCTGTATATACATGAAAAATTGCAACATCAAATCCTCGCACTATATACGTAACTTAAAAAGTCGTCAACTTCGTTGACGTGTTAATTAAGAAAAAAAGCTTCGATACAAATCGAAAAAAAAAAATCAGTAATAAATGTAGAAAAATATTTAGGTGTTACTAACGCAAATTTCAAGAAGGTGTTCGTGCCTAAAAGGGATAAAGCAATTTACGGTATATAACTCGCTGTAGCTTTCGTGTGAATATAAATTCATTTAGTGTTGGTAGATTTACTTTATAAAGTCGAAGCGGTGTTCTCGTGAACGTTGCAATCGCCTGCTTGCCAAGCCTCGTGCATGCGAACTATTTACAGCTTTCCTCGGTCATACCTTATGTATAGTGTACACTAACTGTAATGGACGAATAGTGTTGTATATATATATATATATATGCGTGTATATATATATATATGGACGAGCGCTGCTTCGGTACTCGGGAGCTTTGTACCCCATTGCACCTGTTACCCTGCCGTTGCTTCTGCTGTTGCTGCTGCAGGTCCCTCGACATATGTATATACGATCGATACAACCGGGTTAAGCGTGAATTATCAGATCTTTACCAGAGACTAACGACCAACGCGAGAGACTACAGGCCGAATTGACTCAAAGTGACGCCTAGAGTGTCTGTAGAGCTTATTGGCAACATCTTCATATTCATTGTTTAAAAAAAAAGCTGCAAAGTAGCACTTTGCACCGAGAGAAAAGATTTCATTGGTTGGATTGATTTTTTTTTCATTGATTTCAATAAAATAGTGAAGTATTTGAATTTCAAAGACAACATTTCATTGCCTGTAAAGAAACATTTACTTACGGAGCACATATTAAAGAAACAGTTTCATTGTTTTTAAGGATGTTTTACGGTTTCACACTAGTCAAATCAGTGCTAAATTCTTGTAATTGTTTAATTAAAGTTTAATGCATAAAATAACTGTAATGGAACGTTGATTTGTATTGAAGTATATACACTTAACCGAGAGAAAAATTAATAGTGCCGGATTTGCATAAATATTTGTTGCCCGCAAGCAACCAAACTATTGCCTCCTGGCTTGCAGTTTTTTCCTTTGTGTAAAATAAAAACATATGTTAATTAAAAGTTACAAAAGTTACATATTTAAAAAACCTACCTGCGATACATATTACCTTTGATGGATTGCGTAGAGGAACCAAACCAGTTCCTCCGAAGCAACAAACTCCAAAATCTGAAACATAATATAAAAATACACAAATACATAAAAAATACACAGAAAACTTACCTCATACCTCTATACTTACCTGAAAACCCACACGAAATATGCTGAAAACAACTGACACTAATAACTGAGGTTACGACTATGTTTCATAACCGTAAAGCGCAAATCCCAAAACCCCGTCCTAAACTGAAATAAAATTTCCCTAACGGCCCGGGCCCCCCGAGTTGGCGATCCGCGCCTGAGCTCGCGAAAGCTCCCGTAGTTCCCGCTCGGCCGACAGATGGCCACGACGATGCGGTTTTTCTCGCAAGAGAATAGAGACCCGGCCGTGCATATAAGCAGCGAATATTCAGAGCTTTTTCGTCCGAAACTTTCCTGCCAGTTTCTTCCAGTAGAACGACTGCACAAGAGTAAGGATCAGGGAGTTGTGCTGCCTACGTACCATTCCCAATTTTTGTCCTATTTACTGACCATAAGTGGTACGGCTTAGGAGCCGCCATTTTAGTTAAGCACCTCAACCGATGAGAGCCTGTGTAAGGCCATTCGCTACCTTCATTTCGTTACAAATTGGTTTATCGTTTTTATTTCCAATATCACCTTATAAAAATCTTATCTGCTACAAATAAACGAATTATAAAAAAAAGTATGTTATCAATTTTGGTATAAGCTAATTACATTTAAATATTTAATACACAATTTATGGTATAGGTTGCGAATAAAAAATTCCAGTCTGGTAGTGTAATTTTCTATTAAGTTCTTTTAAACATTAAATAATGAAATGTTATTATTAAATCTAATAGCCTTTTGCATTTTACGATAAGTCGCCAACTAATAATACTTTCTTTAAACTTACAATTGATACGTGTATAGCAACAGAAAATTGCTGTTTAACAACAAGCACCTGTCGTGGAGATACCACTGAGATCAATTGACGCTATAATCGAAGAATAATTGGCTGCGTGCGCAATATGAAGAGAAATAATACATCCCATCACAGGCTTTTACTTAAAGAGATTTGACAACCGACTGTTAAACTGTGTACAATTGTAATTCAATTTGAGTCACCAATGTGCAAATTGGACATCTAAAAATTTGTTTTTGCAACAAATGTTCGCCTGAGGATTATTTTTTTCTGATTCATCGATATTTTGGTGGTTACGTACACAACACAAGCAAATCGTACAAATTATTAAATCATTATGTAATGCGTGCAGACTCTTTTTTATTCATTATTTAATAAAATGTGAACAAAGAGTTTTTAAATAGTGGTGTTAATTATTTAAAATAATTTCAATATTTCAATAAATTGCACTTTATTTTATGATATTTTACGTAAGTTATAGCAAAATGTAAATATATGAAAATATTCAAAATGCCATAAAATCCGAACTTCTTTACCGATCATTACGAAATTTGAGTACTATTCTCAGTCTGTAGACAATTTCGATTGATTCGGTGATATTTTAAGTGAGTTACAACAAAACGTCTATTTTTCGAAAAATTCGAAATCCCATAAAAACCAAACCTATTTATAGATTCATCGGAAATTCAATACCGATCCTCCTTTAGCACGACTTTATTTATAAAAAATTAATTATCTCGATCGCTATAAACTTTCGGAAGTTCGAGAACCTACAGACTTTTGTCGAAAAATTCAAAATTGGATGAAAAATAATCTTACGTTGGAATTGATTTGAAAATTATCACAAACAAGGGGCTCCACCTGACCCACGTGTGTGCCAAATTTCAGCTCGATTGATAAAGCCGTTCTTTACGTATCTGAGTTTGAATACTGCATGCCAGCCACACACACACACACACACGCACGCGCACACGCAAGCGCACGCGCACCTATTTTTTCTAAAACACTTTTCTCGACGTTTCGGACCATTTTACACGGAAAGAAAAAAGTAGCTGTGAAAAGTGATTTAATCTGAGTAGCTGTGAAAGTCATTAAAACTGATTTACCGGTCCCGACAACCAATCGAAATAGTTAGCATAGCGCCAACTACTCGGTCGGTTGAAGAAACTATAACCTCTTTGGTAGAGTATCGATAGCAACAATGACCAGCTGAGATCATAACCTCAACTCACCGGTTGGTTGGCGTAACGAATCATTCGGATAGGATAGCAGCCGTGATAGTTGCAGGAACCAAGTTGTTGGTTATACATGGAAAGAAATGCTTGGTTAGAACAACCAAGCGCTTGGTTATATATACGCCAGCCGATTAATTGGTTAGACCAACCAAGTTATTGGTCAGCGCCACCAAGCGCATTGTAATACAACCAATAACTTGGTTGGCATAACCAACAATCTGATTGGTCTAACCGAGAAATTAGCTGGCGCGTATTTAACCAAGCTTTTTTTTTGCGTGTACGTAATATTTTTGCTACCAATTGAAAAAAGTTGAGACTACGATTCCGATTTAGTTTCAGTAACTAACACGCGGCACAGAATATGCTGGAGTTGGTAGCCAGAACTACTTTTTTCTTTCCGTGTAAGGACATGAAAATCTCGAACAAAAAATGTTCACGAAAACAAAGCTTCCTGTATGAAGAACCAAAAAAAAAAAATCATTAGGTTGGAGCTCTCATATGGTGCTGAAATATGAAAGTGTTATGAGAATTTCTGAAACGAAGAGCTCGTAAAATAACGTACATATGGGATTGATGCGGCAAGACGAGTCTGAGATGAAATTCCTTTGGAGTTACAAAGTTGTTCGGCATTCCATCGTTGTTGGCTGCTTCTTGGCTCGGCTACTGTTATACCAGCGCGACGAAATGTATACGTGTAAGATGGTCTTGGTGTGTGGGACAAGCGTGTGCGGTGTAGTTTCACCCGACGGTTAGTAATATTTGGGGAATATCGCGTTTGCCGAGCGCGTCCCGGTCTTTCGGATCGGATAGTAATACAGCTGGGCATCGCAAGGCAGTTACATGCCAGGCGAGATAATTACAGAGCGCTCTCGGGCCGCCAAGTCAAACAACCTAAACATCAGTCTGTTCGCCCATAGGCGCCCGATTTCGTGGACAGAGTTTCGACGCCCGGTCGTGTATATATATCCTCGAGATATTACGTTCACGCGATCAACCTCAAGGAAGAGGGACGCCTGAACTAAAAGTCGAGGAAGCCGGTCTCAACATCACCAGCTACGCCACCACGATGAATTAGGATGAGCTCAACTTTACCGCAACTGCGTTTTTACCCTCGCGACGTTTAAAAACTTTTTTCTTCCTCTTTACTTTTTTTTTCGACAGAACCATTTACGTATATTGACTCGAGCGAGTAATTTTTTAAATCAATACCGAAAACTTCAAATTCCTTTTCAATCCACATTCAAATGGGTACGCGGAAAAAAATAATTGGTTGAATAGGCTCCAAGCGACAAAATTGGCTGGGACAATAAACTAGTTGGTTACAGAAACAAATTAGTTCGCCAACACGATGAATTAGGATGAGCCCAATTTTACCGCAACTGCGTTTTTACTCTCGCGACTTTTAAAATCTTCTTTTTTCCTCTTCACTTTTTTTTTCGACCGAACCATTTACGTATATTGACACGAGCGAGTAATTTTTTAAATCAATACCGAAAACTTCAAATTCCTTTTCAATCAACATTCAAATGTGTACACGAAAAAGAAAAATTGGTTGAATAGACTCCGAGCGACAAAATTGGTTGGAGCAATAAATTAGTTATTTACAAAAGTGCATGATTCAGAGTAAACTGCTCATAGAATTGCTCTCATTTTGTTTGCATTATTATTCGGCACCAGGTCCTTTTTAAAGGCACTTGTCGTACAGTTATCAACTAATTTACAAAATTTCAAAATAGTGTTGACATTTAGAGACATGGAACTCTTAAAGTTTCATCGAACCACTACATTAAATCTGACCGCAACTTGTGAAAATGGAGATTTATGCACGAGGCGTGCGTAAAACCGCGTTTCTCGCACCGAGTGAAATAATAGTATATTTCGATACAAGTGCGAAAAAACTTTTTCTGGCGAGTGCGAGTTTGCAGCCCGAGCCGAAGGCGAGGGTTGCAACCACACGAGTTAGAAAAAGTCTTTCGCACGAGTGTCGAACGATATTTTATGTTACGATGTGAGAAAATGCAGTTTAACGCACGCGAAGCGTGCGTAAAATCGCATTTTACGCACAGTGTGACATAAAATAACATTCAGCACTGCTACCAACCAAACTAGCCGATGATCGGTAAAGCGATTTGGATTTTACGTGATTTTGAATTTTTCAATAATTATAGAGGTTACGAAAAAAGTTGCAAAGTATCACTTTGCATCACTTTGCGCATTGAAAATGATTTATTGAAAAAATCTGTCGCCAATCTCACACAATGTTGCAAAAATTTTCCCCCCTAATTCGTTGTATTATTGTGGATTGAGAAATAAAAATCGAAAAGTGCAATGCAATAATAAAAATTTGACATAGAATTTATTGATGACTCTATGTCTTATGTCGGACTTAGACAGCTCTATGTACCAATAGGTTTACATATAACGCAAGAAAAGAGACCCATTATACTGCCATTTAATCATTCCACAAGTATGTCTCGTTGGGAAGTTGGTAATCGATATTATGCTAGGCATTACTCGTAATCGCGCGCGTTATATTGCAGAATCGATATCAACAGTGCTATAGCCATAATGAGGGCTTCTGACGAGTGGAAAGTACAATATCCACCTGTGTACAAACGCCGACGGCCGTCGGCGTATCGGACAAAAGTGACCACGAACGAGGATGCGAGTATGACGTGCCAGTGGATAATCAGATGTGGCATTAAAAAATTGTGAACATATACTAAACGCGAGGTTTTGCTAGTATTAAGAGCAGCAGCGCTTAGCATCGAGAATGTGTGATAACGATGAGTCTACATGAAACGGCGCCGCTTATGCTCAGGAGAAATTGACTCTTACTCTCCGACGCACGAGCTCATCTCATATTAAAGCTTCATAGACCAACGAATCAGCAGCTCGGACATCACGAAAGCGTAACCTGGCAACACGTAACCCTCGCACCCAAGTTGCGATTAATAACGTTTTAATACAAATCTCGACCACATCGTTATTGGCAGTTATCCATTAAAATTGTATCTTCGTACGGTGTGAACTGCTTTTTAATTACGAACTGGACAACCGCCGGGCAATTAATTTCATTATCGATCGACTTGTAATTACGCAGAGAGATTGGCTGATAAAAATAAGTATTCACCACAATGTTGCCATCGAAATGTATCTGCAGATTTTTGCATTTATTACTAACGAGCACACGAGTAATCATACAATCTAGTTCCAATTTTTTTTCTTTTTAAAAAAAATCAAATCACAATTTTACTGCGACACGAAAGTCTTGACTGAAGAGCTACAATACCAGTCAATAAATATTGGGGTGTAACTCATTTTCCATCAATACGAAATTTATCTGCAGATTTTTGCATTTATTACTAACGAGCACACGAGTAAACATACAATCTAGTTCCACTTCTTTTTCTTTTTTCTGTTTAAAAAGAAATCACGATTTTACTGGGACACGAAAGCTACAATACAAGTCAGTAAATATTGGGGTGTAACTCATTTTTCATCAATACGAAATTTATCTGCAGATTTTTGCATTTATTACTAACGAGCACACGAGTAATCATAGAATCTAGTTCCACTTCTTTTTCTTTTTTTTCTTTAAAAAGAAATCACGATTTTACTGGGACACGAAAGTCTTGACTGAAGAGCTACAATACCAGTCAATAAATATTGGGGTACAACTCATTTTCCATCAATACGAAATTTATCTGCAGATTTTTGCATTTATTACTAACGAGCACACGAGTAATCGTAGAATCTAGTTCCACTTTTTTTTCTTTTTTTTCTTTAAAAAGAAATCACGATTTTACTGGGACACGAAATTCTTGACTGAAGAACTACAATACCAGTCAATAAATATTGGAGTGCAACTCATTTTCCATGAATACGAAATTTATCTGCAGATTGTTGCATTTATTACTAACGAGCACACGAGTAAACATACAATTTAGTTCCACTTGTTTCTCTTTTTTTTAGTTTGAAAAGAAATCACGATTTTACTGGGACACGAAAGTCTTGACTGAAGACCTACAATACCAGTCAATAAATATTGGGGTGTACCTTATTTTCCATCAATACGAAATTTATCTGCAGATTGTTGCATTTATTACTAACGAGCACACGAGTAATCATACAATTTAGTTCCACTTCTTTTTCTTTTTTTGTTTAACAAGAAATCACGATTTTACTGGGACACGAAATTCCCGACTGAAGAGCTACAATACCAGTCAATAAATATTGGGGTTTAGCTCATTTTCCATCAATACGAAATTTATCTGCAGATTTTTGTATTTATTACTAACGAGCATACGAGTAATCATACAATCTAGTTCCACTTCTTTTTCTTTTTTTTTGTTCAAAAAGAAATTACGATTTTAGTGGGACACGAAATTCTCGACTGAAGAGCTACAATACAAGTCAATAAATATTGGGGTGTAACTCATTTTCCAAAGATTAATATACACTTTTTCACTTTTACTTGAATTAAGTGTCACTTCATTTGGCTTCGTGATAGTGGGAACTTTGGTTTTGTGAATGAACCAAAAACTAAAAGTCTACTTTATATTATTTAATCCTTGAAATTAAATCCCCAGAGCCTTTTCTTGTTGGAAACTGCGATACTCGAGAATCGAATACAAAATTTTAATTTCGATTGGAAGCTAAAGGAAATTTTCTACCTAATATTAAAATATTAATGGAGCATCTTAATAAATATAGTATTGATACATAAGAGTAAATATTTACTGCGAAGCTGCAATTGTTGAAGATCTTTCTTGCAATTAGTGACATTATTAGGATTTCCTAATGAGCTATACAAATATTTTCCTAACGTTTTGCTCGTCGCTCATAAATGGCATATCTCTATAGCATAATTCACATTATCCTCAGCAAAGAGGGGATTTTTCCGCGTCATACTTCATAAGCATAACGTATGAGATCGTTTGTGTGAACTAGATACTATCTGTTGCGTGGTAACACCGTGTACATGTTATAATGTGTACACACACTGTATGTGGACAGAATATATCTCACAGATCATAAATATGTTACATACGTGTATACCGGTATACTATAAATAAGTTATGCTTGTACGCATGAGGGCGAGATGGTTTTACAATTATTGATGACGAGCGGGATCCATTTTAAAAAACGGGGCAATGCAAATAAGACAAATTATAAATTAATGTAAAACACACAAACGCCCGATAATACAATGTAAAGTGGGATTCTCGGTTTTCCATAAGATATATAATTTCTTTTCCTCAAGATTACACTCTGCTTAAGGGTTTCGATGGTTTATTTCTATCTCTTCATCATCACGCTAGTTTTTACTATCTCTCATATTTGCGTCCCGTGTGTAATGTAAGCAAAAATCCAAGGAGTAAAGCTAACTTCCTCAAATTTCTCAGCTGTGATTGTTTTTTTTTCTAAAACCAAAGAAATACGATCAAGAAATGAATCAATTGAGACTTCAAGATAAACCTGTCAATAAAATAGCAATGAAGACACAAAGTCTTCCGAGGAAAAAACATATGAAACGTTTTTACAACGTAAAAAAAATTGCGATCATAAAATCTCGAAAACTACCAGTCAACTTTTTTTTTCATAATATTAATTTCTATCCGTCTAAGAAAAACAAAGCAATATGATATAAAATAGATGATTGCAAAGCTCATAAAGATCACATTATAAATTGCTTAATGATGGTTTTGCACAGAATATAAAAATCGAAATTATCGTCAGAATTTCTTCCGTAACAATTCACAACAATCCCGAAGATCCTCAAAAAACAAAGCAATAAAAGAACGACAGAAAATAAATCAATTTAAAGCTCATAAAAGCTGCCATACAGATTGCACAATGGGGCCAACACAAAGTTTTCCAGAGAAGACGAAAGTCTTGGGCAACATTGTCCAAAGAGAGAGCCCGATCTCCTTCGAATTGGTTTTGGTTGGCTTTTGTGCTCTGCGGCTTTGCCGTCCAGGTATATTATATCTGGTAGGTGTTAGGTGTTGCCCTGGCACAAACACCCCGAACAATCTGTTTGTTCTGTGGGCGGGGGTCGCCTTGCTAATGACACGTTACACCTGTGCCATCCCGTCGGTGTATCCCCATGGCCCTTGGCTCCCTTTTCCCCCCATTGACTTTCGCCTCCTACTCTCGGTATAATTTTTCTACCTCCGAACAAGCTCGGCGGGTGAAGAAGAGAACAAGAGGCAAAAGAAAAGAGTGCCGATATTTTCGCGAGACACACGCGTAGTAACATCTGTGAACCTTTGACGAGTTGTTGCGACTTTGACGGTGGCGAAGTTATGTATCCACCGAAACACGCACAACGCATCACAACGGTATTCAATATTCATATACGCATACATATGTATTACGAAAAGCTTGGGCCAGGACGGTAAACCTCTTTCAACGAGTCAACCGGTCTCTTACAGAGCATATGCAACATATATCCAGTGTTGAAGCACCCTGGCATCGCAATGTTCCATTATACTAATATAGAGTTTCGTTTTAACGACTCTGCTACGGTTCTCCTGGCGAGAGTCATAATACTGTACGTCACGCTTGTATTCAACGACGTATCCACACATACCCGAGCAATGTTGTTGAAATAGCTGTAGCATTAGACAGGCAATACCATCATTTCCTAGCTCGTAGGACAGACGTGGCTGCGTCTCGGTACATAGCGCACATATAGCTTATACATATTATCTATGTACAACAACTATGTTGGATATGGATACAGTCGTTCAGCGGTAAACCCGGAAGCGGAAAAAAAACGCGCAATCAATTATGTCCGTGAAGTCACTGGAGCGAACCGGCTTATAAAGATTCTGGACCTTCATGATGAGGACGTGTCTGAGAGACATAATATCCTGAGGTTTGCCCATTCGCGATGCTGGTTGTGTGTATGTGCTCGTGTCCTGCTGATTCATCCATCGTCGAGTCCGTGAGGATCCGAGAGTTGGAAATCTTGCGTGTAACGAGTCCCGAGCCGGCAAACGGGTGTTAGTCATGTGATGTGTACTATGAACACAGCCTGGAGCTTCTTATGCTTGGCGATGCGCGCCGTTTTAAATGCTCTTTCGTTTTACTACTGACGTTCGCGGGCTACTCTAATCTCGTGGCTGCTATCGCTTGAATCGTTTCAACATTGTATGATTGTATCTTGCGCGCTTGCTGCGTAACTCGGGTGGCGTAGCCAAGATGGGTATTAGGGAGTGAGAACAGCATGACGGATCGTTCGTGAGCCACTGACGGTATGCCACGATGGATAGTAGTGCTTTTGATGTCTCACCAATGATGCGTTTGTTCACTCAGTTATGCCACATTTTCAGATGACAATGATTCAGATGATTCCGTTCATTTTGCTTGTAAACTAAATCGTGTGGAGTGAGAAACAATACCAGTAGTTTCATTGTAGCAATCGGAGGATCTGTAAACAAAATGGACGTTTTATAAAATTAACGCGAGATTTTCTCAAGACATTCACGGATATTACGCATAGTGTAAACATTTTTTGAAACAAGAGACACACCGAGAGAAGAGTTTGTGTTATCAGTTAACAAATCAAGTGTTAAATATGGCGGAATTAACCATTTAGTTATTGATAATAGTTAACAAAATCTTATTTGGCTCAACATAAATTTAGTAACAATAACTAAATGGTTCGTTTCGCCATATTTAACACTTGATTTGTTAACTGTTAACAATCTTCTCTCAGTGCAGCCATAATTGACGAAATGGCGGACTTTATTATTCTACCATTATTTTGTCAAATATAACAAAAATCTTGGCGCCTGTATTTGCAAAATATGAAATTCCTACTTATTCGCCTAACCACAAATTTTTGAAGTCTAGAAAAGTTAAAAGGCATCCACAGCTGGTACATAAACGAGTAAAGGGTATAAATGTGTCTACCACATTAGGCGTGTTTCCAGCCATCATTAGTACCTTGGCAATAGGCCTAATACTTCAAATACCTCGTTGATTAAGGTCTTTTATTGCGCCCCCATAACAAATTGACTACATATACAATTTTTGATGTATTCAACTCACCATAACATTAAATCTGGCCTGTCCAGCTCGACCTCGGTCATAGCCACTGTTGTAAATTAGTCTCTTTCACCTTAAAGTCCCGTTTTCGTATCACGGAAAATCAGCCGCACGTTGTTTCAATGTGACTAGAGTATGGTACTTAATGCCCATCTCGGCGGGATCCGTTTCTCCCAGCCGTTGGATGTCAGCGGCTTATCCGTATATGCATTAATACACGTATACAAACGCCATAACTGACACGTAAGCATGAACATGAACATCGCCAGCGCCGCTTTCCCGGACTACAGCTCTTTCGAGATAGCGCTGCGTCTCGCGATGCTTTCGCACTTACCTACACTCGGGGAGAGAAAGAGGAAGGAGGAGGCTCTTAACGACCGCCCTATATACGTCGAGACCGTGGCGCTCACGAGGAGGAGAGTTCGATGGAAGGATGGCAAAAGAGGAACGTGCTGCCGGCCCACGAGTGAGTCGGATGCTGATGCAGGGAGCAACCGAGAGTTGAGCTCTACGCTCACTCCGGCCGGAACATCCCGCGCCCACCATCACACAAACACACACACACACGGGCGAAGCCTCAGAAGATATTTCAAGGATTCCGTGGGCATCGTAAACCGGGGCTCTCCTTCTCGACGATGGCGAGTCTCTCAAAGATGGGTAGCGTCGGCGAAGAAGAAAGGCGTCCAGGCGCGAAGCCGACGGCTCGTTCGGCCGTTAAAGTCCGACCTCGCGGTACCAAGCGAACGAGAGTCCTCCATCCTTCTCCACTTTGTTTTCATCTTCGTTTATCCATCGTGCTTCACGATAGCCCTTTCCTCGTTGTAAAGTGCCTCACGGCAAATCTTCGCGGGAACACCGAGTATCGCGGATCTCTTTCGAGGGAGAGCGCGCGCGTTCGCAAACGCAAAGCGGCAAGGACCCGTTGAAAAGGGGCGTTCGTGCCCATGAAAACGTACGCTCTCAACGCGGAATTGACGTGACCGGAGGAACGCGCGCGAAGCGTGTGGACCGTGAATTTTCCAGGAGACTCGATAACTCCTGTTGGTAGACGGATTGTTGCATGTAACCGCTCGAACGATTGAAACTTAAAGTTATGTTGCTGCGGGGTAAAGGGAAGGCAATTCTGCGGTCCGCTGTGGATTCGACGAGGAATTGGAGAATTTCTGGGCGTACTTTCTACGCACGGATGAATAAGATAATCGACGTATTAGAGGCAAGAAGAAGCTACATTGTGGGCTTACACCACTGTAGGTTACATTGTATAGGTTCAGGATGGGGATATCCGCTAGTACTGAGTGAATCAACGTCAGATACTCTTCTACGTGTCGACGGATAGCAGATATACATTCTCTGGGACAAAGAATGAAGAAAGAAATCTATAACGTACAGACTCATCTAGTTGTCGTCAATTATTCTTAGGAGACCGCAGGACCTGCGGGCCCTAACTTTTTTTTCAATGTCTGTACAAGAAAGAACAATAAAATGGAACACCAACTGGTATGACGGCCAAAGTCTAGTATTCCGAGTTTACCACAAACAGTTTAGAATGTATTGATTCTCAGCCAAATGGTACGTAGAATATGACACTTCAGACCGAAAGTGATATAAAAGGCTTGTAAAAACTCTGTTTTACCGACAAAAAGTTTCGTACAAGTCGCACGTGGAAATGGTTTGAAATTTAGTTAAATTTTATGCAAGCGATCACCCTATGTGTCAGGATATAAACATTCGCTTCATCGCAACTTGCATTTCTCTCATAAATCGCGAGCCCGTACAAAAGAAAAACCATTCATGATGTGCATATTACGGAAATAACTGTCTCACGCACAGATGGAGAATCGTGATTTCGATACCGCGGTTTCATCGATGTCGGGCTTCTTCTTTCATTCAGCATGTGTGCTCGACAATTGTTAAGGGGAGCAAGTGAGAAAAAGGAGTACGGCGCCGGTGTCTTGTATTCTCTTATTCAACGAGATTATACCGAGAGCCATGGAGTTTGGTCGTCGCGGCCTCCGCCGGCCGGACCAAACTGCCTCGCGGGGCCTTTTCAGAGTTCTCTGAGATGCGAACGCGCTCGTGTACGTGCCACTTTGGTTAAATGCGGGGTGGCCCTTCTTCACAAAAGTGTAAGTGTTTTGCGCGTGTGGTATCGGTATATAGAACCTCTCCACTACGCACAATCCACGACCATGCACGGTTTAATGATACGAGATGACGCGCGCAGGCTTATTCCGTCGGGATCGGGTGTAGTTACCCCCAGCGCCTACTAGTTTCTCGACACCCGTACGATAAAGCCGTGGAAGAGAGAATCCATGATGTCCAAGTCATCTCATTACAGCCGAGCAGACGCTAATACCATACCCATAGAGATATATATATATATATCCGACAGTTTTGTCGTCAAGTATCGAGCACCCAACACACGACTGTATGTTTATGTGGTAGCGGTCAGTGGACCGGATTTAAACTGGTCGGCTTAATATAATCGACGCGAAGAATTCTACAACAGGTGGGGATAATATGTAGACATAGGTTAAAGCTGTTCTTTGCGGGAGATTTTCCAAGTTATTTGCACAACGACATAAAAGGGATCGTCAGTTGATAAAAGAAGTTGTCTAGTTTAGTTTAAGCTCGGATTAGTTTTGTTCAAATAAATATTTAGTTAGAACAACGTGATTCAATTCAATTCAATTTATTCAAGTAAAAATAAGAACCATGTGGCCACTGTACACATTTACAATAAGCCCTAACGTGCCCGTGGGTGTACATACAGTGTGGTTTTATAAAATTGCAAAAATAATAATAATAATAATAAATAATTTCAAATATAACATAATACAAAATAATATAAATATTAACATTTTTACCCCTCCGAGGGCCGACCGTCGGGTTCGACCCCCGGAGTTGAACTGACTATGTAAAAAAATTAAAAGTAGTGCTGAAGGCACCGCGCAATAATACAGAAATTTGAAGATGCAGGACATCGCGCATCTCGTAGGTGTGCGACGCCCTGTTAATTGCCGTGGAAATGCTGATCAAAGTAAAAATCCAGCAGCGAGAAATGCTACTGGGTCTTATAAAAACGTAATAATATTGTTATTTCAAAAACAATGTAGATTTCAAAAAGTTCCATTTTTAAAATATTAATTTATTTCTTAATTGAAGTTTAGAACAATTTATTTTTTATTTAAAATATTTTTAATAATCAAAAATATGCCCGAACGTAACATGCCTATTATTTTATATTGTATTGTCAACGGCCCATCGACCGTAATCCTTCAGCCCAGCGTTTTTGGTATTAGGTTGCGTTGTTAAAAAATTTTTATAAAGAAATATGCTACTGCATATTTCTTTATAAAAATTTTAAAAGTAGTGCTGAAGGCACCGCGCAATAATACAGAAATTTGAAGATGCTGGACATCGCGCATCTCGTAGGTGTGCGACGCCCTGTTTATTGCCGTGGAAATGCTGATGAAAGTAAAAATCCAGTAGCGAGAAGTGCTACTGGGTCTTATAAAAACGTAATAATATTGTTATTTCAAAAACAATGAAGATTTAGAAAAGTTCTATTTTTAAAATATTAATTTATTTGTTAATTGATGCTTAGAACAATTTATTTTTTATTAAAAATATTTTTAATAATCAAAAATATGCCCGAACGTAACATGCCTATTATTTTATATTGTATTGTCAACGGCCCATCGACCGTAATCCTTCAGCCCAGCGTTTTTGGTATTAGGTTGCGTTTTTTAAAAAATTTTATAAAGAAATATGCAGTAGTTATTAAAGTAAGTGTGTACGAACTAGATTTTTACACGTTTTCCTCGTTATTCATGATTTCTAGGAGTTGGTATATAGTGTGAGTAGGAAATTTATGTTTGCGTGTAAGGTGTTGTTGGGGTTGAATGCAGAGTGAGTGGATGTTTTCGCATTGATCGAGGGCAAATTGTCTGGTAAGTTGTTTAGATCTGGAGAGAATAGTTAATTTTATTTTTCACGCTACGATATTTTCATATCAATTTTGTAACAACGAAGAATAGCATTGCCGAATAACACTGGGAATAAAAATGCACAGGTCGAAATATTGTCACCCTTGTCGACCGAATGTTGCATCCATAAGAAAAGGTTTATAGAAGAATTGAATTGGACAATTGTCGATGTTTTCCATAAGACTTCGGACCTGGCATCGCGCAGGATATTGTGGCCGGTAATACACAAACGACATATTCACAGAACAGGTTGCAAGACCATCGACCCAAAGAAAAGACGTATCAACAAGGGATTCGAATTATTTATATGCTGTGGGAAAGTGGATCAGTGACTCTAAGACGACCATATGGTCTGTCCTCACAGAGAGGACCACAAGCCCATGTCAGTTGTGTCATCGACAAGATAGAAAATAATATAACGTTAAAAAAGAGTCGCGAGAGTCGCATACTCTTTCGCAATTATCATTGTCATCGAGGATGTGGTTCAACATCCGATGACTCTTATGGAAGTTATGTGGATGCGGTAAACAGGGAGGGACTGGCCTGACCAACAATACGTAAAATTTCGTTTGACTGTGAAGAAGGTTGGGATATTGGACGTAGAGATGAGGAAGAATCGAAGGGAAAGAGAAAGGTGTCCTAGCGAGATATGTGGAATACTAAGTCTGCGATGTATGAACCTAGATGGTGGATATAGAAGATGGACCCGGCCGTGTCTCTTTCACTGTCTCTTTCTTTCTCGTAGGTTTTGGGGCACGCCCATCGACCGGGCACAAAGCGGCCTACGGTATAAATTGGTTTGTTTGCCGCGGAGATGAAAGGGGCCGCTAAATGCTATCTTTAAGGTGTCGGATCAACGCAAATGTGGCTGAGTTACTCGTAATTATAGGATAGTTCTTGGGCTCAGAGAGAACCACACTCGGGACTAGCGAGCTCCCTTACCCGCCCTCATGCCAAAGCTTTCTCACTCTGTATTCCTGTCGAATCCTCGTTGCCGAATGGTCTATCCTCACTGGCGGCTTCTATGGGAAACCCCTTTGACCAAAGCTTTCCTCAACTCCGTCATCGCCTGAAATCTGGATAATCATTTTTAGTATCAGGTCAACGCACTTTTTACAATTTTCACTTCATTTCCTACACGGAAAAAGCGACTCGGTAACGAAAAAAATAGTTGGACCCGACCAAGTGTCTTAGTGATCCGCGCGAACAGACGATTACTTAGTTGGATCATCTATTTTCACTTGGTTGGTTTTGTATCGTTGCTCAAACTAAATCGTTAGTTGGACCAACTAGTATTAGGCCGCTAGTAGTGAAATTGTTCGATAAGCCATTTGACGTACTTGCGGCAACCATTTTCTTGTTTCATGCAACTATTTAACGTCGTTGATCGAATTTAGCTTCAGTAATATCGTGATCCCTCTGTGATTGATATAATTTTCGCCAAAACTCATCAAGACATTTAAAGTTGATGACGTTTTAAATATTTCTTGCCATAATTCAGTAATAACTGCGAAAAACCGCAAGCAATTTGAACGTAAAATAAATAAAGAGTTAAAATATAATTATTATTTAAACTCGAAATAAATTATATGTGGATAACCACTCATTATATAAACTTGAAAAGTTAATGAGTGGCAAACCATTCACCATTTTAACCGCAAATTAATCATGAATGAAACATCATTCGTTATTTTTGTTTTTTAAGCTCCCTCACTCTGGATTTCTGTCGAAATCTCATTGCCGCATGGTCTATCCTTACGGTGGCTTCTATGGGGAACTCATTTGACAAAAGCTTTTCGTATCTCCGCCATCATCCGATAACAATTTTCGGAATCGGGTCAACGCACTTTTCACTATTTTCATTTCCTATCAGCGACGCTTTCCGTGCCTCTGCCAGGACCGAAAATGTCGATGCCAAATTTCGGTATCAAGTTATCTCTAGTGTTTCCAAAGCTTTCCGTACCTTCGTTATCGTCCCGAATCTGATAAATCATTTTCCGCTTAATCAAGAACAAATTAGTGACACCCGGTTAATTTTCGAAATAAATTTTGATGATAAAATCACTTTACACCAAAATTGCAGCGCTTATTGAAAAATGTCGGAATATTCTAATGACTGAAAAGAAAATCAATTTTTCAATTAAATGTAAATTACACTGATATCCGATTTAACTTCATGGTTCCAGAAGTGTTGTATTTGCTAAAAGCGCTGACTATACAATTCCTGAAAGAAATGCTGAAGCTTGGAGCTGCGTCGTGTAATTCTCAGCGCACAGGCAACGCAAATTTTAACTTTGGTCGTAATTCCAACAACCGAATCACCAGTATTGAATGACTCTGCAGAGCAAGTCTCTTTCTCCAGTGATTCGTGTATACGAGTGATGATGTTTGCCTCGCGCGATTAGCCAGGCCAATAAAACAGTAGTACATAGTAGACTAGTACGAAAGCCGTATAACCGCACGAATGTCGGTGGATGCTTTCTCATCATGCGGCTAAAGCTACCGGACGAATGGTATGCGGTTCCATGAGCGCAAAAGTGCCGTTAATAACGCCGGAAACTAGAGACCGCTCTTTTAAACGACTCTACGACGTAGGAAGAGAATGAACGAGCCAACAAATGGCCCAGATTCGATTTTCCGCGCTCCCAAGTTGGCCAAGTGGGTAGTCGGGAATTGCGTGGTACAGCCACTGTGTTGCTGTTTATATGTTGCCGTTTCCTGAGGGAGACACACGGGCCGCGTGAATCTCGTCGTGGAATGAGGATAAAGAGGCGGTAGCCAACCATTCGACTTCACGACTCTTCAGACCCGCTCGACATTATACTACAAAATAATAATTCATAAATTATACGCGCCGCATCTGTTTAGTGCGGTGGCTCTTCGTGCTCGCTGTTAGGTATTTAGATATAGGTGTATAAACTAGTAAATACAAATGTGGTAGTAGTGAATAGCACCAGCGAGTTTCAACAACATGAAACTGACCGGCTGACTACAGCCTCCGCTCAAAATTCTCCAGCTTAATCTGTAGTCAACCAACGAACTTCACCGCGCGGCGCATTTCAGTCGAGAACTCGCCAAGGGTGCATCGCGACGTGATGTGCCACGGGAACGAGACTCCTGAAGCTCTCTCGAGTCGTAACCACGATAATATACGAGGAGAAACATCATGGTCGATACCACTACCACCACTAAACTACCATAAGAGTGGGAAGAACCAAGAGCCAAGATAGTTTTCCAGTTTCTCCTATCTACAATGTTATTATAACTGACTTTCATGGAGCAAATCATGTACAAACTCCGGTTTAGTGAATACTAGTTGAAGTAATAATTACATCAGGTTTTTATTATTTATGGATTTAGTTAAAGGAACGCCTCCTTCTAATTGCGCTCAAATCAGTCGTGCAAGTACAAATGATAACCATTCTTAATTTTAATCATAATCATAAGTGATTCATAATCACAAATTACAGACTTTTCTCTCGCTGTGTTTAATCGTCAATCGATAAAAGACATATTAAGATCGGTTTATTATAACCAAAGTAAGATATGTAGATTTGTGATTTTTTATTCTGAATACCGCGTTGGAATACGGCGTTGATTATAGTTCCATAATGAGTCGTGGAAGACGCGTAACACTTTTTAAGGATATTTGGTAAAAATTCACTATTTTCCCGAAGGACAATTACGTTTTTTGAGGCCAATTGGTAAATATTCTCATTTTCCCGAAGGGTCGTGCAATTTTTTGGACGCCATTTTGACTAAATCCGGACGCAACATTTTTTGGAGTAGATTTTGACTAAATTCGGCCGCGAAATGTTTTGGAAGCCATTTTGACTAAATCTGGACGCAACATTTTTTGGAGTACATTTTGACTAAATTCGGCCAGAAAATTTTTTGGAGGACATTTTGACTAAATTCGGCCGAAGAATTTTTCGGCGGAAATTTTGACTAAATTCGGCCGGAAAATTTTTTGGAGGACATTTTGACTAAATTCGGCCGGAAAAATTTTTGGAGGACATTTTGACTAAATTGGGCGCAAAATTTTTTGGAGGACATTTTGACTAAATTTGGTCGCAACATTTTTTGGAGGACATTTTGACTAAATTCGGCTGCAAAATTTTTTGGAGGACATTTTGACTAAATTCGGCCGGAAAAATTTTTGGAGGACATTTTGACTAAATTGGGCGCAAAATTTTTTGGAGGACATTTTGACTAAATTTGGTCGCAAAATTTTTTGGAGGACATTTTGACTAAATTCGGCTGCAAAATTTTTTGGAGGACATTTTGACTAAATTCGGCGCAACATTTTTTGGAGGACATTTTGACTACATTCGGCCGCAACATTTTTTGGAGTAGATTTTGACTAAATTCGGCCGCCAAATGTTTTGGAAGCCATTTTGACTAAACCATGACGCAACATTTTTTGGAGTACATTTTGACTAAATTCGGCCGAAAAATTTTTCGGCGGAAATTTTGACTAAATTCGGCCGGAAAATTTTTTGGAGGACATTTTGACTAAATTCGGCCCGAAAATTTTTTGGAGGACATTTTGACTAAATTGGGCGCAAAATTTTTTGGAGGACATTTTGACTAAATTTGGTCGCAACATTTTTTGGAGGACATTTTACTAAATTCGGCCGCAAAATTTTTTGGAGGACATTTTGACTAAATCCGGCCGCAAAATTTTTTGGAGGACATTTTGACTAAATTCAGCCGCAAATTTTTTGGAGGACATTTTGACTAAATTCGGCCGCAAAATTTTTTGGAGGACATTTTAACTAAATCCGGCCGCAAAATTTTTTGGAGGACATTTTGACTAAATTCGGCCGCAAAATTTTTTAGAGGACATTTTCACTAAATTCGGCCGCAACATTTTTTGGAGGACATTTTAACTAAATTCGGCCGCAAAAATTTTTGGAGGACATTATGGCTAAATTTTTTCCCGCCAGACTGCAAAATTTTTTGTCGGACATTTTGGCCAAATTCACTTTTTTCCCGAAAGGACGCAACACTTTTTGGGGACATTTCGATCAAATTGACTTTTTCCCGAAGAGCAAAATAAAAAATGTTGGCAGTAATTTTTGCCAAATTGACTTTTTTTCCCGAAAGGCCGCAAAAATTTTTTCTAGCCATTTTGACCAAATTAACTGCTTTCCCGAAGGGCCGTAACATTTTGTTCAGGCCATTTTGTCGAAATGTCCTTTTTTCCGACGAACCCTCACGCTTTTTGAGAACATTTTTCCTCTCTAACAAAATCTTCCCTAAAGATGTTTTCACATAACAAAATCTCACCAATTACTCCGACGATAATATTAGTAGCGTTAGATACTTGGCGTTAATGAGTCCCACAAGCGCAGTAGGAACGTAGAGGAACGGTCAATTTTGTAAGAGGGCACACTTCCATATTGGAATGTGAATTTATGCTCTGCGCGAAGATTTGAGAAGGGGGAATGAATATGAACGAAAGAGGTGGACAACACTTGGGATCGTCACATGGAGCTCACCACAACCGGGGCTATTCAACGCCACGCTTTTCATGTGTACCTTACGACGTAGCCTGTATACACAAACAGCACGAGTAGCATCCAGCGAGTCATCCCGTCTCCATCTGCATAACCAGTAGCTCCAATGTCTGTAATTTACATTAATTATTTCTAAATCTCGCGGGCGGCGTTTGGTGCGAAGCCGCGGTGCCTGGGCACCAATGCCGGCAGCGATAAGTATTAACCACCGTTCGTCCCCGCGTTCTCATCGTGAGCTCGCTGGGCGCTTGCCAAGGATTATCTCAAAAGCGCGGCTTGTAACCCACGTGACGTCTGTTGGTGTGCGTGGGTCTTGATGAACAGAGCTACAAATTATACCGAACCTTTTTTTTCATTTATTTTCTTTTCCGGAAATAGCCCGAGCGTGTATCGTCGAATTTGTTTTTGAAATTCATTATATTTTAATAATGACGGCTAGGCCAACAAAGTGGGAAGCCTCAAGGTGATATATATGGCCGTTGGTTAATATTGTATAGCAAACTTTTCGAATGCCACTTTAAAACCTTCTGTTCGTGTAGAATAATAAAAGTTTTCACTCCTTTCTTTGAAATCCTCTGTTTTCTCTTTGCCCTATGGCCTCTACTTTGTATGGAATGCCTAATATGTGCTACAATTTTCATTGTTTATATTTGGTGCACAGGAGAAAGGGCAAAAGTAGAAATTTTCTTGGTAGAAATTTCAATGCAACTGATGTTTCATGTATACCTGATGCACTCTTCTTTGTCTCTGTAGAAAGTATTGTCTAAACTGTGGAAGCGGAGAATTTCGATGGGGCCTCCTGTTGCTGATTCCATTTGGTCTCGCAGGTAGATCATTCCTCTCCGGATCCCAACGAACCGGCAACTCATCGCGCTTGTTTTCCGCCTCGCCGCGATTAGTGACCGTCAGTCAACCACCTGGGGGGCCTCCTTCGTCTTTTACACCTCCGAAAATCGTTCCTTCACACCTCTCCTCGCTCTATGCTACTCTGCTGGGTCATCCTGCTGGTCTTAGGGTGTCCAACGCGGCTATTGCACTTTTGGGAATATTATTGACCTGAGAAAATTCAATTTATCTGACTAACAAAATTACTCGCATAGATATGTTAAATTATAACACGTATTGACTCTCAGATCATTGATAACAAATCAATTGGCAATTGAATTTGCCCAGAATTATCAATAATATCAAGTTAATTCTATTCGAAATATTATTAAAAATTATTGGCCAATATTTTTATGAAAAATTATACAAAATAATAGTCAGGTGTTATAACTGTAAGTTAATTCTTAATAAATAAATAATTCGATTTTAAGAGCTCAATTATATCAAGTTTTTTTTTCTTTCTTTATGAAAATTGTAACTGTTCAATAATATGAGACATTCTTAGTTGACTCAGACATTTTGCTTTGAATATTATTGTTTGTCCCTGTTACAGTTGCAATCCATTAAATCCATTCTGAAAATGGCCTGGTTTGGGATTTTGGAAGAATTCTTCCCGAAAAAAATTTAAATAAATGCACTTTTGGGACTATTACTGACCCGACCAAGAAAATTAAATTTATCTGATTAACAAAACCACGTTTATAAATATTATAACACATGTTTTGACTCTCGGATTTCTCATTGATAACAAATTTAATATTGATAATTGAATTTCCCTAGAGTTATTAATAATATCAAGTTAATTGTATTCGAAATATTATTAAAAATCATCGGCGAATATTTGAATAAAAAGTTATACAAAATAAGGTAGAATAACTGCAAATAATTCTAAGCAAAAAGCACTTCGATTTTAAGAGATCAATAACATCAAATTTTTATTTATTTATTTAAGAAAATTGTAACTTTTCAATGAGACATTCTTAGTTGGCATAGACATTTTGCTTAGCATATTACTGCTCATCCCTGTGACAGTTAAAATCCATTGAATCCATTTTGAAAATTGCCTGAGTCTGAAGTGGAAGAATTTTTCTCAAGCACTTTTGTTACAAATTCAGACGAATGAGAAAAAAAATAGAAAGGTCTATTGGAACTAGAAGCTGAAGATACAGCGGATGAAGATCAAAATACACATGTTGGAATGCAATAAAGTGAGGCACTTGCATAGTACATTAGCCCAAGTACTATAAGTACGATGGTACTCATATTGCCTGTGGATGCGAGAGTTAATCTTCGGCTACAGTCTCACGTGTACAATGGGATACAAGAGCCCTGTGGTATACAAGAAGACTGTGTAGCAGACCGTAGGTGAGGCTTATACCAACCTACCGTTGTAAGATACTCGCGCGAATAGCACAGCGAAGGTATACCGCCGGTTGCCCGGCGGCTACTCCTGCACACCGTAGACTCAAAGTCGGCCATAAACGACCGAAACGTTAATTTATAGCTCACAGGCCGCAATGCCCGGTAATCTAATTAGTTTAACGACCGATAAAACATTCTTCGGCTTTTTACCTGCATCCAGCGCAATAATGATTCTTTTTGTAAGTTTCTCCCACCCTGCAAGCAAAATTACTCAAGATAGTTATAAACATATAATTATATTATAGGATATATATATATTATAGGTCGGGAATCTGGTATTACCGATAGTTAATCTGTTAGAACACAATTCTAGGCAAATAACAACAACAGCTTTATTCCACACTGTGTTACTTTGTAGAGATTACAACGACATTTTTTTTATTCATACAATCGTCAACAGAAGGAAATCTAAAATATCTGATCGCTCATTTTACAGAAAGATATTTGTTTATTATTTATATTTTATATTCTCTGTTTATTTATTTATTGACAGATTTATCCTGATACTCTTTTTCATTGATGGATATTTGTCATTTACAATAAATTTCTGAATAAGATTTTGCCAACTGTTTTGATAGCCATCTTGTTGAAAACGAAATATTAGTATAAAATATTAATTTTTTACACAAATAAAATGGTGTAAAAAATATTTGTATATTTTTTACACAATTGTTGTTTTTTAAGATAACTTCCACAATTTACATAATTTACTTTACTACTTTGCACCTTTTTGCTTCCTGATAAAGGAAACTTTGTTTTCATGAAAATTTTTTGTTGTTGAGATTTTCATATCAAAACGTTTAAAATGGTCTGAAACATCGAGAAAAGTGGTTTAGAAAAATTGTCCGAATGTATTTACAGTGTGTGTGTTGAACGGCCAAAAATTCATATAACTGTAACTTATAAAGTATTTGACCGAACCAGCTAAAAATTAAACAACATGTACAGTACTGGCTTATCTTCAATTGGTATAAATTTTACAAAAATCGCTTAACGCATTTCATTTTTATAAGAATTTTGAAATTTTGAAAAATGTACGTAAATGCTCTAGCTCGAACAAATTTTTAGCTATCGAGCTGAAACTTCGTATTAAAATTGAACAAAGTGATACGACCTTTGGTATTTAATTTGGGCCAAATCGGTAAAGCGGTTCGGTTTTTATGAAATTTTGAATTTTTCGAAAAATTTTCGTTTTGGTTCCAATTCAGGTAAAATTTCAACTGATCGACTGAAATTTTCTATACAGGAAAAATAACATTGAGCCCTGCTACGTACCAAATTTGGTGATGATCGGTAAAGCCGTTCGGATTTCGCGTCATTTCGAATTTTTAAAAAATTTATCGGTGTCGCTCTGGATTTCGTAAAACGTCAGAAATCAACAACTTCGTCAATAATTTACATCTTTCACAAAGCTTCCTCTGTGAGGAAGCCAAAACTAAAATAAGTAAACTTCCTCATAGAGGCGACTTTATAAAAAGCGAAAAGAATGAGGAAGCAATGTGCAAGGTTCTACTTTGCATCCTTTTTTTTTGTTTCAATTTTGTACAAAATGTACACTGTAAAAAAATATTTCTTAAAATTAATATACTTGTATTGGAAGTACCATATGCATAAACGGTGCATTAAATTTCATAAACCTTTATATTGAATTTTCATATAAACGGTATTGGAAAAAATGTAGCTTTCGATAACAATACGGCACAATTGTTTCTGGTTTTTCCATCGCTGCAAGATATTTTTCGATGAATATATTTGAAAATTCATAAACATTACTTTTGATATTTAATGACCTTGTATATTAAATTTCATAAACATTTATGTTGAATTTTCATATGAGCGGTATCTGAAAATTCAAATACATATGCGTTGGAAATTTTAAATGGACATAAAAACAATTTTAAAAAATATAAATATTAGTCGGGCATTACTTTTTTTACACAAATTATGTCATCAGAAATTGTTGGGAATTGGTTTTCGCCACAGAAAATTTTTTGCTTACACTGGGGTTTGAACCTACGACCTACCTACCTAAGTATCTAACAACGCACGCACGCTACCGACTACGCTATCAACGACTTAGTAATTTTGGATATCTAAATGACATAAGAGTTATACAACTATTATTCTCTCAAGCATACTCATAATTGACATAACAAAATATTCAATTGATTGCAATCAGAGTGCAAAGTGAGCTGGAAATATTTTCAAGTGAACATAATTTCTGGATGAACGGAATCTTTTTGAAAATCTCGAGTAACTTATCAGAAGTCAATGCTAAGTGGTAAGTGTTAGCGATCTACTGCGGGTTTTTTTTCGTTATTGGAAAATGTGTATTAAATTTTAAATCAGTCACTAAAATTCCAAAAATTCATGTTGATTTTCATGTACTAATTTAATAATGATTGATTTAGTAACCATATGTTGTAATTTTATATCACCGGTTTGGTAAAATCCATACACGCATACTAAATTTACTATGCAAGTATATTAATGTTTATTTCCTATAGCGAGTTCTGTAAATTTCTCACACTTTTGTGTAGCAAAAACGCAAACATTTTTCATAAAGTAATATACGCATATAGACAAAATTGCAAATACTTTACTTGGTATTTTTCAATTTCAGTAACTGTAATTTGAGTAACTTTGATGTTACATTTAATGGAACAATGTATATTAAATTTTAAATCGGGTATGAAAATTCCGAAAATGCATATTGATTTTCATATAGTAATTTAGTAAATGATGATTTAATAATCATGTGTTGTAATTTCCAATCACCCTATTATCAAAATTCATATATCTGTATTAAATTTACTATGCAAACATATTAATTCCGATTTCCTATACCAAGTTTTACAAAATTCATACACATTTTTTAAAGTGTACTGTTTAAAATATAGCAATGAATGGCAATTTTTTCTGCACATTCAAAGAATTCCTTTATCGATGAAAGAAACCACTAGTGGTTATTTCGTGTAAATGAGAACAATATAGAAAAAAGATTGAAAGACCGATACCCAAATTTTATGATTATTATATTGGTATGGGAAACGATATCCTCTCTCAAGATTTCTACAAGTGCTGACGCAAGGTCTCTTTCCTTCTGCCCTCGACCAATCAGTTGCACGCAACATGTACAGAATTTTTGTTAGTTGGCCAAATGAATTCGATGAATAACGTGCAGTTACATTTCAAGTGCTCCCTGCGGTGTTTCCCGCGAATTGCTGTGTGACTGTGACGAGCAAAACGTCTTATTTTTCTTTAGTCGATGATTATGACTCTTGTTTACCGACGTAATACACAAATGTACTAATATCTCAAACGCCGACTCTGCAAACCAAATTAACTTGGATATTTTCGAGAAAATTACCAAAGATTTAGTGTACTTTGGTTTGCGTATCCAAACATCGCCGGAATCACCGACGGGTCCTGTGTTCCCTGATTGTTAAGCGTTATACAAATTTCCGTCGGCAAATTTATATACATATGTATAGTTACGTGACGAGAAGCCAAGCGAATTCATCGTTGCGTGCTACTGATTGGAAGAATCCTCGAATAACAGTTGGCAATCATACGTTGGTGTATATAGTTTAACCCCTTGAAGATACTGCTGTTACATCTCATTTCAATGCATTTCGACAAATTCCTTTTCACATTGCAACATACAGTCAACGATTCTCCGTACGACAGATACGAAAACTCTAAATTATTCTCGGTACACTTTTTTCATAATTGTAAAGGATTTTCGCTCTATATAAGTACACTGTTAGAAATGATTGCAAGTTTTTATTCATAAACTCGTAATCGAAATTTAATATACAATTGTGATATAAAATTCATGTACTTTTACTGTAAAATTAAAGTAAATTATTGAATGTGCTGTACATTAATTTCACATTACACTTGTATAGTAAATTTAATGAACTAGTTTATGAATAAAAACTTCCAGTAAAAGTACATTAAATTTCAAGTAGATTTTTTTTACAGTGTAATAATTCTGTAGTAATAATCACTTTTTTCGCAACATTGTAAACCTAGGGGTGAAGAAATAAATTTATAGGTTTTGAACGACTGCCTTAACTTAGCTGTTAATTTGCCGCTTAATTAAATAGAAACCGATAGCGTCTCTAAAAGAAAAAAAATCAAATGAATTATGTATGCCACAAACAATTCGAAATACGGGTGAAGATTAATCACGTACCAAAGAGGATAACAAATAGATGATCTCAAAGGGTTCTCGATCATGAATACAGAAAACTGTGGGAGAATCGCAGGTGAAGTAGACATACCCTGATAATTTGGGTACTGCGGGATACAATATTCACCAAGGATATGCGTGCACGTGAATTCTTTAAATTTATATCCAACCTCCGTCGGATTCTCCCACTCAACCCCCAAAATCAGTATTGTTAGTCACGAACAGTCAAAAATCTATCTCAGTTACTAAACTCGTTCTCACGATTCAGAATCCCAAGCAATGGATAAGTTTGATAAATAGAATTGAGGAAAACAACAGATACTTCCGTTGGGTTCAACCACTTTAAAAAAAAAAAAAAAAAAAGCAGAAATGAACAAAATAAATAATTCCATCGCGTCTACTTAGCATTGAAATTATCTCTACTAATCTTCACTGCATAAAGATATGCGAATCGATAACTACCCATATAGCACATACATTGCAGATACATCGTATAAACATTTGCGGATATACAATGTCCTATGTATATACGTATGCACTTCGTAGCACATCATATGTATATGAAATGTATCTGTAAAGGAGACACCTATTCATGTACATTAAACATACACTGCACCGAGAGAAAAGATTTCACTGACGCCAAAGGAATGGGTGGATTGATTTTTTTTTCTTTGAAATCAAATAAATATTTCTTTGATTTCAATGAAATAGTGCATTTGAATTTCAAAGAGAACATTTAATTGCCTGTAAATAAAGATTTACTTAGTGAGCATATAATAAAGAAACAGTTTCATTGTTTTAAAGAGACGTTTTCATTTGTTCAAAGAAACGTTTTCATTGATCTCTCTCTCACACCTAACCTCACTTTTTTGTTTTCCGATTCTCCCGAACGAACGGCTTCGAGTTTCGAGGAGCCAGAAGCTTGGCCTATTTCTGCCGTACTTCCTTACATACTCACAAAATTTGAGCTTTATCTGCCGCGTACTTCAGGAAAAAATAGATTACGAAATTTTGAGCTGGTAAGAAAAAGGTTTCATTGAATCACAGACGATATCATTGAAATCAATGAAAAAGGTTCTAGTCCAGACGCCAGAGGGGGTTCTGTGTGCCATTCGAGGTCCGCGAAATATTCTTGATGCAGATGATAGGTTTTGACCTCCTGAACATGAATATATAAGGTGTTTTGCGGAAAACCCGGTCGTTTAGTTATTAATCGCAATTGTTTATTAACAATAGAAATTGTTGTTTTTTTGAACTCGGATATTTTTTTTGTATAGTCCTGTCAATTCTGTGTCGAAAAGGTCCCATACAATTTTGCTCTACAATCCATAGATTCGGAGCAATAAATTGTTGAAAGTTGCAATTAGACCAAAATTGCTCTTCTTAACAAATTAGTAACTTCGAAAATATAAGTCGTAAAAAAAAATGTAAAGGAACTAATTTTGCCCAATGAACCGAGGAATATGAAAAAATAAATGCGAACACGAGCAGAACAAAAAATAATTATTTATGAAGAATCGCGAAACGGTATTTTTTCTCTCATAACATACGCATCGAGCGTATGTTATGAGAGAAAAAACATACGCATCGAGCATATACAAAAAAAATATCCGAGTTCAAAAAAACAACAATTTCTATTGTTAATAAACAATTGCGATTAATAACTAAACGACTGGGTTTTCCGCAAAACACCTTATATATTCATGTTCAGGAGGTCAAAACCTATCATCTGCATCAAGAATATTTCGCAGACCTCGAATGGCACACAGAACCCCCTCTGGCGTCTGGACTATTCATTGGTTTAAAGAAATGTTTTTTCGAATCAATGTCACTACTTTTCAGTGAGTTTGAGATCATTCAAAGAAAAGATAATATTAAAATTCGAGTATTTCATTTCATTGGCAAAGATTTCCGTGAATCAATGAAACTTTTTCTCTCGGTGTATTATGTGCACTGTATGTACACATATGTCCTCTCTAAAAAAAAAACGGAAAAATTAATTACAATATAATTATCTGCATTCATTGAATTCGGTTTATCTTGCACTTTTAGTTGGATATTCGGAGTTCTTGCATTTATCGGTACATATTTATTGCTGAAAAAACACATGTAAATTTATTTGCTGTTGATGGGAATCGAACCTGGGTCCTCTGGGTGACTGCCGGGCACCCATCCAAGTATTGAACTTGAACAACTTGGAAAAACTCGGATGCGGAACGATCACGAATGCAAGTGGTGATCCTTGCGGGAGTCCAAAAATTTCAACCGTGGCGCGGTCACCCATCCAAGTACTGACCTACGAGGCACATAAAAAAACTTCTTGTCATTTTTTTGAACTTTTTTTTTTTCAAATAAAAAAACAATTCTTCAGTAGTCGGGAAGAACTCAATTTTTTTTAAATCTTTGTGTGACACATAGATTTAAAAAAATGCAGATAATTATTTTGTAATTAATTTTACCGTTTTTTTTATACAGGACATAAGTGTAGATACGGTGCACATAATATGTATATGCTCATGGATATCCAGTGTATGTTCGATGTACATGTAAAGTGTCTCCTTTACAGGTACATTTCATATACATAAAACATTGTATATCCGCAAATGTTTATACGATGTATATGCAATGTATATGAAAATGCTATGTGGGTATATCCTTAGGTAATTAATTGGTGGACTTTTGATTTTCTTCCTATCTTCATGGATTGCATATACATGAAATATCTTACGAATATGTCCGTACCTGACGCTCAAATTCGTATTATTCAAGTATGTACATAGAATGTGTTCTTGACATTCATGCGTGTATATACCTGCATGTATGTAGAATAAATATCCATAAAATATACAGGATACACTTTTCACATTAAGGACCTAAAATGAATATACATCGAATATCTGATGCTATATGGGTATTGATGGAGTTTAGTCGGAAGTGGTTGAGCGTGTCGTGAGAGAGAACATGGCGCGTTTCCGGAGGTTGGATATAAATTCTTTGAATATATATATGCCAAATCCGGCCCCAAACAGTAAAAAATCTATCTCAATCACTAAATTCGTTCTCATGGCTTTAAATCCCAAGGCATGGAAAAGTTAAATCAATAGAATTGCGGATAACCGCAGATGCTTCCGCAGAAGGGTATTCACGTTTGAAAGAACAGCAAGTTTCAGCAAAAATGAATAAAAGAAACAATTCTATCGTGTCTACTTAACATTGAAATTATCTCTACTAATCTTGACTGTATGAAGATATGAGAATCTATAAGTACCCGTACAGAAATTGTGGCAGGGATCCAGCTGGATACTTAATGGATTCCTGATGTGCAGCTCGGGATCTAGTCAACGATCCAGTCAGAATTCGAAGATAGATGTAATGGTCACAAATTGGATTCTGATCGGGATACGCAATCGGATCCCAATCTGGACACCAGATCGGATCCATGCCGAATCCAAGATTTTTTCTACCCAAAAATTAATTAACATATCCGCAATTAGTGAAGAATTTTTAATCAAAAAGAAGTGTACGTTAAAATTGTTGACCAACTCAATGTCATCGAGTTTTTGAGTCCGTGAGCTTGCAAGCGAGCTTGAAACGTCGACTCTTGGTATTTTATCGAAAATACCCAACAGTAAATGGTATCGTTTAAATATCATCGCCTGGAATTACCGAGAATCTTATGAGGACCCCCTTTTGAGAAAATTTGAACAAATTCTGACCAAAAGTCTGCAATGTCCCTTACTTCGTTGATAACTGATTTTTAAACAAAAATCGGGTGGGTACAAAATTTGGAATGTCTGAAATTTGGAATGACTAATATCTAGAAATTCCAGAATAGTGAAAATTAAAATAACGAAAGATAAGTTGCTTGAATTTTTTAATTTGGAAATATCACGATGTCGAATAATAGTTTGGCAATTTCATTACTCAAACACTTATTTATTCGAACAATATTCGAATAATTATTTGTTTTTTTTTTTAAATTATTTTTTCGTCTAATATTCGAAGTGTTTGAAAAATGAAATTGCCAAACAAACAATTATTCGACATGGTGATATTTCCAAATTAACAAATTCAAGCAACTTATCTTTCGTTATTTTAATTTACGAATTCTGAAATTTCTAGATATTAGTCATTTGAAATTTTGTACCAGGATACTCGGTTTACGATCTAGCTGGATTATTATAAGGACACCTTACTTCAGGATGTCGTGTAATTTCCGCAGTTGCGCCAATAATTCATTTTACTTTTCAAATTTTTTTTTTTTTTTTTTTTTAATATAAATTATCATCGTACCAATTATGAATACAACGAGCCATTAACGCGAATCTTTCGGGATGGTAATGCTGCCTTACCTTTCGTCGATTTTTCTATCTCCCCACTTTCGGTTTTTATGAATTCTTTGAATCAGTATATTACACTTAGTGACCCCTCATAGTAATTCTTAAGTTTGTGAATTTGTCCTTTATGCAATAATGTTTTTTTCTTTTTTTCCTCTTTTATTTTTTTGCGTTATTATATGTAACAATATTTAATGTGCCATCTTTGTCATCGTTTTCAAGGGACTTGTCCCGTTCACTGTAAAACAAACAAATAAATAAATAAATTGGTATCCGCCTGGATTCTTATTCGGACATTTTACATCGAGATCTCTTGTAATTTCCCCAGTTACGTTAATAACTTCCCAAATTGGGATCCATCTGGATTCTTACAACGACACCACTTTCGAGGAAACCCTAACAAATTCAAATCGGAATCCGATCGTATAAATCGGGACTCCCCGAAAGATTTCTTCATGGGGCATCGATGGAGTTGAGTCGGAAGTGGTCGAGCGTATCGTGAGAGAGGACATGGCGCGTTTCCGGCGAAGACGCGGCAGGTCTTCACGCCCGTCGAACCATCTTCTTTGCCGATGCATTGTGAGCTGGTGGTGACGACGGGAGTGACATGGCCACGGTCCTGTCCCGTTGGGCTTGAAAAATACAAGTTTACGTGCGGAAGGCGACTCGATGACAATGAGATTGTGTGAGCGGCGAGGATGTGGTCACCTTTGTCCGCGGCTTCCAATCCGTTTCATTGCGCATCTGGCTCTTTTGGTGTCTCGTCTGTCAATACTACTGCGTGGATATTGCTACGTGGATTATTATTTGCGAGTTGGGTGGTGAACGGCTGTCGCGTGTACTCTCCTCGCATTAACCGAGTCACATGCGTGTCCTCCGACAAACATTTTGCTTCGTGGTACTCGAGATATCTCAAAACGGTCAGAAAACGGAACTAATGTCTAACACACGATGTTCACGACATCTGCGAGCAGCAATCGAAATAAAATTTTATGATAAATATAAATAAGAATAAATTTTATAATTAATTAATTAATTAATTTAATTTTATAGAAAAATAGAAATAAGAATAAATTTTATGTTGCGGCGATTTAAGATGATTTGGCCAAAAATTTAGTCACGTTTGATTATGTATAATAGGGTTACAATAATATATAAACATTATTTCTTATAATGAGCATGAATGTACAACGTTATTTGGTAGGAAGATGAAATCAACATTTTATAATTATTTATAACATTATTGTTATTACTATTTGTAGTAAATAAGCACTTTTTATTTGTTACTGTGATTCCGGGAAAATAACTGAATATTTATTTTGTAACTAGAAGAGCAAAATTGTTTTCAATATATTTCTCTATTGAATGAAATGAATTCGAAGAAAAATCACGGAATGGCGAGCTAAAGAACAACAACAAAAATCTCATAAATTGTTAGTTGTTGGTATCAAATTAAAAAATTCAGTATAATGCCATTTAGTCTAAGGTTATATTATATAGAGCAAGATTTGTCAATTATATAGACTCAAGCTTTGCAACCTTTGTTTTAATTTTTTCGCACATGACTAAGACCAAGAGAATTCAAAATGTAGGATAACTTTTCTGTTCTACTTTGTCTGCAGGAATTATGGAAATTTTTCATAACGTCTTTTTTAAAAGATCACCTGCGAAACCGGTATAACAATTACTGTACATTGTAATATATCTTGATGCTTCCGGAGGTAACTATGCAGTTAGATACACACGCCAATCATAATATAATGTCGTAAGAGTTGGAGAGAACGGCGCTGTTCATCGAACTCATCATACGTTCATCGAGGTATAATGATCGAGAAGTGTGCAACGTTTGCGGAAATGTTTGAAGGAAGAGGGTGATGTAGACCGTATCGCAGATACACACGATGAGGACGATTCACGGGTAACCGCGAGAAATTGTCGGTTTACTAATGGAGATGTAACGTCCAAGGTTTTCAGGAAATATTGCTAACTGCGAATTAGAGTATATCGATGTTAAGCGGAGTTACGTGTTGGTGCGTTGTTATGCATATGTTTAGCGTAGGGTAACTCGAGGAGAGATGACTACACTGTCAGAAATCCAACGTGTTAAGAGTGCATTACCATCCAAATCCTATTCAAAATTTAGCGACTTTTTTTTAAATTATGATAAAAAGGCTTGTAACCGGTATTTTCTGGGGCAGAATATGCGACTTGAGAACGATAGTAAAGACGAAAATTCGATATATTAAAGAAAAAAAATGTAGGTTGGATTTTCCGACCGGAAGTTGGATCTGTGAATTCTGGAATCAGAAACGGAGAAAAGTCACTTTTTTTAAAAATTGTGGTAAAAAGGCTTGTAATCGGTATTTTCTGTGATAGAATATGCGACTTGAGAACGGTAGTGAAGACAAAAATTCGTTATCTTGAAGAAAAAAAAATTTAGGTTGGATTTTCCGACCGGAAGTCGGATCTGTGAATTTTGGAATCAGAAACGGACAAAAGTGACTTTTTTTTTAAATCGTGGTAAAAAGACTTGTAACCGTTATTTTCTAGGGTAGAATATGCGAAGACAAAAATTCGAAATCTTGGAAAAAATAAATTTAGGTTGAATTTTCCGACCGGAAGTCGGATCTGTGAATTTTGGAATCTGAAACGGACAAAAGTCACTTTTTTAAAATCATGGTTAAAAGACTTGTAACCGTTATTTTCTAGGGTAGAATATGCGACTTGAGAACGATAGTGAAGACAAACATTCAATGTCTTGAAGAAAAAAAAATTAGGTTGAATTTTTCATCCGGAAGTCGGATCTGTGAATTCTGGAATCAGAAATGAACAAAGGTCACTTTTTAAAAATTACGTTAAAAAGGCTTGTAACCGGTATTTTCTAGGGTAGAATATGCAACATGAAAATGATAGTGAAGACAAAAATTCAATATCTTGAAGAAAAAAAAATTAGGTTGAATTTTCCGACCGGAAGTTGGATCTGTGTTTCTGGAATCAGAAATGAACAAAGATCACTTTTTTTTCAAATCATGGTAAAAAGGTTTGTAACCAGTATTTTCTGGGGTAGAATATGCGACTTGAGAACAATAGTGAAGACAAAAATTCAATACCTTAAAGGAAAAAAACGTCGGTAGAATTTTCCAACCGAAAGTTTGCGAAAAGTACACTTTTCTGGACAGAGTGCTAAAACAAAAATCCCTTCTCATAAAAATACTAGAAACTCATAATCTTTTTGAATTTCTTAAAAATCTTTGAGTGCATTCAGCAGAGAATTTCCCTCGTTTCCTCAAGTTTTCAATAAAACACAACCAACCCTCAAATAACAAATAAAAAAATTATGAAATTTATCTCTTGCTTTTACAGTTAAAAGATCAATAGAATGGAACCTGTTCGCCACAACTCAACAACAAGTACTGCACTAAAGAAACTAACGAATTAGCCATCTCGTCCGGAATAGTATTACACGTACGCAACAGTTGTAAATACGTATCAGTGCGAAACAACTTCCTATTTTCGTTCGTCTTCTTCTGTAATTGAAGTTGAGTTGCGGGGTCGAGAGCTCAAAGCATTACTTAGCTATTGGCGACCGTTACGAGCGAGAAATACTTGATTGCATCATTGCCCTCCTCGTCCTAACTGTCTTTTCTTCGAGTAATACAATGTTGCCGTGGCTAATACGAGCTGCCGCATCCAAGTGATGATACAGATTACAAAGTGCTGACTGCTGAGTTACGTTTGAATCTGGTCTACTATTCCGCTCTCGTTTGTCCTGCGAAAAGGAAAAAAACAAGACAAGTTATATACACGATAATACGGCTGTTCGCTACGTAAATTAAGAGTCACTCACTTGCTTTCAGAAGGAAAAAAAAAAAAAGACGTAATGTTCGGTTCGTCGCTCTTCTCACTCTTTGTACAGAAACGCCGCTGCAAACTTCTCTCCGCGTGGGTTTCCGGAAAATTGCGAGTTCCACGGCCAGCCACTTATTAGACCACGTTGAACGCGGAAGCTTAATTGATGTGCGCGAATCGCGCATTACCGTCCCGCTCTTTCCCTCTCCGCTCGTCTCCACTCGTTCGCTGCTCCCTCTATCTTCTTTTCTCGCTCTGCGCCAACCGTCGCTCGGCTTTTAACCGACGATCCTCTCTCACGTTGTTGGTGCCTTTACGCTTATGGGAAAAGCGAGTATTGCTGAGTATATACGAGTATATACGAGTTCTCCGGCTCTCTCGATTCTGTGGGAAAGTCATAATACACTGTACTTGTTTTTACTGCTTAACCGAAACTGTGAGCCCCGCCTGCAAAGTCTCAATAGACTTAAAGATATTGAAATAGACATCGAAATTATTTTGGTGATGACAAATATTAATTTGTTTTCCATACGATTATTATTCTATTTTTCTATTCCATTATCATATACCTTGCATTTATTAATTTTCATAGTTAATTAATGGGACGGTGACAAAATAGTTTAAACGTTTATTGGTCGGTTGTATGAGAAAATATTAATTTTCTCACTTTCAATTTAGTTACAGTTTTAGACAAAGGGCGATTACTCTGTTAAATTTTTGTTTTCTTTTTTTATTCTTTAAAGTGAAAAATTTTTGAAATTTACATAGCTATGTTGAGAGTAGTAGTAGACGTATTTATTGACAGTATTTACATATTTACGAACATTTATAAAATTATAAGGAGTAACAGATAGTAGCAGTTACTGCCAATCGGCCATCGACCGTAGTCCTTTTTTATGTGTTGAGCATATAACAATTGAGGAGAAGGCTGTGCTTTAAAATGTGTTGAAATTTAGATGTCTACTTTTTTGCCATTTGTTCGAGATGTTCGTATGTCGTGTGTACTGGGTATGTGTGTCTGCGAGTTACGTTCTGTGCTAGTTTAATCCAAAGTGGTTCGATATTTTGAATTTGTTGTCTGGTGAATCGTTTGGAGAGTTATTGTGTTCGTGTCGTTACGGGGGTTATTTTCGTTAGTTCGTAGAGTAATGTGTAGTGGGTTTTCTGGGTGTCTAATTCGTATTAAGAGCATGTGATACACCGGCTGGAATTTCTTCGCCCAATGTTAAACGCCTATAGGTCTGTCTCTCTCGCACATAGCTCTGTCTCTCTCGCACTATTTGTTTTTATAATTCTCACAAAAAAACGACTGAATCGATTAAGGAGCCAGAAGCTTAGCCCAATTCTACGATACTTCCGCGTATTACCTCAAAATACGAACCCTATCTGTCGTACTGTTCGGGAGAAAATAGCTTTTTTGTAACACGTGCATGAACAGCGGTGTTTTTCATAGCAGTTTTGCGGGCCGAAAGTGGCTAGTTTCATAGCAGTGTTGAAACGATAGGTTGGCGCATGCGCAGTTCGCGATTCCTTCACTTTCGACCCTGCTGTTTCACTTTCGACCCTAGGGTGGAAAGTTGGTAACCTCACTTTTCACTGTTCGTCCCGCAAAACTACCATTCAAAGCACCACTATTCATGCACTTGTTACAAAAAGTATGGTGTGCAACACGGGCCAAAATTGGCGTTTGCGACTCGTGTCATTGCACACTCGTCGCAATCGTCAACTTTCGGCCCTTGTTGCACAATATACTATTAAAATTTCTGCGGGGGGGAGGAGGGGAGGGTAGTATCACTGCCTCTTAAGAGGCAAGTATCACTACCTCTTAAGAGGCAGTGATACTTTCCCCCACGAGGCGATACGCGAAAGTATCGTAGAATTGGACTAAGCTTGTGGCTCCTCAATCGATTCAGTCGTTTTTTTTAAGAGAATTAAAAAACAAATAGTGCGAGAGAGACAGGGCTATGTGCAAGAAAAATTCCTGCCGGTGTGTCACTGCCTCTTAATCTGCTGATAGCGCAGGTTTGCGCTGTTTCTATTTTTGTTATTGCTGTTTTTTTTTCAGTTCAGCAATATCCCACACAGAACGTGTTGTCCATGAATGGTCCATTGGTCCGTAAAACGTCTATATAAGAAAATATGTCCACATGATATTGTATACAGTGTGGCTGGTCATTGTCTCTACATTATACGTCTAATCTGGATGAAAATCTAAATATATAGGGGACATCTATATGCATTCACTAAACATTCACAGTAAGTAGTAATCAGCACCAATTCTATGTAATATGGTTGTCCCTTGAAAATACTCGTAGATGTTTATTGGACATACATTTCACGTCCGCTGGACGTATAATATGAACATCTAAATGTCATAAAATATATGTTCGTTGAACTCCTTATGGATTGCTGTTTTCACGTAATCGATGCCATCCATAAGATATTTGATATACGTTTATTATATACCTACTGGTACGTTCAAGGACCGGCCACATTACCTAGAATTGGTGCTGATTGACACTTTCTGTGGTTATGTGCTGGATGTCCATTGATGTGACCCGGGATGATCGATTCATCCACCATGGATGTTCAAAAGACGTACCATGGTCGATATGTTCTGTGTGGGATAGGATGTCTGTACTCGATTATTGGTCTGCATACACGGAAAGAAATGTTTGGTTTTGGCAACTACGTTTTCGATTTGCTGTACACAATGTCTAAAAAATTAGTTGCCTCAACCATATCGAATAGTAACCTCAACTATTCACGATTAGTTCTCGATTGGATTAGTTAGGTTAACTAATTTAGTTAGGACTACCATTCGAATCGTCGGTATTATCATTCGAATCGTCGGTATTACCATTCGAATCGTTGGTATTACCATTTGAGTTGTAAGATAAATAGAATAATCGATTGGTTGTGTCAACTAATCTCTTTTTTCCGTGCATGCTCTGGTACATTTTCGATTGATGTTTTATGTGGATTTTTCGATAATTGAACGTTATCTTCCTGAAGTGTGCTGCTCTTGTTGACATTTTCTGTTTGCACTGTTGTAGATGGTAATTGAAGTTTAGTCTGTGGTCTATGTCTATGTTGAGAATAGTAGTAGTAATCATAATTTATTGGAAAAATATACATAATTATTTTGGTCTGTATATTACAAATTATAATTATAATTTCTATGGGTTTACATTATACTTTATAAAATTAATACTTACTTACTAATAATACCATCGACCGCGATCCTTGAGCCTATTTGGAGAATAATTATTACAATTTGCATGATTAAATAAAATATTTTCTGGTGCATATAAAAAAATGGCTTAGAGGAAAATTCGTTGTTCCGATACTTTTTCTTCAGACATCAATTCCAAAACTTTGTGACAAGAAATTCTCCCCTGCGATACCAAAATTTGTTTCACATTATACACACGATCGTTCTTGGAACTAAGGTGACGCATGTAAACGAAATAGTACAATGTATACCCGCAAAATTTCGACAACAAAGATCCAGCAACATATAATATGTGTGATTATTACATATTCATCAAATGTATCCTGGTATTAGCATCAATATCCATATGACATACTATGTAAGCGAAATCATAGCTTGTATGAGTTTAATGTGTGATAATAGTCACGCGAATCCTAGCGTCTGTTCGAGTACTGAAAAAGCGCATTGTACTGCAAGATAACGTACAAAATACGTGAACCCAGGTGCAATTGATTTTATAAATTTACAACTTGATGCTCAGTCAAGCACACAAACTATAATTTGCATAGTGAAAACTGTCATATGGTCTCCAAGAGTGTATTTATTTTTATGTACTATTTTCAACCCTGTAAATATTCAATAAGGAAAAGAATTTTTAAAGCGCCACTTTATTTATAACTCAACGCCGTATAATTATTCTTAATAATATTAATTATTTTTCACGCTGATTTTATTAAATAAAAAACACTGTTTTAAAAAAAAAGTGTTGAATTTTTGATAATGAAATATTTGTTCTCCTTAAAAATGTGCTATTTTCAACCCTGTGAATATTCAATAAGGTACAGAATTTTTTAAGCGTCACTTAATTATAACTCAATGCAATATAATAATTCTTAATAACATTAATTATTTTTCATTATCATGATGATCTTGTTAAATAAAATACACAATTTTTAAAAAAGTGTTGAATTTTTATTTAAAAAATATTTATTCTCCTTAAAAATGTTCTATTTTCAACCCTGTGAATATACAATACAGTACAAAATTTTTTAAGCGCCACTTAATTACAACTCAACGCAATATAATAATTCTTAATAATATTAATTATTTTTCATTATCATGATGATCTAGTTAAATAAAATACACCATATTTTTTAAATTGTTGAATTTTTATTAATAACTCAATGCAATATAATAATTATTAACAATATTAATTATTTCTCATTATAATAATGATCTTGTTAAATAAAATATACTATTTAAAAAAAAGTATTGAATATTTATTATAAAAAAAAAATATTCTCCTTAAAACAAAATGGTTAAACGACCGCTACAGAATTTCTCCATAGCTGTTCCCCATCCACTGCACACCCAGTACCGCCTTTCCCTGAGAAACCATTTCAAGTGATACACATTCGTGACTAGAAAATCTGCAAACGCATCATTTTAATGTACACTGTCTTATTTTATTGCTCTGCGCAGCACATTGTTCAAGCTCAGCTCGGGGCGTGGAGAGAAAGAAAAAAACCCCGCATACCACTCTTAATCATCGCCTCTCTGCGCTTAGAATTGCATTTCTATGCAACAACCTGTGTCATGGGAAATTTTTGGTGCTCTCTGTGGTCGCGGGAACATTTCTCCGATTCCACGGAGAAAAAAAAGGGGGAAAGTGCATTTGACTGTCTTAGAAATACAGGGAAAATGTAAATGCGGCTTTGCGCATGCGTAACAAAATGCAATGTACGCAAATCATGCGCGTATACACTGAACGTCACATAGAACGCTGCACCGGAGGCAACGCCTACGCGTAGAAAGACATACAAGTCGCTTACGCGAGTTCCCCACGCATTGAAACCAGCCAGAGAAAAAAACTAAATGCACCAAATCATTTATTTGAACTATGTATATAATTGATAAAAATATTTTCGTATTTGAAGCAACTATACGTGTAGTCAAAATACCAATAGTGAATTATTGACAATTTGCACATTTTTATTTTTATTTTATTTTTTTATTCTTTTTATATAACACATATATATCTTACACGTAAGCATAAACATTGTCATTCAGTTAAATTATTTTTATTATTATTATTATTATTATTATTATTATTATTATTTTTTTTTAATAAGATTATGTGTTTTACATTTGTATTCTATTGTCTAGGATATGCATATTGATAATTAAATAATTATACGCATTAAATACATATATTTGAATCAATAGAACGATTTAGTTAAATTTATATATATTCGCAACTGTTTTCATAGATAAATCGGAATGATACAATTATGCCTTATTTGAGTTCTTTAAAAGTTTAAGTGCAATGGAAAAGCATTTTCTTGAGTGCACTTAATAATATAATTGAAAACAACGACTGAAGATCCAATTAATTTGAGTCAATGATAACAGTACAATTAAAGCTGAAAATCTCATTCAATTCAAAAAGGATGCAAAGTAGAACTTTGCACATGGCTTCCTAATTAATTTTCATCTTTCGTAACGCCGCCTCTATGAGGAAGTTTCTTTATTTTATTTTTGGCTTCCTAATAGAGGAGACTTTGCGAAAGATGAAAATTATTGACAATATTATTTATTATTTTAAATACAAATTAAAAAAGTAGGAAAACAAAAATTTACAAAAAGTAGGAAAAAGTCCAAATTCTATAATATCTAAACCGCTTTATGTATTTCGCTCAAATTCAATACCGATCGTCATTTTTCATTGCTTTATTCGTCAAAAACTGTTTAAGCCCATTATCTAAAAAATTGTGCCTGTAGAGAACATAGAGATTTTTTGAGAAATTCAATGTCTTATAAAGTCTGAACCACTTTACCAATCTTCACCAAATTCGATATTTACTGCAACTGGATAGTAATTTTGCAAAAGATTTCAGCAGGTTTGCTCGAACTTAACTTGAATAAGAAAGAAAACATTTTTTTTTCGAAAATTCGAAATTATATAAAATCGAAACCGCTTTATGGATCTCGCTCAAATTCAATACCGACCTTCATTTTTCATTTCTCTATTTGTCCAGAACTATTTAGCTCGTTAGCTGAAAAATTGCGGAAGCTAGAGAACAAACAGACATTTTTCGAAAAATTGAAAGGCTTATAAAATCTGAATTTTTTTCTCAATTTTTTCGAAAATGTATACATAGGAAGGGGCGTTACTCCTCTACCAGCGTGCCAAATTTCAGCTTGATTGTTAAAGCCGTTTTCGAGATACAGCGATTTGAATTTTGCAAGCGTGCCACACACACACACACACACATACATACCAGAGTTGGGCAAAATTGTAATGGAAAATTACAAAATACAAATTACTGGAAGTAATTGTATTTAATTTGAAATCCAATACAATTACAAATGTAATTGTATTTATTTTAAAATCCAATACAATTACAAGATGTAATTGTATTTAATTTGAAATCCAATACAATTACAAAATGTAATTGTATTTTGTAAATACAAAATGTAATTGTATTTTGTAAATACAAAATACAATACATTTTGTAAATATGTAATGTAAATACAATACTTTCAGTAATTGTATTTACTAAAATGTAATAAATTGTAAATACAATTACTGATAGTAATTAAATACAATTACTATCAGTAATTGTATTTAATTTGAAATCCAATACAATTACAGAAAGTAATTGTATTTAATTTGAAATCGAATACAATTACTGAAAGTAATTGTATTTAATTTGAAATCCAATACAATTACTGAAAGTAATTGTATTTAATTTGAAATCCAATACAATTACTGAAAGTAATTGTATTTAATTTGAAATCCAATACAATTACTGAAAGTAATTGTATTTAATTTGAAATCCAATACAATTACTGAAAGTAATTGTATTTAATTTGAAATCCAATACAACTACTGAAAGTAATTGTATTTAATTTGAAATCCAATACAACTACTGAAAGTAATTGTATTTAATTCGAAATCCAATACAATTACTGAAGGTAATTGTAATTAAAGCAGTAATTTCTGAACTAAGTAATTTTTGCTGCCCAACTCTGATACATACATATATCCGGACATTTTTTCTAAATCACTTTTCGAGACGTTTTGAACCATTCTGAGTGTCCTGACATAAAAATGCCGAAAAAAAATTTTGTACGAAAAAAAAAGTTTCCTCTATGAGGAAGCAAAAATCTGAAAAAATTTGTAGAAAATACTTTCGAGTGGTATTAAAATCTGAGTAATTATGTGAAATATCTAAGAGCTTCACGATATAAGTCACTGAGCTGACAGAGAATACCATATATATATATGCACTCTATAGGCTCTGATGTATATGCATATGCTCGCTCGGACTACAGTATAAACATTACTGCTTTACAGGCCTGATTACTGGCATTAAGAGAGCCAAGGCTCCCGCAGGAGAATCGGATGCGCGAGGGCTACCTCCTCTTCCTTTCTGAGTAACGAGACTCGCTACGGCTGCATGACATGCCTGCCTCTTTCTCTCTTTCTCTCTACTCGCGTCTCTACAATGCGGCACACGCACGAGAGATGTGCGTACACCTCAGCATATCGATGTGTACAACAACTATAGTATAAGAACTGTAGGGATGCACCTGCGATGATCTGTAGCGTGTTTTGTGAGGCCTCATGCTTTCCCGCACTCACAATTAATTTCAACACTTTTGCTTATTATACCGGAATAACCGGTAAAAAAAAAATCAAGGGATTTGCATATTCGGGGAGTTTGGTTTACTTATCCCTTTCGCGTGTAAGTAAACTCGTTTCGAAGTTTCATTATCTATCATTTTTTTCATTATACATAATGAAACTTTCTTATTTAAGCAAGTCTAGATATAAGCTATAATAAATTTAATTATTCCGCTAATTTAAAAATCATAGCCTCTCGAATGAACGTCATTCGTTTTTATGAAAAAAAAAACACTCTCCCTCTTGAGACCGTCGTTTTCAAATAGAAAATACTTTTAATTTCATAATTAATTTCAACACTTTTGTTTATTACACCGGAATAACCGGTAAAAAAAAATCAAGGGATTTGCATATTCGGGGAGTTTAGTTTACTTATCCCTTTTGCATGTAAGTAAAGTTGCTTCAAAGTTTCATTATCTATAATTTTTTTCATTATACATAATGAAACTTTCTTATTTAAGCAAGTCTAGATATAAGCTATATTAAATTTAATTATTCCGCTAATTTAAAAATCATAACCTCTCAAATGAACGTCATTCGTTTTTATGAAAAAAAAACTCTCCCTCTTGAGACCGTCGTTTTCAAATAGAAAATACTTTTAATTTCATAATTAATTTCAACACTTTTGTTTATTACACCGGAATAACCGGTAAAAAAAAATCAAGGGATTTGCATATTCGGGGAGTTTAGTTTACTTATCCCTTTTGCATGTAAGTAAAGTTGCTTCAAAGTTTCATTATCTATCATTTTTTTCATTATAGATAATGAAACTTTCTTATTTAAGCAAGATTAGATATAAGCTATAATAAATTTAAATATTCTGCTAATTTAAAAATCATAGCCTCTCAAATGTCGTTTATAATTTTCTGGCTGTGGCTGCTCGTCCGGTAACCGGACAAATTACTGGGTGTTATTCGTCCGGCTACCGGCCAAATTCACTCAATTTTTTTTAGAAAATATTTTTTTTTGCAAAATTTCCTGAATTTTTTTTTTTCGTCAAGTTTTATTGATTCTAAAATATGTTTTTGATGAAATTCTTAATTTTTCTATTTTGTATTTTTTCCTTGGATTGAACGTAAGAATTATAAAAAAACATATCTGGACGAATAATCGTATGTTATTCGCCCGGATAAACGTAAAAATCGTTAAAAACCATATCTGGACGAATAAGCGTATGTTATTCGTCCGGATAAACGTAAAAATTATTAAAAAAACATATCTGGACAAATAAAATACGATTATTTGTTCAGATAAACGTAAAAATAGTTAAAAGACATATCTGGATGATTAGTCGTATGTTATTCGTCTGGATAAACGTAAAAATAGTTGAAAAACATATCTGGACGAATAATCGTATGTTATTCGTCCGAATGTTATTCGTAAAAAAAATCGTGAAACAGATACTCCCGGCTTTTGACCTTACGGCCAGTCGAGGTTGAAAATTACGATAGACTGAACGTTTGTACATAAATTGTTACAATTTTACGTTCCGATATCGATTTATGTCGCAGCATTATCGTATCAATAGCTTGCAATTCACAATAAATAACAATATCGACTGCTATTATACTATTTATTGTTTCCAATCTTGATCGTGACATAATTCGCTGACTCCGGCGAGCACGAAAATCTAATAGACATAATATTGTCTTGCCAAGTATCACATTATTGTCGATTTACTTACTCACTTTGGTGGCTAGGAATTTCTACCTTTATGCGTAAATTCTTTTCTTGATAAAACGGCGACATCTGCGCTGTTTCTCACACAATTCGAACTAAAAATCCTGGTTGAACCTCTCGATATTAATTGTTAATTCACTTCACTCATAACACTTCGTACACCTAGTAAATATATTTTTTTCTAACACTTGAAACATCGATCACTGATTCCATCAACTTATTTAAAGATGTAATAATAGTTAAATATTCCGTAAAAATGATTTGACGAATTAGCAACTCACGAACGCATTGTTTGCATATTCGACGATTTATCCGAAGAACGATCGAATTTGCGTCATCCACGCGACGCCATTAACGAAAAACTAATGATACGTCGTCCAATGGCAGTGAGCAGCTCTCGCGTTTAGTTTTGTTTATGTCCGTTGGTGTCGTTGATTAGTAGTGGCGTCTAAATCACTTCCGTTTTGAGAAAAAGTGATATACGCTCGTGGGAATTTCGTAGTCCAATGTTAAGCGCCTATAAGTCTGTCTCTCTTGCATATAACCTCAGGTTTATATCATAATTTCGCGTCTACCTTCAAAATCAAGCCGTTTGGAAAAAAATTGTTTTCCAAATGTTGAAAGTGGTGAAGGAAGTGATTGCCTCTTATCAGAAAAGCAAGGTTAAGTTGTCATTGCAGTGCATAGCGATTTTGTATTAACCCAAGTAGTACACAGACAAAGGATATCTATTTGGTATATAAAAAGGTATGTTAATTTCCGTCCAAATGATATCCTTTGGATTTGAATATCTTTTAGACATTCTTAAGATATCCAAATCCAAAAAGATATCATTTGGACGGAAATTAATATACCTCTTCGTATACCAAATAGATATCCTTTGTCTTTGTGCTGCTGTGAAGTTTTCAGAGAGTGGAGCGAGAGAGAAAGATGTGCTCTTCACTCGTTTGCCTCTCTTTCTCTCTCTCTCGCTCTCTCTTTGTTTCACTGACGGACGCAAAAGTTCTGCATTCGTAATGAGAATTTGGGCGGATATCGGGCTACGAATTCGCGGAATGCACAGTTATATTTTAGTAGTAGTAGTAATGTTTTTATAGCTTCACGGTTTACCATTTGTAGCTTTGTTTTGGTTTTGATTTGTTTGATTTGTTGGTTGTGTGAGCGAAGAACCATCGACCTTCTAATATTTTATTTTCAACTTCATTGTGCTTACTAAAATTCTCTAACAAAGAATCTTCATCGAAGTGCATTAATTCTGCTTTTCGGAAGTGAATATTGCGTGTTTAGAGATTGGAAGTGATGTGAATCGATGAAAAAAAAGTTGACTGCGGTGAAAAGGTCGTTTCTGTGGACAACAGTCTTGGTGATCATACTTGGAGATCGAAAAAAGTGAGTTTTAGCCTAATTTGCATGCTCCGACACTATTCAGCTCGTTAAAGTACCGCCTAGTTGCAACTTTTTTTTTATTCTGTCGCAAGGGGTGAATAAATTTTCAGTTAGACAGTTTTTTTAGTCGAGATAGTGAGTTCCGTCGTTAAAAAGATGGTTTTTTTTTTTCAGTATATATATATCCACCCTAACTTTTTCTACCCTATTCTACGCTTTACGGGGCTGAATACTAATTTTTCTTTTTTGCTCCCGAAGTCCTCTGCATATCGGCTTTCATTTTGTTTCGTCGAACACGCCCAACGTACCCAAATATTTACACTTTTTCAGTTATTACGCTTACACAGTGAACACAAAAACATCGATGGTGTGTCGTATGTTTGCTAAAAAAGTTCGATAACCAAAGTTACGACAGCTATCGTCATTTTCGTTGGTTCTGAAATCCTTTGTTTCCTATAATATTCTATCCAACTTTTTTAACACGAATGTCGATGGGTATATTCTAATTTTCTATCACGCTACACTATTAAAAATATTTTGTAAATTAATATATGTATTGGACATTCTTTTCCCGATACAATATATTAAATTAAATTTGATAATTATATTTTTTTAAAATTTATTAGCCGTTTTTGCCTTTTCGGCTTTAGAATAAATTTCATTTAATATACAGATATGTTGTAAAACTATATAATTTTATATTAATATTGATATTTTATTTATATAATATTAATTTTATATTTATATTCATATTTATATAAAATTAATATTAATATTAATTAATAAAAAAATTAATATTATTATAATATTGGAAATTATAATATAACGAAATCATCGATGTTATTTTTCAACACACGAATATAGGAAATCATAGTACAAAAAATCACCGGAAAATCTATACATAAAAGTTGGAATCGAATCAATCGACTGCAGTAAAGTAAGACAAAGGATATCGCCACAGATACGATTTCTTTTATATAAAATGATGATCGCGGCTCGACTTGTCTAGTTCCTATTTAAAATCAATAGACGAGAATATACGTATAGCAGACGCATAGTAAACGCAGGTAGAACGTATATAGATAGTATGAAAAAAAAGGTGAGAGGATCCGTCACGGACGATCGGCATTCTTAACCAGCTGAGCGAAACGAATTGACCTTCCCGATGAATTAAGCGACTAAACTGTATCTAATTTCCCGTGGAAATGTGCTCTACCTACCGCGCGCGTTGCGATCTCTCGTATCGATACCTACGATATGTTACCGTATTCACACACATATATATATATATATATATGTATATAGTAATAGTATCCGAGAATAGTAGCCCAGCACTGTATATAATAAACGTATAGTATAACCGAAGCGAGCGAAGGGTGCAGCGACCGGTGGTCTCTCTTGTTTCTTTTCGTCGGAGCTTTTGTAAGCAAAATATTATTATACACAGAGGACGAGAATAATGCAAGCTTCTCGCGGTGTTTCTACGTCGTCGTTGCGAAGCAGCGTAGCGGACTCGCGGCATTTTGCACGCTTCGTAACAGGCTCTTTAACTCCAGGACCTTCTCGGCTTCATGTCACTAATGGACGATGCGCCCAGGAAACGCCCCCCCGGCGTGCTTTCTGTACTATAATAACCATGATAAATACCTACCGTAGTGTGTGCCTTATATGAACCTATATTATATACCCTTTACTCTCGTTATATGCCGAGGATTTCTTCGAGCATTTGCCCCTACCTTAACATATCCATCGTTTCATAGATGATGCAAAGATGGCGGCCTGGTATGTATCCATAATACAATTTTCATAGTTACGAAAATGATATTAACTTATCATTTTACTTCCTCATAGAAGAAGTAAAATACAACTGATTGAGCTAAAATTTGACACACAAGTGAAGCTACAGCCATTCTTTGACTGTTGACATTTTTTCACGAATTTTACGCAGAAGTTTTTATTTTACAGCTTTTTGAATTTTTTCAACAAAGGACGTCCGGTCTCTATCTTTCGCTTAATTAACGATATTTTTTATGTCTTGTATGCACCTATATTATATACTTTTTACTCTCGTTATATGTCGAGGATTTCTTCGAGCATTTGCCCCTACCTTAACATATCCATCGTTTCATAGATGCTGCAAAGATGGCGGCCTGGTATGTGCCCATAATACAATTTTCGTAGCTACGAAAACGATCTTATCATTTTGCTTCCTCATAGAGAATACTTTGTTTGTAGTACTCTTAATGTTGTTCGAATTTGACCAAAATCGGAAAAGCGATTCGGATTTTATAGAGTTTTTAAATTTTCGAAAAATTCGCATTGTTGCCCTAACTTTATCAAAACATGAGACAACGAATTTAAATTTTATTAATGAAATCGGTACTATTTTGCGATGATTAGTACATAGTTTTGTTATAGTCTGTCTATAGCGATAAAATCGCTGGATTTTATACTAGTTTTCTTATATTTTTGTAATTTTCATAGATTGGCATTATAAATACATTTCTGAAGAGGGCTCTGACGTGAACCGAACCGTTACAATTGGAATTTTTTCATTTGATGGACCGTATCGTTGCCGAAACCCTTAACACCAATAATCTACAGCGGTCTAAACTTCTATCAACTAATCAATTAACATATCCCGTGCAGAAATTTTCCGGGGATTCCCGATTTACGATCGTATTCCGATCTGAATTTGTTAGGGATTTCCCAAAAATCGTGCACGGAGAAAAAATTATGGTATTAGTAACTATAAAGTGACAACTATTTATTTTTAGTTCTTCCAACTAACTTTTTTTTACTTACTATAACGACCAAATAGTTGCCATAACTATTTTCGCAGTTACGGTAACTATGAAAATTTAAAAAAAAAATTATTTCTGGGCGGCTGTAACAAAATTCGTTACAATTAAAAACCACCACATAGTGGCCATATTTCATGTGAAATAGAAAAAAAGTGTATCTTTTTAATTCTTTGCAAAACTGTTATAATAGGATTAGACAAAATGAAAATCTAGTTGTAATAATTTAGCCAGTTGATGTGCCATAACAAATATCAATGTGACCTTAATTTAAAAAAAAACCTTTTCAGATATTATCTAACTGAATGCACAATAAATAATGCATCGAGGAAGTGTTAGAAAAGCTGTTAAATCATAATTAATGTTTGTCAACTTTCCATAAAGCTACTTACTCAACTCATGCATAGTCGCAGTGACAAAACATTCGCCACTACGTAGGCGACACTATTTATCGGATCGTTGTAACTCAAGATACGAATCGTATAGACGACCTTCGTGAAAGAAATCGAGGTGAAATCAAGTCGGAGAGAAGTATCATGGCATTTTATTTATATATACAGTAGCTGATGCTATCAACCAGCGTTTTACTGTTTCTTGTGGGCGATCAAAAAAGTTAGCTTTCCCTCGCCAGCATAGTGAAACAAAGTGATATTAGATACATTGTTATTCTTTGAAGAATCACTTTGCCGCTCTTGCCTTTCGAGGCTGAAAAAAAAACCCATCAAATTCAATAATACATGTAAGTATAAAAATCAGAAGAATAAAAATTGAAAAATTGCCAATATATTTTCCCTAACATTTTTATAAACCGTAAAGAAAAAAATTTGTCAATGATGATTTTTTATTATTTCAACCGAGTAATTTAATTTGTATATAATACATATCGGAATTTTTCATACTTCGACCCTGACGAAAATAACATTTTTTATATACATTATGTAGCTCAGGATGAGGTGTGGAAATTCGAAGAAGGATGGGAACAAAAGAATAATGGATAATAAGTGTCGTTTTTGTAATCTAAAAATAGAGAATCTGGAACACATCTGTGAATGCGAGAAAATCAAAGACGAAATGAATACGAACAATTAAGGGATCTTTACAGTGTGAAAAAAAGATCGTTTTTTTTTGTTTTATCCATTAGTATATACGGTCAAAAACATTCTCTCAAATTTTTAAAGCGAAATTCGAAATACTTCGCTGGCATTCTTTATGGACCTGGCATCGTCGAATAGTCGTAAGTACACAATTTAAGTATATGAAATTTCTACACTCGAAACCTCAAACGCGTTTTTCTCGAAATGACATTTTTCAAAACGGCGGACATTCTTCAGGGACCAGTTTACAAGCGATCGTTTTCAAATTTTAGGAGAACATTTTTCACGCTACTTTTTATCGTGCTACGGAAGCTTTTTTTTAAATCTTTACATTTTTTTAAAAGAAAAACTGTCGAAAAAAACGGCTAAATTCGGTACTTTTTGTTCAAAGCGCCGCCATTTTGTCAATTTTGATTTTAAAAAAAGCATCCATAGCACGATAGCCAATCGCATACTAATTAATAATCCTTTGGGGTTTTTTTTTTTTTTTTTTTTTTTTTTTTTTTTTTTTCCAGATCAAATTTGCGACCCCTAGGATGTCCACCATGAGGCTATATTTTTCATCAACATTATTTTCAACAATTAAAAAAAATATTTAAACAATAAAAATCGTCGTATAAAAAATCATTTTCTGTCATTCATGATTACCTTAATGTGTCATAAAAAATTCAGATTCATCGGCGTATAGTAACCGTCCGAAAAAAAATCGTGAAAATAGGCTATTTTTGGGCCATCACACTGGAAATATCCCTTAAAAAAGATACCGGTGTATGAGTTATGTCAATATGTGAGGCAATATGAGCGAATGATTAAGCAGAAAGAGGATGCGAAACGAGTTTAAAAATGTGATATGGAAATAATTTTAGAGATAAGGTGATAAATGTATGAGGGGGGGGTGTGTAAAAACCCTAACGGGTATACCTGGAATAAAGAACTACTACTGCACTACATTATGTAGCTCTTCATAAACTGAACAAATTTGATCCTGGACATTTTTTATAGGACTGTTAATTTTCAAATTATTAACGAATAAAAAATATAAATCCCGAAAGATTCAAACTTTTAAAAAAATTCGTCGATCGGAAATATTTGTCGTAGCGCTGAATAAAAAAATACGTCTCTTCTTTTTCAAAATACGTTTTGATAAAAAATAGTCAAAATTATTGATAAAGGTCAGGGTGAAAGCACGAAAAATTTTAAAAAATGTAACGATAATTTCTGTATTACCCATTTGGCCTGATTATTCCATACATATATATTTCCGTGATTGATTCTACGTTTGCCCTATTAAAAATTCAATTAATTATCAATAGAACCTTTGTATTCATGAACCCATTTTTTTGTTTAAATCCGGATTTGAATGTCAGAGTAGGTGAATGTGACGGGCGGACGCAGCTTAATTAAATCTCCATGAATATAGATATACATATATAGATATATATATATATTTTAAACTTCAGCGTGCAGCAAAGAAATAAATTAATAAGCGGACGAATTAATTACGTCGGAACATGTAGGTAAAAACTCGTGTCCTCTTCTTTTTCAAAATACTTTTTGATAACAAATTGTCAAAATTATTGATAAAGTCGTGACGAATTTTGTTTTTAAATTTTACGATAATTTTTGTATTCCCCATTTGGCCAGATTTTTCCATACATATATTTCCGTGATTGATTCTACGATTGCCCTATTAAAAATTCAATTAATTATCGGTAGAACCTTTGTATTCATGAACCCATTTTTTGTTTAAATCCGAATTTGAATGTCAGAGTAGGTGAATGTGACGGGCAGACACAGCCTAATTATATACCCATGAATATAGATATACATATATAGATATATATATATATATATATACATATATATATATATATATTGTAAACTTCAGCGTGCAGCAAAGAAATAAATTAATAAGCGGACGAATTAATTACGTCGAAACATGTAGGTAAGAGCTCGTGTTGGCCGCAGAGGAGAGCGCGCGCGCTATACACTCGGTGTGGAACGATTAAGGCCTACCCTAATCAACGGGATAACGATCTGAATGCGGGTTACCGTCGGTCTCAGTATGTATCGCGTATTTGCATTTATCGTGTACATACGCGCGCGCGATCACAACTGAGTGAGTGGGACATGCGGGCCGCTGCTATTGCTGGTATTGCTGTTGATGATCAGCGCGTTCACTTCTGCGGTTGGTCTCTTCCACCTTGTACGTCCACATCTTGTGTGTATACGTACACGAAACTGCGCGAGTAACTAATTTAATGGCACCAAACATGCACATTATTTGCATAATTACACAGCTCGATGAACACTCATTTCTAATTTCTTCAAGCCTTCGAGACACGAAGTACAAAAGTCCTGTGCGCGCTTCTACATGTTTTTATATGCATAGCGGCGGAGTAATAGCGATATTAGAATGGGGGAGTGGTTTTTAGTGAACGTTCGGTTACACGAATGGTCGACAGTGGCACTGTAAAATATCCCAAATGGCCGTCGTCGAGCATTCGATTTAAATCGATTTTTTTTTAAATTTTTTACCATTCAAATCATTAATACTTGTTTCTGCTTTTGTTAAAAGAAATCGTTGAAGGCTTCGGGGACATTTATTGGGTGGAGGTCAAAATACCGAATGACCAAAATAGCGAACGGTTAAATTAGCGAGAGTCTGCTCGCCGGGTTCTCTGGCTCAATACGTGTAAAAATGTAGATCATCGAAAATCATCGAAAACAACATCAGAAAGTAACCTCAAATACTACAACACATGGGCCGGAGAGCCCGGTGACCAAATTAAATCGGAAGGTAAAAGTGAGGAATAACAATAAACAATACACAAAAAACACCTTACAGGCAATAAAGATCTGACACACACAGTATTATTCAATAAATCACTGAAGAGGACCCAGACCAGGGTCGAAACGTATAATTAAAGAGAATTCTTTATTAAATGGGGCCGCCAATAGCCGACTAACCACCAAATCATTATAATAGATATAGTTTATGCGGCATATCAACTAATAATTGAATAATAGAAAAACAAAATAAAAATTGATCATTTTTCCTGATGGCTTAATCTCCCCTATGTTTTTCGGGTATTGTGCCCATTGTACCCTACGGGTTGGGCACAATGAGCTATTTTCAGATATATTTTGAACCTAAGTTTTCATGCATCCTTGATAGCTTAAAACTTATTATTGCAAGCTCAGTGTGTGGCCAAAGATTGAATAGAATCGATGGAACGTCTGTCCTAACATATTGTGCTTTTAATAAAAGTACAGACGAATCTAAGTAAAAAGTGACTCACGCCGATAAATGAAGAACTGTTTTGTGCATCGAGCTCAAATTTGGCACACAAGTGTAGCAGCAGACCCTCTTCAACTGTAGCAATTTTAGACAAAATGTGTGCGAAAATTTTGATTTTATGCTGCTTTGAATTTTTTTTAAAAAGGAGCTGCGCGCTCTAACTTTCGTAAAATTTAGTCTATTTTGCTAAATAGTTGGTTATAGGAGCAGGTGCACTCAATGTTGTTTGATATTGAATTTGGCTCGAATCGGTAAAGTGGTTAAGATTTTATGGAATTTTGAATTTTTCAAAAAATTTACATTATCGCTCTGTTGTAACTTTTGCAAAACTTGAGATAGCCAGCTTAAATTTTGTATATAAATGAAACAATATTCAACCATTATATATGTACAATTTAGTGACGAACGGTGTGAAATTTTTGATTTTATGGAATGTTGAATTATTTTTAAAAATATTCATTATCACATTTACTTTCGGAAACGCTCCAATAATAACGAAATAACGGAATAACGAAACAGAAAAAGCAAATTCACAATATGTTTATTTATCTAATTAAAACAAGGATGCAAAGTGGAACCTTGCATATTGCTTCCTCATTATTTTTCCCTTTTTACAAAGTTTCCTCTATGAGGAAGCCAAAATTGAATAACATACTTCCTCATAGAGGTAGTTTTGTGAAAACCGAAAAATAATGAGAAAGCAATGTGCAAGGTTCTACTTTTTTTGCTATTACTTTTTCAAAAAAATTTAAAAAATTTTTATTTCATTTATTTAAAATTTTATTTAAAAAATAAACTTATAAATAAATATATATAATAAATAATAATTGTAATTTTTAAATTAATTTTAAATTAATTAAAAAATTTAACAATAAATTTTATAAAAAAATAAACACTTAAATTTTATTTAAAAAATAAAATTTAAGTGGCGGATTTTTTTTTTCGTTCCTTTCATATACTAGATTTTTTTTTCGAAGAATTGGCAGTGCATTTAGTGCAACAGGAAAAATATCATCAATATATACATATATATTGTTAAATATGTTGGATCGTATATCTGTAAGCGAGAACTGATTGAATAAGGGAATGACTGGTGGGAAAAGATGCCGAGTAAGTGTAGAAGCACCAGCAACTCTCAGGAAGATTAGTCAACCTGTTTACGGTCTGACTATCGCGGGCGTTCCTGTTAATTATAAAAATTGGCGGTCAGTTGGGGCTAATGGTCGGATCTTGCGGTGTCCGGGCACGAGAGCAGAAAAACTCGTAAGGTTTTTCTGAACTTGACGAGAGTTTGTGCGCTGCTGCCGCGGGATTCAATAATTTCGTCACGGATACGCTCGTGTCCGTGTTGAAGTCGATGGGTTGGCGTATCGCGATCGAATCCTTGTGTACTACAACGTAGCGTGGCTTATTGGCCCTCTGCCGGACGACACTCAGAGATAGCTCGTGCTTCATCGGGATAAACTGTGAATAATTCGATTCCACTTCCACCTCGTGCTCACTTCTGCTATCTTTCCTCTTGTCGACAGACTCGTTCCCACACCCTTTCATTACTATGTCATTTCCTACCTTCACCTTTTGCCTCTCAACACTTCTTTTTTTTTCACCGAAAGAAAGTAAAATGAACTTGAAACGATCGTTAAATCATCTGTAGACTTTAGACGATTTTAGCTGGAATTTATTAGTTTTAAGGAATTTGGTAAAAATAATGTAAAAAGCCGTAGAAGTATATAAAGGGTATATTTACTTTCACATGAACGTCAATAAATTATTATTTATTATTTATCAGGTTTATTTCTACATGTAAACATTTGACTTCATGAATATGGAATTTTTCTGAAAATGTTTTAAAATATTCGTGGTAGAATAATGACAGAAACAAATCTAAAAGAAATAGAATTGTCGAGGGAAAAAATATCAGTGGATAAAACAATCGATAATACATTAATATAAATGCGAAGGTATTATGAGTGAACAATTGAACATAATTCTCCCAATTCTGTCTCACTCTTTCAAGACTCGGATAGGATTAGAAAAAAAAAGTACAATAATATATCCGGACAAACAATATACATATATTCATCCGGACGCAAATTGTAATGTTATTTAACAGAATAAACGTGATCAATAGGCGTTGTTCATGCCAATCGTACTTTGGCAATAAAAGTTGTAACACATTCAAAAAAGCATGTCAGGTGCAGGGGAGGGGGTTGAAGCCCAACCCCTTAGCGAGGCTACGCCCCTCGACTCCACACAGCCGTACGCACGATGACTCGTATCTACTATATTCCAATTTTCACCAAAAAATACAGAATTTGGAAGTTTTCGACCGCCATCTTGAATTTGGCAAATCTGATGACGGATACGTAATCAGCGCCCTCGAAAATCCCTACCTGCAAAATTTCACGAAAAATCAGAGACTTCGGAACTTTTCGAGCGCCATCTTGGAACCGCCATCTTGAATTTGGCAAATCTAATGACGAATTCGTAATCAGCGCCCTCGAAAATCCCTACCTACAAAATTTCACGAAAAAATACAGACTTCGGAAATTTGCGAGCGCCATCTTGGAACCGCCATCTTGAATTTGGCAAATCTGATGACGGATTCGTAATCAGCGCCTTCGAAAACCGCTACCTACCAATTTTTACGAAAAAATACAGAATTAAAAAATTTTCGTCCGCCATCTTGAATTCGGCAAATCTGATGACGGATTCGTAACCAGCGCCCTCGAAAATCCCTACCTACCAAATTTCACGAAAAAATACAGATTTCGGAAATTTTCGAGAGCCATCTTGAAACCGCCATCTTGAATTTGGCAAATCTTATGACGGATTCATAATCAGCGCCCTCGAAAATCCCTAACCATTGTCGCAAAAAATACTGAGTTCAGAAAATTTCGTCCGCCATCTTGAATTCGGCAAATCTGACAACGGATTCGTAATCAGCGCCCTCGAAAATCCCTACCTACCAAATTTCGTGAAAAAATACGGAATTCGAAAATTTTTGTCCGCCATCTTGGATCCGCCATTTCGAATTCGGCAAATCTGAGGATGGATTCGTAATCAGAGACCTCAAAAACCCTCGTATACGGCGTAACACGCGAATCCCATCGAACAAGATAGTTGTGTCCGGGTAAGCGAAAATACAAGAAAATTTTTATCCTCATCAGCCATCTTGAATTTCATAATTATTACTTATAGATTTAGAAAATTAGGGTCCATGGACGTGAAATCTTGGCCTCCCAGTTCGCCCCAATTCTTGTGAAATGAATTCTTTGATTTGTCCAGATGAAAAAGATTTTTCTGCGTCAAAATTTCGACTTTTCTTTTTTAACCACAAAATTATACAACCTATAGCCCCGTGCGTAAAAACTCCATAATGCATAAATCAAATTTTCATGAAACAGAGACACGAAGAGTTGAACTTTAGAGATAGCAATGTGTACCAAAAAAATGTTTCTCATTGCAAAGAACTGAAAATGTCATTGAACAAAATATTTGAGTCGAAAATTTTTGTACAGCATCCGTTAATATTGAATGACAAAAATATTATAGAATCGATAATCGAATTAAAGTGTTATTTTATACCAGTTTGTCGCTGCTAATCGAAACGCCGATCGCTGTAGTCGAAGAAAAACTCGGGACACGAGCTAGCGACGTTCAAGGTGGTCCCTCCATTTTTTTTTCACTTTGTATCCCGAGGATCTTTACAGTGGTTTATACACAGTCCTGTAGCCGCAGCCCGTGGCAGTGGATACAGAAGAAACGGCAGTGTAAATCGCTCTTCTGGCTCGGAGCTCGTTAGGCTAAAGAAGTGAACGGAAGTCGCTTCGCTTCGACCATTCCCGAACAATGCGCTCTTGGATGACGTACACAGTTTTATATCCGCTCTTTGCTCGATACACTTAAGACTTATTCCAACTTACCAGTCTACACGCATTAAATATGTTAAATAATCTCGTGGCAATAAACTAATTCAAATGAGATAGAAAATTTAATCCTGTCGCAAAAATAAAGAATTATTATGTACACTAAACTCAACAATGACAAAACAACAAATTAGTTAATTATTTTTATAACGAATTAATTTTTTAAGGACTCTCATCTGCAATCGATTAAAAATTGAGAGTTTGACATTTTTTTAAAATTTTTTATAAATCTTCCTCTATGAAGTAAATTTGTAAAAAGTAAAAAATAATTTGTAAGCAATTTGCAAAGTTCTACTTTGCAGCTTAATTTTGTATTGTCATCCACCATATTACTTACCCCATTATAAATGACTGAATTCTGAACTCGGATTCGTAATCAGCGGCCCCAAAACCCTCGAAGGGTCGATTTCCACCTGAATTGTCATGTGGTTTCTAGAAAATTACGTTTATTCGGTAAAAACAGATGGTTTTTTAAACGATTGTAAGAAACACCGAAAATATTTAGGGGGTTTTACCCCCATGACGCAGTATGTTGTAAGTGTAATTGTTATCCTTAACGTAGCTATATTATCGAATAAAAATTATAAACTGGGAAAACTAGATATTAAGTTTGAAAGATAATTCATATATTATAATAATTAATGCTAGTCGTTTATATATAGATTATATATTGTGGATTCCAAACCAACTCGATGAACATCTGACCTTTCGTATTGCACTTATTTCTATTACACTGACTTGAACCACCCCAAAAGCGTCCAAGAAGTAATTTAAAAAAATGTTTAAAAAAAGTGAAAAAAAGAAAAAATGCTCCATAACAAAAAAATTAGAAAAAGTTCGCCAGAATTTAGATTTAAAAAAATTATACCGTTGACATTTATACAGATAAATTGAATCTTCAGTCGTTGTTTTCAATTCACTTATTTAGTTAATTCAACACATTATATTGCCATTTTGACCACTTTGAAAAAAATTTCATTTCGTGTTTTCAATGATATTTTTCTCCGAGTGCATTATGAAAAAAAATTTATTAAAAATAATCAACGATGGCAATTAATATTCTGCTAGTGACAAAATAACTTGTGGTAAATGGTAAGAATAAGAAATAACATACTGTGTGATGTGTATGAAAAATTAGAAAGAGGTTGCCAAAGTTTTTATTTTTTTTTTTTTTATTTGTAAGGTTGACATTGATACAATTCCATTATTTAGTTAATTCAATACAACATATTGGCATTTTGACCACATTTATAGTTGATACAAATACAAGATACTTATCTCAATTATTGGCTTTCAAAAAAATTTCATTTCGCGTTTTCAATGATATTTTTCTCCGAGTGTATTACGAAAAAAAATTATTAAAAATAATCAACGATGGCAATTAATATTCTACTAGTGAGAAAATAACTAGTGGTAAATGGTAAGAATAAGAAATAACATACTATGTGATGTGTATGAAAAATTAGAAAGAGGTTGCCAAAGTTTTGATTTTTTTTTAAATTTGTACCATTGACATTAATACAATTCCATCATTCAGTTAATTCAATAGAACATATTGGTATTTTGACCACATTTATAGTTGATACAAATACAAGATACTTATCTCAATTATTGGCTTTCAAAAAAATTTCATTTCGTGTTTTCAATGATTTTTTTTCTCCGAGTGCATTACGAAAAAAAAATTTATGAAAAATAATCAACAATGGCAATTAATATTCTACTAGTGAGAAAATAACTAGTGGTAAATGGTAAGAATAAGAAATAACATACTATGTGATGTGTATGAAAAATTAGAAAGAGGTTGCCAAAGTTTTGATTTTTTTTTTATTTGTACCGTTGACATTGATACAATTCCATTATTTAGTTAATTCAATACAACATATTGGTATTTTGACCACATTTATAGTTGATACAAATACAAGATACTTATCTCACTTATTGGCTTTCAAGAAAATTTCATTTTGTGTTTTCAATGATTTTTTTTCTCCGAGTGCATTACGAAAAAAAAATTTATGAAAAATAATCAACAATGGCAATTAATATTCTACTAGTGAGAAAATAACTAGTGGTAAATGGTAAGAATAAGAAATAACATACTATGTGATGTGTATGAAAAATTAGAAAGAGGTTGCCAAAGTTTTGATTTTTTTTTAAATTTGTACCGTTGACATTGACGCAATTTCATTATTTAGTTAATTCAATACAACATATTGTTATTTTGACCACATTTATAGTTGATACAAATACAAGATACTTATCTCAATTATTGGCTTTCAAGAAAATTTAATTTCGTGTTTTCAATGATATTTTTCTCCGAGTGCATTACGAAAAAAAATTTATGAAAAATAATCAACAATGGCAATTAATATTCTACCAGTGAGAAAATAACTAGTGGTAAATGGTAAGAATGGTAGACATGGTAAATTTTGCCCTTCGGCACAATCGAGTCATGTTAAACTATCTTATTTACGTATAAATAACATACTGTGTGTATAAAATAACTCTATGTAACCAGTATCAGCGGGATAGGCATTGCGCGGGTGTTTACTCGGCTCATAAAGTGTTTGGACTTGGTGCGTATGGTTGAGTTGCGTTGGTGCGTGCGTTCATGGCACACGCGCCGCGTGCCGCCACGTGGGAAAAGCAACGAGTTGGCCACAGGCCCCGTTCATTCGCACATAGTGCATATACAGGTACTGCATATGTAGTATGTATAGTGCAATGACGGCAACGATTACAACGTGTCACATCCGGCGTCTGTTAAATTAATACCACCGTCGACGCCAGAGGGATGCTGAATAGTTAATATCTTTCTTGCTTTCCTGACTTTAGTTACCGCTGTGTCACACATGAACCGCAGCTGCAAGCATATGAGCTACCGCACCTTATGTATGGCTTATTGCGCCAAGATCCTGTGGTACCAATAGATTTAATCCATCGTCATACACATGCAATATTTCAATTATTTATCTCCACTATAAGTCCGCACAAATTATTAATTCTTAAACATTTGTCAACTTTAGCTTTTTATTCGAGTACTATGCACGAATCGTGCGTTCATATTCTGTATTATTATTATATGTAGTTATGTTATTATTAGTAAATCGGAAGTGCTCGAAATCGAATATTTTATCGACAGTTTTAAACATTTTTCTCAAGTATGCCTGGCAAAAATAATATAAATAATAAAAAACGATATAAAAATAAAATTGTATCGTTCCGAGTACGGATTTTGGTTTGCGGATTTACGAAATAAATTTACAATCGAAATCTTATATGTTTCCTCGATAATACATAATATCCTAGATAATACAATTTTTGTATTAAATTTAATAATAAAAATATACGATCGTAGGTGTAATAATAATATTAGATTCGTTTGAAAAAAAAAATTTCATCCACAAATCTTTGGATTCAAATATTTATCATATGCAAGATTAATTATGATAGACTTCCTATAGCTGTGAAACGATGAGAAGAGAAACGAGTCGATCAGCATGAAATTATTGTATAAATGATAGAAAACTGTTTAATTTATAACAGGATTTTACGATAGATTATGATAATTCTTTCAGTCTAAACACGTACAATTTATTCCGATATACTTTCTATAATTGTCAGACGATAGAAAATGATAGGATCATATATATTTACGATAGACCATAAACGGATAAAAATTTACAAGTGACCAAACGTAATTTCGATATAAAATATTATTTATTTTTACCAAGGATATTTAATCACAGAAAACACAATTTTCAAATATTTTCATGGCTAAAAGAAATAGACGTTTGCTTTTACAGAATTCGTAGAAACTACATCCGGTCGAATTTAATCTGAAAAAAAAAAAAAAAATAAATTGATCATTTGGATCGCAAATTTAATGAATATAAACTATGACAATTGTTAAGCTTGTATTTCGCAATTATATTATCACTAATTATTGTGATAATATAATTATCACTATAATTAGTTATATAATATTATCACTAATTATAGTGATAATATAATTGCGAAATAAATAGGCATGATAATTACATCATGCCTATTTTTTTTTTTTTTTTTTTTTTGCAATATTTACAAAAAATGTGTCCACCCGTATGAACATGAAACACGGCGCCAATAACAGTTAAGGACGCATTTTGCATTTCCCGCGCAGAAAAAAATAGTCCCGGCAGGACTCCCCCCGGGAGTCCTGCCGGGAGTCCCTCCGGATTTCCGGTGAGACCCGTTCGAAGCTCGCGAGAGACCTGCGGAAGGCCTGCATGACCAATTTTCAATACATTCAATATATTGAAAAATGATCTTCAGAGGATGTTCTTGCGGCGTAGATATTACACACCACCACGGTCATTTCGTATAGGACGTCATAAAAGAAGAGAATATCAAAACCACTTCAGGTAAATGGGGATTCGGGAATCGATTAATCGATCAAATTATCTTCATCTTCTAAAAACTACATCGTACAAGTGAAAAAAAAACAGTGAGCAGCGCCCGTGGCGCCTAATTGGATTTAATATACAAATATGTTGTAAAATTCGAATAACTATATTACAAACCCAACTTGTATGAAGTGTTTAGTATACTATACATTAATTTTACAACATTTTTTTTGTATATTGATTAATATCTATATATTAAATTTAATATAGACATACCCGCAAAAAAAACTTCCCATACTTTATATTAATCCTCTTTTAAAAAGTTGGTGGTTCGAGATATATCGAAAATATCGCAGTCATTGTCAAACGTCAAAACTTATATAAAGAGACCGAATCCACTTAACCCTAGTTTTTATTAAAAAAAAATTCTAACACTGTATCCTTCTTATTATTTCCCTTTAGTGTGGCGTTGCATTCGCGTAACTAGAGATGTGAGCGGTAATTTTACCGTATTTTTACCGTAAAAAAACGGTACATGACCATTTTTTAAATTGCCACATTGGTAATAAAATCACATGGTCTCATCGTGACTTAAAATCGTGAATAAAAAAATGATACGGTAATTTTACCAAAAAATTTGCTACCGGTAATTTCACAACTATGTAGCCAAAGTTTACCATTTTTTACGGTAAATTTACCAACAAAATTTGTGACCGGTCAAATTTACGAGCAACTTTCGTGGCCGTATTTTCACAACACAAAGTTTGTAGAAAAAAAAATAACGGTAAAATACGGTAAAATGACCGTAAAAATACGGTACTTTTACCGTAATTTTTTTTTTCTACAAACTTTGTGTTGTGAAAATACGGCCACGAAAATTGCTCGTAAATTTGACCGGTCACAAATTTTGTTGGTCAAAGTAGCGTATTTTTACGGTCATTTTACCGAAAATAAAAATACCGGTATTTTCACATCTCTACGCGTAACCTAACCATCGCGACTAGTTGCCCCCGGGGCACATAGAATCGCTACATCGTGAAGCGAGGTGTCTCGAATTGTCCGAATAACCTCCCGAGGCGTCTCCAACAGGCGTAATTAATTTTCTTCATCCAATCCAGAGATTTATTGGTCACAGTTGGGTGCGACCAACGCTGTTATCGTGTTAGTGATTGCATGAACAAGCTACGCGGCCGGTATTGTTGTTGAGCTGCTCTCTTCAGTTGGTGGTCGACGCCACAACTTTTCTTGTATACACAGGCCAACGTAGGTAACGACGGGAGTGCAGCTAAGCGTGGTGTCAGTACAGCGAGGATAATGGCGTCCTTCGTATATACCAATCACACTCGCAATCCTCACAACGTGTCACTACGGAACAGTTAAATGAAACACAGAAACGTGTGCATATACAGGTAGAAGTGGAAGAATAATACAACCGGAGAAAGCACTAGCCGGAGGCTCATGCGAGAACGCGTGGCGAATCGTTAAATGAACAACGGCCATCAGCAGTGACTGCAGCGGCAGCAGCAACAGCAGCAGCAGCACCACTACCGGCACCAGACTTCCTCCTCCTCCTCCTCCTCTTCTATCGCGTTTATACAGGCTGTCTCATTCGAAATAGCTCGGCAATTTATGCTTGAAATATATGTGAACAACGAGGGGTCGTTCACTATATGCATGTGTATTATATTTTATGTACTATATATCGCGGAAATCTCTCGAACAGGTACATTGTTCCTCCGAATGAGGGCGCCTTTTACCAGTTGCAATCAAGATGGCGGAATTATAAGAGGGAAGTAAGAGCTAAGTGGAAATCACTTATTCCTAAAGCTCCTATTTTTTATATATATATTTTTTTTCAATAAAAAAAAGATGGCAGAATTCCACGGGATTAAATTATTATAATAGCGGTCGAAGCGCTCCAAACCTTGACAAATCTACGCTCAATTTTGCGTAGATCAAAGTTAAAGTTTGATCAAAATGACCCCAAGCGCAACTTGAAAGTAGATTTACTATTCTACCTAATTTTATGAAAATATATTAAAAATTGCCAGGGTTATGATTTTTTTAGTAAATTTTTTTTTTACGCATTGCCTCCTTTCTGATCTTTTTCGACATTTTGAAAATTCGATAAAAATTTTTTGCCATGATATTCTCATTCTGAAAGGTTTAAACTAACATCCTGCATTTTCATGAGTCGTTCGGAACGATACTGGGAACGCGGCAATCGTTTAAACATTGCTAGGTTCATTGCGGTGAACTATTGTACTATTTACGCTAAATACGTTAGCGGGCGACGCCTAGTAAATCTTTGTATGTGTCTGGAAAAAAATGCCATGTTTCCATTTTGGATCCCGATTACTATACGAATCTGGGAATGAGTACTATATTCCTTCCCGCGCTGCACATGCGGGAATTTCGGATTTATACCCTTAAGTAAGTATTAATTACTATAAAAATGATATGAATACCTTCAGAATAAATCACCCTATATATCTGATACGTAAAAGTTCATCTAAAGGTTAGTTCTTCCCATAAATTCTCGGAGTCATTAAGTGCATCACCTAATTCAGGTTATGCTGCAGTTTCTGACACTGCATGTATAACTTATGTCGACGCGTCAAAAACGGGGGACTGGCTGGTGTCACAAACTGCGACATACATGTCAGAAACTGGGTCCGCGACGGTGTCAGAATCTGCGACATGGAAGATTCTACAGTGTCAGTAACTCCGGCAGTAGACGACCATAATTAAAACAATAATTTAATTATTATGTCTTAATGATTTAACTTCGAAACCTGATGAATCTCATTCAGAAGGGTTCAATGTACACGTCAAAGGAATTTTTATTCATTTTCATAATAAAACGCGTTCGTAAATAATAGAAAACCGGACCCGCGGTTCTACAGATGTCAGAAACTGGGCCGTTTACCTTAGTGGAAATCACTTATTCCCAAAGCTCCTATCTTTTATATTATTATCTCAATAATTATTTATTTTTAAATGGCGAAATTCCACGCGTTTGAATTATTATAATGGAGATCAAAACGCTCTAAATCTTGACAAATCTACGCCGAAATTACTTTAAAATGGCAAAATTGAAAATTTGTCATTTCTGCCAACGTTTTATTAATTTCTTCAATAAATACCTTAGAATATATTCAACCCCAATTTGGTGATTATTTCTAAGAAAAATTCTTAAAATACTACGAATGAGAATGATATAAATGAATGCACGTCAATCAGATATTCGTTATAGGTAAGTACTTGTCCTACACAAGGCACTTTAATTCATAACGAGGGTACACGCCGTCGGGTTGCTTTAGCGGCGGTTCCTCAAGCTAACGACGAGCCACGTAAAAGATGCTGCTTCGAGAAACGCACTACTCGATGATGGTGGTCCAAGGTTGTTTCGTTCCATGTTTTAAGGCGTTGATGGCGTATCGAGCGCATCAGTGCCGCCGAGATGGAAGCTCATTGTTCGGCTTGTCACGCGAATTCAACTGGGAGCGCGTCAGAATGGACTATGTGGATGCTACTGCCGCTTCCTTGGGCTCCCCGAGATATTCTTTCGGTCCACACAATTCCAGGACGTCGATCATCAACGTGGAATCAATTAAATATACACATTAAGTATATACCTTTATACCTACAGTATCGTTTACATTTTTCACGCTCTATTCTATTGTACATAAATCTTTTGGCTCTAAGCGTGTTATTCTATACATTTGTAATTTAATAAACTTCTAATTTTTTTTTCTTATTAGTTTTGAATCTCGTTATTGATGATTGTAATACTATGAAGCGTAGAGTGAACAAAGGAGTTTGGGATTTTTATAATAATGCTTGACAAGGAACTTATGCTTTTTTTTCTTAAGTTTTCATTTTTGTTAACAAGATGACGGAAAAATAAAAAATCGAATAAAAAAATAATAGATCATTAATTTTTATATACGATAAAACTGATTATTTTACAATTAAATAAATAAAACCGTAGTCCAATAAACAAATTGAATCTAAAAAAAATGTATAATTGTATTTTTACATCTAGGATTAACAAAAAGTACATTCTCTAATATCTAATAAAAAATTTGTTTGTCAAATAAATTACTAAATCAACTTTTCGAAGACTGTTAATTTAATATCTATTTGCATAAATATAGAGCGAATGAAGGAGTTTCGGATATTTATAATAATTTCTTTTTTAACTTGGTAATGCTTGATAAGGAACTTAAACATTTTTTTATTTTTCATTTATTGTTAACAACATGACGGAAAAATTGGAAAAATCGAATAAATTAATTTTTATATACGATAAAACTGATTATCATACAATAAAGTAAGTGAAACCGTAGGCGAATAAACAAATTATATCTAAGAAAAATTACAATTTAATTTTTACTGAAATTTAAAAAAATGAAAACCGTTTTGTCATATAAATTATTAATACAACTTTTGCAAGACTGTTAATTTAATATGTAATGATTACAATCAATTTTTTATTAGATCTGTTTGTATGGATATTAAGCAGAATCAAATATTGTTACATATTTAAGGATGTCGACTGTTTCACATTAGTCAAATCAGTACTAAATTTTTGTAATTGTTTCATTAAAGTTTAATGCATTAAATAACTGTGGTGGACCATTGATTTGTATTGAAGCATGTACACTTAACCGAGAGAAAAATGAATAGTGACGGATTTGCATAAAGATTAACTGATTAACGTTACTTTCCGATGGAATACATTTTCGTTCAGTTTTTTCCATGAATAATCTATAATTTTTTGCCAATTTTGATGAGTGATGGCTCATTTTCTTTTGTAAAAGATGCTCTACAAATTGACCGGCTAGATATTTGATATTATTGATCGTTTAATAATTGTAGCTATTTGTTTATTAAAGTATTTTGATTTTTCTTAAACAATAGGCTATGATTATTAAACGATCAATGATATCAAATATCTAGCCGGTCAATTTGTAGAGCATTTTTTAAGAAAGAAAATGAGCCATCACTCATCAAAATTGGGAAAAAATTATACATTATTCTTGGAAAAAAATGAACGAAAATGCATCCCATTGGAAAGTAACGTTAATTAGTTAATCTGTATGCATATCCGGGACTATTAATCTTTCTCTGGGTTAAATGTACATGCTTCAATTCAAACTATTCTCTACTATTGTTATATAAGAGATCTTTCCAGCGTGAAAAAAAAATCGATTTTTTTTTCGTCTTATCCATTAGTATATACGGTCAAATTCTCAAATTTTTAAAGCGAAATTGGGTTTACTTCGCTGGCATAATTTATGGACCTGACATCGCCGATTAGTCGTAAATACACAATTTAGGTATATGAAATTTCTACACTCGAAACTTTAAACGTGTTTTTCTCGATACGACATTTTTCAAAACGGTGGACATTCTCCAGGGAACAGTTTTCAAGCGATCATTTTCAAATTTTAGGAGAACATTCTTCCCGCTACTCTCTATCGTGCTATGGAAGCTTTTTTTCAAATCTTCCCATTTATTAAAAAGAAAAACTGTCGAAAAAAACCGGCTAAAATCGTTACTTTTTGTTCAAACCGCCGCCATTTTGTCAATTTTGATTTTAAAAAATCCTCCATAGCGCGATAGCCAATCGCATACTAATTAATAATCCTTTGGGTTTTTTTTTAGATGAAATTTGCGACCCCTAGGATGTCCACCATGAGGCTATCTTTTTTATCAACATTATTTTCAACAATTATAAAAAAATATTTAAACAATAAAAATAGTCTTATAAAAAATCATTTTCTGTCATTCATGATTACCTTAATATGTCATAAAAATTTCAGATTGATCGGAGTATAGTAACCGTCCGAAAAAAAATCGTGAACATAGGCTACTTTTCGGACCGTTAACTGGATAGATCCCTTAATGCATTAAACTTTAATGAAAAAATTATAAAAATTTAGCTCTGATTTGACTAATGTGAAACTGTCGAACATCCTTAACCCTTTGGTCACTGAGCGACCCACCTGTTTTCGATCAGATTTAAATGTTTTAAACTCATTTCTAACAATAATTAATGACTTCCTTTAATTTTGGAAACGAACAATGTATGGCTCAAAGGGTTAAGTAAATTAAGAGGCAGAGAGACTGATGAGACGTTTTTTTTTTTTTTTTTTTTCTAATGCAGGTCCAGAAGTGTCCAGAAGCAAGCGATCGGACCACCGGGAAAGTCATCGGCTCCCACGCGGTCGAGAGGCTACACCACACTTCTATTCCACGCCATAGCGACGAAGCCGGCATTCTTCGAGACGTTTTTCATCTCTTCTCCGGGCGTTGAATTAGTGCGAGATCGAGAGGCGAGAAGCCACCGGGATCTGCCGCGATGCTTCCACGCTTCGTGGACCACTATACCGACAAAAAGCATATCGCGTCCTGCCAAACTCCTTTATTCTATAGCGACGAGCGACGATTGCCTCTAACCTTTTACCACGATCGATGATCGACGAACCCAATATTTGCGGCCGCGTTCTCTTGATCGCGGTTTCGGCGTTTCTACCACTTTATATATTTTTGACGTGGTTCGCCAAACAAGAGAAAAAACACAATACGCAAAAAAATTGTTGGAACTGATCGGCATCGATTGTACTTTCGCACGCCCACAATCTTCTTTTTTTACAATTGATTCAAGTGACTCTGATAGGTTGTTCGTTGGATTGAAACTGTAGATTTTTTTCTTAATAATGTCAGTCATAAATTTAGGGGTAAAAATTTTTTTGATTATTTTGAAAAATGCGTGGAAAATTACGTATTTTACACCTAAAAAATATTCGGAAGTAGATTTGCAATTTTCTAAAATTAGATTAATTTCTGAAAAATATTTATAGGTATTCAAATAAATTAACAAATTATTTTCACTTGGAAAAGAAGTTAACTTGACGGGTGATTTGAGCTGATTTAATTATTTTACTTCAAATTAATGCATTTTACTTATTATTAACTAATTATAAATTATTCGCGGTGGAAATGATTTTTTTTTTCGTTCTACATAAACTTGTTTTTTTCGCACACTATGGCGCGGTGATCTAATATTTAATCCCCATTTTCACACTTTGTGAAGTACAATTTTGTACAGTACTCGTTGGAAAAATGTTTTCTTTACTCGTGTGATTGCAACACTCGTCAGAAAAAGTTTTACCGCATTTGTATCGTAATATACTATTAAATTCATCAAGAATGCACCGAAGAAGTGTCATGACAGTATTATAAAAATTCCTGATTTTGTTTAAATCGATGTTAAATTGTTCTTTCATATCCTTGATTGACGTGCAACATGCAAATAGGATAAAGCTTTAAAAACGTACTAGTATGTAATTTCATAAAGTGTTTAATAGAATAATATGTTGACATCGTGAAGTTTTTATAGCAAACTTTGTAGTGGTTATGTTTCGTTATACGAGTGCAGTAAAACTTTTGATGAGTGTTACAATTACACGAGTCAAGACAAAGTTTTTTCCAACGACAATTGTACAAAATTTCACTTCACAAGGTGCAAAAATGAGGGTTTTGCGCACGTCAAGCGTGCGTAAAACGTCCATTATCACACCGAATGAAGTTAAAATAGTCCTTTACTATTTTACTTCATTTTATTTTATTTATTTACATTTTAATTTTATTTACACTGTTAGAAAAGATTGAAAGTTTTTATTCATAATCTCGTCATCGAAATTTAATATACAATTGTGGTATAAAATTCACGTACTTTTCCAGTAAAATTAAAGTAAATTATTGAATGTGCTGTACCATACATTAATTTTACATTACACTTGTATACTAAATTAAATAAACTAGTTTATAAATAAAAACTTCCAGTAAAAGTACAATTTGTGAAAATGGGAAACGCTGTAAAAAAATCTATTTGAAATTTAGTGTACTTTTACTGGAAGTTTTCTTAACTCAAGAACATTTTCTTAATTCGTATGACTAAAGCATTTGTCCTCGGCTCTTGCAAACTCACACTCGTCAGAAAAAATTTTACCGCCCTTGTGTCGTAATATACTATTAAAACGTCCTGGTAATTTGAGCAAAAAATTCTGTTACAGTTCAGGAAAGACACTTGCATTTTGCGCAGACAAATTGCTGGACATGTTAAAAAATGTCAAGATTTCCCTTGATTTGTGTCTGTACAACCTACCGGATGTTATCGATCATTATTAGAGTAAATTGTGACAAAATTGAATAATCATTTCAACAAATAGTCAACCGTTGGGTAAATGGTGGTGAAATGATTTGCAATTTGTCGGAGTTAATGACGCGTGTTACGTTGATTATATTCCTAATACGAGACACAGCCTGAGGGACCGAAGGTAGGGAGAGTTTCGTCCACGACGAAGAAAGGACTCTGTCGAGCTGTCGAGAGAAAGAGGGTATATAGTACGAGGTACCAGCAAAAACGGAGAAGAGGCGGGACCGTCTGACGAGCTGGTAAGTGGCTGTGAATAATTTAATAGATATTGCGTTCCGTCCTCTGGCTTTTTTACCTCATCTCATACTCCTGCGTTTCTTTCTTTCTGGCAGTGGCCGGAACCCCCATAGTCTTTACATCTAAGCGCGACCGCGAAACTTTGAAACGTCCATTCATTTTTTTTTCTTTTTTTCGTCTCAGCAATTGTAACTACCCAATATATCGTCAATATTGCTTTGTAATTCCGATCGCGTGTTTTCTACTATGAGAATACGTGCCAGATGTAGTCTCGGACTTTTGCTCAGGTTTTACTAATAACGTAGCGAAATAAGGGATCGAATAAAAAAAAAATAAAGTTTCGGCAGAATACATCGAATATTCGGGTAAGTGAATTATTTATTACCGACAACGGACGTTACAGTTAATCGTCAGAGGCAGTTAAAGCATCGAAACATATCATAATCATAGCCTCGTTGACTACGAGCCCCTAATTTTTCAAAGTTACAACGAAAAGTTGAACCTGGAGAATCGAAGCTATATTATTTTTACGTAACTTTATCGAGTTCTGGTACTGAAAGAAAAAAAATTGGGAAATACCGAAAAATTCATCCCTTAAACCGTGTCTAAATTATTCAAGAAACTGCGAAAAGACTATTGACTATCTTAGAAAATCTAATTTGTACAACCTCCTCTAATAATTTATCTAGGTATATTATACTTTAAAAGACTCGAAATAAATAAAATAAAAAAAAATAAAAAAAACATTTCCATAAAGTCAATGAAACAAACTCAATTCACAAATTTCCTTGAAATCAATGGAAACTTTTTTCATGAGGAACTTAAAAAAAAATCTGTGTAATCAAACGGATTGCGCGAATTTCAAAGTTCAGAAACGTGAGACGAAATTGAAAATATATGTGGAGCCCTCTTTAGCCTACTGCAACCTTGTTTACGTTCATTCTCCTGTTTAGCATTTTATGTCCCGTGGCGATGTTCGCCCATTGGCTTAAAAACTCAGCACCTGTTCCGCCCCTTTTTGGACTGTTAACGAGATTCTTAAACTGCGCCTCGACCAATCGAGAGGTTTTATTGTATACACTTATCTACAAAGTACATCCATTCTCAAGGAAAAATAAATGTTATTAGTCATAAAAAATAATTAGAAATGTCAAATGAAGCTTTTATCAAATTTAGTCCACAACATGGTGATCAACATATTTAATAGTTACGCCAAGGTCGTAAATGTTGCAAAGGCATAACATTTTTTACTATCGGAAAATAATTCACTTAAGCAATCATTTTGAATGCTGAAACCATTTAACGACATATTTGTAAAATAAATTATATCTAATGAATATATCTTTACCAACTCTTCCTCATTAACATTAAAACGAAAAAAATGCTTATCTTTTATATTGAAATATTTTTTGTAGATGGCATCGAGTGGAAAAATGGTGAAATCCAAGAAAGACTGAAGATAACCTTAATATATATAAATAATTATTGAAAAATTAATACATCAAAAATTTACGAATTGTTATGTATTTCTAAATGTACTGTAACGTCGCAAAATTGCGCGTTACAATAATTAATGTCGTCCTCCTCGCTCTGCGACTCAAGGGCGATCTCGCAGGATCAAAACAGGTAATTTAGAATATTTATTAATTATTTTTTGAATGTTATTTTTTCATGTACGACGACGAGAGAGAGACCGATCGACGAATGGAAAAGAGAGATTGTATTTTGACACGCTACGCGCGTCCCGGCAGCTTCCCGAGTTAAATCGGAGGAATTGGCGAGCTGATCGCTTGCCAAACTACAACTACAGCCTCCACCTACGTATTGGTAATTCTTTCGACACCTAATGGCGACGGCCTCTGAACAGCATCTGCATCACATAATATTAAAGCAAGATTCGAGCTCATGCGCTTGAAAAGGGCCTAGCGCATGGTTGGTAGTATAGCGAGCTACCGAATCTTGATGTGCACCGATAAACAGTTACGCTAATTTGTCAATTCGCATAGTGAGGCGCCACGTCCCGTCTCTCCGCTGCGTGAGAGCGCTTCAGCGCTTTTCCCCGATTAGGGCAATTTTGAATATCTAAGGGTGGGGAACAAAGTTCGCAAGCGAGATCGATCGCGATCACTCAAGGCTTTTTCGCGGGTATCCTCGAGCGAAGAGGATGTTCCGTAAATTATTAATTATTACCAGGAACCCGTCAAACCTCCGTTGAGGAAAACTGTCCGAGGAGTAACATGTCGGCCTTCACTCGTCCCTGTGACCCGAGTAGAAATTCTATCACGGGTGCCTGAGGACTAGTCAGGCCGCGATCGGGAAATCTTAAGGCTTGCCTTTCTGTGGAATGCCTTACAGGGACCTGATTTTATGCGGAGAGAGGTGCCTGATAATACCCAAGCGCCATCTGGTGTGCATACTTTGGTCAGGAAGCCGTACGCGGCCCTGATTAGATATAAATTATCATGCCGTATTCATCCTAGTGCCATCTCGAGGGCCAACTTTGGTCAGAAAGCCGTACAGGCTCCTGATTAGATACGTATTATCATACTACGGTTAATCAGTTAATCTGTATGCAAATCCGTTACTATTAATCTTCCCCTGGATTAAGTCTACAAGCTTCAGAACAAATCAGCCTCCACTGTTATTATTCAATGCACATTAAATTTAAAGAATCGATTGCGAAAATTTAGCGCTTATTTGATTTTGATAGTCGTCACCGATCGTCCTTAAGTGTTCAGTATATGGGTGATTCACTTCAGGTAGACTTGAAAAGTCAGAGAATTCTATTCTCGAGATTCAGTGGCCTGTAAAAGTAATTGACTCGAAATGAGCATTTGTTATTGAAGGTTGAGTGTTTCATGGGCCCTGAGGTTGTAAAAAATCGGCGAGAAGAAGCAGCGCGAACTGATTATCGGCAAAAGTCCTTGCAACGCGGCAGTGACTTCTGGAAAGTCGATTATTCCGCGCACCAGTCATTTCTAGGTAGTCCACCGAGAGAAAGAGAGAGAGAGAAAAATAATACGTTGTTCAGTAAGTCTGAGGGAACGTCGCAAGCCGTAAGCGCGGGAATCGTAGTAAGCGCAGAGAGTACCTAATTTTTCTCATGAGTAGCGCAATAATTTGCCTCGCGTTTACGATCGGCAGCGGTGTTCTCTCGTTGGCCCATTGAGAATCGGAAACGGTCGTCTCATTGGACGAGAGACAGCGTTACGCGCGTCGGCGATCGTAAAAAATGCATTTACAGAGTCGCACGCTCGCGCGAGGGGCGCTGCTGCGCTCTGCACTAACATCGAGTCAGTGGCGGCGCGCGCATCGAGCTAAGAACGATACCTAAGAACGACTCCCAGCGAGAGAAAAGGCAACTTCGCCTATTAAAGCGCCCGGCAGCAAAGTTTTACGATCGCGGCATGCGGTTTAACTGCTAAGTAACGATAATTGATATCGTACCGTATCTGAGTTTGTTGCGCGAACATATAGAGAGACAAGAGAGTCGGGCCAACTTGTTTATGTACCGCCATCGCGCAACACACAACGAAACACATTCTTGGCGCGAACGCGACTCGCGAGTTATCGTTGTTGTTGTACACTCGGTATTATAGCGTAGCACAACTTACTCGTTGTGCATAAGTGAACTGCATATCCAGTATACAGCTATATATACGATACATTACCTCCATATGCAGTAATACCGCATACGCGCTTTCCTTTACGATCCTACGATATGTGGTGTATTATGGACAAGATATATATCCATTGTCATACCTATTGGCTATGGAGGATTACCAGACTGGTTACTGGTTACCGTGCAATAGATATTCATTATATCATAATTTATATTCTATCTTTTTTAAAGAGAGGGTTATTATTTTATTATTTTGAAAATGTATGTCAAGATTAAGATACTTGGTAAAAATTGTTTATAGAGATTGAGATGAGACATTATAGACAGCTACATAGAAACAGTGAAACTAAACGAATAATTCGCAATTTAATTTAATAATTTAAATTACGAAGTAAAAACCACACTACTAGCCCAAACATTCAATGAATATTAAATCAAATACTAATAAATACACGCAGTAAAAAAAATTAATCGGAATGTGATACATACACCCACATCCAAGCGTAATAGCGCTTATCGTGGGCCAAAAATCTATATTAATTATAGCGCCTTGAGCTACTGCAACAGCAAAAGGACATAGAGTAGGGATAGTCTCGTAAGAAAATAGAAATGATAAAAACTCATATTGCTATGTTTACCATACCAATAGAATTTCATATATTCACATGTATGTATATACACGAGCATCCACAATAAACATTTATTTATTATTATTATTATTGATCAGGGTGACCGCGGTCAGGTAAAACCGGGAAAAGTCAGGGAAAAAAAATTGGTCATGATATTCATTATATCATAATTTATATTGTGTCTATTTTTAAGAGCGGGTTATTTTTTTTTCTTCATGGTCCCTAAATATTTGGAAAATGTATCTGGAGATAAAGATACTTGGAAAAATTAATTATAGAGACTGATCAGGGTGACCGCGGTCCGGGAAAACCGGAAAAGTCCGGGGAAAAAAATTAGGCAGGGAATCAGAGATAAGTTAGAGAATCTCAAAACTGGTCAGGGAAAAAGTAAATTGGCGCCAAATCTCCCATAAGAAGATAAAAACTACATAAAAGGAAGTCTTGAAAAAAAAATTGTTTAGAAAAATGATGATCAAAAAAAAATAGAAATGAACCTTAATACTGTAATTATAATTTTAATATAATTTGTCGATTGAATCTTGATTTAATTTATTAATTAAATATTAGAATTTGTAGTAATAGAATAATTTATCTAAATTGTACATAATTTTTGCGGAAATATGAACATTTTTTATTTAGCAAAAACAATTAATCATAGTTATATAAAAAAGTATTTCAAATTCATTTTCCTTAAACGAATGCCCACGCTCTTGGTAGTGACAAATATTTTCAATCCCTTCAGACATTGATGCGGAACCCTTAATCTCCAATTTGCCCGTGTGCAATTATTTTCGGCAACAAGTGTGTCCCGATATTCTATCAACGATTCCTACACCTGATAACCCTTATCACAGCCGCCCGCTAATGCGCCACGCTTCTCGATCTTATTTACGACGTTAGTGGTTGAGCCCTTTATTATCTCTAGTCATTGGAGATTCATTGTAATTCATTGATTTGCATTTCGTCTCAAAAATCGGTACACCCAAAGAAATCGGTAACTGGTGGATTTATTTGAATTAAATACGGGATCTATTTGAAATTAATCCAATTTTATACCAATTTTATTTTAGGTCAAATTAAATCTATTAAAAAACAATATTATTTAAAAAAATTATATATATCCTATTGTATTGAAATAAAATCTATTATGCTAGCATTTGACGAAGAAATAAATTTAATTGTCGGTCTGTTAGGATTTTATTTCGATCAAATAGAATTTATTGCCTACAAATAAATCGTATTAATGTCAAATAAAATTTATTCGATCAAAATAAAATCTTTATTTCAAATAAATAAATTAGTTTTCTAAGTAAACTGAAATTACATCAGATAATAGTAAATTCGTTATAAATGGATTTCATTGTTTTTCAAATTTTTTCAAAATGTAATTGACGGTTTAAAAGAAAAAGTTATAAAAATATTTAAGACGCAATTCTTTTATTGATATGTGACAAATTTTTTTATCTTGCTCTTTTTAGTAGTTTTTAGTACATAATAAAATATATAGATTCCCATTTGCTGCAACGTCTGCCAAATGTTTTGAGAGTTGGAAGAATTTTCATACGAAGGGGAGGAATTTTATAGCAGTCATTAAGTTTTCATAGACCATTGACTCACAGCGAATAGATGTCGTTTGTCGAATAACACGGATGTTAAATCCTTGGGCGGTTGTTTCTCTTACAATAATCCTTTATATGCTCGTTTACTATATAGAAATGCAATTGTACAACTTTAACAAGGAAGATACGACGAAGAAAGGGTCTCATAAAATTAGGATGGGGAGCGCAACTGAAAGGAAAAGACTTCCTCTTCGCTTTCCGGAATGAATTTCGCGTAGAAATCTCTGTCGTCGTCCGGACGATTTAATGTTATTCGACTTACGTATTACCAAAAATAAAATCCTTATTTTGAGAACGATAGTGAAGGCCAAAATTCGATATCTTAAAGAAAAAAAATGTAGGTTGGATTTTCCGACCGGAAGTTGGATCTGTAAATTCTAGAATTACAAAGGGAAAAAAGTCACTTTTTTTAAATCATCGTAAAAAGATTTTTGTAACGCGTGCATGAACAGCGGTGCTTTTCATGGCAGTTTTGCGGGCCGAAAGTGGCTAGTTTCATAGTAGTGTTGAAACGATAGGTTGGCGCATGCGCAGTACGCGATTCCTTCACTTTCGACCCTGCTGTTTCACTTTCGACCCTAGGGTGGAAAGTTGGTAACCTCACTTTTCACTGTTCGTCCCGCAAAACTACCATTCAAAGCACCACTATTCATGCACTTGTTACAAAAAATGTGGTGTGCAACACGGGCCAAAATTGGCGTTCGCAGCTCGTGTGATTGCAGCCCTCGCTTCACTCGGGCGGCAAACCTCGCACTCGTCGCAATCGCCAACTTTCGGCCCTTGTTGCACAATATACTATTGTAACCGGTATTTTCCGTGGTAGAATATACGACTTGAGAACGATAGTGAAGACCAAAATTCGATATCTTAAAAAAAAACATTTAGTTTGCGTTTTCCGTCGTTAGTCGTCGGAAAACGTCTACCGCACGAGTATGGTACAAAATTAAATTTAACAAGGTGTAAAAACGGGGTCTTATATACTGCATCAATAAAAAATATTTTGAAATATTCAAAATCAATTAATCCGCTATTTCTATCCTATTTATTAGCAATCTCACGAACAAGGTTTTGCAAAGAAAATTATAATAATTAACCTAAAGGACTAATAAACATTTTGCTCTAACTATACTTATCTATATAATTTATGCTTGTTACAAAGGAGAAATCATTTTTTATAGAGACTTCATAAAAGAACTTCTTAGAAGCTTCTTCATATTGGTCGTACTGTGTCCTGACAAACTTGTGGAAAGTCATGGAATATAATGACCAACGAGGCTGATTGTGGCTCGTTGTCGTCATAGAGTTTGAGCCCTCGATATATACACCGAACGTAATGGACTCTCTCGGGTTCGACACGAAGATGACAGGGTAAAGTTGGTCTGAATAAAGTATGAAACGATAGGGTTACGACTCTCCGCAATTCCTCTGTAGATAGTTACGATACGTGAGTCCACTCACGTATTCCTTATATGTATATCCATATATCCTGCGATATATATATACACTATATTCAATGCACTGATGATAGTGCAGTGCAGCGAACACGTTAACTGCGATACTAAAGTGAGGTAACTGTACGAGTGTTTTCCAACATTTTTCACGGGAATTATGGCTCCGTCCTTCGTACACCATTTATCAGATTTTATTGGCCATTTATTTTCGAATTTTCCATTTTTATTTTATTTTTAACAAGCGTATGTTTAAAAATGTCCAACAGTCGTTAATTTTCAATTTAATACATCAAAGCAGTTAACTCGAAGATCAGAATTACGAAGAAGATTTATTTAATTTCCAAATAAGGTTGATTTCAAAAAATTAATTTGAACATCTTATCTTATATCAAAATAAAACGATTTTTCTGTTTCATTAGAAAATTATTTGGGTAGAAATTAAAATTTTTTTTCCCGAAAGACAAAAATATTTCATAAGACTTCAGAGTCGATAAATTCCAGTATACTAAACTGTAGGAGTGTTTTCCAAAAATTTTCACGGGAATTATGGCTCCGTCTTTCGTACACCATTTATCAGATTTTATTGGCCATTTATTTTCGAATTTTCCATTTTTATTTTATTTTTAACAAGCGTATGTTTAAAAATGTCCAACAGTCGTTAATTTTCAATTTAATACATCAAAGCAGTTAACTCGAAGATCAGAATTACGAAGAAGATTTATTTAATTTCCAAATAAGGTTGATTTCAAAAAATTAATTTGAACATCTTATCTTATATCAAAATAAAACGATTTTTCTATTTCATTAGAAAATTATTTGGGTAGAAATTAAAATTTTTTTTCCCGAAAGACAAAAATATTTCATAAGACTTCAGAGTCGATAAATTCCAGTATACTAAACTGTAGGAGTGTTTTCCAAAAATTTTCATGGGTGTCATGGCTGCGTCCTTCGTATATCATTTATCTCATTTTCTTGGTAATTTATTTTCGAATTTTCCATTTTTATATTATTTTTAACAAGTGTATGTTTAAAAATGTCCAACAGTCGTTAATTTTCAATTTAATGCATCAAAGCGGTTAACTCGAAGATCGAAATTAAGAAGATTTATTTAATTTCCAAACAAGGTTCATTTTAAAAAATGTATTGTCTTTAGGAGAAAAAATTGGATCTTAACTTATATAAAAGTGAAATAAAAAAATTATTTTTCAGAAAGCCAAAAAAATTTCATAACATTTAATAGTCGATAAATTTCAATATAGTATATAGAAGTAATACAAGGATACAAAAATTTCCAAATAGTTTCATTATCTAAAAATTAATTTTTGTCGCACTGTTCCAAAGTTTTTAATCAAAAAAATTGTAGTTAAATATTAACTGATATCCCAATACCATAACGATATTTAAAAAAAAAATTAATCATTTTGCGTAATGGCTATTAAATTAATAAAAAAATTCTACCAATTTCTATTTACAATATACTAAATTTCTACAATTTAAAAAAATCGTTATTGAAAAGCAATTATTGAAGCAACAGGTACATTAACTTATAATTCGATGCATGTCATTATATGTCGTAGCCATAAAATAAATTGTCGTTGACTTTATAAGCCTTTTTGTGTGATCATTATCGATCAATCAATAATTGTTTAAAAATCTCCTACCGCCGATCTCAGGAAAAGTGTAATTCCCGATCGTTGAACTATAATATAACGCATCATACGCTCTTTATCTTGTAGTTAAACGCATGCGCAGCGATAACGATAATTTTTTTAAATTTATACATCTTCACATAATGGATATTAAATTTATCAAAAAAACTTTTAAAAAATTATTTACAGTGTAGCAAATTTCTACAATAAAAGAAAATCATAATTGAAAATCAATTATTAAAGCACCAGGTACATTAACTTATAATTCGATGCACGTCATTATATTTCATAGTCATAACATAAATTGCCGTTGACTTTACAAGCCTTTTTGTGATCATTTTCGATCAATCAATAATTGTTTTAAAATCTCGTAACGCCGATCTCAGGAAAAGTGTAATTCCCGATCGTTAAACGCATGTGCAGCGATAACGATAATTTTTTTAATTTATACATCTTCACATAATGGATATTAAATTTATCAAAAAAACTTTAAAAAAATTATTTACTGTGCAGCAAATTTCTACAATAAAAAAAAACTCGTAATTGAAAGTCAATTATTAAAACACCAGGTATATTAACTTATAATTCGGTGCATGTCATTATATTTCGTAGTCGTAAAATAAATTGCCGTTGACTTTACAAGCCTTTTATTGATCATTTTCGATCAATCAATAATTGTTTTAAAATCTCGTACCGCCGATCTCAGGAAAAGTGTAATTCCCGATCGTTAATAATTAATAATTTTTTTAATTTATACATCTTCACATAATGAATATTAAATTTATCAAAAGAACTTTTAAAAAATTATTCGCAATGTAGCAAATTTCTATAATAAAAAAAAAACTCATAATTGAAAGTCAATTATTAAAACACCAGGTACATTAACTTATAATTCGATGCATGTCATTATATTTCGCAGTCATAAAATAAATTGCCGTTGACTTTACAAGCCTTTTTGTGATAATTTTCGATCAATCAATAATTGTTTTAAAATCCCGTAACGCCGATCTCGGGAAAAGTGTAATTGCCGATCGTTGAACTATAATATATCGATATCGCGAGTCAACGAGATAGGTGATGGCGCGGATAGTATGAGTGTATCATCATTTCTCGCGCGCGCATCAGACGCTCTTTAGCTTGTAGTTAAACGCGTGTGCAGCCTCTTGGCGATTTATACACGAGGTTACGGATTCGTATAAGAGTTTGCGACTCACTGAGCGCAACTCCCGAGTTCCTATTCGCCAATGTTAACGGCTAGGCGTTTCCATCTCGACGACCTACCTCCAAAGCTGTTAAGAGTCAGAGCGACGAGAGAACAACGTTCTCCGGTTCCTTTACTCGTAGCATATAACATACATACTATATCCCGTCGTGAAGTCGTGAGCTCGTAGAATATACCTGTTTAGTATAGCCATTTGGAAGGGGCGAAAGAGAAGGGGGACATACTGTACAATGGGTGTTGCCTTCACGGGCGCCGCCCATCGACAGTGAAGCTTGATAAAGGGTTTATACAGCACATATATTCTCGGGGATCATGAATCGCAAGACCAGCCACACAGAAATTATTTTCATGTCATTACAGCCCAACCGAAGTTTAACGAGCAACTAAAACTGATCTATGAATATGCTCGAGTATACTTATTTCCACTTTTAAACTACGACTCTTCATACTCAAGTATAAAACATGAACGAAAAAAAAAACAATTGATTCTGAAAGTTAATGAAACGTGGTGTAAAAAATCGGTCTAAAAGATATTGTCGACATTTTTTTAATGAAAATTATTATGTTTATATGGAAAACACACAAAGTATACTGGTCTATTAAATTGTTAACGAAGTATGATGAAAAATAGGAAAGTTGAACATTTTTATTGATATTTCGGATTTTATTAATTGTTATATTACTGTTAAAGTCAATGGTACTTTTATCCGAAATTTTGAGACTTAGGTTCGGAGTTAAGAGGACTTCCTAATTTTGCACGGTTGAAAAGTCACATGGATAATTTCGGTAATCCCATTCGTTACTTGGAATTCAAAGAAATTAAAACACAACTACAAATTCATGGAATATATTTTATCTTAACTCTAGACCCTAACTCTAGAAAAAAGTTGCAAAGTGGCGGCTTGCATATTGCTTCCTCATTTTACATCTTTCTTGGAGCTATCTCCACATCCAGATAAATCGGTACAACTTCACTTGTAATAAAATATTTTATTTAATATTTCAACATTTGGAAGTGTCGAGCATTTACAGATATTCTTTTGCTTCCTCATAGAGGAAGCTTTGTATTCGTGAAATATTTTGTTTGTCCAGATTTTCATGCCAGGACACTCAAAATGGTCCAAAACGTCGAGAAAAGTTATTTGTATGAAATGTCTGTATGTGTGTGTTTATGTCGGATTCTTGTTAGCACAATAGCGCCTGAAATTTGCTACACCAGTAAAGTGTGGATCGAAAAAGGTTAAGTTCAAATTTGGCGTAAATCGATCAAGTAGTTAAAAAATTATGACATTTTGAATTTTTTCGAAAATCATTTATCACGTTCTAACTTTCGTATTTTTCAAGATATTGGGCTCAAATTTGGTCCACGAATAGACTATTGTAGACTGATAATTTGCATCAAATTTTGTGAAAATCGATTGAACCATTAAAATTTTATGGCATTTTGAATTTTTCGAATTTTCTGAGAAATTAGTATTTCCGTTCTAGTAGAAGTGTAGGTGTCAAATATTGATTTAGGAGTACAATGAGTTTTAAAAAATGTAAATTTTTTCAGCTTTATGGAAAAGAAAATAAGACAAACATCTACAAGCCCAAAAATGCCTGTAACAAATACAAAATACTTATTAAAGAGATTTTGAAAATAATAATAAAATGAGATCGTACTGCTTTACTTGAGTGAAAGATTTCAGATTTTTCTATCTGGGAAGCTTCCTCCATGAGACACCAAAAACTATTAGAAATGGTAAATATGGTCTCTGAGAACCAAGCTATGTTTATTTGCAGAGAAATATGCTTGAACATGACTTCAGCCCACTTGTAGGCGCCATTTTGTTCTGTCAACTATTTCTGTCCCTACCACTGGCTCTAAAAAAAGAATATGACGTCCATAACCGGTGGCGCCATCTCTTCGTCTTTTAATAAAAGACGTACTATCCATAAACTTCACTTCTCTCTAGTTCCACTTTGAAATGATGTGAACACATCTCCGTAGTAGTACGTAGACATGCTTATTCCATTTCCAGTTAATTGTGCGACCGGTGCCTAATAATGTGATTTGCCTCATTAAGCAGCGAACAAAAACTATTAAAAATGGTAAAATATGATTTCAGCCCACTTGTAAGCGCCATTTTGTTCTGTCAACCATTTGTGTCCCTACAATTGGTTCTAAAAAACGAATATGGCGTCCACAACCGGTGGCGCCACCTCTTCGTCTTTCAATAAACGACGTACTATCCATAAACTTCACTTTTTCTCTAGTTCTACTTTGAAATTATTTGAACACATCTACGTAGTAGTACGTAGACATGCTTATTCCATTTGCAGTTAATTGTGCGACTGGTGCCTAATAATTTGATTTGCCTCATTAAGTAGCGAGCAAAAACTATTAAAAATGGTAAAATATGACTTCAGCCCACTTGTAGGCGCCATTTTGTTCTATCAACCATTTCTGTCCCTAACATTGGTTCTGAAAAACGAATATGGCGTCCACAACCGGTGGCGCCATCTCTTCGTCTTTCAATAAACGACGTACTATCCATAAACTTCACTTTTTCTCTAGTTCCACTTTGAAATTATGTGAACATATCTACGTAGTACGTAGACATGGTTACCCCATTCCCAGTTAATTGTGCGACTGGTGCCTAATAATTTGATTTGCCTCATTAAGTATCGAGCAAAAACTATAAAAAATGGTAAAATATGACTTCAGCCCACTTGTAGGCGCCATTTTGTTCCGTCCCTACCATTGGCTCTAAAAAACGAATATGGCGTCCACAACCGGTGGCGCCATCTCTTCGTCTTTCAATAAACGACGTACCAGCCATAAACTTCACTTTTTCTCTAGTTCCACTTAGAAATTATGTGAACACATCTACGTGGTAGTACGTAGACATGGTTATCCCATTCCCAGTTAATTGTGCGACTGGTGCCTAATAATTTTCTTTGCCTCATTAAGTAGTATGTACGCTCCTGACTGTTGGCGAGGCGCGAGCAAGTTGTGCACGTCAAGGTGGGGCAAGGGCGTCAAGTATCCACCATTTTCTTTTTAACCCTTTTGCCACCGATTACCACGGGAGAGAAGCAAAGCGCCGAGTTCGCACAAATTGTGTGGCTACACCAGGCTGCGGCGGCGGCTGCTGCTGCTGTTGTTGCTGCTGCTGCTGCCAGCTAAGCCAACTAAACCCGAAGCAGGGATCGAGAGAAGCCCAGACATCCTCGAGCACGCGGCATACGTGCTGTATCGATCAATCCAGTAATTTGACGGTTCACCCTACCGTAATGCCATAATGGCTCGTTGATGGGCATTGTTGCTCGCTCCCTCGTTGCCTCGATCGTTCTCCCATCCTTTTTCTTCCATTATTATTAAGCTCACGAGCTTCCCTCGAATAAAAAATACAATTTTCTTATTGTCATAACATCTATTTTTTTTTTCCTCGGAACTCAAGTTACCTACGTTAAATATTTTTATCGATTCTGTAAATAATTCAATTCACAATATTCTGCACAGAATATTTGAAATTAATCTAAATTCTTTAAATAAGAACAGTAATTCCTTATGAAAAAAAAAAATATGAGCGCTCAATAGTTACTATTTAACCCTTTATTTGGCGTAAGAAAATCATATTCATATAAATATTTAAAAAAAAATTATGCAAAACATTATTCTTCAGCAGAAATATCGTTTGAAAGATGTTTGGAAGTAATGCCAAAGTATTTCGAAAAATTACCGCTAGATGGCGAACAGCGAGAAAGAATTTCTCGCACGCGATTTGCTGAGGCAGATTTTTTAATAAAGAAATTAATTAGGAAAACGTACAATTTTTTATTTGGCGCTATAAAATCATATTAAAATAAATTTTTTTTTAAACAATTATTCAAAAGATTATTCTTCGGTAAAAATATCGATTGAATGATGTTTGGAAGCAATACCAAAGTGTTTATGAAAATGACCGCTAGATGGCATATCTATCATGACTATCATAAGTAATATAATATGCTGTCATAACACGTATTTACTTTTTTTTTAAATCCATTATCATTAAATCAGAATTTAATTAAAGTATTGGAAATTTCATTTCCAATTTCAAATAATTAAACTCATGATCTTCAGCAAAAAAAAATGATTACCATAAGCGTTAAAATAACAATAATAAATGAGAAGGTGAAAAAAAACTCGAGTTCCATTTAGTGTTTTTCCATTTTTTTGTTCATATTTTTTCAGTAATGTACACGTTCAAACAGTGCGGGCGATTGTAATGTGCTTTGCTTCGTTAACAATTCAAAATTCATTGCTATAATAAACATAATATCATAATAATAATAATAATAATAATAAACGAGCTGTGCGTCATAACCGACTCGTCATGGTCTGAAAACGTATATGTATATATGTATATATTTATTTGAACGTATGTGTCAAATACGCTGTATATTATTAACATTGTCGCAAGTTCGATGATTGATTAAAATATTTTGTTAGCATTTAGCAGTACTTTCGCAGGTACTGTCAATAAATAGAGCATCTACATAAATATGTATGTGAAACGTATGATATATCGTATTGTATACAACAATAAACCCCATATAGGCACCTTCATCTTGTTTTGTCGTCGAGCTCGTATATAAAAACTCTTATTTCTTTATTATTCATCTGCGTATCGCGTCGTTGCAATGTTGCTATTCTACGGGAGATTTGTGTGAATTTATTGAGAATAGCATTATTAATCCTCTCAAAGGATTTTATTAAACGTACGATACAGGAAAACTTGCTCGTGATTCGATAATCCAGACTTGTTCAGCAAGTCGATGCAATTTATTTATTTGTCGACATTTTTTTTCATAATTATAAGGCATAAAACATTTCACCATCTTTGCAATCCTTTTTTGGTTTTTTTTTGTTTGCTTGAGCGAAAAATGTTTTTATTATTATTATGCAAGCTTGCATTTTAACTTGTATATAATAGCTACCTCATTGGTACTAAATAAGTCGACGATGGAAGGGAAACTCGATCGAATTTTGGAAAGCAATTGCCATTGCAATTAACCAATTTTTAAATATTTTTATATTATATTTTATTCGCGTAACTCGTCTATTTACTTTCGTTTTTCGGTAACTAGAATCTCAAAGTATTCAAAATTTCTCATCCAAATTAGTATTCCTTTTTTAAAACTTATTCCACTATTTATTTAATACAAATAATATTTTATAAAATTTATTCCATAAAATAATTAATATTAAATTAATAGTGAGCAAATGAATTGTCAACTTCAAAGTCGTAAAAATTTCTTTTTCCGTATTCAAACCAATGAATATATTGCACGATATATCTAAGTTTGATTTTAGAATTCAATCTGATTTTAACGTGAATGAGAAAAATGTTTAATTGACGAGAAATCGCGGAAAAATATTTATATAATATTTTATTTGCGTAACTCGTCTATTTACTTTCGTTTTTCAGTAACTAGAATCTCAAAGTATTCCAAATTTCTCATCCAAATTAGTATTCTTTTTTTTGAAACTTATTCCACTATTTATTTAATACAAATAATATTTTATGAAATTGATTCCATAAAATAATTAATATTAAATTAATAGTGGGCAAACGAATTGTCAACTTGAAAGTCGTAAAAATTTATTTTCCTGCATTCAAACCGATGAATATATTGCACGATATATCTAAGTTTGATTTTAGAATTGAATCTGATTTTAACGTGAATGAAAAAAATGTTTAATTGACGAGAAGTCGCTGAAAGCGATTGTAAGTCGAAGAAAATGTTGTGTTTGTATAGAGAGAGAAAAAGAGATAGATAGATAGAGAGATAATCGTTCAAAGTCCGTAATCTCCCATATTTCATTGCGCCCCTCAATATATCTCCGTTTATCATTCACAGCCCATGTAAAGTGATCATTATTATCTTAAGTTTTGTTTTCGCGTGCAGCACTTTTTATTTTTTCTTTTTTATACCGTTGTCGCGTCTCTGGAAAACGTGACGTGTTACAATATAATTAATGAGTTGCTTTTCGCGAGGCCGTATTACCATATTAATATTATTATTATTAACTTTCTTGAAGACGAATTGCTTATGAATGTCGATTGACGAGCGTGAGTGAACACATTATTTTGAGGAGAAAAAAAACGCGTTTATTTCGCGTTTTAAGGATGTTCGACTTGTTTAGTGAAATCAGTGCTAAATTTTTGTAATTGTTTCATTAAACTTTAATGCATTAAATAACTGTAGTGGAGCATTGATTTGTATTGAACCATATACACTTAACCGAGAAAAAAATGAATAGTGACGGATTTGCATAAAGATTAACTGATTAACGTTACTTTCCAATGGGATACATTTTCGTTCAGTTTTTTCCATGAATAATCTATAATTTTTTGCCAGTTTTGATAAGTGATGGCTCATTTTCTTTTTTAAAAGATGCTCTACAAATTCACCGGCTGGATATTTGATATTATTGATCGTTTAATAGTTATAGCTATTTGTTTACGAAAGTATTTTGATTTTTGTTAAACAATAGGCTATAATTATTAATCGATCAATAATATCTAATATCTAGCCGGTGAATTTGTAGAGCATTAAAAAAAAAATGAGCCATCACTCATCGAAATTGGGGAAAAATTATAAATTATTCTTGGAGAAAACTGAACGAAAATGTATCCCATCCCAATTCAAACTACTCTCTACTATTGTTATTTAATGCATTAAACTTTAATGAAACAGTTATAAAAATTTAGCACTGATTTGACTAGTGTGAAACAGTCGAACATCCTTAACGTCTCTTGAATAAATGAAATGTTTGGAAAAAAAAAAAGAACGTTGCAGGAAATTTTTCTGCAATACGTAAAAACGTTGTGCGATTATTATTGCGCTCATTCGCTGTTAATATAATAAAAATGATTGGATGTCTAGTGGTTTTTGATATTGAAAAATATCTCACGCTCCAAAAAAGAGACTTGGAGACAAAAATTCTAATACAGTGTCCCGCTGGCGAATGTATTAAAAATAGTATCGAAAAAGAGGAAAAAAATAAGTCACACGAGTTTGTGAGTGTAGAAATAAATAATATAGCAACTAAAGCGTCGCCTCAGTGTTCGAACAAAATGTTTATAAGGACGGTTATAATATATTTTAATATATAGTATTCGTGTATGTGTAGTAGTATAAAGTTGGATGGAGCCAGCAGTGACGCAACGATAAATTATTGGGAAAGACACGTGCTGACTTTTGTGCAATAATACAAGTCAAACAGCTCGCATGTAATCAACCTGATTATAGGTTTTATAAGTTAAAATCAGTCGTAACTAGACCTCTATCGTTAAAAAGGTGTGTCGATACAACACCTGTGTAAATAATTCAATTTCTTTACCACGTTCGATTGATTGTCTGCCTTGATATCGAAGCTATTCGTGCTAGGCGAAATAGAAAATAAAATATATTGTTTCTAACTATTTTTTCAAATTGCAACGACGCTGCACTATTTTTCTTTTTTTTTTTTGTAGAAATTATATTAATTTTTCAAAAGGTATTTCAATAAATTGTCGGCTTAATCAATACCCAGCACTGCTTATATTTATGGCCAAGTTAAAAAAGAATCTTTAATTACAAAAAAACTAATAAACGCCTCACACTTCAGTTTTTATTGTTGGATTAAAAAACCTAAAGCATTTGGCTTAGCTTAATATAACAATAAAAACTGAATTGTCGGTTTAATCAATTACAGCATTTGGCTTAGTTAATTTAACAATAAAAACTGAATTGTCGGCTTAATCAATTTCTTTACCACGTTCGATTGATTGTCTGCCTTGATATCGAAGCTATTCGTGCTAGGCGAAATAGAAAATAAAATATATTGTTTCTAACTATTTTTTCAAATTACAACGACGCTGCACTATTTTTCTTTTTTTTGTAGAAATTATATTAATTCAAAAGAAATTTCAATAAATTGTCGACTTAATCAATACCCAGCACTGCTTATATTTATGGCCAAGTTAAAAAAGAATCTTTAATTACAAGAAAACTAATCAACTCCTCAGAATTCAGTTTTCATTGTTAGATTAAAAAACTTAAAGCATTTGGCTTAGTTAATCTAACAATAAAAACTGAATTGTCGGTTTAATCAATATCCAGCATTGCTTATATTTATGGCCAAGTTAAAAAAGAATCTTTAATTACAAGAAAACTAATAAACTCCTCACAATTCAGTTTTCATTGTTAAATTAAAAAACCTAAAGCATTTGGCTTAGTTAATCCAACAATAAAAACTGAATTGTCGGTTTAATCAATATCCAGCATTGCTTATATTTATGGCCAAGTTAAAAAAGAATCTTTAATTACAAGAAAACTAATAAACTCCTCACAATTCAGTTTTCATTGTTAAATTAAAGAACCTAAAGCATTTGGCTTAGTTAATCCAACAATAAAAACTGAATTGTCGGTTTAATCAATACCCAGCATTGCTTATATTTATGGCCAAGTTAAAGAAGAATCTTTAATTACAAGAAAACTAATCAGCTCCTCACAATTCAGTTTTCATTTTTAGATTAAAAAACCTAAAGCATTTGGCTTAGTTAATCTAACAATAAAAACTGAATTATCGGTTTAATCAATACCCGGCATTGCTTATATTTATGGCCAAGTTAAAAAAGAATCTTTAATTACAAGAAAACTAATCAACTCCTCACAATTCAGTTTTTATTGTTGGATTAAAAAACCTAAAGCATTTGGCTTAGTGATTCGTTGAGTCTCGTCGCTATGCATTTTTTAAAGTCTTTATCAAAAGGCAGAGATTTCTAGTTACGTCTGACTTCATCAGCGACGCGATAATGATAGTCATGATTAAAATGACAAGCAAATCCCATTTTTAAAGGTGAATTTCGAAGGACACTTGAAATAGCCACGTGTTCTTAAGTGAGGTGCATCATTTTCTTTGGAAGTACTCGTGAAACGGAAGAGCCCGTTAAACACCTCAAGTATTCCCTTTTTTTGTTTTTCTAAATCTTTTTATCACTATTAACTGACATTTGCAGTAGAAAAAGAATCTAGAGAGCATTTCTAGGAAGCCACAATAATTTCGAGTTACGCTAGAGAAAGGTGGGATAAAACGATGTAAAAAATTCTCAGTTTAAATCAAATCATTAATAAAATTAATACGGCAAACTATTTGCCTTCGTTTTTAATTACTTTACTGACTAATAACGTTCTGTTTCTCTTCTTCCTCTTTCACGTATTATTAGCTAGCTTTTTAATACAAATATTAATGAAACAGATTAGTCGGTGCTTACGTTTCTTCGTGTTATTTCAGAGCCAAATCTTTCGCCTATGCTCTGCAATTTTTCTAGTGTGATAGGAATGAAAAACAGAAAATAATGACCATCGTACAAAGTTGGAAAGATTAGAAGGTATTTCGTTAATTTTAGAAGAGCATTTTTTTGTTTCTTTTTGTGCCAAAAACCCCACCTTTGACTCTGTAAGTCTTGTGCGATGCTTGTAAGCAAATCCTAGCTTTCGGCTTGATTCGTTTAAACTGTATTTACAGTTTTCGCCGCTGCGTTTATTAGCCCCGCGGCAATTAGTGTGCGTATCAACGTACATCGTTGATTAATAATCGTAATAATATAGTTTTTCAGTCATCCTGACTTTGCAAATGCTGAAGAAGGTCCAGGCGTCATTACCATATTGTCAGTAATTAAATAGCCAAGTCAACGACAAATTATAGTATATATCACCTGGAATATTCACTCATAATATTCTCAGGTTTAATTTCATACACCTTTAGTGTGATTCGCGTACTTCATACGCGATTTAGTGGGGACAACACAAATAGTTGGTTAATGAAACTTAGTCGTTGTGGAACAAAAAAAAATCTCAACAAAGTCCTTGTTTTAATTTGCGACACAGACGTAAGCAACTTGGTAGTCGTCGCTAGCATCGCCTCGTCGAAAATCTTCTTTCAAGCAGCGGAGTCTTGATGCAGGTCCTGAAATAAGAAAACCTACGTTAAAAAAACAAAAATTGCAAAAATATGAATATTGCCATTATTCACTCAAACACAATGACGATTGTAATTTTCTTTTCTTGCACAATCTTTTTTTTTTTGCTAGTATTTCGTTCGGGACATACAATTGGATAAAGTTGAAGCGATAGAAGCATAGCATAATCAAAATAGTTAGTTTTTTTTAAGGATATGAGCTATATTCGTGCGCAAGCAATACATTCTCGGTAAAGTATAGTTTTTAAATTGCTAAATCTCGAGGATAAATGATATTTTAATAAGTCATTTTGAATATAATTGTTGTTGTAATATTATATAAGATAAGTACGAAATTTTGCTTTATATATATTGAGTAAGTGGCTTGAAAAATAAAAATGGACAATTAATTTGAATAATTATTTCGCCGCTTTGGCGTCTACAGCAGCATTAAACACAAGGCAACTTTCGCAGTAATGATAGAAATAAATAAAGAAATTGCAGTTTACGGCTGTTGGTAAAAACGTCAGAAATCGTAAAATGTACTACAATATTTCGATTAAAATCTCGTTTTCTGCTACATTAGGCCACGAACACGCAATTAGTTGAATCAAATATGCACAATCAATAACAGAGTTGTAAAACCCCCATTAAATCATGAAATCTAGTTTACAGTACAATTCGTTTTGTAATTATGATTTCATAATAATAATATGTAGTAGTATTATAAAATAGACTATAAATGTTTTAATAGTTGTAAAAAATGCAAACTTTAGCTTAAATATTAGAAGAAATAGGGGAAAAAATGGAGGAGATAATTAATGCATTAAGAAAGTAATGCATTAATTATCTGTAATAAAAAATTATTATTCTGTAATAAAATTTCATGGTAATCTTTTTAAAATATGAACATGAATTAATGCATTAATTATATTTATTCATTTTTTCAAAAAGATTACCATCTTGTCAATAAAATTACAATAAAATTTCATGGTAATCTTTTTGAAAAAATGAAGAAACATAATTAATGCATTAAAATTTTTCATTTTTTGTAGTAATGCATTAATTATGTTTCTTCCTTTTTTCAAAAAGATTACCATGAAATTTTATTTTTATTAGCTAAACAAATTATTATTTTGAAATAAAATTTCATGGTAATCTTTTTGAAAAAATGAAGAAACATAATTAATGCATTAAGAAAGTAATGCATTAATTATGTTTCTTCATTTTTTCAAAAAGATTACCATGAAATTTTATTTCAAAATAATAATTTTTTTAGCTATTCGAAAGTTTAGTAATTGTTTTATAATCGCTACATGTTATTATTATGAAATCATAATTGTAGAACTGATCATATTATCATCTTTATTTCTATAAGTATTAGGCATTTACAACTCTGATCAACAATGATCATTCTATAACAGCATATTAAAAGGGTCGCTACTATCGAAGATTTAAATTACATGCTTTTCATAGCCGCAGCAACCTGATGTTTTTTTTTTTTTTTTTTTCATTAGCTTACCTATCTTATTCGCTCAGTACCGGTAGTAGGGACCTTTTCGAGAGTAGTCGAAAGAAATAGACGTTAAAATCAACGTTTCTAATGAAACTTTTTCATAATTTTTCGGTACTTTGCGTTTCAGGAGAAACCGACGAGTTTAATTGACTAAAAAATTTTTTTAATGGCACAATAGCGGTTTCTCTTGAAAACACAGCAACAAGATGCTCAACGATAACACAAGTAGTTGAAATACGAATGTTATCCAAGCAGCCATTCATATAAATCCTGTTTTATCGTTTTTTTCCCGAGGGAAAGAAAAACAAACGAAAATTTAGTGAATAAATTATTTAGCAAGACAAATACTTACAGCTCAATACTCTGAATCGTAGAAGTCGAGCACATTGACTCAACTTTTACGTGACACTGCTTGTGACACTTCATCAAACAATCTCGACATTCGTAACCCTGTTTTCCCAATCTTCGGGCTAAAGTCCTTTTGCAAACCTCGCAGACTGTACCACTGCAATTATTAACAATTATATTAATTTATAGTGCTTAGAATTGAAGATTTTAATTGATCTTTCCAGTGTGAAAAAAAATCGATTTTGCTTCCTCATAGAGGAAGCTTAGTTTTCGTGAAATTTTTTTTTTTTTTTTGAGATTTTCATGTCAGGACACTCAGAATGGTTTACAACGTCGAGAAAAGTGGTTTAGAAAAAATGTCTGTATGTGTGTGTGCGTATGTGCACAATTTTTTGTTAGCACGATAGCCGTCGCAATTTTTAAGATATCGGGCTCAAATTTGAACCACGAGTAAACTGTCGTTAAACAGGGTATGGGATTGAATTTGGAGTTAATCCATCAAGGTGTTCAAAATTTATGGCATTTTGAATTTTTTGGAAAATGTCAGCTCAGGCTCTAACTCCTGCAATTTTTATGACATCCGGCTCAAACTTGGACCAGAAGTGGACTGTTATCAAATAGTGTTTGGGATTAAATTTGGTGTCAATCCGTTAAGGGGTTCACAATTAATGGCATTTTTTAATTTTTTGACATTTTTTGTTCGTGCTCTAACTTTCGCAATTTTTAAGATGTCGGGCTCAAATTTGGTCCACGAGTAGACTGTTATTAAATAAAGTTTGGGAGTGAATTTGACGTCAATCCGTTAAGGGGTTAAAAATGTATGGCGTTTTTAACTTTTTGTTTGTGCTCTAACTTCCGCAATTTTTAAGATATCGGGCTCAAATTTGGTCCACAAGTAGAGTGTGGGTAAAATAAGAATCAGTTCGAATCTGGCGAGAATCTGTCAAGGGGTTCAAAACTAAAGCCATTTAACATTTTTTTAAACAAGGCTGCAAAGTAGAACTTTGTAAATTGCTTCCTCATTATTGTTGGATATTTACAAAGCTTCCTCTGTGAGGAAGCCAAAATAGATTAACATGCTTCCGCCATAAAGTCTATCGTGTTATGGAAGCATTTTTTTTCAAATCTTCCCATTTTTTAAAAAGAAAAACTGTCGAAAAAAACGGCTAAAATCGGTACTTTGTGTTCAAATCGCCGCCATTTTGTCAATTTTGATAATAAAAAAGAAAGCCTTCATGGCGCGATAGCCCATCGCATACTAATTAATAATTTTTTGGGTTTTTCATTTTTAGATGAAATTTGCGACCCCTAGGATGTCCACCATGAGGCTATCTTTTTTATCAACATTACTTTCAACAATTAAAAAAAATATTTAAACAATAAAAATCGTCTTATAAAAAATCATTTTCTGTCATTCATGATTACCTTAATACGTCATAAAAATTTCAGAATGATCGGCGCGTCGTAAACGTCCGAAAAAAAATCGTGAAAATAGGCTATTTTTCGGGCCGTCACACTGAAAAGATCCCTTAAGTAGAAATTTAAAAATTACCCAGGCATGTGTTTCGCAATGAATGTGTGATCGTTGAATATATGAAGTTTTGTACCCTTTTTTCGCCATTTGCTCTTCTGTGCGAGGGACAACGGTACGAGGTAATGTCTAAACAGAAAATCAAAGCATGTTGTTACAAATTGTCTACGAGCTTTTTTTAAATTTGAATTTTAAATATAATTTTTTTTTACTTCTTTATTCCATTTTCTAATGTTTCTAACACCAAAGTTGACGCTTCGTTTATGTATGTCCTAGTTGATGTGCCGCTAATTGCCGAAGCTTCACTCAGACTCGATCTTCTTGAGTGTTCCTCTTTTCCTGGCACAGACAGTAATGCTGAAACAAATAATTCACAAAAATTACAATCTTTTTTCAAAATCACAGTCATTTTATAAATCTAATCCAGTCGCATCTACTCTATTATACACTGAGAAAAGAATATATTTCAAAGAACTAAATGAGCATTAAGATGAATTTTTCGTTAGGACAACCAAATGTTTAGTTTCTTGAATAATCATTAGATTCAGTTGTCTAAAATTTATTTGCGGTAACCAAAATATTTCTTATACCAACAAAAAATTAATTTGAACCCTAAATTAGTCCATTCAAACATTTTCTTTTCTCAGTGTAAGTATTTCTTAAACTATCATCGTTTCCTACAATTGCTACAGTCGTCCAAACTAATTTTCTCCAGTAAAATCGTTTTTTTATTGAAGTTATCAATAAAATACATATTTCGAACTTACCGACAGTGAAGAATGTAGATTAGTGTAAGCACGAAATAGTATTCGTATAAAAATATCGTATCGGAATTTTCGCATTCAATAAAAAGGTAAAGCGAGCAAAAAAGCAATAGCAATTGAATTATTATTTTTCTTTTTTTTCAAGTCGGAATTTTTTTTTTTTTTCTAAGAAATTCAATATATTCTAAACGGACTATTCTAATTGCAATTTAAGATGAATAACGTTGGCAATGATATTGGAGAAAACTTACCAGATCCTGGATCTCTAGCTCTGTCAGCAGATATAGATCTGGAGTGCGCTTCTTCGTGATTCGTATCTCCTTCAGGACCTACCGATCGACTCCTCGTTTTGGATCTTCCGAGGCGTCGCTTGATAGTTCCGAAAAAGTCTCGCCGTTTCCTCCTCGTTCTTCCTCGTTCTGTAAAAATATTAAAAATAATAAAAAGGATGCAAAGTAAAACCTTGCATATTGCTTCCTCATTATTTTTCGCTTTTTATAAAGCTACCTCTATGAACGACATCAGTCATTTTTTTTTAATTCAAAATAACGTAAAATCTGAACCCCTTTACCGATCATCACCAAATTTGATACGTAGCAGGGCTGAATGTTATTGTTCGTGTGTAAAAAATTTTAGTTTATTTGTTGAAATTTTACCTGAATTAGAGCAAAATAAAAATTTTTCAAGAAATTCAAAATATCATAAAAACGAGGCGATCATAAAAACGGGCGAAATCTGCAAAGCCGTTAAGGCTTTTCAGCTAAAGGCTTTAGCTATCGGGCTGAAACGTCGTATTAAAATTAAACAAAGTGATACGACCTTTGGTGTTGAATTTGGGCCAAATCGGTAAAGCGTTTCGGTTTTTATGAGATTTTGAATTTTTCAAAAAATTTTCGTTTTGCTCCAATTCAGATAAAATTTCAACTAATCGACTGAAATTTTCTACACAGGAAAAATAACATTCAGACCTGCTACATACCAAATTTGGTGATGATTGGTAAAGCTTCCTCATAAAGGAAGCTTTGTAAAAAGCGAAATATAATGAGGAAGCAATGTGCAAGGTTCTACTTTGTATCTTTTTTTTTCTATTTGCATAAATTGTTTTATTTTAGTTATTTAGTTACCTCTCATACTCTCAGAATTTGAGGAATTGGGAGTGCTTTCTGGACCTGAAGTAGCGCTGGTATCTCTATTGCCATGCTGAAAAAAAAATCAATTACATTTTACAAAACTTTTACACCTAACATTATTTTTTTTAAATAACATTTATGAAGCGTTCGCACATTTTTTTCGACCCTCTTTGATTTGTCCTGTAATTAGACATATTTTAGTACCGGATCAAAGTTCTGATAATATTTTCAGACTTTTTAAGCCAATATTACTGAAAAATCGATTTTTTTTGTTAACTTTTATGTTGAAATAAAATTTTCAACATAAAAGTCGTAGTTTCACATAGACTTTTCAATGGAATTTTTAAGATAATTTTGTCGATCCGATAATATTTATTTTTCATAAAAAAATAGTAAGATTATTTATTTTAAGAAGAAAAGCCCGTTTTTTTTACTGAACCAATTACAGAATCAGCACATTCAATCTTCTCAAATTTTTTGAAGAAACGAAATTACCTGACATTTTTTGTTCATATGCCCAAAAATTCTGTAAATTTTTCAGCCATACAAAACAGATATTTTTTTATTAAGAAAAAAATCTGTATAATTTTTAGTGAAAAAATAATGTTATCAAATCAACAAAATTTTTGCAAAAATTCCTTTGACAAATCTTTATGAAACGTCAATTTTAACGTAGAGTCGTTTTTTTTTCTATGATCTAAAGTTTTCAACATATATTGAATTAAAAAAAAAACACTATTTTCCGTAATATCGGATTTCAAAATTTAAAAAAACATTGAAAATACTCTCTATTTTCAAGTGATACTAAAATATGTCTAATTATGAGACAAATGCGATAATGTCGAAAAAGAAGTGGCAAAGTTGGTGAAAAACAATAATTATACGAGACGTGCCATTTAAATTCGCTAAAAAAAAATAAAAAATAAAAAGATACATTACCTCCGGTGAAATTTCCTGCCAACTTCCTTTTTCGGAGAGGGCTACCTGTTGGATTAGTAAGCACACAGCAATCAAGGACTGTTATTCGTCAGACACAATTTCAGTGAGAACTTCTGTTAAACAAAAACATTCGAGACAGTCTCGTTGCAAAATTGGTCCTGTAAACAACTCGTCAATGCATTCGGTCATCCGATTTTTACGTGAAACCCGAGAGGGATAAGAATCTTGGAGCTGAGCCAGTGAACCCAATGATGAAGGATATCATCGCTATCGTCTAATTTCGTCGCTGCAGCTAACGTCGTGCCAACCGAATTTTGAGCACGACAACTTTACAATCGCAATAAATTTCACGTGAAGCTACTTCATCAACAGAGGAAATAAAATTTTTTTTTAAGTAGCATACTTTCGTGACTATAAAGAGAAAATACTGCATTGCAGTGTCCCCAATTATGTGGGACACAGTCTTATACAATATGTAACATGATTAGCTTAAAAAATGCCATCTTATTTCGATATAAGCCACAAATGCACTGTTTTTATTCATAAACTCGTCATCGAAATTTAATATAATTGTGGTATAAAATTCATGTAGTTTTCCAGCAAAATTAAAGCAAATTATTAAAATTCAAGTACTTTTACTGTAAAATTAAAGTAAATTATTGAATATGCTGTACCATACATTAATTGTTTCCTCATAGAGGAAGCTTTGTTTTCGTGAAAATTTTTTTTTTCGAGATTTTCATATCAGTACACCCAAAATAGTCCAAAACGTCGAGAAAAGTAATTTAGAAAAAATGTCTGTATGTGTGTATGTGTGTGTGTGTGTGTATTTTACACGCTCAAAAAATGTAAACCTTTATAACTCGGAAACGCCTCGAGATATAGAGCTGAAATTTACACCATATATAGAGGGGTCAATCCTCATCGTTCATACCAATTTTTGTAAAAACCCCCATGATCATTAAATTTTTACGCGGTTTTGAATTTTTTCAAAAATGTCTGTTAACTCAATAACTCTTTTAATTTTCGAGATATTAAGCTCAAAATTGGTATGTACGTGAGCTTTCATACATCGGTGATCCCTATTAAATTTGGTTAAGATCGGTTGAAACGTTAAAATTTTATGAGATTTTGATTTTTTTAATTTTTTGATTTTTTTTCTGCGATGCGAATTTTGGTATCAAATATCGAGCTGGGAGTCAAATGAGTGCCAAATTCATGATCAACAGAAAAATACGTCAGATATAGCCCAAAAATGTTGAACGATAACATATTTTCATAGCGATGTTGTACAGTCTATATTGCGAAAAGTTGCGATTTATGTCGTATAAACTAGCCATATCCTTGCTTCGCAATGAAATTTCGGAAACCACCGATTTCTATCGTGTTCTACAAAAAAAAACAGAGAACATAGAGTATTCGAGGGAGTTTCTGGACCGTTTGTCCTTATTATATTTTTACGAAGCGAGAGTGTGCGCTTATTTATATTTATTTAAAACAAGGATGCAAAGCAGAACCTTGCACATTGCTTCCTCATTATATTTCGCTTTTTACAAAGCTTCCTCTATGAGGAAGCCAAAATCACTTCCCATACTTTCTCTTAGAGGTTGCTTTGTAAAAAGCGAAATATAATGAGGAAGGAATGTTTTACATTACACTTGTATACTAATTTTAATATACTAGTTTATGAATAAAAACTTCCAGTAAAAGTACACTAAATTTCAAGTAGATTTTTTTTACAGTATGGTTAAAAAAATTGGATTCAATATTATAGCATCTTTTTCGCTTGAAAAATTGAAGAAAAAAAAATCATCACTGCAAATATTTTTAATTCACTCAAACTATTTTATCTTACCTTAACAATCTGCCTCTCGGATTGCTAAAAAACCAAACCAAAGAACAAACTTTAGAGGGATTTGTTAATTAATTGGGAGAAAAATACACAAGAGGCAAATTTAATAAATGCTTGCAGCAAATGCAAAGAAAATTGAGCTTAGCTTACCCTCTGTTGGCTGTGGACAACGAGGGTGCCTTTATTGCCATTCGTTTGTCCAGATCGATAAGGCGAGTCGTCGGTATTGCCGTTCGTAAGAAAATCTGCAATTTATCAAGAAAATTAGAATAAATTTGTCAGTTTATCTCTGAGCATTGATTTAGATATTCTTCTCTATGGGTTTATGTACCTACAGCATAGTTTCTCACAACAAAGGAACATTTCTAACGCTATGATCCGAATATTCTATACGAGGGGTGATCATGAATTTTTGTAACGAATTGTAAAGCTTGGGAATGAAATATAACATGCTGGTGGCTATATCTACTATTAGAGACAAAAATAAAAAAAATTTTCATCAAAAAAAGATTAATACGTGATTCTAGATAATTAAAATAAATAAAAAATCTAATGTGTCTCCAATAGCAGATGATAATAGACTGGGACGTCTAAATGATGTAATAAAAAGCTAAAGGGTGCTAAGTTTTAACGAATTTTAGGGTAAAATCGGGAGATTGTGCTTCGAATTGTTTTTCGTATACAAACTGGCCCTTTTCAAAGCGTATTTTCAATCTGGAATGGAGGAACGTGCCCTACGAAACTAAAGGTTCACGCAGGGTAGCAAGACGTTCCAGACATAAAAATTAATCGGTAGTTACCGCCGGCAGACTGACTGGTAGAGTCGTACAAGATAAGAGTGCTGTTACCGTTGTTATAATTAAGGCTACTATTGCTGAGTAGATTCGTTGGGCTGTATGTACGCGTCGGTGACACAGGTTTTATTGATTCCTTTACTTTGAAAGGTTTCGTGCCGATCTGCGGTACTTCGGCCCCTTCGATGAACAAGAACTGTGTAAATCAAAAATGTTTCTATTAATCTTCAGGATATTCATTATTCTTCTCTACAATGATAAAAATGTTTTGTATAAGCTTCCATTATGTGTAAAGAAAGTTTATTCAAACCAGAGCTGTAAATGCCTAATGCTTATAGAAATAATGGTGATGATACGATCAGCTCTATAATTATGATTTTATAATAATAACATGTAGCGATTGTAATACGATGATTAAACTTTGGAATGGCTGCAAAAATTATTATTTTTTAATAAAAAATCACGGCAACCTTTTGAAAAAATGGAAAAAAATAAGTAATGCATTAAGAAAGTAATGCATTACTTATTTCTTCCATTTTTTCCACTATTTCTTGCAATATTAAAGCGATAATTAGTATTTTTTTTCAGCTATTAAAATGTTTACACTCTATTTTATAATCACTACATATTATTATTATTATGAAATCATAATTACAGAACAAATTGTACTGTAAACTATATCTCATGAATTAATGGGGATTTACAACTCTGATATAAACTAATATAGAGTAGATACACCATTAATGGCCACTTACCAATTGTGGCCATTATCACAATAATTTATTCCAAATTATTATTTATATGTTAATAGTTCGACAGTATTCATACAAATTAATAAAATTATCGACTCGATTTATTCTAGATTCACGAATATTTATTTATAATATTGTTGTTTAAATTTGGTGGCCAAAGTTGGACAAAATATTGGCCAAAAACAGTGCATCTAACTTATTAAAATTGACATGCAAGTGAAATGTAAAATTACAGTATTTTCCAATAAATCCTATAAAAATGAGGATATCTAATATAAAAATTTATAATTTTACTGCACTTGTCTATTAAATTTAATATCAGCTGATGAAACAAATTTCTGCTAATTAAAATTCGCAGACATTTTTTATAGCGTATAAATAAACGTTAAATCTTAAGTAGAAACTGTACCTCTACAGTCAGAGTTCCAGTAACTTCGTCTGCTTCGTACGGCCGAGCTTGAAGAGGAATTATCTGTCTTTGACTCGGATTAGCAAGAAGCTCTTCCACCCCAACAATTCCAAGACCTAAAAATCTTTGGCTCTTGTTAAAGTGGTCGTAAATTTCTAAAAGAACCTCCGAAGTATTGTGGCTGATGTCGCTGAAATTAAATAAAAAAAAATATAAGTTTTCTTGTGTTAATATTTTTCTGCACTAACAAAAAAAAAAGTTTAAATTAACTAAATCATGGTACACGCTCGTTCAAACAGATTTTCCCTAACTAATACTTTCCTATCCGCACTTTACAATTAAACCTTCTCTAATCCTGGTTTTATTTCAGGATCTATTTGAAATAAATTGAATTTTCATTTAAATAAAATACATTTTATAAAAAATTAGTACGATTTATTTGTATGCAATAAATTCTGTTTGAAATAAAATCCTATTAGTCCAGCCATTAAATAAATTTCTTCTTCAAATGATAGCATAATAGGATTTTATTTTGAACAACTAGAATTTATTTCATTCTAATAAATCGTATTCATTTCAAGTAAATTTTATTTCATCGAAATAAAATTTTATTAATTTCAAATAGATCCCGTATTTGATTCAAATAAATCCACCAAACCGATTTCTCTGGGTGTAGACAATTGAATTTAATAACTAATGAAGAAACCAAAAAAAAACCAGCCATTAAATAAATTTCTTCTTCAAATGCCAGCATAATAGGATTTTATTTTGAACAACTAGAATTTATTTCATTCTAATAAATCGTATTAATTTCAAGTAAATTTTATTTGATAGAAATAAAATTTTATTAATTTCAAATAGATCCCGTATTTGATTCAAATAAACTCATCAAATCTTTTTCTCTGGGTGTAGACAACTGAATTTAATAATTAATAAGATAAGAAACTAAACAGAAAATTCATTTGAACGAGGCTGCACGTGGATTTAGTTAATGTAAACATTTTTTTCTCAGTGTACAATCTGCAGAGGACGATCTTACAATAAAAACGCTTCCTCCCACGTTGGACTATTCGTGTCCTTTTTAATTGACGTTTGATTTTTTTGCGGTGGTTCATCCAATTCCACAACGCAGTAAGGTTCCCTGCAGCCGTCTTGACCTCCCAATTCTGTAGCTTTTACGACTTTTACAAGTAAACGCCGTTCGCCTGGCGCATATTGGTGGATCGTTGATGCCGAGGAATGAACCTGATGACGTTGATGAGGCTGTTGTGACAATGAATGCGATGAGGTCTACGGGCAAAGCATCAAAGTGTCAAGTGGCGACGAACAAAATAACAAACACGAAAGCATCCAAAAGAACTCACAAGAATTTTGCCATTTGTAAAAGAAAAGACTATTTAAAAAAAAAAACATTTCTCTAATCTCGTGCATATAACAACTAAACATGCATATAAGAGCTGAGAACGATTGATTTGCTTATTTTTGTTTCCTCATAGAGGAAGTTTTTTTTTATGAAGAGAAAATTTCAGATATTTATGTCAGGATATTCAGGATGATCCAAAATGTCGAGCAAAGTAATTTAGAAAAAAATTTCGATATATATGGGCCATTCCAACCCGATTCGATCTGGATCTGATCGTCGACCTCTCCGATTTGGCTCGTTATTTTTTGTAGAATTATTTAAATCCTCAAATGCGCCAGAATTTTCTTTTTTTATATGCAATTTTTTTTTTTTTTTTTTTTAGTGATATATCGAATGGCATAATTTAAAAATCTGAAAAAATTCTGAAAAATACTTTGTTAAATATCAAAATTTTCAAGCTTATCGCCAAAGTAGGCAAAAATTTTCCTCCTATAGTTTTGAAGCTTTTTTGATTTAAAAAAATTATGAAAAAATAGAAAAACAATTAATCTACTACAGGCAATTGGTCAAACGTTTATTTATGTAAACTCGGATTTTTGTAGAATTTCTTCAGGTTTTTAGGAATTTGTCTAATTTTTCTGAACCAAGACTATTCCAGCACCATACACACCACATTCTAGCACCAGCATGCCATAATTAAAAAATCTCAAAAAATTCTGCAAAATACAGTTTCATATACAGAAATGTTTCACAAGTTGTCCATAGTAGTTTGATTTTTTTTTTCTATTTTTTAATAATTTTTTAATCAACAAAGTTTAAAAACTATGTGAAGAAAAATCTTCCACATTTTGGTTCTAAGTTACAAAATTTTGAGATTCAACAAAGTATTTTTCAGAATCTTTTTTAGATTTTTTAATTATGGCATGCTGATGCTAGAATGTGGAGTGTATGGTGCTGGAAAATTAGTTCAGAAAAATTTGACAGATTCCGAAAAATCTGAAAAAATTCTAAAAAAATCCGAGTTTATATAAATAAACGTTTAACCAATCGGCTGTAGTATATTAATTATTTTTCTATTTTTTCATAATTTTTTTAAATCAAAAAAGCTTCAAAACTATAGGAGGAAAATTTTTGCCTACTTTGGCGATAAGCTTGAAAATTTTGATATTTAACAAAGTATTTTTCAGAATTTTTTCAGATTTTTAAATTATGGTATTCGATATGTCACTTTAAAAAAATATTTAAAAAAAAAATTTGCATAGAAAAAATAAAAATAATAATATTTACTGTATTTGAGGGTCTAACCAATCCTACAAAAAATTACGAGCCAAATCGGGAAGGTCGAAAGTCAGACACATGTCGAATTGGGATGGAATGCCCCATATGTGTGTGTGTGTGTATGAATATATGTGGGGCTTAAAAAATTCAATCATTTATTAACTCAAAAACCGTTCAACCGATGAGATGTAATGTGACACACAAGTGAATTAATTACCCAGCTTCAATTGCTGTGATTTTTAATAAAATTCATGCAGAGATTTCAATTTTGTATGTACCTTTTTTATTTTTCAAAAAAAAAAAAAGAGCGCGGTTGCCATAATTTTCGCAAAATTGTAGCTATTGTACCGAATGATTCTTCAAACGTTTAGATACATTCAAATGTTGTTTGGTATTAAATTTGAGCGAAATCGGTAAAAGGGTTCAAATTTTATGAGGATTTGAATTTGTTGAAAAAATTCATTATAAACTTTCACAAAATTTGAGACAGCGAGACGAAATTTTTCTAAGGCAACAAATTGATATTCAGTGATGCTACACTGAAAAAAAATGTTCAGGAAATTAATATACGTGTTATCGAAAGTTTTTATGCATAAACCGGTATATTCAATTCAATATATAATTATTATAGTAAATATTACAGTACTTTTATATTGAACATGACTTTTTTAAATGTGTTTAATATACCGTGTAATCATTTTACATCATACTTGTACATAAAATTTAATATACCGGTTTATGCATACAAACTTCCGACAAAAGTATATTAATTTTCATAATGAAAATTTTCACGATGTAGATACATAATTAATTGAAGATCAACAGATTTTTATAGAAATTTTAATGTTTCTTTATTATTTCATCATATCCTTTTTTTCCGATTAGACATTTTGAATATCCTAGACAATAAATAGGAATTTACAGAAAACTCTGACATTCAAACGCTTTTCACATCAGGAAAAAACTAATATTTCTACTAAACGCTTAATGAAATAATTTACATGGCTAAAATTACATTACAATTACAATATAATCGAAACGTTTTTAAAATTCAACTATAATTGCAATTCAACTATAAATAGCAGTCGAAAAGCTCTAACCAAACATCGACCCAAAAAAATAATCGATGACCCAGTAATTCACACTTTTTATTGCCTAATTGATAACGATTCGGTTCACTTAATCTTAAGGTAGATAAATATTCTTCCGACGTAGAAAGGCCGGAATTATCACATTGATAGCATTCGACATCGAGTTGATCAAGTGCCAACATCCAGAGAAAATAAATTCTTGGAAAAATCGTATATATTTCCATCGGATGAATAGACTAATTAAATTCTTACCATACTGTCGTAGTGCAAAGGCAGCGTGTGTCCAGGCTGAGGCGGTGGATCTCGCCAAAGTCGTGGGCACGTAGGATATTGCGATAGATTAAGGTGGACGTTTGTACCTCTAAGCGCGCCAACGACAATCTCGGTTACGACTTCCTGAAGTTGACTCTCGTCTAGGTCCTTTTTAATCGTACCAACTGCAGCTAGAGAGACCTTGACCTTGAATTAAAATAATTTTTATATGTATTCATGCCTTTTATCGCTTCCTCATAGAGGAAGCTTTGTTTTCATGAAAAAAAAAAACAAATTTCGAGATTTTTATGTCAGGACACTTAGAATTGTCCAAAACGTCCAGAAAAGTGATCTAGAAAAAAATGTCCGTATGTGTGTGTGTGTGTATGTATACAACTCCGAAAATTCGAACGCCGATAACTCAAGAACGGTCTTGTATATAGCGCTCAAATTTGGCACACTAGTGTAGCAGTAGACCCTCTTCAACTGTAGCAACTTTCGACAAAATCTGTGCGAAAATTTCGATTTTATGCCGTTTTGAATTTTTTGAAAAAAGGACGTGGTCGCTCTAACTTTCGTAAAATTTAGTCTATTTTGCTAAATAGTTGGTTATAAGAGTAGGTGCACTCAATGCTGTTTGGTATTGAATTTGGCTCGAATCGGTAAAGTGGTTAAGATTTTATGGAATTTTGAATTTTTCATAAAATTGACATTATCGCTCTATTGTAACTTTTGAAAAACTTGAAATAGCGAGATCAAATTTTGTATATAAATGAAACAATATTCAGCCATTATATATGTATAATTTAGTGACAAGCGGTATGAAATTTGTGATTTTATGGAATGTTGAATTATTTTTTAATAATATACGTTATCACATTTACTGTCGAAAACGCTCTAATAATAACGAAATAACGAAATATAAAAAGCGAATTCATAACATGTTTATTTATTTAATTTAAAAAAGGATGCAAAGTAGAACCTTGCACATTGCTTCCTCATTATTTTTTGCTTTTTACAAAGCTTCCTCTATGAGGAAGCCAAAATTGAACAACATACTTTTTTGTTTCCTCAGAGAGGAAGCTTTGTAAAAAGCGAAAAATAATGAGGAAGCAATGTGCAAGATTCTACTTTGCATCCTTTTCATACAAATCTTGGAAATTTTTCCATAAAAATCTTGGAAATTTTTCCATAAAAATCTAAGAAATTTTTCCATAAAAATCTAAGAAATTTTTCCATAAAAATCTAAGAAATTTTTCCATAAAAATCTAAGAAATTTTTCCAAATAATTATCCTTAGTTGACAATTAGTCAATTAAACAATTGTTTCTGTAGCAATTTAAATTTGAATTTTATAGTTACAGAGACAATTAGTAAATGATTTAATTATTCTATTGTATTTAACAAATTAATTTACCTCTGGCCAGCCGTCGCATTTTAAATCGAGCAGCATTTTTTCCGTAATGCATACAACGTTCAGTCGAGCCCGGAAGCGATTAACATTGACACGATAGTGACTGACCTCCACCTTATCGCCTTTCTGGCGAAAAGCCTTCAACTGCAAAGCCGGCGTTGCCTCGCAGTCGCAAGTAATTGTCTGCAAATCAATGAAATATCGTTGAGGATGGTCGTGATATCAAAATTAATCAAACAGAGTGATGCTAAATGTTGCCTGATTTATTATGTACTCCTATTTTTTTTCTCAATTGGAGTTCACGTTATTATACTTACAACGTCGTCTTTGGAGTCACACTCGCAGAAGATGTTGGACAAAACTGGCGAATGAGTTTCTGGTAGGACACGAACGAATTCAACACCGACTCCATGCTGTAAAAAAATTAAATAATTATAAATTAAAAATGTCAAAATAAAAAACAATATTAGAACAGGTTATTTTTATCACTAACAGAAATTCTATTGCATTATTATTATCATTATTGTTACTATTATTACAATAACATTATGAATAATTATTTAGAATTACTGAGATATTAGTTTATATATATTTATCTTTTTTTTATAATCTGGAATTTTCAAACTATGCTAAAAACTTATAAATTATGTAAAAGGAGAAATCCTTTAATAAATTAAATTAAATTAAATTGAATTATCCTACGTCATATTGTTTTCAATATGGAGTACTATATTAATATTTACGGTGAAAAAATGGAATAATTATTATAAATTAAAAATTTCAAAATAAAAAACAATATTGGAACAGGTTATTTTTATCACTAACAGAAATTCTATTGCGTTATTATTATTGTTATTATTATAACAATAAAGTTATGAATAATTATGTAGAATTACTGTGATATTAGTTTATATATATTTATCTTTTTTTTTATAATCGGGAATTTTCAAACTTTGTGAGCTAAAAACTTATAAATTATGGAAAAGAAGAAATCCTTTAATAAATTCAATTAAATTGAATTGAATTATCATACGTCATATCGTTTTCAATATGGAGTACTATATTAATATTTACTGTGAAAAAATGAAATAATTATAAATTAAAAATTTCAAAATAAAAAATAATATTAGAACAGGTTATTTTTATCACTATCAGAAATTCTATTGCATTATTATCATAATAATAAAGTTATGAATAATTATGTAGAATTACTGTCATATTAGTTGATATATATTTATCTTTTTTTTTATAATCTGGAATTTTCAAACTTTGTGAGCTAAAAACTTATAAATTATGTAAAAGGAGAAATCGTTTAATAAATTCAATTAAATTGAATTGATTTATCATACGTCATATTGTTTTCAATATGGAGTACTATATTAATATTTACTAACGTTCCACATGTGATCATTTGAATATTTTACATAATGGCATACCATATGAAGTACACAACGACACAATTGTATATACTCATCTACTGAGTCACTTTAGAATTCTTTACTGCTGATAGCTCATTGTTTATGCTGTGCCAAGCAAAAATCGAAGGTCACTAATATGAAACTGTTCAATTTGTTGTCTTCTATTATTGGAAAAAAAATGTTGAACGATGTGAACTCAAGTTGAGAAATTAAACTATACTCTGTGCCTTAAGACCTCGCGAAGCATCAATCACAATAATTCAATCAAGGCCAGACAGTCGTCAATTGACACCTTGAACTACTGTCTTCGTTATTAATCTTAACATATAGTCTACAGAAATATACTGATTGGACTTTAATTTTTATGAAAAAAAAAATGTTAAGTGAATCACTGTAAAAAATATTTGGAAAATTCATTTATTGTATAGCAATTTAATGTATTGTATTCTTACTGAACCCGTGTAGGAAATTCAATTTAATATGTGAAAAAAAAAAAAATGAAAATTCAATGTACGTTTTGTAAAATTTAATTTAACTTATATTAAAAATTATATAATTATATAAAAACCTAAAGAATCTAAAAAGACGACTTTTGTTACAAATTTATTGTATTTTTACTGAACCCGTGTAGGAAATTCAATTTAATATGCGAAAGAAAATGAAAATTCAATGTACGTTTTGTAAAATTTAATTTAACTTATATTAAAAATTATATAATTATATAAAAACCTAAAGAACCGAAAAAGACGACTTTTTTTACAAATTTAGGAAACTGTACATCAATTTTAGTATACTTTGCATCTTATACGTTAATACTTATACATTAATACTTTTTTAATGAATTTAGTCAAAAAATTTCCATCAATTTTACTTTAGACTCGTGTAGTAAATTTATATATCCGTTTCTGTAAAAGAGATTCTTGCACATGTGTAGTAATTTTACCTTAAATATTTTTAACAGTGATGTTATAAAAAAAATTATTTAATATTTCATAGTTCTTCCTAATTGTTAGAAAATAATTTGTCATTCGTTAGTTCGTCACACAGTGTTGAATACTGTGTGACTAATTGAATAGTGCAACTAAAGTCACACTTCGCCTTCAAGTCTGAGAATGGTGTCAAGTACAAGCAACGGTCATTCAACCGGAACGGCTTTAATGGCAATAGGAACGAATATTATTATCTCTTAATTATTTATCAATTTTTACAAGTCGTGCATTAGAAATCCAATATAATTAAAATCGTTTCATTTATAACTAAGATATGAATTCTTATTAATATTGTCATAGAATATAATCGTCACGTTATTGGCAAGAGAAGGGATAAATATTAATCAAAAGAACTTTATTTTTCTGTTGTAACAATTTTACATCCTACAGTAATTTTTTGCTTCCTCATAAAGGAAGCTTTGTTTTCGTGATAATTTTTTTTTTTCGAGATTTTCATGTCAGGACAAATTTTCAAATTTCCAAATTTGGAAATGACCAATTTTGCAATAAATTTTTATCTAAATTTTCAGATATGTACAAGAAAAATTGATAGGATTCTGATCAGACAATATTTTGAATTAGAGGTAAAACAATCATTTGAATTTTTAAAAAAACGTAAGATGACAAAAAATGTGGAATTGCCAAATTGTTTAAAATTAATTCTTGCCTCAATTTTCACATATGTACGAAAAAAAAATGACAGGATTCTAATCAGACAAGTTTTGAAATAGAGGTAAGACAATCGTTTGAATAAAAAAAACCGTAGGACGACAAAAAAATCTGTAATTGAAAAAAAAATCGAATCAATTCTTGCCTGAAATTGCAAATCTGTACGGAAAAAAAATGTACAGGATTCTGGTCAGATATGATTTTGAAATAAAGCTAAGACAACCATTCGAATAAAAAAAACCGAAGGAGGACAAAAAATTTGTAATTGAAAAAAAAAATCGAAATAATTCTTGCCTATAATTGCAAATCTGTACGAAAACAAAATGTATAGGATTCTGATCAGATATGATTTTGAAATAAAGCTAAGACAACCATTTGAATTAAAAAATCGTAGGATGACAAAAAAATTTGTAATTGAAAAAAAAATCAAATCAATTCTTGCCTAAAATTGTAAATCTGTACGAAAAAAATGTTTAGGATTCTGATCAGATATGATTTTGAAATAAAGCTAAGACAACCATTTGAATTAAAAAATCGTAGGATGACAAAAAAAAGTATAATTGAAAAAAAAAATCGAATGAATTTTTGCCTAAAATTGCAAATCTGTACAAAAAAAAATGTATAGGATTCTCATCAGATATGATTTTGAAATAAAGCTAAGACAACCATTTGAATTAAAAAACCGTAGGGTGACAAAAAAATTTGTAATCGAAAAAAAAATCGAATTAATTTTTGCCTAAAATTGCAAATCTGTACGAAAAAAAATGTATAGGATTCTCATCAGATATGATTTTGAAATAAAGCTAAGACAACCATTTGAATTAAAAAACCGTACGATGACAAAAAAAAGTATAATTGAAAAAAAAAATCGAATCAATTCTTGCCTAAAATTGCAAATCTGTACGAAAAAAAAATGTATAGGATTCTGATCAGAAATGATTTTGAAATAAAGCTAAGACAACCAATCGAATAAAAAAAACGTAGGAGGACAAAAAAATTTGTAATTGGAAAAAAATCGAAATGATTCTTGCCTAAAATTGCAAATCTGTACGAAAACAAAATGTATAGGATTCTCATCAGATACGGTTTTGAAATAAAGCTAAGACAACCATTTGAATTAAAAAACCGTACGATGAAAAAAAAAATTGTAATAAAAAAAAAATATCGAATTAATTTTTGCCTAAAATTGCAAATCTGTACGAAAAAAATTGATGAGATTCTGATCAGACAAGACAAGAAAAGTAGAGGAGCGGACGGCTGTTCCGCGTGGAACGAGACGTTATTTTTGACAGTATGACGTCAGCGGTGGTACGCTGCAAGGCCGATGACAGGTTGTGACGAAATATCTTACTCCTCTCCTATTCGGCGACGTAACCGGCATGACCTCATATTACATCGACTTTCAACTTCGCTACCATTCCAATTCAGCCGCTATACTTCTCCACATTAATTTAAAAAAGCCTCATCTACTAAATCGCTATATCTAAGCAAGTTAACGAACGATTATTTAACTCTTGGTTGTTCAATTTTCTCAGCTGTGCCAAAATTCAGTTTTCCTCGGTAAATTAAACTAAAAATAAATTCGGCCTCTTTCTGTACATGTAAACAACAATGCATAATTTTTTTTATTCTTCACAAACCTTAATGAGACTTTTTTAATTTATTTACGCTCTAAATATGCAAAAAAAAACCCAGATAAATTGTTTGTTAACTAAATAATAATAAAAAGATATTCAACTAAACTTGAATTGAAAGAAAAAACGTTTGTGCATATAAGTTTGGATTTTTTCTTTGCAATCTTTACTGAAAAGTAGGTTGCTGTCCGGGCAAACAGATACGATGTGTATGAGCAAAATAAAATCATCTTCAGTTGTAAGACGTCAAGAAAGATAACAGCACGAATCGATGCAGCGAAGTGCCTTGACTCTGTACAGAGTTTCACGCCGGATTGATAATTGACTGTTAATTCGTACGTGTCAAAAAACTTTTGTTGCAACGACATTAACAATTATAACTTGCGGAAGAATTTTAATGCAACAGATAAAAAATAACTTACACTGTTTGAAATTTTTGTATGAAAATTAATATAAAGTATTGCAAGTTTTTTTTTGCAGATTCGCATATATTAAATTTAATATACAAATGTTAATTAATATACAAAAAAAAATGTTGTAAAATTAATATACTGTATACTAAACACTTCATAAAACTTGTGTTTTTTAATATAATTATTGGAATTTTACAACATATCTGTATATTAAATGAAATTAAATTAAATGGACTATATTAAATATTAAAGTATTGTAGATATAAATAAATAATTATAAAATTTTTAATAAAAATATTCTATAAAATATTATAGAATATTTTTATTTATAATATATTTATAATTTTCTAATTAGTTATTTATATCTGTAGTACTTTAATATTTTATGTTGACTATATAATAATAAAAATATATAACTAAATATTGATAAAATTATAGAATAAAATATTATAGAATGTTTTTATTTATAATTTTATTTTCTATTTTATTTTATTTATTTATTTTAATTTAGTTATTTATTTATGAAATAAATATTTATGGAATAAAGATTATTTATTTATTTCATAAATATAATTTGCAGAATATTTGCAGAAAATATTATTTTATAGAATAAAATATTATAGAATATTATATTAAATGAAATTTAATATACCGTATCTGCAAAAGAACTTTGAATACATGTATTAATTTTCAAAATACTTTTAACAGTGTATACATAAAAAAATAATTTACAATCAAATTGAATCGATGGAAATAGCATCGGAGCATCGAACGTCGCTTTATAATCAAAAAGTCAAAGATGCGTGACCGCGCGTTGCTTGTTTGATGCAAATTGCCATCATTCGCGAGAGCCCATCCCACATAAGTAAATTCAATGGCTAAAAGTATCTCATGGCGAGGCAAAGTAGTACAAAACTTCATTATTTATAATGGATATCAAATTGGTCACGGTTCGTGGAATTCTTCTGATAAAAAACTCGATGTCATGCATGTAGTTTATATTTGTAGATGCGGCACCCACAGCTAAAACATGCTGCGTATTTCTTAGATACAATAACATTTATCTTATGTTTATTTCGTATTTTTATTTTGTTGTTTCAATTATGTCTATATATCTTTATAATATCTTATAAATTGTCTATTGTCTATATGAGGCATTCTTTATCAACTGGGCCACTTTTTTCGATCGACCTTCCGGATATTTTTCTAAGTTTGTCAGTTTGTTGTACTACTTGAGATGGGTGTTTGCGATTTTTTTCAGATTTTTAAAAAGCGTCGTTCAGGATTTACGTTTTTTTTTTAAATATCACTATAAGAAAATATCAGTCAAAAAATTCTTAAGAACATTAACTTTTTCATTTTCCATCTACTTTCGAGTGATGTTAAAATCATAATTTTTCCAACGCAAGAAAGTCAATGTTTCGCAAAAAGCAAGAAATAATTTTTTTTACGAAAAAATCAACTTTTATTCCGGTCTTAATTTTACAAGGTGTTTCGCATTGTATGAAGATTTTGAGAAAAAAATTCCAAAGTGGCACCTCCAATTCTTAGGCAGTAAAAAATTGAAAATTAAACTACAAAAATTAATACATTTTTTCCTGCCTAAGAATCGGAAGTGCCACTTTGGATTTACTGCCTAGTGGATTTCATCACATTTCCAAAAGATAAAATGAAACTTCTCGGATGACGGGCAGCGCCAAATAATTCGGAAAAAACGGGCACGAAAAAATATATTAATTTTTTCATTTTAATTTTCAATTTTTTACTGCCTAAGAATTGGAGGTGCCACTTTGGAATTTTTTTTCTCAGAATCTTCATACAATGCGAAATACCTTGTAAAATTAAGATCGGAATCAAATATGCTTTTTTCGTAAAAAAAAATTATTTATTGCTTTTTTTTTGCGACAAATTGACTTTCTTCCGTTGGAAAAATTATGATTTTAACATCACTCGAAAGTAGATGGAAAATGAAAAAGTTAATGTTGTTAAGAATTTTTCGAGAGTCTAATATTTTTTGAGATATAGTGATATTTAAAAAAAAAAACATAAATCCTGAACGGCGCCCTTTAAAAATCTGAAAAAAATCACAAACACCCATCTCAAATAGTACAACAAACTGACAAATTTAGAAAAACATCTGGTAGATCGTCCGAAAAAAGTGGCCCCGTTGATAAAGAATGTCTCATATATATAAGATATATATATATTTATTCATCTTACATTTCTTCATCTTGATAATATTCATAATATCTTATATTTATCTTGTATTTTTATTTTCAAGCTTCGATTATGTCTGTATATCTTTCGAAAGATGATAGTGACGAATGAGCTGAGAATTTTACCAGACAACCAGTCAATCGGTTGTCTCGACCAAATACCGATGTTGTTGCCAAAGTGCTTTTCCTCGCAGACAGCGTTTACTGAATATTCGTATACATGCAAAGTCTATGATGTAATTTCGCATTTTATATTCTAACGTTTGTGCTGTTAAAAAAAATTTGTAGAATTCATATATTATATTTTTACTGAATTCTACTAGGAAATTCAATTTAATATGCAGCGACAAAAAGAAATTAAAATTTAATAAACAACAAAAAAAGAAATGAAAATTTAATCAAAGTGTTGTAAAATTAAAGTTCATTTATATTAAAAATACATATAAATTATATTATATTATACAAAAAAATTATATTAAAAATAAAATACACTTGTAACGAATTTAGCAGAAATGTACATCAATTTTACATTATGCTTGTGTAGTAGATTTATATACCCGTTTCTGTAAAAGAACATCTTGCACTCTATAGTAATTGTATATTATATATTTTTAACAGTGTAACAGCATTATCGCGTATTCCACTATTTCCGAAGAAATTGCAACGCGATTACGTTTTGCTGCTGATAAAAATACAGAACTATCGGCACTTCCTATGCGAGTCAGCTATTTATAAACTCTTGCAATACACAATGTTCACTTTTTCACAAGCTCTAGAATTATTATGGAATTCGAGGCTCTGCTACAAGATCCTAAACTATTTTTGAAAAAAAGTCTTTGATCCATAAAAAAAATCTCATGTCTCTAATTAATCATAACAATGTTCTTGTCATGCAAAAAATCTGCAAATTCGAATATGAAAAATAGCGGGCCAATCTTGAAAAATATTTTTCCATTTGTCAAAAACCAAAGCCCAACATTTTTTAATTTTTGTACATTGTGGTTTTTTTACACAATTAGAACTTCGTTTTTTGATACAATTTTTCTTACAGTTTAGAAATAAGACTCGATTTTTTTGCCTTAGCAGGAGTATGAGGTAAACAATTTAAAAAAAAAAGTTGCAAAGTAAAACTTTGCAAATTGCTTCCTCATTGTTTTGGTTTTTTTTTACAAAGCTGCCTCTATGAGGAAGTATTTTAATTAATTTTGGCTTCAGAAAGAAAGCTTTGTAAAAAAAACAAAAATAATGCGGAAGCAATTTGCAAAGTTCTATTTTGCACCTTTATATAGTCAAACCGTAACTTTTCACTATAAACATATTATAACTCAATGTCGAATATTCTTATAATATTTATTTTTATGTATCAGTTCTTCAGCCAAAAGTCTTTATTATAAAACTATTGATAATATCAATAATTTGATTCACCACAATTTTGTAAAAGTTTAAAAAAAATACAATTCGTACCTCCTCGACGGAATTGATGAAGTAAATATATTACAACTCAACGTCGAATATTCTTATAATATTCATCAACATGTGTTGGTTTTTTTTAGCCAAAAGTGTTTACAATAAAACTATAACTAATATCAATATTTCCTTTCCCACAATCTTATAAAATTTCCCAAAAGCCAATGCCAATAAAATCATTTTTGATGTGAAAATATCGTTAGCGGGGATTTTCCTGAAAAAATGTCCTCAAAAATCGCTACGCTCCTTGTGGAAAAAAGTGAATTTGAGCTAAATGTCCTCAAAAATCGTTACGTTTCTTTTGGAAAAAGTGAATTTGAGCAAAATGTCCTCAAAAATCGTTACGTTCCTTTTGGAAAAAAGTGAATTTGAGTAAAATATCCTCGAAAAGCGTTACACTCCTTCTGGAAAAAAGTGAATTTGAGCTAAATGTCCTCAAAAAGCGTTACACTCCTTCTGGAAAAAAGTGAATTTGAGCTAAATGTCCTCAAAAAGCGTTACGCTCCTTCTGGAAAAAAGTGAATTTGAGCTAAATGTTCTGAAAAAGCGTTACGCTCCTTCTGGAAAAAAAAGTGAATTTGAGCAAAGTGTCCTCAAAAAGCGTTAGGCTGATTCTGGAAAAAAGTGGATTTAGGCTAAATGCCCTCAAAAAGCCTTACGCTCCTTCTGGAAAAAGTGAATTGAGCAAAATGTCTTCGAAAAGCGTTACGCTCCTTGTGAAAAAAAAGTGAATTTGGGCAAAATGTCCTCAAAACGCGTTACGCTCTTTCTGAAAAAAAGTGAATTTGAGCAAAATGTCCTCAAAAAGCGTTACGCTCTTTCCGGAAAAAAGTGAATTTGAGCTAAATGTCCTCAAAAAGCATTAGGCTCCTTGTGGAAGAAAAGTGAATTTGAGCAAAACGTCCTCAAAAATCGTTACGCTCCTTCTGAAAAGAAAGTGAGTTTGAGCAAAATGCCCTCAAAAAGCGTTACACTCTTTCTGAAAAAAAGTGAATTTGAGCAGAGTGTCCTCAAAAAGCATTACGATCTTTCTGAAAAAAAGTGAATTTGAGCAAACTGTCCTCAAAAAGCGTTACGGCCCTTCTCAAAAGAACTTGGAGACACAATGTAAATTGTATTAAAATAATAAATATCCCGATGCTGAACTGCTAAAGATGTTTTCACATATTTTTTCGTGAGATGTACTCACTACTTTTGTAATTGTAAAAGTTTGAAAAAAAAAAAGTACAACTGGTACCTCCTCGACGGAATTGGTGACAAAGTCATTGAGCGAAACAACCCAAGTGGCGAGTAGTTCGTTTAGAATAACGAGATCCGAGTGTAGCCAAACAACGAGCTCGTTAACCCAGCGAACGGCATCAGCATCAGCGCCAGTGGCCGCTGGTAAGTGCAAGGATCGTGAGCTCCTTGCTGGGCTGATAAGGGGACCGGAAGTCTTTCTGGTAAGTCGTTTACGTATCGGTGGGGTCGGTGGCACGTAATTTCCTCCACCGGATGAGGTCATCGATGACGACATAAGAATTCCGGCACCGCTGTTACCACCACCTCCAAATCCTCCACCTCCACCACCACCGCCTCCAACACCCATCGACGCACTTTTAGCCATCATCGCTCTTATCGGTTTTTCATTAGCCAATAATTTACTAGCGACGTTACCGGCACCCACGACACTTTCACCGATATGGAATGCATGACCATGTTCTTTGGAGGCGGTGGTACCGCTGTTGCTGCTCGTTGAACCACTCGTAACACCAACACCACTTGTCTCCCGATTAGCGGCGTCATTAACGACAAAACGATTGTAAAAAAATTTACCGACACAAAGTACAACGAGGCCGAATAGCATCCAGCCAAAAATGAGCATAGATAGTGTGTCCATCGTCGTGTCACCAGTCGAATCGAAACTGCATATCAGATCGTCCACCCGCTCGGCCAAGTCGGCCATATTGCCCCATCGTTCTGCAAACCAAGTCCAATTGGATTCCCAAAACATTCTTTTCTATTTCCACCGACGAGCGGCCTCCCACCCTACGACTATTCGCCTCTCGGATTTGTTCTATTTATACACCTTGCGTACACCCTGGCGGTCTCTCGTACCGGCCGTCGACGATAACGGCGCCTCAACGGTACAACCCAAACGATCTCTTCAATTCGGCCTTCCGGTATAATCGCCAGACTTCTTCAATCCTGACGTGTGAATTTTCTCAACTTCTTCTTCAGTCGCCTTCTCTTTTACCAACCACTATACAGACTCTCCTTTTCTTTTCTCTTTTTTATTATCTTGTCGATGAAGTTTCGGGTATTTTTGGGACTAACATGTCGAACGTGCTGCAAAAACAACCGGTGTGAAGATCCCAGATGACCTCGACATCCTTAACGGCATTTCTGGAATTTAAGAATTTTTTACTTTGTTATCTGAGCTATTGAATTTGCGAGAAAGAATTTGAAATAGTACTTGGAGAATACAAAGTTTTATTTTTGTATTAAAATTCTGTACAAGTTACTGGAAGAATTTTATTTTAATTTTCGTTTCGCTAACAAAGTGAGAGATAATATTTATGTCTTGTAAAATTACACACTAAAAGAAATAACATATTTCTATGTTTGTTATAATAGGCTTAATATTTAGCAACTTTGTAATAGGTCTAAAACTATAATCATTTATCAGGTTTAAGAACCACGTACTTATTAGCAATAGTAGTATTTTATTTTATTACAAAGACAATGAGCACTCAAAACAGTAGCATTTCCACCAGAAAAAAAAATTTAAGAATTGTTACTTTGTTATCTGAACAATTGAATTTGCGAGAAAGAATTTAAAATAGTGCTTGGCAAATACAAAGATAAGTTTAATTTTCATAATAAAATTCTGTTATAACATTAAGTAACTGTAAGAATTTAAATTTAATTTTCGTTGCGCTAACAAAGTTAGAGATTATATTTAAGTTTTGCAAAATTACACACTAAAAGAAATAACAAGTTTTTTATATTTGTTATAATAGGCTTAAGATTTAGCAACTTTTTAATAGGTCTAAAACTGTAGGAAAATAAAATGCCACTATTGCTAATAAATACGTGGTTCTTAAGTCTGAATTATTATAAAGACAATGAGCACTCAAAACAGTAGCAATCCTGAAAAAAAAAAAATTATATCGCTACAATAGTTTTCTTTTTGTCTCTCAAATTACTTTCGACACAAAAAGAAAACTATTGTAGCTAAAATATAATTTACTATTTCATTTCTGTCATTATATCTATATTTTTCTATTTTGTATTCACGTCTATGAATATTAAAAATAAAAATCCAATATCTTTCGTCATAATTTCGAAATCTATAAAAATTTTGCTCTATATAAAAAAAAAGAACTGAATGCTTTCAAAATAGCAAAATAGAAAAATTAATCATCAAAGCACAAAAAAAAATCTCCGATCTACTTACTTTTTTGTATCTCAGCCGAATTGTACGTTTTTTCAAAACAAAGTTCGACGTCCTTTCGATAAAAACAAATATGTTAACTAACGATAAGTTTCTTATCAGTAAAGACTGATTCGTAACGAATGGAAGTTTGGTTTAATCGTCAAGATCCTTTATAAAACGCTCATGTCTTCATTGGTGGTCATCCGAATAGCGCGATACAGAACGAAAGATTAGTCCGACAGCTTCATTTCACATAGGTAGAGTTGTACGTGACGTTTCTTGTGCCAGTAGCACATGGCATTAGCATTCGCTATAAGAAAGTCAAGTAACAGAAACCGCGCGCCAAATCCTGAACTACCGGTCGACAGACACGTGCTCGGACGTTGCTCTTCAAGGTTTTGACGTCTATTGACCTATAAAAAGAAACGTTTGCAAACAAAATCCTCGCTTCGTCGAATAAAACACAAACTAAGTTTTTTTTTAAGCATTAGGTCAAGGGTCTTGAAAACATTTCTTCAGGCGTCTCAAGTTGATAACGTCGAGTATCTAATTACACGTTTTAATACACAACTCCAAGAGAATAATTATCCAAAGTGTCTCGTCTCAATTAGTCGTCTTTGCCTCATTTTATCTACAATTAGTATTCTAAAAACGTTGCAAAAGCTTCCGTAAATATACGATTAAAGCTAAAATTAATTATCAAAATTGTGTTTTTTTTGTGATGATAAAATAACACTAAGTACACAAATTTGCATAATTTATTAATTATAAATTCAATATTATCGTTAATTGCATAGAAAATAAATTATATTATTCGGGAAAATTACTACAAAGACTCGCTGAATTGTGACACAATTGTGGTTCAAGTTAGTTTAAGTTTAATCTCAAGTATACACTGCATGATTATTTATCTCTTTTTATGTTATTTTATCTTGTTTATATGTGCTCTTAGGGGGATTTTATTCCAGAGCGCTCAATAAATTAAATATACAATAAGGTGCATTTTTTCGGAGCACTTTAATTGCGTTAAAAGTCGAATCAATTTTTTTTTAAACACACAGACACACTCACCACTCCACGACAACTGATTGTTTGGTCTTCTACAGCAAATCTCTGGAGTAATCAATTATCCAGGAAGCACGAACAATAGAAAGGTCTCACGGTATCGCAGATCCATCAGAATCAAACAAATACAATAGACCTGATTTAAAAAATTGAACACTACGCAGAGATTTGATTTCCACCTGGCAAAAATTCGTCTATGTGAATATCTAATTTCTACGTAAATAAAACCGCGCACGAGTCGCCACAGAAGCGAAAGTAAACCGAGAAATCGCCAGCGTTTCCTTCAGTTTTTATTCGGACTCCCACGATTTTGCTGCAGTTTTTTCCTCGAATCAGAGATTGGAAAATCTTCACGTTTTTTTTCTCACTGATTGATAGAGCGAGGAAAATAAAATCTACAAAATCTTCCCACGACGTCCATGTGCGGAGACTCCGCGACGATCTGAAGTTTCGATTAAAGCACCGAACATAATGCCGCCACGCCGGCGACGTATCGTCCAAGTCCCCCTTCTATTTTCCACCCCCGTCGCTCTCCTTTCACGCGGCATTCCCCACTCTCTTCTCTCTTTCCTCGCGGCGGTACCGCTTTGCGATCTCGCACAAGTCCGCATGCTCCGAGCCCGTTTGCGTTCCATGTCTGCAGCAGCAGCAGCAGCGGTAGTAACGTCCAAGGAGTCTCTTATCGATCCGCTGCGCACCCGCAACTCCACTCTTACTCGGCATCGCGGCTCGTTAAACACCCGACGAAATGCTGAAAATAGTGAAAACCAAAACAAACATCATGATCTTCTTGTTTCTAGGGAATTGTTCCGTTTTTAATTTTTTTTTAACCAGTCACAAAAATAATATTAAGTATTGGAAGTTTTTTTACTGATACGCGTATATTCAGTTTAAAATATACAAATAATAATTAATATACAAAAAAACACTGTTGTAAAATTAATATACAGTATACTAAACACTTTATAAGAGTTGTGTATATAATATAATTATAAATATAATTATAAACATTTATATTATGTTTATAATATAATTATAAATATAATTATAAACACATCTTTTATTAACAAACAAATAGTGAAAACCAAAACAAACATCATGATCTTCTTGTTTCTAGGGAATTGTTCCCTTTTTATTAATTTTTTTTTAACCAGCCACAAAAATAATATAAAGTATTGGCAGTTTTTTTGCTGATACGCGTATATTCAGCTTAAAATATACAAATAATAATTAATATGCAAAAAAACATTGTTGTACAATTAATATACAGTATACTAAACAGTTTATAAGAGTTAATACTTATAATATAAGTATAATTATATTAGAAACACATCTTTTATTAATAAAGAAATAGTGAAAACCAAAACAAGCATCATGATCTTCTTGTTTCTAGGGAATTGTTCCCTTTTTAATCTTTTTTTTTAACCAGCCACAAAAATAATATAAAGTATTGGAAGCTTTTTTGCGGATACGCGTATATTCAGTTTAATATACAAATAAATTAATATTAAAAAAAAATTGTTGTCAAATTAATATACTAAAGAATTTATAAGAGTTGTGTTTATAATATAATTATTGGAAGTTTACAACATATCTGTATATTAAATGAAAATTAATATAAAGTACTGGAAGTTTTTTTACGGATGCACGTATATTAAATTTAATATACACATATTAATTAATATACAAACAAATTGTTGTCAAATTAATATACTAAACAACTTATAAGAGTTGTGTTTATAATATAATTATTGGAAATTTATAATATATCTGCATATTAAATGAAATTTAATATATCGTATCTTCCAATGCATATATTAATTTTCAAAATATTTTTAACAGTGTACTTATTTACCGATATTTATTTCCTGTTGCATTAATTGATAAGATAACCAGACCTGCTAAGGAAATCTAAGTAATGTTTTATTAATGTCATCGCTAATCCTTATCATTGGTAAACAGGTAGATAATGATTAAAATGCAATCGTGAAGCTGAGATTATTACTGTCGAGTTAAGAACGAATTAAAAAGAATTATTTCAATTGTTGACATTCGCATAATTCGTTTGATATTAATAGTAGCTTTATTCAATAAAATGGCCTTGAAGCGATAAAAATATAAAACATTTTTCTATATCATTTTAACAATTCTATCTTTATAAGTTTATAGAAATATACATTTCGATCGATACTTATTTATAAATGAAACGTATAATTTTTTACTGTTTATTTTGCAATCATCAAAATTATTCTATTTATCTCAATCGAATTTTGAAAATGTTTTTGTGCCAATTTTTATCACACTTGTGTAAAGTGGCAGTCGTACCTCCTTAAGGCGGTAGTCTAGTCAAGAGATTTTTGACGTCATTTCTAATGTGCAATAACTTTTAAACCGTTGAAGTTGTCTTGATGAAAATTTACACGTGCCTTTATTGATCCTTAGAGAATACTTGTACATTAAAAAAAAATTATTGTAAATTTTTTCATGTAGATTTTTGCCTTGTTGCAACATGGTGCGCCGAAAGCCGCCTTAATCGGCGATTTCCCAGACGTTATCTTGTGGTGAAATTAATCCGAGACTATATATTATTATTATTATTATTCCATGGCATTATTAACACAATACAATTCATAAGCTTACCTCATTTCTACGTTATAGTTCGCGTTCATTTTTTCGTAAAGGTTGCTAACAAGTTATTTATAGAAATGATATGGTGGCATTACATCGTCGTGCCACAAGTCCAGGAGTCACGGCCTCTCGCTGTGGAGGGGATTGCCTTGGTGAATGAAAAAAGAATAATTGTTCAGATGGAGGAAACTGAGAAGGCAAAAAATTAAATTTGAGGATTAATAGGATTAAAATCAGAGTTGTAAATCTCCATTAATTCATGAGATATACAATTTACAGTACAATTTGTTTTGCAATTATGATTTCATAATAATAACATGTAGTGATTATAAAATAGAGTGTAAACATTTGAATAGTTGAAAAAAATACTAATTTTCGCGTTAATATTGCAAGAAATAGTGGAAAAAATGGGAGAAATAATTAATTCATTACTTTCTTAATGCATTACTTTTTTCTCCATTTTTTCAAAAGGATTACCGTTAATTTTTATCGAAAAATAATAATTTATGCAGCCATTCCAAAGCTTAATAATCGTATGACAATCGCTACATGTTCTTATTATAAACTCATAATTATAGAGCTGATCGTATCATCATCATTAATTCTATAATTATTAGACATTTACAACTCTGAATAAAAGATACGTCTTTAAGGAGGTCCTTTATTATAAAATCTATAGATTTAATATTTTATAATCGGACGTCCAGAGGATTTTTTTGTTTTTTTTTTTCACGAAAGCAATAATAAAATATTCCAGAGAAATGTGTACAGATACACATGATACTTTTTATTTTTTTTTTTTGTCATTCATTTACATACAAATATTTTCAAGATACGTTTATGAAATGAACTAGTCTGTATTATTCCGCGCGCTTCGCTCCTCGTTTATTATCCTCTATGTCGTTTATTATTCATAATTTAAACGTATCCATACAAAGTACTTTTACATTACTTATACTCCTAGGTTTCCAAATAACAAAGCGCTATAAAACGGGCGCAGATATATCACTATTTATGGCGTTAGTGGGCGTAAATAATCGCGTTTATGGTGTTATCCGAGTCCATTTCATGACATTTTGTTATTTGGCTTGTCGTTTTTTTTTTTTTTTCCAAATACTATGTGGCGTTGTCAAATCACTTCCCCAATCTCAATCATATTTATATTTATGTACGCTTCTTCACTGAATCACCATTTTTTTTTTCATCTTCTTTTAGGTATTACAAAAAACGATCCCTTATAATCCAACACGAATCAACAATACTCGGTGTAAACTGTTGTTAAATCGTCGCTTTTAACGCATACGGACGGGGCAAAAAACGTGAAATACGGAAACCCAGCACTTGGGTGTGTCTTATCAAGATAAAGATTGACAACGCAAAAGGATCTCGTGGTCGATTTAATCACGGATTCTAGACACACGCACACGCACTCCTATTTTTTTTTCCTTTCGTTCTAATCAAGGCTAAACTAATGTCACTTAAAGCAGTAAAAAAGAAAGAAAAAAATCATATGGCCTAAAGCCACGAATTTGGGGTTTCTTTTTTCTTCGTACATTCCATCGGATTCACATTTTTGTGGAATAAGTGCGAAAAAAAATGGCCGAAATGCGCGAAGTATTATAATAAATGTTACTATTTATAAGTTGGTGGAATCGCTTCGTTTTTCGTTTCTTTTTCGCACAAATTGCAGATTCTATGTCGACGAGAGATTAATAGAAATTTTGCGACGAGTTTGGGTTCTACGAGTCATCGATTTACCGGAATATTCAGTTATGAAATTTGTTTGTTTTTTTTTTTGCCTTTAAACACTGAGTGAAGTATAATTTTTTCACAAACAGGAGAATGAAAAATTCGACGTATGAAGCTGATTCACATTTTTTTGGGTGTTTTTGTTTGTGTGAAAAATTACCTGGCAATGTGTACGAATTTAATCACAGCCTTTATATGCATCTTCGTTTTAAATGCCTGATACTCGAAGAATTATTAGTAGCTTCCGCGTCCAGCAGATTGTACAATCAATAATGAAAGTACAAACGTTCCCGATCTCGACTCTCGATCTAATTACTAAAGCCGATGAGTTTCGTTGAATCGATGAGTACAAAAATACAAAATTACTCTAAGACGCCGCATAAAAATTCACCACTTTTTTTTTCTTTTGCTTCCTAACATTCAAAACTTTGTTTTCATGGATTTTTCAACTTTTCTTAAATGCCATCACTACAGAAAAATGGTCTAAAATGTTGAGGAAAATGGATTAGAAAAAATGTCTGTATTCATGTGTGTATGTGCAGATTTTTTGGTTAGTGCGTTAAATTTCTCGATATATCTGATTCAAATTTGGTACACAAGTGAGTTATTATTAAATCGCACAATCTCTACAATAATTAAGTTGTGGAATCAAATTACTCAGAAATTACAAAAGTTAAAGTGGCTTAAAAAAAATGTTCAATTGTCATAAAATATTCAATTGTCTTGGTTCAATATTAGTCCATTTGTGTTCAAGATTTCAGACCGATATTTCGTTATTTGCGACAGAACAAAAGGAGAAAAATAATTTTTTTTTGTTTTGGTTCCGAGATGCTGTAAAACGTAAAGTTCTCGATTGATTCACGCCAAATTTAATGTGAAAACGTGTTTAATGACAACATAATTGTGTACCAAATTTGACCCAAGCATATGAACAACTGTATGAGTTAGAGTGTAAAAACGAAATCTGTACGCATACACACATGTTCATACATACTCGTTAATGTCACGACCGGCGTTTACATCAGCTTTTCACCAAATGTGCTTCCAGCTATTAGCAGTACTGTTCAACACTTTTACTTCACTGTTAAAAAAGACTGGAAGTTTTTATGCGTAAACTCGTATTCGAAATTTAATATACAATTGTGATATAAAATTCATGTACTTTTCCATTAAAATTAAAGCAAAGTATAAAAATTCAAGTACTTCTACTGTAAAATTCAAGTAAATTATTGAATGTGCTGTACCATACATTAATTTTACATTACACTTGTATATTAAATTTAATATACTAGTTTATGCATTAAAACTTCCAGTAAAAATACATTAAATTTCAAGTAGTTTTTTTTTTACAGTGTTAATAAATTGGCGATGTTTTGTTGCGCGGTGTTTTCTTCTCCTTCACAGTAATATAAAACCTGGTAATGAACGCGGAGGAGGAAAAAATTATCAATGTTGCTTCTCGAAAGTCTTTTTCTAATTGTTTAACTCACAAAAGTATAGAAGTGTTAAAAAAGACTGGGAGTTATTATTCGTAAACTCGTAATCTAAATTTACAATTATAGTATAAAATAAATGTACTTTTACTGTAAAAGTAAAGTAAATTCATGTATTTGCTGTAACATACATTAATTTTACATCACACTTGTATATTAAATTTAATATACCAGTTTATGCATAAAAACTTCCAGTACTCGTACATTAAATTTCAAGTAGATTTTTATTACAGTGTAAAGTAATATTAATCTGTAGATTATCGATTATCAAGTACTAAAGTAGAGATTAATCGATGATGTTTGATAATCTGACGATGATTAACACAATATCCGATGGTCTAATACAAAATCTTCCGAACACTTCGATTTATTCGACTGTTTTCATAGTTTATAAATACTATTTTCATACTTTCTTTTTGCGCCAATCAAGTGGTTTCTATTTTATAACAATCAACATTTCTTTAACTTTAATTTTTTAAATTGAACTCTTATGAATTCTGAACTATTTGGTTGTAATATATTACATAAATTCACGTTGACTGATTATCAAAGAATAATTTGGTCCAAGGAATTTCGCTGTGAATTCTTTTTCTGATTCAGAAAAACAAAAATACAGATTTCGTAATTTTTTTAAATGCATTTACGTCATGGAATAAAATTTGAATTTAAGTTTTATGCGAATGAAACGAGACGTTTAAACTTTGTGGTGTTTAGAATTTTTATGGAGCTAATAAATTATTATTTGTATTAACATTTTTCTCACTTTATTCCTGCGATTATTCTGCAAACTTTTACTATTATATAATGCCTAAGATGTTCCCATTTCATTAGGAATGTATTGCATAAATCTCAAACAAAACGTTCGATTGTATTAAAAATGAAATGCGATGTTCTTACAACTTAAATAAATCTGATTTTCTTTTAATAACAAAGTAATTCTAATCCCATCATCTGTTTGCTTGGGAATTCATGTGTGATGCATCCTTAAATAATTTTAAATTAACCTTTTCATTGGCATTGACGCAATAGTGCGTGAAAAAAAAAAGTTAGATTAAAACTCGTATTCCAGTAAATCGATTTCGATGGACTCGTGTTGCCCGTTTCTCTCGACGATATTTCTACGAAACTGCATCCAGTCAATCTCGTTCAACCGACTACATATCCTCGTACTGTCATCTCTCTAGGGATTATAAAATATTTTATAATATTTCTTTTGCATTTTGTCGTTTTCTTTGTTTTCTTTTTTTCTTTTTTGTTGTTCATTTTAATCTTTAAACATGTTCGAATTCGCGAGTGTCAACGAGAGTCTGGATTATCCTTCGATCGGCAAGATCGGGATTACATCAAAGGTGACCATTGCTGATTGAATAAGGAAAAGAGATCTCCTTGTCGCTCACGAAATTGTAGGTAATTTATTGTTACAATAAAAGATATTATAATGGCCTCGGTTACTATATATCTCCAGCACTATTACACGTACGTGTCTGCAAGTGCGAATGGCGGATTAACGCGCATTAACGCCTGCAAAACTCCATCATGCCATCAATCGATAGCTCTTGTAGTGAATTTAATGTTAACAAACATTCCTAGCAATCATTTTCTAGATACTAGTCCGATAAAAAAATGATAAAGTTTACAGTGTAAAAGCGGCTTACACTTAAATCTTTAATAAATCTGGTCCGGTAATGATTCTCGTTAATATACAACGATACAACTCTTGTAACATAATTGAACGGTCCTCCCGAGGGCGCCGATAAATCATCGAAATATTCGTATTGATCTTCTATTTGATTCGATTCTCGGATCACGCAGCTTTTCACTAAACTGTTGGATCGTTTTTACTTCTCTTAAATTTCCATCATATGTACTGAGGCCCAGAACGGTTCTCGAAGAAAATGTTAATTTAATTTTTAATATCTAGTAATATTAAAAAAATCAATTTTATGACAATACAAAATTTATTACTAGAAATCAGTGTTGTAAGTCCCCATTACTTTACGATATAAAGTTCACAGAACAGTTTGTCTTGTACGTACGAATTTATAATGATAAACTGTAGCGATTATAAAATTATATGTGAACTTTTGAATAGCTTTAAGAAAAATCGATTTTTTAATTAAATTTTGGGAGAAATTGTGAGAATAATGAACAACCACAGGCCTCCATTACTTTAGCAATGCATTAACAGTATTTCTCCATTTTTTCAATAAGATTATCATGAAATTTTATGGGGAATTAATATTATTTGACTCTTTTCAAAAGTTTATCCATCATATTATAATCACTGCAAATTATTATTATTATCAGTGTTGTAAGTTCCCATTACTTTAAGAGATAAAGTTTACACAACAGTTTGTATTGTAGTTATGATTTTATAATGATAACCTGTGGCGATTATAAAATTATATGTGAACTTTTGAATAGCTGTAAGAAAAACCTAATTTTTAATTAAATTTTGGGCGAAATTGTGAGAAAAATGAACAAGCACAGTCATCCACTACTTTCGTAATGCATTAACAGTATTTCTACATTTTTTCAATAAGTTTACCATGAAATTGTATGCGAAATTAATATTTTTTTGCCTCTATTCAAAAGTTTACGCATCATATTATAATCACTACAAGTTATTATTATAAAAACGTAATTACAAAGCCAATTGTACCATCAATTTTATTTTTTTAATAATGAGGGAATTGCAACTCTGATTATTATAAAAACATAATTACAAAGCCAATTGTAGCATCAATTTTGTTTAAAAAATAATTAGGGTTTTACAACTCTGCTAGAAATCAATTGTGACGAGGTAAAAAACAAATTGAAACAAAAAATTGTGCATTGATAAGTTAATTGAAAACAGAATTGGTCATTGACAGTGTAGAAAATGATATGCACCAAAGAAATGTTACCGGGCTAATACTGAACTGTTTTTTAATAATTCTTCCATTGATAAAATTGAAAAAATCGTTTGAAAAAAACGAAGAAAAAAAAACACACACGAATTGCAAATACCAGCAGAATGGATTAGCTTCGAGACAATAAAACCCGTATCACGTTTGACCATTTACGAAGTAACTCTAAAACATTACAAAAAGAAATCAGCAGTCATTTTTTATGATATATATATATATATATATGCCAATTGTGAAAAATACATTAAAAAGAGGATAAAGAGCCGAGGCTCGTCACGGATCCCAAACACACTTAGGACCTTTTTGCCTCTCTTTCGCTCGCTCTTTCTTTCTTTCTCTCTATCTATCTCGCTTTCTTTCTCTCTCCGTGACAATCGAAATCCTAAAAGATCGTTCGAAATGAATGTCTGTGCATTGTAGAAAAATGAAAAATAAATATATTATACTGGAAGATATAAGAATTATATATACAAAAGGGGCGTATAAAATACATTTTAAAAAGAGGGTCCGAGGGTTCGGGTGTGCGAACAACACCGCCTGTACGACGCTTACGAAAGAACTGCGCTTTCTCGAATTAATACACAGATTTAGACAGGGCTTGAAAGGAAACACGTGTTTCCGGTATTGTTTTGTTCCTCAAACAAATGCAATCGCGCTGTGTTCATATCGATTTCGATCAAGACCGACAATATCTTCTCCTTTCAGCGTTTCGGTCGCGAAGCGATTACAAAAACGAATAAACAAATGAAAAGTCGGTTGAAGCTGTTGCGGAAATTTTCGGCATTTTGTGTAACCTCAGGGTTAATCACCGCCCTTTAGACACGGATCATAGTGACAATCTATTATTTATAGATTAGGTATATTTATTTTCCTGAAGAACGATTTAAAAACAAAATTATATTAAAAAAGCATAGATAAAAGAAATGTTTCTAAAAAAAATCGAATAGAAAGTTAAGTGCTTTACAAAGTTAAAAATGGTGGAGCAGATCTGAGAGGTCGTCACTCAAGGATTAACTCAAATATTTTACATAGCATACCAATTATTCTACGTCGTAGGAAAAAAATCGCTGCAATAAAAATACTGCACGAAAATTTGCAATTATGCTTCCTCATCAATTCTTCTTCGTCAATTAGGCACTTGACATTTTTTGTCACTGAATCTTTCTCGAAATATTCGTGCGGAGGATTCTTTTTCGCTGGTGGCATTTTGCCTGTCAATCTGATAATGATATGAACCAAAAGACAAAACCATATGGAAACCGTCTTCTATCGCTCGCAAACGCGACCCGAACCGCATAAATCAAAGATGATTTGTTGCAAGTTCAGTCTGAAGAATTATAAATCTCATGATTTCGTTAATTTGCCTTTGAAACCGTTCGATCGTTTAGGACAAACCGGACACATATTGAACCGAATATTTAATCGGTTTTCGGTTTCGTTTCAAGCCCTGGATTTAGACGCAGTCTTATGTTGTGCAAATTCTTTCTTCTTGTTTCTCTTTTTTTTTTCTTCTTCATACAGGACTAATTCTAATTGGCGAGCTCTTTTTTTTAATTACCAGAACAAAAGTATATATACAGATATACCATCCTGATAAAGCTCCTAGGTCGATAGCGATAGATTGAAGAAGAGTATTGTATATCTTCCTTAAAAGCCCTGACCCATAATAACCCGAGCTACGACGTTTCCCATCGAATTGCAATCCCTTTTCAGCCGGGAATCTATTCAATTGTACTTCACGACTCTTCATCAGCGAATTTTCAAGTCATGCATAGAGTAAAAAACGAAAAATCCCGCACACGGATTTTACAAAACAACGTAATCTCAATAATCTCATTTCTTGCAAGTTTATATTATTTGTTCGTTTATTTGTTGAACGAATAATTTTGTAATTATTTATGCAAAATAATCTACCATGTGAGTGCGAAAATCTATAGAGAATTTGTTAAAAATGCAAAATATGTATTTGTTGATTTGGTTGAAAATGGCACAGAAAAAAGAAATTGGATAATGGAAATAATAATCAAAACTCTCTTTCGCTTTGCGTTATGCGACATTTTTCAATAAATTCTTATATAACTTCCTTTTTTTCTTTAATATAAATGCACCAATCTATATGATGGAATCTACGAAACAAATAAATAATATCAAATTATTTATGAAATAAAAAAATTAAGTGAAGTAATGGGATGGTTAATTTAAAATTCAGGCTCACTTTTTGAATGTTACTTAGTCGGTTAAAATTCGTAAAAAAAATGATGCGAAATTTGATTAATTCTTCGATGAGGACGTCGAAGCTCGTTCAGGGCGTGTGTCCGACGCATTGAGTCATGTAAAATTTACGATCAGCCTTTGAAAATCTTGTACGTCGGCACCCACACCGATGGAGTTTACTTACAGATTATATATAAGTAATTTTACTTTTTTTTTTTTTTGTTAACCATCAACTCCTGATTGTATAATCAATGTTACATATTTTTGCGATTTAAATAGCGCGCTTCGATCGACAGAAACTTTGATTTTAAATTCTAACTACGGGAATTATGAGGCAAATCATTGTTTTTTTTTTTTTTACGATTGGGTATAGATTGCCCGGCTGTGATCGACGAACGACGTCACGCGATTATTAAACAATATTCTGAATCGTCGGCGAATCGTCGCGTATCGGTTTTGCCTACCTGTTCTTTCATTTTAGTATCGTCCTGATGAGTTAAAAAAAAATAATCAATGTGAATTATACGTAAGGTTATACGTATTATTTTTTTATATCCACGTGTATTTAAAAAAATCGTCAATTTATAAAATATTATCTAAATCGCTAATAGAACTCGTCGCTTATTATAAGTCAAGCCCTCCGTTTGAGAAAATATAAAAAATTCATCATTTTTCTTAAGATGTTGCGATTTTTTTTAGCCAGTATACCAGAAAAAAAAGCTCCGACTACGAGAACATCGTGACAATAGAATTTATTAAAAAAACCACATTTTGAGCTCAAGCGACGCGGCCGGTTGTTTAATCAGTCGAAATTTGAGATCGTATAAATGCAACATTGATGCCCGGAATTATTTCAGTACAAGAGTCTGGGCGTGACTCGGTCGTTCATTGGAATGATCGCGATATGTGGAAATTAGAATCGTGACAACTCCGAATATTCCTGGAGTTGATTTTTCGATGCGTGTAAAATTCCCTTGTCACAATGTTCTAAAACGCGGATCAAGAGCTTTTATCGTTATCTCAAAATGTAGAAAAAAAAAAATATTGTCGGAATGAACTGACGAACTCTCTCTTCAAAAGTCTCCTACGACCGACGACGACGAAGAAGTCGCGAGCCGTGGATCAATTGAGCTTAACAAAAATAAATATAAAGAGAATTATTAAAAAAAAAAAAGATATTTGGCGTTTTTGGTTCGTGAAAAATTGTCCGTTTGACTGATATTAAATGCAGCTTTTATGATTTGTGCGTGAAAAGCAATCGAGAATAAATTCTCTAACTGTGTGAAATTGTGCGACGATGTGTAAATGAAATACTTAATGTCTTCGTAGTTTCGGCTCAATCGATCCCAGGCTTGCTTGAATATTAACGGATAATGTAGTAATGCAGTAGGCAACGGAGGGGTAAAAGCTTACTTAGAATACTAAACTAGATTGACGGACTTACACACAAATGCCTGATATACACGAATATTTTACTACATCGTATTCGCAAATATGTAATAAAAACCTGTATGTGGCTGTCGATGATGCTGCGGTTGAGCTATCTAGTCAAATCTCTCTTTTCGCTGATCTTTTTTTTTACTCGTCACTTCTCAGTGCGATTTATACACTCGTCCTCACCCATTTCTCAGTTCTCCTTTCAAAGCTGAAAAATAATTGAAATTTTAATTGTTTATTTTCTATTTTTACTGGATTTTTATAACTCCAACTTCGTTAATTTTTCAGCAAACGGCGTGAGAACATAAATCGAATGCTTTGATAAATTCTTACCGTCAACTAATTCCTGCTTCATCTTCTGAAATTCTTTCCGCACTTCCTTTATTATTTCAGCTTTAAAGGCCTCCATCTCTTGAGCAGAAAACGATAATCCGTCGCTGACGCCATTTACTTTAAGAAGTGTGTCTTCCGAGGCGGAGCCGAACCTTTTGCGAGCCGATTTTGGGGATTCAGCACCGTTCGAGAACTTGTTGGACGAATTGCTTTTATCCCATTTTTTGTCCGGAGAACTTTCCGGTTCCTAAATATATAAATAAAGCGTAGAATCAGAAAAAACATTTTCCTTTAAATTCGCTTCAGTGTCACGATAATCGTGAATGTAAATAAATCATGGTGTTTTTTCAATTTTTTTCCCCTGATTTTTCCCGGTTTTCCCTGACTGCGGCCAGCCAGTTAAGTGAGAAAGAGATTAAATAAAGAAGGATTACCGGTGGCTGTTCGGGCTGTTTCTTCTCGACGGCGGCGCGTCGTCGAGCCAAAGTTTTCGCCATTTCATCCATCATAGATGCCATTCCGCCGCCACCGCCACGTCCCAACGTTCCGTAGTTTCCGCCACCCCCGCCACTTCCGCTGCTACTGGTACTGGACCCGCTATTCTCTACCGGTTGCGATTGCTATTCGTCAACAAACAAATAAACACATTAGCGAAATTTTATCATCGACTCTTGGGTTCTAAAGTCAACTCTGTACGATATTTCGAACAGACAGGTTGTCGATTATAATTATGAGATTGATGGTAGTGATGCTGTGGCCGTAGAATGTGATGATACAGAGTCTGCTCGCCGGGTTCTCTGGCTCAACAAGTAAAAATGTAGCAAAAAGAATAACACCATCAAAGAGAATTCAGATAACCTCAAACACTACAACACATGGGCCAGAGAGCCCGGTGACCCAAAATCTTTGGAATAGAGATGAGGAGATAAAAAACATACACTGAAACATCCTACAGACAATATAGATCAAAATACACACAGTGATTATTCATTAAATTACTGAAGAGGACCCAGACCAAGGGTCGAAACGTTTAAATAAAGAGTTTTCTTTATAAATTGGGCCGCCAACAGCCGATTAACCACTGTATCATCATATAATTATGAGATTTTTCTCCTATGGAACATTTCTTGTATTAGGAAGAAATTAATAAACCCCCGTCACTATACAATAAAATAACACGCTGATTAGAGTGGTCCAAATTTGTCTTTTATATATATATTTTTTGTAAGTGATTACCTCCCTCGGGAGGTAATCACTTACAAAAAAATCCCATGCGTACATCATTCGTAACACATGAGCGATTTCCCGCCCGCATTGCGGTTACGAAATAGGGTTATTTTAGCGAAGTCGGGAGAAAATGTATTTTCGATACGGCTTCTCGAAAACCACTACTTTATGTCATGACCGACCGGCACGAAAAGTGCCACTTTTCATGCATGCGTTAGAAAAAAGAAATAATAATTACCTGTTTCTTTTTTAGTCTCGCAGCCTGTAGAGCGGCTGCTAGTGAATTCATGTCTGGCGGCATATCGGAGGAACTGTTATTCATCATCCCAGGTCCCATACTCGGAGCGTTGGGGATGCCGCTGCTGTTGTTGCTAGCGTTGGGAGCGGGCGGGGGTGGAGGTGGAGGTGGAGCGGCGGGACCACCCGGTGGTCCCATCGGGGGCGGTGGGGGTCCGCTGCTGCTAATGGGATTATAAGCATTAGCGTTAACCGTGGGACCGACGGTGCCATATTGGTTAACGTTATTCGCGGGGCTACCGTAAGGATTTGGGCTGTTAACGCTTTGAGGATTACCGTATTGGCTTTGATTTTGTATACCAACGGCAGCATACTGTCCCTGACTTTGGGCATACTGATTAATCGAACTACTGCTTCCGTACTGACTACCGCCGCCGTATTGCGATCCCGAATTACTCGCATACTGACTATTGCTCTGACTAACAAGCACCGACTGGCTGTAGGCACTGCTCTGACCATTACTACCGTAAATACTATTTTGATTAGCGGCGTATTGGCTCTGATTTCCCGAAAATTGGCCCTGTACCGCGCTACCGTTGCCACCGTAATTGTTGCTCGACGGATTGCTACCGTATATTGGCTGGGATTGCGATTGATTTGGGACACTCGATTGGGATGGCGATTGTGCGTACTGAGTCATCATTGGGGGTGGCACGGGAGTGTTGAAATTCATCATTCCCGGAGGACACGGGGGAGCTGGCGGCGCTGCTGGCGGCTGAGGCGGAGGAATCGGCGGACCCGCGACAGACATTTGAGCCATTGGCGGTGCCATTGGCCCGGCTGGCTGCGGTTGCGGCAGTTGTTGCTGCTGCTGCTGTTGTTGTTGTTGTTGTGTTTGCTGCTGCGGCTGTTGCTGCTGTTGCTGCATCGGTGGAGGCTGCGGTTGAGGCGCAGGCGGCGCTGATGATGTCCTGTGATGTCCTGACTGTTGCTGCTGTTGCTGCTGTTGAACTGCCGGTGGACAACTCGGAGATATTGCGCTCGGACCGTTCGTAGCTGAGGATTAAAATAATATCAGACGAATTTTTCACTTTGGCAATTCTAAAAATCACTGCGAAAAGAGATTCGGTGTGATATATTAAGGCCTAGTTTCACGCGCTGATGGACATAGCGACTAGAGTACATTAATGTGATATTATGATGTCGTGAATGAAAATATCATTCTCTGATATTTTCCGAGCTATCTATTACCAAAGTTAAGCTCATCCAGCGGGCACCCAACCGATTAATTTCACAAACTAATGGACATAGTGACTAGAGTACATTAATGTGATATTATTATATATTATTATATATTAAGAAAATATCATTCTCTGATAGTTTTCGAGATATCTATCCTCAAAATTAAACTCCTTTAGTGGTCACCCAACCGACTACTTCCACACAATGGTGGACATAGTGAATAGCGTACATTAATGTGATATTATTATGTCGTGAATGAAAATATCGTTCTCTGATAGTTTCCGAGCTATGGATTAGCAACGTTAAACCATTGTAGGGAAAACTGAGGGCTAGTACAGACACTTTTTCGATTTTATTTTAAATCTAAAAAAGATAAGAGAAAAAAAAATTTATTGATGTCTTTCTTTTAAAAGGTCTTACATTTAAACCTCATCAAGTACATATCAAGCACTATAATTCTGCAATTTTGTAAAGACATACAATGTACCAGAATGGTGTGAGGTGAAAAGTAAAATGTTTTACTTGTCGTAGCTTTCAGACCAAACTGGTAAACAAATTTCATTGTTTAATCTCTTATTTTATCTGTCAAAAAATGAATTTCGTTTTGAGTATAGCAATTCAGGATGCATTTTCTTCTCTTTTCAGTGAAATTACTTGAATCTCGATGAGCAATATGATCTTCAAAATATAGCACTTTTTTAAAAACCGTATTGTAAAATCATTTAGCTTTAGAAAATTAGCATAATCATAATTCGGGTGAGCGCAAATTTCTGATTTGGCTGAAAATCAACTACTAGATTTTTGTGCTCAGTATTTGTAAAGTTCTTACCCTGGTTTTGCTGCGACATCCTGCGCTCCTGTATTATCGCCACATCTTCTCGTGTCATGGTCCTACAAAAATTTCGTCGTCATTATAATTAATTCTATTGAACAATGTTCAAACTGCAGTTTTGGAGAATTATTAATTTGTTTTTTTTTTTTTTTAATTGTATAGATATAATGCAAAGCAGGATTAGTCAGCCAGCTAGACTAACGTATTAAAAGTAAAAATATATGTGTTATACCTCTAGGAACCAGCTACCTATAAGAGATGATGAAATATCGAACCACCTTAGCGACTTCGTTAACGTCAATGTTATATTATTCTTAAATTTGTGCGAAGTTAAATTAAAGCAATTATCTGTACGTTAAAACAAAAAAAAAGTAGAAAACTTTCGTTAAATTGGAGTTGATTGAATTTATCGTAAAACTACATTTTTTTTGTTAATCAAAACTCTTTTCGAGGGATTTTTCGTTCTAGACGCATTCCAGTGAGAAATTTTTTTCTAAATCTGCTTTGGATACATAAAGAAAGAGTTTTGCGTCGGGCAGGAATATTATACTTACCCCCAATCACGTAAGCGGCTATCGCTAAGGTGGTTACGCATTAGTATAATTAAGTTCTTTTTGAGATGCGATAAATCTAATTTATTTTTCACGGGGCGTTGCACCTGCATTTTGAGACGTATACGTTACGTTCTTCTACAGCATTGTAGAATATATTGTGAGAAATACGGTCATTATAGACTGTTTTACTAAAGTAATAGTGAATGTAAGCACCTGTTGAAGCATTTTCAGTACAGAAACTCTCTGTAGAGTGTTTTTTTTTTCGTTCGAAATTTTATTTTTCCGCTGGCATTGCTTCGCGAATACATAACCGTATTACGTACGAAGGTTCTCGCTCCGATTATCGTTAATACTTATGCAAGTGAGAGAACGTTAAGGGGACTTTCCCAGCCACACGGCCTCGAGTGTTATTAGCGCAGCGACGCGCACGTTTTGGTCTGCGAAGCTGGTCAAGTATGTACCATCAAGCGAAATGTGTAGGCGAGAGACGAAAAACCGCAATCGATGGAGTTTTTAATAGGCCGATACAGTCTCGCGAAATGAGCACTGGAGATGTTTTTCCCTGTGTTCCTCTTTTTTTCATCCAATTTTTTTCATGGTCAGTCGTAAGAATATTTTCTTTTTCTTGAACGATAAAAAACCAAGTGCCTGAAATCTGTCGGGCTCCCTGTTTAAAATTGTACTGCAAGATTGAACTCTGCATTCAGCAAATCTTTTTATTATTTTGTTACTCTAATTCGTGGGGGAAAAAAAATTGAAGGTAAAAAAAGCACTCAGAAAAATGTATTATTGACTCTATAATTTTTATGGTTGCTGCAGCATAATGTAACCAGCAACGGTGGTACATATCATTATTTTTATAATAGAACTAGAAGGTAAAAAAAGCACCCAGAAAAATGTATTATTGACTCTATAATTTTTATGGTTCCTGCAGCATAATGTAACCAACAACGGTGGTACATATCATTATTTTTATAATATAACTCACTATATTTTGCATTCTATCACATGCATTTTTCTCAGTGATAAGTAAAAAAAAAGAGTGACTTATTAAATAATTAATATCTAATAAATGGGAATTTCTTAAATAATTAATATTAAAAAAAGTTCTTAGGAAAATAAGTGAAAAGTGCCTTCGAAAAAAAAAACTTTGTGTTGAATTCAAATATGAGCGGTTCAGTAAGCATTCGACAAGACTGTATTGACCCAAACTTCAATAATGAACGCCAATGAATTCGTACAATGCGTCTATTGGATCGACATCAAATCGGCATGCATCGCGTGAGGTACGAGAAATAATATACGCTTTGCTTTGTTAATGAAAGCTATCGGACGAACGCCACCGTTAGAATGTAATAAAAATCAATGACAACGCTTAGAAACGGCGGTCATCGTAATCATCATCATTGCTTTTTGATATATATATTTTTTTAAATATTTTACCCAGAATAAAAATATGAAACCCCGATAAACTTTATTTTCGCTATTTATTAAAGGCTTCCATTAATACTCCTATTGGCACGGAGGAAAATTTTGCACGACTAGTTTTAGAACAGATATGACAATTACCTAATAATATCCAAACCGAATATTTACAATTTTCAAGAAATTAAAACATTGCCAACAAATCGTATTGAATCTATCATATAAATTACTAAAACTTGTATTGTCATCAGTTAAACATTCGATTATCTAAAATACAGCCGTAAATTTTCGTAGTTCTTTTTTCTAATAATTATTTAATGAATTTCTGCGAAGATTAAAAATATGCATATTCCAAAAAATTGAACCGCGTTCGATGGCCAATTGACAAAATATAATGTAAGCCAATAGAAATTTTAGATATATGTATAATTTGCAATATTCAAACCAAAATAATTATGGATAGTTTGTCAATAAATCACAATTACTACTACTTTTTATCAGCAAGACTGTCACACTGTTAAAAATGCAAGTGATTATAATATACCAAACGATATGAGATTTACGAACCGGGTATAAAACTTCCATGTTAATACACTTTTGTAGTAAATTTAAGAATAGTATAAGAATTCTCCGAAACTGGTATTTGAAAAATTACAGTAGGTGATTATTTGAATATACAAATATCGTGCAAATGACGAATGCATCTGAAAATTAATATAACGGTAACATCCTTTATATACTGTACATATATATATTAATTTAAAAACAAAAATTCTTTACAGTGTGCATCTATATTCTGAAGTCGTGGATTCTCAGTCGAACACAAATTTTTCCGCTGTGTCAATGGGAAACTTTAGGAAAGCCTTTGGAAAATGTTTCGCAATTTAGTCTATCGAGAAACTATAATTTTATTATTTTTGGATTTTTTGTTGTTTTTAAGATTAGATCGAGAAGTCACCTCATAGGGGCCTCAGCTGGAGAACCGCGTGTACAGGGTGTGCAGCCCACCTGTATGACGGTGGTGGTACCGTTACTAATAGATGGGTGGTTGTGGTTGGGGCTTGGGGTCGGGGGCACGGAAGAGGGTGCAGAACCTCTCGTTAGTCGGCCAAGTGACAACGAGACCCGCGAGATAGCACCCATCGTGCTAATGTCTTGGACCTGAGCCTGACCTTGACTGGAACGATCCACGAGCACATTCAATGAGCCGTTTAACTAAACTACTACAACGAATGATCGACACGACGAACAAAAATCGCGTACATGACTTCCATTTTTTTTTCTTTTTTATTAATGTTTTTTCTCTGGTATTTTAATGATCGAATGAAGACATGAAGATTGTAAAATATACACTTTTCACGATGATGTATGTTCACGTGCACCCAGGTGTGTACAAAGCCTTTCAAAGCTACTTACACTGTACAATCAAACGAATTCTTCTGGTCGTCGGTGCGCGATTACAAAAAAAATAATAAAAATTCTTTACGACATCTGGAGGGTAAGTTTTGTTAATTCAGTTTTTTTTTTCTTGTTCTCGTCAATTAACGTCTCTCATCTTTATATTTATTATTTTGTATGTTTGAAAATATTCAAAGGAGATCCTAATTGTGTCATAAATTGGCAAGATTTTTACGAAAGATTTGATGAAAAATTCCTTTTTTTTTTTTGCAGCAAAAACTGGATTTATATCGGAAACTGAAGAACTGCGCGAAAATTTGGATATATATAATTTTTCTTCAAATAATATATATATATATTTATGTAGTTTGTATCCATTCTTTTTTTTTTTTTTTTTAGTATTTGAAGAACTCGTCAATTCTGACCCACCTGTATCCCATATCCTCGTCAAATTGCGAGTTCATTTGCGGTGGTTGCTGTTGCGGCGGTTGTTGTGACTGCTGCTGCGGCTGTTGAGGATAAGCCGGTTGCTGTTGCGTCGCTGGAGTGACTGACGGACCCAGACTACGTGATATGTTGCTTCCATTGCTCAGCACCTACACGAGGGTACCAAACAGTTAATTAACGATGACAAGATCAATTACAGTGAATGCGAGGCTAAAGTCGTAATAGCGTTTTAAAATCGAGTCCTTTGGGACCTTCGGAATTTGTACGATTAATTTATGACGCCAAAAAAAGGTAATTGGTGACTTCGTATCTTAAAAAAAACGATTGAACACTGTAGGCAATAGAAACTTGATGTAAAATTGAAGCTTTTGGTTGAGTAACAAAAATACACACAACATTGTTCTATGTTTAAAAAAAAATGTAATTGTTCGCTGTATGCAGTAGGAAATTAATGGAAAATTGAAGCTTTTAGATGAGGAACATACATTCTCACAAAATTTTTTTATGCTAAATTTAATGTTTGAAATGAACAGTTTTTATTATTAAGGGGGAAGATACATTCAGGCGAGGAAAAATTGCTAATTTTCATGACTTTTTTTGTTAGGAGGAACAATTTCTTCAACATCTCTGAAATTTCGGGTTATTTGAACCAAATAAAATTTGATTAATTTCAAATATATTTTAAAGAAACCAAATGAAATTTGATTCATTTCGAATATATTTTATTTGAACCAAATAAAATTTGATTCTTTTCGAATGTATTTTATTTAACCAAATAAAATTTGATTCATTTTAAATATATTTTATTTGAATCAAATAAAATTTGATTCATTTTAAATAAATTTTATTTGAATCAAATAAAATTTGATTCATTTTAAATAAATTTTATTTGAATCAAATAAAATTTGATTCATTTCAAACATCTTTTAATTGAACCAAATAAAATTTGAATCATTTCAAATATATTTTAATTGAACCAAATACAATTTTATTCATTTCAAATATATTTCAATTGAACCAAATAAAATTTGATTAATTTCAAATATATTTTATTTGAATCAAATGAAATTTGATTCATTTCAAATATATTTTATTCGAACCAAATAAAATTTGATTCATTTCAAATATATTTTATTGGAACCAAATAAAATTTGATTCATTTCAAATATACGTTATTGGAACCAAATAAAATTTTATTGATTTCAAATATATTTTATTTAAATCAACTAAAATTTGATTCATTTCATATATATTTTATTTGAATCAAATAAAATTTCATTCTATTCAAATATATTTTATTCGAACCAACTAAAATTTGATTCATTTCAAATATATTTTATTGAACCAACTAAAATTTGATTAATTTAAAAAATATTTTATTTGAATCATATAAAATTTGATACATTTGAAATATATTTTATTTGAACCAAATAAAATTTTATTCATTTCAAATATATTTGATTCAAACCAAATAAAATTTGATTAATTTCAAATGTATATAAAATTTAATTGAAATAAACCCGTCAGGCTTGTTTCTCTGGGTTCACGGACGGTAAATCTAGTTGAAATTGCACAGATGATTAGGTAACATGTAGGTCAAGTTCCTTGAAGGAACTTAAAGACTACGCGTATGAAAACGTGTAAACTCACGTCGAGTGCTTGTAGCATCGCCCTGGCGAAGGCATCGGCGTCGTCCTTGCTCGAAAAGTTGAGGCCGTAAACCTGCTTGTTGTCCCGCCATTGATGGAACGTCACTGTGGCCTGATTGTACTTGAGTCCCTTTAGAATCGCGCAGTTTATCACAATCTCATGATCCTGCAATTTCCTTCCAACGACGCGAAACGTATTGTTGACGAGGTGATGGTACAGTTGGACCTTCGACAGTCCTGACGATGTGCCACTCGGTATCCATTTCTTGTTCACATCGTCGTAGACCATCACCGACGCGCGGGCGGATGATATGCTCACTTCGCTGTAAACATTAACGAGACAACTTTATTAGCAATTTTATAGCAAAAAAAAAAAATAAATAAAAAACTAACATAAATTGAAGGTTTACTATCATCTTAAACAGAAAGGTCATATATCGAAATGTCTATGGAATCGTAATAAAAATTAATATTTTTCTTGTAAAAAAAAATAAAATAAAAAAGCTAACATAAATTCAAGGTTTTCTATCATCTTAAACAGAAACGTCATATATCGAAATAGCTGAGGAATCACAATAAAAATTAGTATTTTTTTTGTAAAAAATAAAATAAAAAAACTAACATAAATTGAAGGGTTACTATAATTTTCAACAGAAACGTCATATATTGAAATGTCTGTGAAATCACAATAAAAATTAGTCATTTTCTTGTAAAAAATAAAATAAATAACATAAATCAAAAATAAAATAAAAAAGCTAACTTAAATTGAAGGATTGCAATAATCTTGAACAGAAACGTCATATATCGAACTCAATAAACGTCTGTCAGAAATCAGAATAAAAATGACTATTTTTCTAATTCTTAGTATATTTATTATGAATTATTATTATGAGTATTATTCTACTCATATAAAGCCCGAAGCAAGGACGAAAAAAAATTGATTGATTGATGAATTGATCTCTAATAATGTTTTACATTTCGTGCAAAAAAAAATTTAACGCCCTCCATTTATATGCAATACATAATAATCGTATATTACATGAATTATTTATGGAAGAAAAAAAGAACAAAAAAAAATGGAAGATTATTCCAGTCAATGACTCCAAGTATTTTCATTATTGTATGCACTGCTTGTACGATTATTGCAATGATCGTCGATCAAGCACGTACCCACGCTTATTCGGTGCATAACGCGCGAAAGCTCGGAGATAAATTGGAGTTAACGATAATCTGAACTTCCAGTCTAACAGGCCTGTCGGTGGTGTGCGTGTGCCCGAACCGCTGACAATGAGATAATCTTTCGTCCACGTAACAGACGCACAGGATGAAAAACTTTATGATCTCACGTGCTACGCATTGTTCAATTATATCTTTTGCCCGTACGCAATTGCAGAAACAAGTAAATTGAGGCTTAATGACGTTAACTGTCCACGGCAAAAAAAAGAAAAAAACAGCTCCAAAATAGAAACGAATTGGGGACAAACACCATTTTTGGGAAAGAAAGAAGAAAAAAAAGATTCGTTGCGTCCACAATAATTCTTATTAAATGTTAAAACCATTTTATGTCCAGCAAATACTGAAACCGGACGGAGGCCGCAAACATCCGGCCAAAATATAAAGAAAGTCGCAATGATAATAACATCCCGGTGTCGATTTTCAGCCGACATTAAGGGGATCCAGTCACCTAAAAAAAAAATCACCAGAAAATATTTTTTATTGATGATTCTATTCGTTCTAAAAATCTTATATTTAAATTTCATAAAATACATGACAAGTACTATAATTGTGCAATTTTGTACAAAAATATGGAACACCAGAACGGTGTAAGGTGAAGTGTAAAATTTGTCACTTTGCGTAGCGCTAGAATCAAACCAGTGAACAAATTTGAGCTTCCAATGTCTTATTTTCTTTGTGAAGGATGTAATTCCGTAATGAGTATAGTGATTTTTATTCCAGTTCTTTATAACAAAGTTATGAATTTAAATGAGTATTGAAATCTTTATTTATTAGAAACTCGCTGAATAATGGGCTACGGTTAATCCAATTTCCACTGCATCTTCAATCGTTATACTTATTATGAAATTATCTTCCTCACAAACAAAATAAGACACTGGAAGTTCAAATCTGTTTACCGGTTTTATTAAAAAGCTGCGCAAAGTGAGAAATTTTACATTTCACCTTAAATCATTCTGGTGTTTCATATGTTTGTACAAAATTACACAATTATTGTACTTGATATGAACTTTATGAAGTTTAAATGTAAGATTTTTTGGAAGAATAGAATTATGAATAATAAATGTTTACGGATCATTTTTTTTAGGTGACTGGTTCCCCTTAAATAAAAAATATTGATAAACAATTTTTTTTAAATGTCGACCTGCGCAGCCGCTGAAAGTTTTTTTTAGCTAGTTTTTGTCCATTTCTATCGGTTTTTATTAGTACTTTTCAATTTTTTTTAACAGAGTAGCGCAATCAAGTTATACAAGTAATACAATTAATAACTTGGTTTAGCGTGACTTGGTTGGTCTAACCAATTAATTAATCGACTGGCGCACGTTTAAGGAGGTTGAAGCGCTCCACACTAGTCAAATCAGTGCTAAATTTTTAAAAGCGTTTCTACAATTTCAGATGGTTTAATAATCTGTTCCAAGGTGTTAATCGCATAGCAGCATTAGTTCTTGATATGCAAATACATTCACAGCTGTGATATCAACAGTAAATCGATCAATATCTGCAAATCTCCGATGTTATGTTTTTTCATCCAGTTTTTTAAAAGGGTAAACCGTAATATCAGTCCGATTATGACGACCAATAGCTCATTTTGTTTACTAAAAGATATTCTATCGATTGGCCGTCTATTTTTTAAAATCGTATTAGTAGTTCAAAAGATACAACCGTTTGTTTATCCTATCATAACCTAACATCAAGTATACAAATGGCTGTAACTTTTGAACGCCTGATACTATAGAAAATGTGGACGGTCAATCGATCAAGGATCTTCCACTGATCAAAATGATCTATGTTTCGTCATAATCGGACTGATATTACGGTTTACCTTTTACCAAACTGGATGAAAAAACATGACATCGGAAATTTGGAGATATTGATCGATTTACTGTTCATACGACAGCTGTGAATGTATTTGAATATCAAGAACTAATGCTGCTATGTGATTAACACCTTGGAAGAGATTATTAAACCATCTGAAATTGTAGAAACGCTTTTAAAAATTTAGCATTGATTTGACTAGTGTGGAGGTCTCCAACCTCCTTAACGGATTTTTAATGCGGAAATCCACCAACAGTGATTTAGATTAATTAGCTTCTTTCGAAGATCTAAAAATATTCCCAAGGTATGCAAATAGGAGTTCGACTTCCGGCATTAAGATGCCATGAACTATTTAATTATCGCTTCCCACAAAACCGAGCCGGCTGCGATCGAGAAAGAGAATGTGGCGGAACTTCCGTAAACCGACATATGAGAAACCGCAAACTGCAGATAACAACGTTCAACAACACCGTTTGTAAATAAATCCAAATCTAATAAACGGTAACATATGATAAGATATTTAGAGGTTTCGAACACTTTTAATTTAGGCAATCTACAATCTCGAATTGTGCTACAAACTATTTTCCCGCTGTCTATTGACCCTCTTAAGGAGCTCCGCATGAAACTACATGTTTAAAATGTTACGCTTGAAAAATGTATAAGTTATCACCGTTAATTTTTTTTTTACAACTTAACTTTTCGGGAATTTTATTCATCAGCTGGTACAATGAATTCAATTTATTAAATATTTATAGAAAGTATATTTATATTTATAAAAATTTCGTAGAAAGTGCACTCAGAGGAAATAAAAGGGGAATTAAAGGCAATTGGAGATTTTGAAAGCCTGAAGAAGACATAATGTTAAATTAACACATTAATAAATCAAGGTTAGAATATGCAATGAAAAATCCTTTGTGTTTCAAATGGCAAAGTCAACGTTTTCTAAATCCGACTTGTGTTTCCCAAATTGTTGTTTTGTAAATAACCCGATATAGACCCAGGGACAAAAATAATTATAAGAATATAAAAAATTCAGCGGCAAAAAATCTATCCTATATATATTTTTAGATAAACTTCCTATCCGTATAAATCTGCTGCTTCTGTTTCAAACAAAATTACTGAAACTTCTATGAAACCAATATTTTTATTAGTAGTAGTAGTAAATGAATATTTATACACAATTTATACTTTATACACACTGAGAGGAAAACATATCGTTGATTTAACGATTTCACGTGATAAAACGAATATAGCAAGTGTTACGCCCGCGGGGGGTCAATTTCACCCTTTGAGTCACACATTTTTCGTTTCCGAAATTAAATGAAACATTAATTATTGTCAGAAATTAGTTTAAAACATTTAAATCTTAGCGAAAACAAGTCGGTCGCTCAGTGACCCACTGTGACGCGAAGGGTTAACATATATTTTATTTATTGGGATCGTTTGCCAATAAAGAGTTAGACTCAAGTAAATAACGTAAAGTTGAGAAGATTTATTTAAGCAAATAACAATTGAGTTCAACAAATACAATATCGAGCTCGTCTCGATTCCATCACTTATGGGCGATTCTGACCCGGGACCGACTGGTCCTTTGATGTTTTCGTCACTTTGATGTTCGATTGAAGACTAATTTTGGTATTGCAGTTGCTAAGTGCAATAGCCAAAAATTGGTGAATTAGCAATTTATTTCGGTGAGCTGCAGTCGATACCTCGCCGTTCAGCGCATGCTGAATGGACACATTCCTACACGGGTCGGCAGTACCTCGTTTCTACAAGCTACGACTGCACCGGGAGAAAAGATTTCATTGACGCCAAAGAAATGGATGGATTGATTTTTTTTTTCATTGATTTCAACCCGGCACGACTCGACACAGAGAACCAAGTTGATAAATGAACTTTAATACAATTCTACACAGCTTCAATTCGACACGCGCCATCTTTGATACTTATGGCATAACAGAGTATCAAAGATGGCGCGTGTCGAATTGAGGCTGTGTAGAATTGTATCAAAGTTCATTTATCAACTTGGTTCTCTGTCTCGAGTCGTGCCGGCTCGAGTTCTGCACGGCCAAGTTGTGCTGTGTCGAGTTTTATCGCGCCGAGTTGTATCGGGCCAAGTTTTCGCGTGTCGAGTTGTACCAGGTCGAGTTCTGCTGTGTAGAGTTGTGCTGTGTCAAGTTTTATTTCACCAAGTTATTGTCGCGGCGAGTTTTGCTGTGTCGAGTTGCGTCTGGTCGAGCTTTGGGCGACTCAGTTGCGCTGTAACGAGTTTTTATCGTGTCGATTTGTGTCGTGTTGAGTTCTGTCGTGTCGAGTTGTTACCGTGTCGAGTTCTGTCGTGTCGAGTTGCACGGGCCAAGTTGAATACGGACCCAGTCGTAGCTTGTAGAAACGAGGTACTGCCGGTATAACAGAGTATCAAAGATGGCGCATGTCGAATTGAGGCTGTGTAGAATTGTATCAAAGTTCATTTATCAACTTGGTTCTTTGTGTCGAGTCGTGCTGGGTCGAGTTCTGCACGGCCAAGTTGTGATGTGTCGAGTATTATCGGGCCAAGTTTTCGCGTGTCGAGTTGTACCAGGTCAAGTTCTGCTGTGTAGAGTTGTGCTGTGTCAAGTTTTATTGGACCAAGTTATTGTGGCGGCGAGTTTTGCTGTGTCGCGTTGCGTCTGATCAAGCTTTGGGCGATTCAGTTGCACTGTAAGGAGTTTTTATCGTGTCGAGTTCTGTCGTGTCGAGTTGTTACTGTGTCGAGTTCTGTCGTGTCGAGTTGCACGGGCCAAGTTGAATACGGACCCAGTCGTAGCTTGTAGAAACGAGGTACTGGCCACGGGTCGGGTGAATGGCCTCGCGATAATTCTATTTCTCAATTGTGAGAAATAGAATTATTTTCAAATTCTTATGGTAATAATTCTGGGCACAACACAAGATTGCAATGTTTTATGGTTGAAGCGATGATAATATAGTTCAATAAACGATACTTGCAAAGTTATTGGAAACAAACGTTGAAAATGTGTATGCAACGAAGCGGCATATAAGAAACTATTATCATATTGATGATTGCCACTATAATTATTATTGCTATAACCTTGAAATAGAAACGTTCCTCCTGGGAATTATATTTATGGTTGACCCATTATTTTCTTATTTTTTGCTACAGCCATAAAATAGAGACGTTCCTCCTGGGAATCATATTTTATAGTTAGATTATCGTCGGACTAACTATATTTTAATTAAACTTATATTTTTCTCTTAGTGCACGGTGACATAGATTTACATACATTTAGATCTTATATCTATTATTTTAAAGTGTATTGTCATCGGGTCAACGACCGTAATTCTTCAGCCCAGCGTTTTTGGTGTTTGGTTGGGTTTAAAAAATTTTCTAATAAAGTAATTGTAATTATTAACGAAGTATTAAAAAATGTAATTGTGATAGAGAAAGTGTAAAAAAGAAATCGTTTAATTTATTGGCATAGAAATCCAAGTGTTTGGCGTGAAATTGTGTAAATTATTAAAATGTTCGCCCGATTATTTTCGCACTTGTGATTAGATTTCGTGCAACAACAGTCAATCGTCTCTGATTACAGTTTGGATTGTGAAAGTGATATGCGAACATGCGAGTATCTACGCCTGACCGGACATGGCGTGCGTAATCCCCAAGCTCAACGATTATTACGGAGACTTAAACGATTTGCCACGGTTCCATGGAAGGATTTGTCATTAACTCGATCGCGGCGCGGTATTTCACGCTTACACATTTTGCCACGTGACGCGTCTGGCATATCTATAACTTTGCGACTAATATATGCTTTCTATTTCTAATACCGCGTGGAATTCAATCGATTTCTGTGTTGTATTTTAACAACTATGTGATGAGACATCGTATTGGGTTAATAGTCTTAAGGCCCTGCACAAGGTCTTCGATGAGTCGTCCTCATAATGTTGTACAGTCACCTTAAGCACCTGTGACTAGTAATCACTACTATTTATTATTAGTCTATGCAATTATTTTTGTAATTGCATTGAATTTTCACCATTGTTACAGAAAAAAGTTAGTGGTTAACTTAAGGGATCTTTCCATTGTGAAAAAATAAAAATCGATTTTTATTTTTCGTCTTATCCATTAGTATATACGGTCAAAAACATCCTCTCAAATTTTTAATGCGAAATTCGAAATACCTCGCTGGCATACTTTATGGCCCTGGTATAGCCGATTAGTCGTAAGTAGGTATTTCTAAAAGTGTTGAGGGATTTAAAAAAAATGAGTTCTCTAAAATGTACCGCTCGAATTCTCGTGCATATTTAACTTTATTACAACAGACTACGCACACGGATCTCGCTCAACGATCAAGGACAAATAAGAGAAAGAAAACCTCTAGAAGCTACACATGTGTTGGAGTAAACAGCGTGTTAGAAATACGGTAAAGACACGCGAGGGTGGAGAGACTCTTTCAGTGTCGGGTCAGCTTACCACCCCACTCAATTAACCATATGCTCTCCTGCAGCATGCAATCATATCGGATGACTCAAGGTGAAGCCCCACGACACATTTCCAGCCGGCACCCACCATGAAGAGCTGAGCTATGGGATGCTTTTTCCTCGGTAACTTGGTCTTCCAGCGGTACATTGCTGGAAACTTTCTTACTGTATTTTTACAGCCCAAAGAAGTATATCTGTGGAAGGAGTAAAAATGCTTGTTTCCTTAAAGGACGTATTCCAGGCTTTAAATACTTGACTGGAAACAACTTCCATCTGCCATATTAAAATCCACGTTCTACTCCTCGATTCAACAAAAACACGGTTTTTATGCTTAAGGTCTCTAGGGTATATGCACCGTGAAACCATAGCTCTCCCTGAGAAGATAACCGAATATATCTTCAGAAGAATGTGTTTCTGTGTTTCTAAATGTTATAAATATTGTACAAAAGAAACTTAGTGGAAATAAAAGTGCCTGTATCGGTCAGGTTTTCCACAGTTTCCTTATGCCCTGTGCAAATTCGATACAGCAGTGTATTAGGAAGTGTGACTGTGCACAACACTTGGAGGCATCTCCACCATCAAGAGCAGAGCTATGGGATGCTCTTTCTTCGGTAACTTGGTCTTCCAGCGGTACATTGCTGGAAACTTTCTTACTGTATTTTTACAGCTCAAAGAAGTAAGTATATCTGTGGAAGGAGTAAAAATGCTTGTTTCCTTACAGGAGATATTCCAGGCTTCAAATACTTGACTGGAAACAACTTCCATCTGCCATATTAAAATCCACGTTCTACTACTCCTCGATTCAACAAAAACACGGTTTTTATGCTTAAGGACTCTAGGGTATATTCACCGTGAAACCATAGCTCTCCCTGAGAAGATAACCGAATATATCTTCAGACAAATGTGTTCTCTATATGTTCAGATAAATGTCATCTCATACAACAGAAACTTAGTGGAAATAAAAGTGCTTGTATCAGTCAGATTTTCCACAGTTCTCCCTTATGCCCTTTGCAAATGCGATACATTGTGTATTAGGAAAAATTCTTGTTTCCTCCTTAAAGGACGTATTCCAGGCTTCGAATACTTGACTGGAAACAACTTCCATCTGCCATATTAAAATCCACGTTCTACTACTTCTCGATTCAACAAAAACACGATTTTTATGCTTAAGGGCTCTTCAAGATTTGCTATGACTTCAACATTTGTATTGTTTATTAATTATATCGGAAGTTTGTAGCACGTCGAAGGTGACCGTTCTGCTCATTTTTTAACTGCTATCCAGTACATGGTTGATTGGAGATGATTTTGTCGTTCTGCAAACTTTCAATTTCTAATTGGTGAGATTTTCAACCAGTCGTTATAGTTCATTCAGTTTTATTTCTTTGATTTTGTCGTTTTTCAAATTTTGGCGACCAGTGTTCTCTAGTGTTCAGCGTATCAATAAGACTGGAGTTTAATTTGATCGAACTGTAATTCATAAATTTATGTAATTTTTTTGTTCGATTCCGTAACTACGGCAAAAAACTCGTTCTCATCTCCTACACGTCGGGTTAAGGTAATAAATTATTTTGAACCCGATATTCACGAATACCCGACTTCAAATGCGGGTACTCGGTGGCTTCGGGTAATATCTTCTGGTATCCACCCGACCCGAACGTCGGGTATCCGAAAAAATCGGGATTCGCACATCCCTACAGATTTTATTGTCAAGTAAAATAAAAAATTTAATAGTTAATTCAACAAGTTGTTTTATAAACTTATACACAAGTGAACTCGAGCTCAACCGTTCTCCTCCGTGATTTTTTTCTAGACTGAGGTGAATTGTAGTAATCGACGGCAATTCGCCCAAAATCCATGCGTTAGCAAAATTCCCAATCACCTCACACTGACTCAGATCTGAGTCAGCAAACTAATGCATTCGATTCGATCGAACTCTCGAATCTAGAGCTTGAGAATAGTTATCATTGGAATTAGTAGTAGTAGTATATTTAATGTCAACATGTAACATTGGACAGATTATTGATACATTACAAACTTAACGTACATATATATGTATATATATATATATACATTGACAATTGGCCAGCGATCGAAGCCCTTCAGCCATCAGAATTATTTTCAAGAATTTTTCAAATATTCGCCAGCGATAATTCGAGGTGCAACACCTACATTGCTGATAACGTTTTTACTATATTTTTACAGCCCAAATAAGTATATCGTCATATGGAGGCAACATTAATGTTCTTCAAGAAAATAAATATTACTAATCTATAAATAATACATTGTCACTATGATCCGTGTTTAAAGGACTGTGATTAACCCTGAGGTTACACAAAATGCCGAAACTTTCCGCAATAGCTTCAACCGACTTTTCATTTGTTTATACGTTTTCTAATCGCTTCGCGACCGAAACGCTGCAAGGAGATGATATGGTCGGTCTTTATCGAAACCGATATGAACACAGCGCGGATGCATTTGTTTGAGGAAAAAACAATATCGGAACCACATGTTTCGTTTCAAGCCCTGACTATTTCATTGAGATCAATGAAAAAAAAAATCAATCCACCTATTTCTGTCGCGTCAACGAAATCTTTTCTCTCGGTGTATATCGTCATGTGGAGGCAACATTAATTTTCTTTTGCTTCCTCGTAGAAGAAGCTTTGTTATCGTGAAAATTTGTTTTTTCGAGATTTTCATGTCAGGACACCCAGAATGGTCTAAAACGTCGACAAAAGTGGTTTAGAAAAAATGTCTGTATGTGTGTGCGTATGTGCACAATTTTTTGTTAGCACCATAGCCGTCGCAATTTTTAAGATATCGGGCTCAAATTTGAACCACGAGTAAACTGTCGTTAAACAAGGTATGGGATTGAATTTGGAGTTAATCCATCAAGGTGTTCAAAATTTATGGCATTTTGAATTTTTTGGAGAATGCCAGTTCGGGCTCTAACTCCTGCAATTTTTATGATATCCGGCTCAAACTTGAACCAGAAGTGGACTGTTATCAAATAGTGTTTGGGATTAAATTTGGTGTCAATTCGTTAAGGGATTCACAATTTATGGCATTTTTTAATTTTCTGACATTTTTTGTTCGTGCTCTAACTTTCGCAATTTTTAATATATCGGGCTCAAATTTGATCCACAAGTGGACTGTTATTAAATAAAGTTTGGGCGTGAATTTGACGTCAATCCGTTAAGGGGTTTAAAATTTATGACATTGTGAATTTGTTGTTCGTGCTCTAACTTCCGCAATTTTTAAGATATCGGGCTCAAATTTGGTCCACAATTAGAGTGTGGGTAAACTAAGCATCAGTTCAAATCTGGCGAGAATCTGTCAAGGGGTTCAAAACTAATGTCATTAAATTTTTTTTAAACAAGGCTGCAAAGTAGAACTTTGCAAATTGCTTCCTCATTATTGTTGGATTTTTACAAAGCTTCCTCTATGAGGAAGCCAAAATAGATTGACATGCTTGCTCATAGAGGTAGCTTTGTAAAAATCCAACAATAATGAGGAAGCAGTTTGTGAAGTTCTACTTGATCTGTGGAAGGAGTAAAAATGCTTGTATCCTTAAAGGACGTATTCCAGGCTTCAAATACTTGACTGGAAACAACTTCCATCTGCCAAATTAAAATCCACGTTCTACTGCTCCTCGATTCAACAAAAACACGGCTTTTATGCTTAAGGGCTCTAGGGTATATGCACCGTGAAACGTAGCTCTCCCTGAGAAGGTAACCGAATATATCTTCAGACGAGAGTCCCGTATAAGGTGACCTGGGGACACACACGCTCCAACGAACGTTTGTGAGACCTGGCTTTTGCACAGCTCGCCTAGTTTCGCGTAGTGACTCCTCCCCGTCTCCCCGGAGCCCCAGCCCCATCGACCCTCCCAAACACTGGCCTTTTCTAACTTTCATCTTGGCATTTGCGGCTCTGTACGTTGCGTATATACTCCAACGTTTTCTTTTCTTTTTTTAACTTCTCAGTTGGTCAGATTATTAATTCTACTCCCTTTTTTGTCTCGACAATATAACCGGCACTTATTGGAACTCCAGACAGAGCACGATATATTTTCAGAGAATAAAACACTTTTATTAAGACAATTTTTAATTGCGACGTACTCGGACAGATGATCTTTTTGCAATGACATAAAAGAATCGCCGATAAACAAACTTCGCTTGTTTTAAGCAACGAGCGTGCGTATCGCAAAACTATAACTCCAACAGCACTAAACGGACGTACCATTTCACACAACAAAATAAAATTATTGTTTTTTAAACACAATTTTTATCACAGTTTTTAGAAATAATTAGTTATTAAGAAAATTAACTTTATCATAATAAGCAATCATACAAAAAATGTGATTGCTTATTTGAGGAAGATCAAGATCCACTTTAATAAAAAAATATATAAACATATGTATGAAATACATTTTTTGTGAAATTTCTAAACTGTAATTTTAGTGACAGCAAATATTTAGATTTATTTAACTCTAATAAATTGTGAAAGTTATTTGGAAATTCAGAGAAATTGTGAAAGTTCTGGTAACTAAAATCTATGCAACTTTTTTTTGTAATTACGGTAACGAAAAAATTGTTTAATGCCAATCGTAACTATAAAAACGAAATAGCTGCATAAACTTAAAAGAATTGCAATTTATAATTACCGTCGTCAGAATTTTCATTGAGTGTAAAAATGTTGATATATAAATCGGTACATCAAATTTAATATTCGAAGTATGATGTAAAATTGAAGTACTTTTATTACATTAAACGCGACGTTTTTTCGACGTACATATTAGCTATTCCATATATTTATGGTGTCATTCACACTGAAACTTACATAACGTTAATTTTTCTACATAAATATGCGCTTGTGTAGAAAAAAATGCGTTATGCAAGCATTAATAAAATTCGTGTTTTCGAAACGAAAAACATTGAAAAACAGTGTTATTTTTCTTGATCCATTATTGGACCGTGTAGCAGGAAAAAAATGTAACTGTCTAGCAAAAACATTGAAAATAATCAAAACAACACAACAAAGGAAGTTAAAGTGGCTTCGCGATTGTTAGCGATAAAAGGAAAGATAGTTAAAGCCACATACGTAATTTGATAAGATCCGAAGAGTGCGCATGACGATATCTCGCGCCTGAATCGCACGGACGACTCATACTTCCGGTAAAAATACTTTTTTTTTACTTTTTCTTCGATACGTCTTAACCCAGTTCCTGGATAATATCGATAGGTAGGTGAGAGTGGGGCACAATGTGTCACTCTTTTTTCAGTGAATTTGTGCTATTCCGATTGATTCTTCATCCGATTATATCACAATTCCTCAAATTATGTTGAGCACGAATAAATGATATAATATATAATAAATTATATAAACAGTATTTTGTACTTTTATATTTTTTATATTTTTGTATTTACTGTAGTTTTTGTACTTTGTTATTACCTGGAATTTTAAGCTGTGGCTCCGCATAAAAAATAACCCTATTGTAAATTGTAAGGAGTGATCCGTTAATAAATTTAAAAAAAAAAAAAAAGTAATAATATATGAACTTTTACTTGAAAAATAATAATTTCAGTCTTAACAATAAATTCTTTGCTTGACTATTGTTTTTTTTTACTCCTACGCTTTGATTTCTATGGTTCGTTCGTTTGTGGCAAGCAAATCTCTTTTAGCTTTTTATTAATTTTCTTTCCACATGTAACTTTCTTCTCGACGTTGTCACTATCTTGCTTTTTTTGTCTAATTTTCTCAGTGGCTTATGGTACCCCAAGATCCAGTAACAAATTGTATCTCATTGGACATCAGCAAATTTTTATAACGAAAGAATAATTATTTATCAAATTAAATTTAACAAAACATTACTGTAAAAAAAATCTACTTGAAATTTAGTGTACTTTTAGGACTGGAAGTTTTTATTCATAAACTAGTATATTAAATTTAGTATAAAAGTGTAATGTAAAATTAATGTATGGCACAGCACATTCAATAATTTACTTTAATTTTACAGTAAAAGTACTTGAATTTTAATAATTTGCTTCAATTTTACTGGAAAAGTACATGAATTTTATACCACAATTGTATATTAAATTTCTATGACGAGATTATGAATAAAAACTTCCAATCTTTTCTAATTTACGAAAATTTAAGCTGTCTTGGAAAAAGAAAACGTGAGATTTCACATTTTTACTGACAACCAAAAAATTTAATTTTGAAGGCTCCAAATTAAATAATAGTAGCAGTATAAATGAGTTTATTGACAATACAAAACGTGGGACAAGTTTACATTCTTAACAGATAACATTACATAAATAAATATTTAACACTTTTTTTTACGTATTGTTAATTGGCCGAAGTCCTTTAGCCTGGTTTGTCTCATTTTTTGCGAGTCCACAATTGTTTCGGCTTAATTGGATTTGTCGTTTAATCACTATTGATTGTTAGTCATTCTTACTAGTGCAAATAAACTTTTAATTCTCATTATTCACAAAATTTCATCATTTTTCATTTCACGTCGGATGAAACTCAATTTAGCTCAGTGCACAATCCAAAAAAAAATTATACATAACAACAAACAGTATACTCTATGCTAAATATTTATAAATATTGCAAAGCAAAAATCCGTCAATAAATTAAATAAAAATAACTACCAGTATAAATGAAAAAATTTTACTTTAAATTAAAATTATTAACGGATTTCCCCATTTACAATATTTATAAATTTTTAGTATAGATTTAGCTAAGAAATCTATTGGCATACAAAATTTAGTAATTTTTTCTTATGCATAATGTTTTTTTTTACTTAATTTAAATAAAAATTATTAACAGATTTATTATAAAATTGTACTTTAAAGAAAAATGATTTATGCCTACGAGAAATTCGGCTCAATGTGCCTCGTGACACATTTGTACCCCACTCTACCCTATTTGTCATCATATTGGAAATTCCCGATTCGTTAAATTTGCGAATGGTGGTAAAACCAAGTTACGTCGCTCCCTTCGGAGTTGGTTACTTTTATTCGTTGACTGTTCGGCCCCTAATCCACCCCCTTCTTCCCCCCTCTCTCTGCAAAATTTACTCAGTGTGCTACGCACGCAGTCACACGCTTATGAATCCGACAATGTCGAGGGTGAATACGGTGCAACTGGACGCTCACGCCCTACGCAGATCTTCGTTCAATATCGCAGAGTACGCAGCTACAGCGACTAAAACTGTTTACTCCCGGAACTTCCGTTTCCTAACATTAGGCGATATGTCCGCAGAGTGTTACGAAATATTATTCAATTGCTAGCATATTAACGTTCTATCGCAATGATATCCCTACAGGAAACGTTCGCAAAGCATCCGGACGAGTTGCCGGAACGTTCAGACCTTCATTCTAACAATATTATTGTTTTGTTACAATTCTATATTAAAAAATAGTTGTAACGATTTTTTTTCTTTTTAAAAATTTCAAGTTTTATGAAATCCGACCAAATGGTTCAATTATTACGTATATTTTACAATTCGATGTTAGAAAAGAGTTGGAAAGACTTTTTTCTTTTTAAAATTTGAAGATTTATGAAATCTCCGCTCAAATGGTTCAATTATTTATTTATTTATTTACGGGACGAATCCTTTTACTATTTTACAGTTCACATATAAAAATAAAATAAAAAATTGAAATAGTACTCGTGTGTATAAACATCATATTTAACATTTAAATTATTACGTATATTTCACAATTCGATGTTAGAAAAGAGTTGGAAAGGATTTTTTATTTTTTTAAATTTGAAGTTTAATGAAATCCGATCAAATGGTTCAATTATTACGTATATTTTAGAATTCGATGTTAAAAAGAGTTGGAAAGGATTTTTCGTTTTAAAAATTTCAAGTTTAATGAAATCCGATCAAATGGTTCAATTCTTACGTATATTTTACAATTCGATGTTAAAAAGAGTTGGAAAGGCTTTTTTCTTTTTAAAAATTTGAAGTTTAATGAAATCTGACCAAGTGGTTCAATTATTACGTATATTATACAATTCGACGTTAAAAAGAGTTGGAAAGGATTTTTTTTTTAATTTGAAGTTTAATGAAATCTGACCAAATGGTTAAATTATTACGTATATTTTACAATTCGATGTTAAAAAGAGTTGGAAAGGATTTTATCTTTTTAAAAATTTGAAGTTTGGTTCAATTATTACGTATATTTTAAAATTCGATGTTAAAAAGAGTTGAAAAGACTTTTTTCTTTTAAAAAAGTTTCAAGTCTAATAAAATCTGACCAAATGGTTAAATAATTGCGTATATTTTAATAGATAACGAAACGTAATTGTTCTATCCACATGCCAAATTTCAGTTAATTTGATAGCGCCGTTTTTCGTATATAAAACTTTGAACTTTGCAAACCTGTTAAACACAACCACACGCGCACAAATATTCACTTTTTTCTGTATCACTTTTCCCGATGTTTAGTATAATTCTGAAAAATCTATCACAAAAACAAAGTTTCCTCGACGAGAACACAAAAATTGCCCGGATATTCGATTTTTAGTTCACCGATAAAAATTAAAAAAACTCTACTGATAATTTTTAACGCATAATAAACTGTTTTATGAAAAATGAAATATACAAGAGTTTATAAAATTGTCGAGAAATATACGTTCTAAAAGTATTCAGTGTGAATGACACCAGAAGCGCGAAGCAAAAGCCCCGTGCAATAATAAACGAGCTCTCCAAGTGAGATAGTTATCGTCGAGATGCACAAAGAGAGTCAAATTGCGTAGGATTGTAAAAGCAGCGTCGAGTAAAACTAGCATGAAGCATTTGTTTTTTTTGTTTTTTTTTTTGTTTTTTCACGAGACGTACGAAGATATTGTGTCAAAAATCGTTACCCTGCCATGTCTCGATACACTTGGAGTGAATTCCCCGAGAAAAACGCCTTCCCGCCCCCCTGCAGACTGTGATTACTTTCCATGGCTCATTCCCCACGATTCTTTTGGACAATTTTACTTGAAATAAGCGTAAAATGTCGTGAATAATCGCCGCACAACTTTCGCGACGCTAGTACGTATAAACAATGGTCGACGTGTGTGAAAAAAAAACGACAAAGAGATTGAGAGAGAGAAAAAAAAACGCGGATTGAGAGAAGAGCGAAGAAGCCGTGTACTTGGCGAGGGAGGAAGTTGATTTTATATGTATGTACTTACCTCATGTTTGCTGGAATGGGGGGTGAGTGCTATGCCCTCATGCACACCGAATTTCTGCTCCTGCACAGTATCTCACTGAGCCCATGAAAACACGCGAGGTTCGGACAGGACTTCCGATAATTCGACATAAATACAGCACTAACACCACCGCGACACCACCCTACTGCTGCACATCTGGCCGGCCATATTGCCGACTCGGAATTTCTACTCCTACTATCGCCATGGTAAGCGATAATTTTAACTAGACTGGATAAACCAAGTGAAGGAAATTCACGGTCGATAGTGGCGCCACCATTTCTCGTTGCGATCATGTCCCGTACTTTTCTTGTAGAAAATACTCGAAGTTTTTATGCATTATTGTATTTATACATTGATCTGTATAGCTTATTCAGCTTTTTACATTCCCCTCCTGTTTCCAGTTACAATTTTTTCCGTCGATTACTTAAACTTAGAATTACATTTAGATTTAAATAGAATTTAAAAAACTTGGCTTAACTTCTGTACAGGAAGACGATACCGATACGCGTGGTATACTTTATATTTATTTATGGCTATCATTTGTACAGTTTTGTCACATCGTTTCGCTAAATGTCCTATACTTTGGTGCTTCGAAGTTTTTATGCATAAACTCATAATTGAAATTTAATATACAATTGTGGTATTAAGTTCATGTATTTGTCCAGCAAATTATTAAAATTCTACTGTTAAATTGAAGCAAATTATTGAATGTACCATACATTAATTTTACATTACACTTGTGTATTAAATTTCCCTTACAGAAAAAAAACTATTCGAGTCGCCGATATACTATTGACACTAAATAGTTACTAATAGTTTTTTTGTAGTTCTCACTATTAAAAATTAATAGTAACTATATGTAGTGTCAATAATATATTGGCAACTTCAATCGTTTTTTTTTACTATTGACACTAAATAGTCACTAATAGTTTTTTATAGTTTTCACTATTAAAAATTAATAGTAACTATATGTGGTGCCAATAATATATTGGCGACTTTAATAGATTTTTTCTGTAAGGGTTAATATACTAGTTTATGCATAAAAACTTCCAGTAAAAGTGCATTAAATTTCGAGTAGATTTTTTTTACAGCTCTTTCAAATATTTTCTTCCAGATCCAAATAAAAATGTTGCAAAGTAGAATTTTGCACATTGCTTCCTCATTTTATTTTTCGGAAAAACCAGCACTATGAGTAAGCACTATGAGTATTTATTAATTTTGGATTTCTCATAGAGTAAAAAAATGAAAATGAATGAAAAAACAATGTGCAAAGTTCTACTTTGCAACTTTTTTTGTTAGTTATATAATTCTTGAAAAATTCAAAATCACGTAAAATCCAAACCGCTTTACCAATCACGACGAAATTTGGTAGGTAGCAGTGCTGAATGTTATTTTTCATCTGCAGAAAATTTCAGTTGATTTGTTGAGATTTGACGTGAGTTAGAGCAAAACGAATGATTTTTGAAAAATTCAAAATCCCATAAAAACCGAACTTTTTTGCAGATTCATTCCAAATTCAATACCGATCCTCATTTAACATAGCTTTATTCATAAAAAATTATTTAGCTCAATAGCTCAAAATTTGCGGATGCTCGAGTGCATACAGACATTTTTTGAAAATTGCAAATAAAAATTGAACATATTGTTCGATTTTTTTTTTAAGTTACCAAAAACAAAGGTGTCGATCTGCTTCACATGTTTTCTAAATTTCAGCCCGATTGTTAAAGCAGCTCTTGAGATATGTAAATTTTAATTTTTACTTTAATTTCTCGACGTTTTAGACCATTTCAAGTGTAAAAAATGTATGCACGAAAACTAAGCATTTTTTATTACACTTTGCAAATTAATCTGTCATGTTTTAAAAAATTGCTAATTATATTACCAAAAATTTATGACACCATATTAGATTTCCGATTTTATGTTCGTTTTCGCGACAAATACAGTCTAGATTACCAAATACTTCAAATGGCTTCCAAAAATAATTCTACCGATTAACTTCAATTATTTGATTTGATTGATTACCGAATATTTTTAGATATACCTCATCGCATGACGACTTTTGACAATTCCGTCACTTAAATAAAAAAATTAAAATATGAGCTCGATTTGCAGATTGTTACGGCCCTGATACTATTATCATTATTATTGTTATTGTTTTATTTGTTTTATGCTGTAAAGTATACATTTCTGTTATTGAATTTTTCGCAAAAAAAAAAAACGGGATTTTTGTCGACAAGTGCGCGAGTTTATTTATCGACGAACAAATTATAGATTCATCGCCATTTTTATTATTTTCGAAGAAATTAAAATGCCTTCAACATATTATATCGATTCTTTCATGCTACGCTCATTTTAATTAATACGCAATCGTTTTCAAAGAAAAAAAACAAACATGTCGCAAAATTCCGACGTTACCGTAGTTATTTCCTTTTAAAAGGAAATGCCTAACCCTTTGAGCCCTAAATTTTTCGTTTCGAAACGAAAAAAAACTATAATTATTGTAAAAAATTAGTTAAAAAAAAAATTTTAACCTGATCGAAAACAGGAAAAACTGTGACGCAAAAGGTTAAGGGTTATTAACGTAATAATTCCAAAGCCCTTATTTTATATTTTCCTTAATAGGAAAAAAAAAAAAAATTTTATCGACGCATTTCCTCAGGGCAATCGAACTATACATGGAGCGCGTGTCTGTGATCCACAAGTAAAGGGTTAAACAGTCTGCGCGGCGTAAATATAACCGTCTTGCGTACGCATGTGCGTATCACAAGTTTGATAACGTAGAGACAAGTTCAATAAACGAGATAATATGCAAAATTGCAGGAAAACGAAATAGTAAACGATACGAATTCATCGCCCGAAATCGATGTCGATGTTGTTTTTTTACCTGTTTCTAATTAAAAATTGTCGTTTTTTCTGTACCTTTCCTTCATTATCGATGGGGCATCGAGGGGACGTTCAATTAGTCACCGACGTGCGGAGTCAGTAAAGCAATGACCGAGAAACGTGAGACGCGGTCCGCGTTCGACGTCCGAGTGAAAAAAAATGATGTGAATTTCGAACGTTAGCCGTTAATTCGCGTTTGTGTGAAAGCTAATCGGTGTAATTCGATAGGACGATTAACGCAAGCCTCGGATTGAGGATTTAGATCCTCGTGATCGGTGTTTTATCCAGTGTTTTTGTGCTGTTTTATAAGTGCTCGTTTCGTTCAACGCCATTTTGTGCAGCACACACGCACGGAGAAGTAAACATCAAACTTTCTAATCGAGTTTAACTGTTGCGTGCACGAGACATTAGGACGATTGTGGGTGTAATAACGCACTACGAGAGAGACAACGATTTGTTATCTCGCGAAGCCGGTGCGTGATTTCGTACGCTTATCAGAGCGATTAATTTTTCGCGCCAATTCGGTTCGATGCACCTGGTATCTCGCTTACCCAAGAAACAGCTGTCCGGCCACCGTTAATGCAGGATTCTTATCAGTTGTTGTCAGTTTCAACGGCAAATCCAACGGAATATTATGTGAGGTAGATGCGTCCTTTTAAAAGCAATTTACCATCTTTTGCCAATGCAATTTTGCACCTTTTTCCTATTGGCTGTCCATGTAATTAGTTATGTACATACACATTGAATTTTTTAAGCTCCGAATGCAATTTCCATCGTTCTTGTACTACAGGAGTAAAAAGTTACTGAATTTGTCTTTGCGGCCCATTTAGCATCGATATCCTGTTGACATTGTGTTCTGAAGAACACAAAAGTACATGAGGTACTTTTAAGAACAATATGAAGTTCTTATGAAACGCATTGTTAACCATTGAAAGTTGTTGTCAGTTTCAACGGCAAATCCATGGAATATTATGTGAGGTAGATGCATAGTTTTAAAGCAATTTACCATCTCTTGTCAATGCAATTTTTCACTTTTTTCCTATTGGCTGTCAATGTAATTAGTTATGTACATACACATTGAATTTTTGAAGGTCCGAATGTAATTTGCATCGTTCTTGTACTACAGGAGTAAAAAGTTACTGAATTTGTCTTTACACTCCATTTAGCATTGATATCCTGTTGAATTTGTGTTCTTTGATTAAAGTACCTCATGTACTTTTAAGAACAATATAAAGTTCTTATGAAATGCATTGTTAACCATTGAAAGTTGTTGTCAGTTTCAACGGCACATCCATGGAATATTATGTGAGGTAGATGCATCATTTTAAAGCAATTTAGCATCTTTTGGCAATGCAATTTTGCACTATTTTCCTATTGGCTGTCAATGTAATTAGTTATGTATTTACGCATTGAATTTTTTAAGCTCCAAATGCAATTTGCATTGTTCTTGTAGTACAGGAGTAAAAAGTTACTGAATTTGTCATTGTGGTCCATTTAGCATCGATATCCTGTTGAATTTGTGTTCTTCAATTGCAGTACCTCATGTAGTTTTAAGAACAATATAAAGTTCTTATGAAACGCATTGTTAACCATTGAAAATTATTGTCAGTTTCAACAGCAAATCCATGGAATTTTATGTGAGGTAGATGCATCGTTTTAAAGCAATTTAGCATCTTTTACCAATGCAATTTTGCACCTTTTTTCCTATTGGCTGTCGATGTAATTAGTTATGTACATACGCATTGTATTTTTTAAGCTCCGAATGAAATTTGCATCGTACTTGTGCTACAGGAATGAAAAGTTACTGAATTTGGCTTTGCAGTCCATTTAGCATTGATATTGTGTTGAATCTATGTTGTATTAATTGAGTCTAATTGATTGGAACTTTGTGCAAAATTTCATACCTTTTTTAAGCGCTACTTTGACTTTGTGGGCAGATAAACTGTTTCGGAGCATTGATGTTACTGCAAAAACAATTTGCAGTTGTTTTAGAGTCATTCCGTAGGAGAACATCAAAGATGCTGTTTTCTTTTCTATGTGTTTGTATGAACAATACATTTTTGGCTATGTAGCAACATTTACTATACAAATGATCATTCGGAGCAATCTATTGTCTCAATTTATAAAAAGATAAGCTCAAACTACATAATACAGTATTTTTTAATGATTTTGTCTATAGCGTGTCATATTTTCATTAGTTTTGGTCCTAAAGAATTATTATATGTAATTGGAGTTTCAATTTTATGAAAAACCATAATGTGTGTCCATCTATTACTTTCAACCACCTGTGATATTGTGTATGTTGTACAAGAGTAGAAATTATGATCTAAAGTAATACTGATAAAACTTATACAGATAAAAATATATTCTGACTATTCTTTGGTCTAAAAACCTAAACAACTATTAAAAAACAATGATAATAAGTTTTTCAGACATTGATTAATTAGATTATTTTTCTTCAACCAAGAAACTATTGATACATTTAATACTCTTATTACATAAACTATAATTTAAATAATACCTAGTCTTTTAGGTCAAAATCCATTTAAACTGCAATCCTATTAGCACTATTTTAAATATTGTATAAATACAATTCTAAAATTACATACCACCAAAGAACTCTTTAAATATAAATGCAAGTTTGTTCTTAATTGCCCAATGCAATAACTAAACATCACTTTTATCACATTATATATTAATAAATATTTTTCCTTAAAAAAAATGATTTATCTCTTGTATTTCTAATTAAAAATAGATTTAAGCCAAAAAAACTCAATTGCGAATATTACAAACTAAATGTTGTATTTACTAAATTGGAATGAATGTAAAAATGTGCATAAGTATTTATGGAGAGAAATTTGTAATGGTTTTTTTTTTTTTTTTTTTTTGTAGGATAAAAAAAAACAGTTCACCCTAGATGGATTCTAAGGATAGTCTAAATCCCGAGGAATGTTTATAAACTTGAAAGACGTGGATGTCTGACGATCGGAAAAATGTCCGGTGATTCGGGATGGAATGCTGTTATCCATCATCCGTCGGAACTGGAGCTCCAAAATTGGAATTGGGATGAAAATGATGAGGAGCCTGAGAGAGAATTGCCTTCGACCGTTGATATGGATGCGATAAAGGGAGGAGGTAGCTGGGATCCGGCAACTGGCCGCAATGGTAAGTCAAACAAAATGACAATTAAATAAAAATAATATCATTCAAACACTTGAATTAATTATTACTCTGTACAGATACCGATTCAGTTGATTCGGAGGATGATTCCGAATCCGATGAGGACAGCTCAGGAGGAACTGAGGGCAGCTGTTCGTATTCAGATTCCGAATCCGAAAATGAAAGCAGCGGTGAAGAGGAATGCGCCGAGGATGGATCGAACACAGACTGTTCTTCCGAGAACAGCGAACAAACGTTCTCTATAAGAGAAACTAACTTCGAGCAGGTATGAAATATTCTAATTCAAATGTTTACTTTTTTTTTTTTTTTGTCATTCTATACCAAGTGGGACATTGAGGGGATTCTGGAGTAGATTTTTTTATCGACTTTGGTCGGTAAAAAATGTCAGTTTCGTAGTTTACAAACTGCGTTGTTAATATTAATTTTCATCGTATGCGACTATTCTCGGTCAATATTTTTAATGATGGAATTTTACGAAGCACATCTCGGGTCTGAGACAGTGATCGCTAGATTCAAAGCGCGCGAAACCAAAGCCTAATTCAAATTTCACTAATGTGAATCTTTTACAAATATCGACTGTAGCTGCTTAATAAATTTAATTAATTGATCAAGCAGCCACAATCGGCAAATTTTAATCTGAAACAAATTGTGAAAAAATTTAGCCACGGCCCGGGTTCGAACCGGTAACACCCAGAATTCCAGCCTGGTGCGTTACCAATTACGCGTAATTTGTTTCAGATGGAAAATTTTTTATTATAAAGGATATTCAAAGACTTAAATTTTATACAGAAACAAGTTTTTTGTACGATCGGTAATTTTGAATATACAGCGAATTAAAAAAAAAAATACATAGAACAAATCGTTATTAAATTTTGGGCAAACCATAGATGCTAAAATTCTGAAATAATTTATGGATGTTCGTGATATTCTACTTTTGATAAAATTACCCACTTGCCATTAATGCGCCATCACGCCCTTTATTCTGTAGTTTGTAAGCATAATAATGGAAATTCTGAGAAAAGTCGAAATGATCTGTCTCAACGAAGAAAAAAATATTATTACTTTATTTTGTCAAAAAACGGCGAAAATTTTTTTTGAGCGTCTATGAAAAAAATTTTATTAAAAAGAAAATTCAAAAACTTAAATTTTATACAAGAACATATTTTTTGTACGATCGGTAATTTTGAATATACAGCGAATTAAAAAAAAAAATACATAGAACAAATCGTTATTAAATTTTGGGCAAACCATAGATGCTAAAATTCTGAAATAATTTATGGATGTTCGTGATATTCTACTTTTGATAAAATTACCCACTTGCCATTAATGCGCCATCACGCCCTTTATTCTGTAGTTTGTAAGCATAATAATGGAAATTCTGAGAAAAGTCGAAATGATCTGTCTCAACGAAGAAAAAAATATTATTACTTTATTTTGTCAAAAAACGGCGAAAATTTTTTTTGAGCGTCTATGAAAAAAATTTTATTAAAAAGAAAATTCAAAAACTTAAATTTTATACAAGAACATATTTTTTGTACGATCGGTAATTTTGAATATACAGCGAATTGAAAAAAAAATGAAATAGAAATAATCGTTATTAAATTTTGGGGAAGCCATAAATACTAAAATCCTGAAATAATTTATGGATATTCGGGATACTCTAAGCAACTTTAAAAAAAATCATGAACACTTTTCGCGACCATGCTAAATTTGGGTGGCCCACTTGGTATGGAAACCCATATATACGTATTTTTTTAACTTAAAATTTTTATTTTTTTTTCGTTGATCTATGAGGTTCTTATACCTGCAACTTGTACAGTTACCCACGAGCAAAATTCTGCCTACTATAAAAATGTGCAGTAACGAACGATGGTCTTTTTTTAAAAATAAATATTCATTCATTCATCCATTAAAATTGTACATCTTTGAGAGGTTCAGTGTCAAAGTTTTCTGAGTGAGATTCAATACAATTATATTCTACACGTAGTGAAATTCATTCGCAGGGTGCGCTAAAGCTAAAAATCAGTATGAAAGCGCAGAAGAAAGACGAAGTTGAGAAGCCAAAGTGTGAAAAAACTCGGAAAGTCGGTACGAGAAAGGCAAAAGCAGCAAACACCAGTGCGAAAGTAAATATTACAACAGAAAACAAAATTAATTGTTGTTGTTTTTTTTTAAGCACATGTGGCACAGATGTGATACAGACTCAGTGGGTAAAAAAACCGGTTTCCCTATTTTCTCCGCAACTATTAATATTTCGGACAAAAACGAATTAGTTTTTCGTAACCAATAGGGTGGTCCATTTTTGCACGATATTTTTTCTTTACGCGGCACCTCGCAAAACGGTTCCCTATTACGAAAAATAATTCCTCGTAAATCATCGATGTGATAAAAAAATATGTAGAGTTCGCGACGGAATTAAAAAATTTTCTTGTTTTAAACATTTTTTTCATTGGTCATTCTCATGTATATCTTTACATTTTTTGCATTACACGAGTGTATAGATACTGGATATCACTCCGACAGTTCGTTATTGTTTTATGGTAGCGTTAGAGTACGAAATAATTGCAACTGCGAAAAATGTGTGTTGTGAAAGAGAAAATATGTCCATATTCAAATAAACGGCAAATTCGTACCACAGTTATACCAAACAACATGTAACGATTAAATTTCCAATTTTGTTGCAAGAAACTCATATCATGACACCAAAACACAAAAATCATGGAGATTGAATATGGACATATGCCACACAACATGAATGCATACTAATCACTTGGAAATGGAACTCGGACAGATGTAAGTAATAATAATTACTTGCATCTGTCTGACGGAATTAATGTTTGGGTTCATGGTTGAGATACAACGAGATGGATGTTAACTGGTTACAGAGCTTTTTAGATTAAACACAGGTCGAATAATTGTTTGAAAAGGGTCAGCAACATTGACCGAAACGTCACACTACATTAAAGATGTTATGACCAGGCGGAGAGTTTGGGGAAGTGTAGATATTGACTAATGTCACCTATATATTTCTCTCATTCGAATCGTCTTTTTATATGCAATCTAGGGCCGTCACAAAGAACAGAAGAACTCAACAATTCTTTTCTATTTTTAACCCTTACCAACGGGATTGGCCGAATCGTAGCCGCACACTTCTCACACTGCTAATTTGCTTTTGTCCGAAATATTCACAGTTGGGGAGAAAATAGGGAAACAGATTTGTTACCGACTGAGTCTGTGCCACATCCTCTTAAGGATAAGACAAAATATGAATAAACAATATTTACAGAGCGGCGATTACACGACCGACGATTCCGATTCTTCCGCCGGGCCAAGCGCTCCAAATTCGCAAGAGCAAGTGGCGCAAACTCCTGCGCCAAGTGCACCAACACCAGCGCCAACACCAGCGGCGCCTTCTCTTCAGCAACCGCTACAGGAAATAAATCAGGAGGATTTAGCGGCGATTTTGCCGGATCAGGAACACGAGGATGCACCTTTCGATGGTTTTGAGGACTCGGAAAGTGGTAGACTCGTCTCAAAGGCCATCGAACGAATGTCTCTTGGTGCTGACTCGGATTCGAGCGAAACAGCCGATCAAAATCCTGTTCCCGTTTACAGTTCGACTTTGCTTCAACAATTCGTCGAGAAAACAGCTCTTCTCTCAGAACCGCGTAAGCGTCGCAGCAAATTGGTTAAAAAAGCTACGGATCCCGAGTACGCTTGTTTATCAAACGTATCGCCCGATTCAGGCATTCAATCGGTGGACAACAGCCCTTTGCATCTTGCCATCAGTCCGCCAACTCCGCCGGTTCCTTCGCAATCTCCAGTTCAAACCGCTCCGCCAAAACCTGCGGTTAATGTCGATAGGGTTCTCTATCCACCGAAAAGAAAACCCGGCAGACCGGCTAAAATGGTATCCACGCAGCCTCGAGGACCAGGAAGGCCGCGTTTGAGGCCAGAAGTTGTCGAGAAGATCGAGAAGATCGAAAAAATCGAAAGAAACGACACTCCTACCGTGAAAACGAACAAAAAAAGCGACAATAGCGAGAATAAATCATCGAAAAACAGTCAGGAGAAGACGACGACTGTACAGAGCAGTAAAAATGTGGTTGTTGCACCGAAGAGCAAAAAATTGAAGAAAAAATCTTGCCAAAACGCAAATGTCGAAACTCCCGCCGAACCGGAGGAAAAATCTTGCCAGGAAACTCGCAAAAGCTCCGAGACTATTGAGAAAAATTCGAGCAAACCTTGTCCCAAAAAATCTTGCCCAAAGGACGTTAAACAGAGCGAAGAACAAATTGGCAAAAAATCGAAAAAGGAACAACTTGGTAATTCGAACAAAACTGCGTCGCCGACAGTGCAAAAGACACAACGACGTGAACAGGTGCAAGTGCAGGAAGAGAGAAGCAGCAGTGGAAGCAGAAAAAGCTCCAAGGAAAATAGGATAGAAACGACTTCGAGTAAAAAAGCGATATCGGCGAAAAAATGCCCGCCACCAGCGCCAAGACGCGTTTTGAAGGAAAATAAAAGCAGCAAAAAGAGCGTCAGCGAATTGGAGACAAACGGCGTAGCCGTACAGACTGTTATTTCACTTCCTGTGGTAAATCCACTTAAATCTGAGAGTATAGAGGTCGAAAGTTACAAATGCGAAAAAACCGTTCATCCATCTCACAATCATCGTCACAAACATCATCATAAGCATCGACGACGCGTTGTTGTACCACCGAAAGAGCCGATAAAGATCAATCCAAGTGTCAGCGAAGAATTGGAAAAACTTATCGACGAATTTTCGAGATCCTGCAGTTTGGGCAAAAATAATTCGAATATTGTACATCCGGAATTACCGCAAATTTTTCGGGTTAAGAAGATGATTAAGAAGAGAAAAGGCAGCGATATCAATGCGAGCGAGGATCAGAAATTGAAACGCAGACTGAAAAAGGAAAAATTACCCTCACACGGAGATTTGAAGAGTAATCTTAATTCTAGTAGCAATTCGAACTCTAATGAACAGAGGCTACCATTGAAAAAGAGACATTATCATGTGTCCAGTCCTCACAGCTCGCAAAGTTCAAACGGCAGCGGCGCCGAGGTAAACGCCAATGAATCCAACTCCACGGAAAATCACATAGAAGAAGCTATAGAGGCTACAATCACAAGGTACAGCGAGAGTCAAAGTAACGCGAACCAAAAGGAAACAATTCCCGTAACGCCTAAAAAAAGGCACAGAGACGCGGAAATTGCGGCAATCGAACCACCGATCACCGAAAATTCCGCCACCGTCGACGACAAACCCGCGAATCGATTAGAAATTCAGCCGAGACGAAAGAAAAAGATCGTCAAAGATCTAAGAGTCACAGTCACAAAATTGTCTTCTGATAATCACGGAATTACCGAGAAACCCGATAAAACGGAAAATCCGCCAGAAAAGAGTCCAAAGAACACCGAAAAACCGATAAAATCTGACAAGATCCCAGAAAAACCGGTGAAAGTCGATAAGAGCCCCGAAAATATTGAAAAAGTCGAGGATATTAAAAGCACTAAGATCGAAACGAGCAGCGAAAAGGCGGTCTCTGATATTTGTGAGTCAAAACCATCGGTTACCAAAATTCTATCGGCTGAGAAGAAAGAGAAGAAAGAGAAAAAGAACGACGTTGTTCTCAATGTACCGAATCCTGTAAATCCTTTGGCAGCTACGATTCTAACGAAAAAGAAAATACGCCGAAGAAAACCAATAAATCGCACGGGTTTCCCGACACTGAAGAAGAAAAAGAAGAAAAAATCGATGCTCGCTATTACCGATGATTCGGAAAAATTGGAATTAATTCGTCGCGCCCACGCTGTTGTTGAAAATCCGATTGTCGATGAGGTTGAGATTTCTAACGAGGACAAAACGATCGTCCACGATAGTGAGATTCAGGAGGTACTTCCCATTGTCAAAGAACCGATTTTAAAAGACAGCGATGACGAGAAAGACAATTCAATGGAATACAAAGAGTTTGAGGAGTGTGGACTAATCGAACACGTGGAATCGCGGCAAAATAATTCCGATAATGTCTCACACGCTTGTTCTGGAAAATTGAGGGTAAGGAAAGATCTCGTCGAGTGTGATGGCAGCAGCCCATGCGATAAATTGTGTCCTGTTAAGTTCGAAAAAATTCAGGACTCGAGAATGTACGACGAAAATGCGACTCTCGAGGAATCACTCGAACGTTACAATCAGAGTCAACGAGTCGGCGAATTGAGCGTTGAAAATGTTAAGAAACTCGACAGAGCGAGTTCCGACGCTAGTGTAAAGCTCGAAATTTCAGGATGCTTGAATAATAATCACAAAAGGCGACGAGGATCGACAAGCCCTTGCAATCTCACGCTAAGAAATATAAAACGCTTGAGAAACGCAGGATACGATACGGAGAGCGACGCTTTACCGAGCAGCGACGTAGCGAGCGACGAACCTGAAATTGGCAAACAATTAGGATCGCAAGGAAAGAGAAAACAACCGAGATGGAAGAAGAGATATTTACAAGCTGGCCTCTTCTCGGATTATTACAAAGAGGACGAGCCCAGAAAAGTCTCGAGCTCCGATAGTTCCTCCGGAAAGAACAAAATGGTTTACGATCCATCGGAACATCCGCATGGACTTTTGCCACCGCCTTATCATTGCGGCAAGTTTTTGAGGCAGCGCAAAATACACTTTCAGCTGCCTTATGATCTTTGGTGGCTTCACACGCACTCTCGATTGCCTGGACGGGATTTGGTTCCATCCTGGAATTATAGGTATTTTTTAAACTTATTTATTTACATTTTTCAATTATGTTACTTTCAGTGAAAAAAAGAAAACGACATATTATCCAGGGCTTGAAACGAACCCGAAAACTGATGAAATATTCGGTTGAATATATGACCGGTTTGACCTAAACGATCGATCGGTTTCAAAGACAAATTAACGAAATCATGATATTTATAATTCTTCAGACTGAACTTGGAACGAATCATCTTTGATTTATGCGGTCTGGGTCACGGTTGCGAGCGATAGGAGACGGTTTCCATATGGTTTTGTTTTTTGGTTCATATCATTATCAGATTGACAGACAAAATGCCACCAGCGAAGAAGAAAACAAGTGAAAACACTGAATCTTTCTCGAAATATTCGTCCTAAGGATTCTTTTTCGCTGGTGGCATTTTGCCTATCAATCTGATAATGATATGAACCAAAAAGCAAAACCATATGGAAACCGTCTTCTATCGCTCGCAACTGCGACCCAGACCGCATAAATCAAAGATGATTTGTTCCAAGTTCAGTCTGAAGAATTATAAATATCATGATTTCGTTAATTTGTCTTTGAAACCGGTCGATCGTTTAGGTCAAATCGGGCACATATTCAACCGAATATTTCAACGGTTTTCGGTTTCGTTTCAAGCCCTGGTTGGAATAGATTTTATTACCGGTTTTTTTGGTTGGCAAATAAAAAGCATTTCCCAGTTGTGAATTTACGTCGTCAATATATTATGCACATACTTCAAAATTCAAATTTTTACTGATTGTACTAATTAAAAATGTTTATTTACGATAGAATTTTATTTTTAGTTGCTATTCCAGACTGCCCCCCATTTTCGTTCTAGTCTCAATAATTTCGTTTTTGGACACAGAATTAACTGTAAAAATTTTTAAAAAAATCGTCGACGTACTTTTTGAGAAAATCGAATCTTAGGAAATTTAAAAAAAACCATTTTTTTTTAATCTATAAAAAATTCTAGAGTGTTTTATTATATTACTCTATGACTGTCGATAACCAGTGGAATGCCTTAGTACACTAAACGTGCCAAGTCGAATTTTCGAAAATCTTCTATTTAGCAACCAAAGTCGGTAACCAAAAATCTCAATGAAATTTAGATTGTTTGTATAACATGTTAACGCGCGATTTCAGAAAAATTCGAACAAATATTTACTTCGACGTGAAACCGACGATGTTGTACGAAGCTCAAGCCTGCGAATGCAAACCCGAAAGCGGATGCGGCGACGATTGCATCAATCGTATGGTCTTCAGCGAGTGTTCGCCGCAATTTTGCCCTTGCGGCGAAAAGTGCGAGAATCAAAAGATACAGAGACACGAATGGGCTCCGGGATTGCAGCGATTTATGACTGACTGCAAAGGTTGGGGCGTCAGGACCAAGGATTCCATCAAAATTGGAGATTTCATTCTCGAATACGTCGGCGAAGTTGTCTCGGAACGAGAATTCAAGTCGAGAATGGCTACGAGGTATTTAAGAACACTGCTAAAAAAAAATCCTAGAAAATTACGGTACCAGACTGAAAGTTTTTATTCACAACATGCATGCATTACTTATTTTTTTCCATTTTTTCAAAAGAATTACCGTGATTTTTTATTGAAAAATAATAATTTTTGCAGCCATTCCAAAGTTTATTCATCGTATTACAATCGCTACATGTTATTATTATAAGATCATAATTATAGAGCTGATTGTATCATCATCATTATTTCTATAAGTATTATGCATTTACAACTCTGATTATTAGTCACAGTAAATTTACAACCTCTTTTAACAGTGAAATCATACACTCTCGCAAAACGTAACGAAATATTTTTGCTATTAATTGTTAAATACAATTTTAGGTACGCCAATGATACGCATCACTATTGCCTTCATCTTGACGGAGGATTGGTGATCGATGGACATCGCATGGGAGGCGACGGACGATTTGTTAATCACTCGTGCGAACCAAACTGCGAAATGCAGAAATGGAGCGTTCATGGCTTACCACGAATGGCTTTGTTTGCGTCCAGAGACATTAAACCAGGCGAGGAATTGACGTATGATTACAACTTTGCTCTCTTCAATCCGTCGGAAGGTCAACAATGCAGATGCGGCAGCGAAGGCTGCAGAGGCGTTATTGGTACGTTTTTATTCACTGTAAAAAAATCTACTTGAAAATTAAGCTACCAGTACCGAAAGTTTTTATTCACAAACCGTCTCTTAAATTTCAAGCGCAAATGTATTGAAAATTCTAGATTATTACACATGAAAATAATTTCAATGTTACTGGCATAGCAGTAACTCTGTACCTGAAATTTGACATACATACGTCGAACATTTCTGATAAAATTAATGAACCTTGTAGATCTTTTGTATTTTTAAATTCAAGCACATATGTGTTGGAAATTTACAATGTGCTTAAAAACAATTTTTAAAAACTATATAAATATTACTCGGGCATTATTTTTTCAGACATATTATATCATCTGAAATTATTTGGCTATTAGTTTTCGCCAAAGAAAATTTTTCTATATAAAATTATATAGAAGATACTAAGGTGCTTTAAATATAAAATTAAGAGGCCGTCACGAAATCTGTAAAAAATTAAGGTTTTTCCTGATTTCGCTTAAATATCAAAATCGATCTTTTTTGAGTAATGAAAATCGTACTGCACGTGCGTACTCGTAATTGGTTAAAAATAAGCAATTTTTTCGTCCTTGTTACAAGCACCGAATGCGATTATTGCGAGAATAAGCGTGATTTTTACCTCGAATGGTTTTTAAAATTAAATTTGACCCTCGGCAAAAAATTATGCATTTCTCTCCCTTTTAGTATAATATAGTAATTAAAATGAATATAGTAAAAAATTATTATTACTATTATTAATAATTTATCAAAAAAAACTAATATAGTAAAAAATTAAAATTGCCGAAAATAGCAATTGTGTAAAAGTTGTTCACAAAACGATTTTTCTGCCATTTTCTAAGGTGGAAAGAGTCAGAGGGTAGCAAGATCGCTGGCGATAACTCCCTCTCAAGTAGAAACGACAGAGCGTCGATCCGTAGGTCGTCCACGTAAAAATGTGCGAAAATCGAACATTGTACAGTCGGCGAATACGAAAGGATTGTGCAAAACTCGTAAAATCGGTGACTCTACGATGGTTCAAACGCCGTCAATAAAGCCAATGTCTCATCAGCAGCGTTGCTTCGCTCAGCAGCATCACTGTTTCCTCCTGAGAAATTTGGAAAAAGTTAGACGCCTCAAATCCCTGGTGAGCAGTCACGTGCTCACGCACACAGGAAAAGGGAGAGAAAAGACTGTGCAAACGATCAAAGAGAAAACAACTGGAGATTCCAAGACTCAATCTGACGCGTTTTATTCCCAATTATCGGCCCTGAACAACGTCACATGCCGAACTGTACGAACACGCAGACTTGCGCAGGCGCAAGACGATCCGGAAGTTAATAAGACTGCAAAATTGGCTAAAGTAAGTAAAACAAAAACTTCTAAATTAAACATCCAAGATATAAGATAACATTGAATTAACCATTCCAATTTCATTTAAGGGGATGCTGGAGTAGATTTTTTTTTCGACTTTAAACTTACCGACCAAAGTCGATAAAAAAATCTACTCCAGCATCCCCTTAAGGATATTTGACTGTTTCACACTAGTCGAATCTAAATTTTTTGTAATTGTTTCATTAAAGTTTAATGCATTAAATACCAATAGTAGAGGGTAGTTTGAATTGAAGCATGTATACTTAACCCAGAGAAAGATTAATAGTGTGGGATTTGCATACAGATTAACTAATTAACGTTACTTTCCAATGGGATACATTTTCGTTTAGTTTTTTCCAAGAATAATCTATAATTTTTTGCCAATTTTGATGAGTGATGGTTCGTTCTCTTTCTTAAAAGATGCTCTACAAATTGACCGATTAATATTTGATATTACTGACAGTTTAATAATTATAGCCTGTTGTTTAACAAAAATCAAAATACTTACATAAACAAATAGCTATAATTATTAAACGATCAATAATATCAAATATTCAGCCGGTTAATTTGTCGAGCATCTTTTAAGAAACAGAATGAACCATCACTCATCAAAATTGACTAAAAATTATAGATTATTCTTGGAAAAAACTGAACGAAAATGTATCTCATCGGAAAGTAATGTTAATCAGTTAATCTTTATGCAAATTCGTCACTATTCATTTTTCTCTCGGTTAAATGTACATGCTTCAATACAAATCAACGCTCCACTACAGTTATTTAATTAGTTACAGTTTATTTTTTCATGATTAACATTGTTTTTATAATCTTATCAAAGTGAATATTTCGATCCAATAGGAAATAAACAATTATTCTAATAATCGTTGAAAATATTCGCAGGTTTTAAAGGATTTGTACAATGTAGTTGCGACGGCCAATGATGAGAATCACAAATTATTATGCGCGCCATTCGTGTCTCTACCATCGAAACGAAAACTCCCAGAGTATTACGAGAAAGTTTTAGATCCGATAGATTTAACGATGATAGATCAGGGAGTTGGCACAGGCCACTACAAATCGGCCCAGCAGTTTGATCACGACATGATCAAACTCTTTGACAATAACGTTAAGTTCTTCGGAAGAACGTCCGAAGTTGGAATAGCAGCTGCTCGACTCCGGAAGCTTTATCTCGGCAGTAAAGCGGACTTTATCGAAGCTATAACCGAAGCTACAGGATCACCACCCGCTCAAGGCTTTCTACCTCCTCAGGGCTTAACCGCCGGCGAGGAAGACGTTATCCGTTGCATCTGTGGACTCCACAGGTTAAAAAAGATCAATATTATACTTTTTATGATTTTTTAGTGCCCAATTTATTTTATAATCTTCGAAAACTTCTCTAAGCAGAGTTTTAATAATCATTTTATCTCTTAAAAAGAAAATTTACTAATATATGGATCATTTTCCTGGAGTTCAACCACCCGAAAAATGAAACCATCAATTTTTTTTTCTAATTTTCCGTATATCCGAGTACAATAATTTTGTTGGGGTTTTAAGGCCGAACCATGCTAATTTGGTGAGTGATAAGTGGAGTAACGGTGACATCAATCGAAAAATTTTACTGTTTTTTTAAATGTGTTACAATAGAAAAATGATTTTTTATGCTCACTCAAACTATTTTTTTTAATGCTTAAAATATAATAAAAATTTATAACCCAGATATCTGTTGGATTTCTATTGGAAAATTAGAGTTTAAGCATTTTTTAAAAATAGGTGTCGAGTGCTTAAAAGAAAAAATAATGCATATTTTTTAAATTGTGAATCCTAAAAAAATTATAAATTTTTGCTCGTTATACTTTTTTTGATAGGATTACACCATTACCGAATTATCTCCGTCGAATAGAAAAACCATCAAATTAGCGTAGTCCTTCTAATATAACACTAACGACCTTAATACTCCGAAAAGATTAGTGTACTCAAATACACCGAAAGCTAGAAAAAAAAAAAATTCGTTTGGGTCATTTTTAGGGTGGCTGAATTTCGGTGGAATGCCCCATACATGTTCCCAAATATTTTGTTGAAAAATACTACAAAAAATTGCAAACGGTAATAGAATAGAATTCTGTCTCGAAGTTACAATTCGCTAATCATTCATTAACTTACACAGGGACGAAGGTCTTATGATCCAGTGCGAACGTTGTCTCGTTTGGCAACATTGCGACTGCGTAAAAGCCGACACGAGTGCAGATTCTTACCTCTGCGAGAGATGCCAACCGCGAGAAGTAGATTTGGAGATTCCTCTGGAGGGCGAGGAGGAGGAAGAGGGCAAAAAACAGTACGTTACTCTGTTGCGAGGCGATCTACAGCTCAGACAGGGTGATACCGTGTACGTTTTACGTGACACACCGGAAAAACATACTTACAAAACTATACAAAAGCCGGATTACGAGGAAATGGACATCTTCAGAATCGAAAGACTCTGGAAAAATGCAGAGTAAGTATTCATGTTTCGTTCGTTCACCAATTTTTAATTTTTGTGATAGAAACGTCACATTTTTTAAAGTGATGGTAAAAAGACTTGTAACGGGTATTTTCTGGGGTAGAATATCTAACTTGATAACGATGGTGGAGGCTGAAATTTGATATCTTAAATTTAAAAAAATGTGGGTTGGATTCTCCAACCGGAAGTCGGATCTGTGAATTCTAGAATCAGAAACGTTAAAAAGTAACTTTCACTCCACATATGAACAAAATTTGAGATAAATCTGTAAGGATTTTTTATAGTGTGTCATGACGGCATTTTTCATTTTTATTCACCATAATCGAAATTTACCGACATATCGACAGTTCCTTTGACTAAATTCATCATTGATAATCGATAATCATGAAATCATTACTATTTTGACTTTTCCAGGGGAGAACGTTTCGTATTCGGTCATCATTATCTCCGGCCGCACGAGACATATCACGAGCCAACGCGAAAATTCTACGAGAACGAAGTTGTATGCGCGCCTCTTTACGAAGCAGTTCCCTGCGATCTTGTCGCTGAACGCTGCTGGGTTCTCGATCCCAACACCTACTGCAAAGGCAAGAAATATTCATAATTTACAATATTGCAGCTGCAATTATGATTTTTAATTCAGTAATACATTTTATTTAATAATTATAATAAATAGCAATAGTGATTTTTTTTGCATTGCATTCCTTATATCATCGTTGTTTTTTTCCCCATAGGCCGACCTGTTGGTTCTATGCCTCAGCACACTTATGTCTGCGAGTACAGAGTCGATAGAGCCGCAAGACTTTTTACCAAAGTAGCCAGAGCTCGTCATCAAGTCTGTGTAAAGCCTTACGCCTTCGAAGTATTCCCCGAACGCATCAAACACTACAGAACATACTTGGTAAGCTTTTGGTTTAGAAAAAAACTCTATAAAAAATTATTTACAACATCTTAATGTCTTTTATATATGTTTTATTTTTAAATTACAGCCTCACAGTCTGGAGGGTATCGAAGCTGGTATCAGCAAAGTGCCCAAGGAGAAGAAAAAAGCGACAAATCACGAAGCGGAAAGCAATTCTCAGCCGGATGGAGCAGAAACGACAAAAACCAACGGCAAAGATCAACCTAAGAAGTTTAGCAACAGAACACGTCGCAGATCTTGCGAAAACACCATCGGACCTTCGCTCAGTGTTTCCTGCGTTCAGGTTAGTCGACAAATTAATTTTTGTTTATTGCTTCAAAAAGCTATTGCTATTGTAATCAGTGAACATTTTTCAAAAACTCTTCAAACAATTACGGTTTGTAATCAAAATATACTGATATGCACTGCTATGTTCTGGGTATTTTTTCCATTAATTATATTCTATTTTATTTTGTTCTAATTTCATTTCAACCTTTTTCTTTTCCTAATATTGCATGCATCCAGACACTGACAATTCGGTCGCGCCGGATTCTAATATCATATTTTTGTCCACTCATATCCGTTCGCCTTTAATCGTGATCGCCCGTATCACCTTCGCATTCTTCCAACTTTCTGCAGATTTACTGACCGCGCGTGTCGCGCGTTGTCAGTAAAACTACCTTAATCTGACAAGATACCACCAAGTGTGACCAAACTTTTTCTGACCGAAAAAGAAAAATGACCACTGATTAGATTAGCACGCAGCCGAACGACTACCTTAACAATATTCGCCAAATTGTAGAATACATGTTTTACAACAAGTTTGTTTGCTTTTTTTGTAACAGAAGGACGAGCAGCGCAAGAGGTTAAATAATATTCTGATGAATCTACTTCAGAGAATGCCAAACAAGAAGGATCCGCTGGATCTTTCGTTTTTACTTGAGCGAAATCGTCGAAATCGCAAAAGAATAGGCGCTCTAAATCCGTGACAGTGGGTCACGCGACGTCGGTGACATTGCAGTATGTAGGTAACGCCCTTAACGTGACTTACATTCGAGAAAAAAAAAATCGTCGAAATCGAAGAAAAAATAACACTTTTCTTTCTGACCAAGAAAAATAGGGAGAAAACGATAAAAAAAAGTCCCTGTGCTCTTCTTAATTGAACAATTTTAGTACGCTCGGCTCGAACGATTAGATGTAAATAATGCAATTCGAGCGAGCTGTTGTAATAATAATATTTAATCCGAGTTACATCGTAACTCTGTTGAAAACAAAAATCACAGGGCAGTGTGTTTCTATCGTTTATCACGGCCTGAGTAGAGTCTAGCACCAGTTGTTGATATTCCGTTTAAAAAATTCTCCACGAAAATTTCGCAAGTGCATAATTACGTGCACACGCGCGTTTCGTTTCGAGAAAAAACGCGGAATTCGTTTTTTTTTATTCGGTGGTCAGTATCATTACGTTGTATGATAAATTATATTAATTTTTAAGTACGTTAGTTGTGTACGTAAAACAAAAGATAATATCATAATTAGGTTTTTCCAAACATCCCGTCCATTCAGCTTATAGCTTTTACCAGATGTTTATAGACGGAATATTTTCTCGTGACGAATTGCGTGTTCTTGTTTTTTTTTTATCTTTATTTATTTAGATGTTATATTTTGATAATTATTGAAAATAATTACTAAATAGAATTATACGGATTAATTGCAGTTGTTTTTTTAAAAAATGAATAATTGAACAAATCGATCGCGAGAATTATTCGTCTCGGGACAATATTTCGTCTCTCTCGTACGATTAGTTATGGAATAGTTGTGAATACAAAGAATTTCACAAGCGGCTAAAAATAAAATCAAACCTACAAGCTCGGTGAAGAAAAATGCAAAAATTGATCGAAATTCAACTAGATTTCGCTAAAACGAACAAGTTTAAAGGTTTAAAAAAACAAACAAACAAAAAAACGTGTACAGAGTTATTTGTAAATTATTCTTTAATTTTAATCAGACCAAACTTGTTGAGTCGAGAAAATTAATTGTACAAATTATAAAAAGGTGAAAAAAAAAGTAAAAAAAAAGGAAGAAGTTGCGCGCAAGTCGGTCGCGCGAGTAGAGCTTTGTTGCACAAAGGGAATATTATATTTTTAATAACCCCCGGTGTTATTGGATCGTAATTGTAAAATTTTTTAGCATACTACGAAAAAACTTATATAAGCGAAAAACTTTTATTGAAATATTTATTATTATTCTTTTACAAATAACGGCCGTTTGAGGTGTGCGCTAATTAACGAAATGATTGTTCAACTGTAAATAAGGAATAGAAACCCAGACATGCATATTTATTATTAATCAATGCTGTACGTAAAAGCGCGAGCACTGTTTTTTTTTTTTTTCTTATTATTTTTAATTCATTTTCGGCACTATTGCCACAGTGAAACAAGGGGTTTTGTTTGTAATGAATTTTACAAAAAAGTACTACGTTTATAAGCTGTTTTGCGCTCTAAATAATCGTTTCTCCGTTTTTTTTTAGAACTCTTATGTGTAATTGAACACTACGATTTCGTAGTGTTTTTTTCTCTGTGGCTATACATATATTTAGAGATTCGCAAACAAAATCAGCATCCCTAATTTAATATAATCTTATATACCTTGGTACCGTTGATCGGCGTTTTTAATAAATAAGCGTAGATATGCTCTAAGTATCGCGTTCAAAGTGGTAGTCATTCACTGCTTAGTTGTATACCTGAAATATTTAATTTATTACACGTAAAAACTTTGCCATTATAATTCTCTCTGTATAGTATTAAAGTTACAATCGCAAAGGTAACAAACTGACGACACTGAATCATGATTTTGTTTTTTTTTTTTAACTTATACGCTATTGAAATATTTCTAACGCGCCTCTGCGTGGCCGATACTCGAAGCTTCATGATGCGATTTACAAACTCCAATTGGCTGCTTATTTAATGATGGGTGAAGCCGATTTAAGGTCCGTTTAAGGAGGTTTCAGCGTTTCACACTAGCCAAATGAGTGCCAAATTTTTAAAAGCATTTCTACAATTTCTGGTGGTTTAATCAAATTTTTGTTGAGGCTTTACTCACACAGCTGAATTAGCTCTTAATATACAAATATATTTACAGCTGTAATTTGAAAAGTAAATCGATTGATATCTGCAAATATCCGATGTCATGTTTTTTCATCCAGTTTTTTAAACACGTAAACCGTAATATAAGTCCGATTATAACGAGCAATAACTCATTTTGTATATTGAAAAATTGATTATCGATTGACCATCTAGATTTTTAATAATATTTATAGTTCGAAAGATCGAACCGTTCGATTATCCTGATCTCTTTTAACATCGGACATACAAATGGCTGTAACTTTTGAACAACTAATACCATTAAAAAACTGCATACAGTTATTTAATGCATTAAAATTTAATTAAAAAATTATCAAAATTTAGAACCGATTTGACTAGTGTGAAACAGTCGAACATGCTTAACAACTGATTTTGCTACGTGAATAACTCTTTGGAACTGTTAATTAAACCCAGAAATTGTAAAGACGTTTTTTACAAATTTTGCACTGATTTTACTAGTCTGAATCGCAGAAATAAATTAAAAGAAGAAGAAGCATTTAGCTTTTCCATCCTGTGCAAAGCGACTTCAGCGATATTTCAATAGCGTATTGGCACTTAATAAAAGTTCCATTGTTGTATTGCTGAGCACAAGTACAGAACAAGTCCGAGCTTTCACGGTAGCTTTTCCGCCATGTCAACAAGCTATTTAGATTTTCCGTATGTCCCAACGTTTCTTTCATTAATTTCTCATTAAACGAAAGAAATCGTAATTTTAATGATCAATTATATACAAATTATAATGTATTAATTTCTGAGAAACATAAATATACGTTACAGACTACAATCAGTGTGCAATTTTCGATCTTATTATTCTCAGCGAGATTATTTCTCTTTGAGGATTCCAACAACTCATCAATCATTTTCTGCAATATGAGATTCAGAAAATTGGAAAATTTGCAGAATTTCTTCTATACGAAAAATAAGAGTTGTATATCGAATGCTTCACAATTTTTTTTTTTCTTATCGTAAAGATCAGAAGTTTTGATTGAATTAAACTTTTTGTTAGGAAATTGTATGTAATATATTCTTAATTCGATACCTTTCAATAATATCCCAATTTCCTCAAAACCTATTTACGAGAACTTGTAGGGTAGTTTCAAAATTTAAAAAAAAAATGAAACATACAAGACATTTTTATTTTTATCAATAGGTTAGTACATTCTTTTTCCTTTTTTAATCAACAAATGAATTTATAGAATATATATTCTATAAATTCATTTATAGAATATATGTATTCTATAAATATATATATATGGGGTAAAACACGTCAAGTCGGCCACACGAATTTTTCATTTCAATAAAAAGTTTTCAAATTTGTTGATGATATTGGTCTGGCTGAAAACAAAAATTCCAAATTTTTTCGGATTTTTTTATCGCATATTTCAGCCGTTACAGAAAACTGAAAATAATAATTGTTAATTTTTTAACGCCAAAACTACAGCTCTCGCAAAAAAATCATGTGAACGAAAAATTTAAGGTATTTAACGTTCTTTTCAATAAATTTTTTGCAAAATCTTCCTACTCTGTTTTATGCAATTTTTCAATGGAATAAAATTATAATATTTTTTTTCTCCAAAACTGCGTTCCCGATTCGGCTGAAATTTTTACATTTTGTTCCTTAATATGGCTAGAATCTGAGAAAAAATTGGCAAGATGGGCGGCGATTTCATTCCACTGTTAGATCTCTTTTCAACAAAAAAAAATTTGTTGAAAAGAACGTTAGATACCTTAAATTTTTTGTTAACATGATTTTTTTGCGAGAGCCGTAGTTCTGGCGTTAAAAAATTAACGATTATTATTTTCAGTTATTTGTAACGGCTGAAATATGCAATAAAAAAATCTAAAAAAAAAATTGCAATTTTTGTTTTCAGCCAGACCAACATCCTCAAGAAATTTGAAAACTTTTTATTGAAATGAAAAATTCGTGTGGCCGCCTGACGTGTTTTACCCCATGTATTCTATACATTTATTTATAGAATATATATAGAAATGAATTTATAGAATATATATTCTATAAATTTATTTGTTTACGAGAATTTGTTGGGTAGTTTAAAAATTAAAAAAAGAAACATATCATACAAGACATTTTTATTTTTATCAATAGGTTTGTACATTATTTTTCCTTTTTTTAATCAACAAATGAATTTATAGAATATATATTCAATGCAATCGTTTCTCGAAGATATACGTACGAAGATGGAACCACATGAAATATGGTTTCTGACTTTCTGCAATCAATAAACTCCCGAAAACGTTGGACTCTCGATCTAAACGCATTATTTATATCTTAAAAAATATGTCGTATTTATCGCCGCTTAACGTGCTTATCAATTACATCCCAGGCTCGCACGTTTGTGCTTAAAATCGACTTATATCTTATAGCTTTGCGGTGATCGCGCGCGTCAAACGAAGGAGAAATAAAAATCGAGTGTAAATCCCTCGTCAGACGCTGTACAACTTGTCGCAGATGAAAGATATATAGTACAACGATTACTAAATAACGATTAGGTGAAATCGTAGATAAGAAAATGTATCCCATGCGTTATGTCCTCAAAATGTTCTCTACTCGATGATCTATCATGATATTTCGCACACATACTTATAATATACAATTTAGGCTACGGGTTTCACTTATTTTCTTTTGTAATTGATAAATACAAACGCGGATCAACGTTATTAATTTAGCACGCGATGCTTAATTTACCGAAAATGGGCGGTTGGGTATCACGAATGGTTTTTTTTTTTCTTTTTTCAGGTCATATCAGTTGAATGGAAAAAGCATATAGCTTTTTTTAAATAAATAATTATGACTGATTATTGTGTAGAAATAAGTATTTTCATTTTTTTTTTTTTTTTTTTTTGCAATAATTATGAATAATTGACAACAATTATTCCATTTGCAATGAATTATAATCTTCGTAGGTAGTAATGATGGATAATTTTTTAAAGTGTTAACTCGGTTTTATTTGAATGAAACCCAACGCTGGCTTTTTCGCAATTTAAAATCATCAAATTAAGAACTAACGTCGCATTCGCACGGATTTTTCGCCGCATCTTTTTACCTTTCTTAATTTAAATTCGGTACTAAACGTAATTCTAATGTTTTCTTCAACTACATGAACTTAGTCGACGACACGGATAAAGAGCGTGACGGGTAACGTGTGTCATACGTTCTAAGTGCTGCAGAAATAACGCGACGATTGGATTTTAATGTAAGAAAAAAAAGAGAGTAAGAATTTAACTCCTACTCTTAAGGTATTTATTGCATTTATTTCTATTCCCGAATTGTCATTTTTTTTCAATACAACTTTTAACTCGCTTTCCTTTTTTTTTTTATTCTTTTTTTGTACATACATGCCGGCTCGTTCGGAACTTTACCCATAAAGGAATGTGGCAACAAAGACCATTCAAGTATGCGAGGTGATGGAATCGTTATGCAAATCCTGAAAGAAATAATCGTCGAATCTGACCGAAAAAAAAAACTGAAAACAAAACTTCGTCGCTGCAGATTAAATAAACATTTTTTATTTTATTTTTTTAATTTTGCTGCGGATTTTAGTTCGAGCGATTAAAATCGTTTTCTGACCAACGATAGACGAGAAAATTTCTCCTAAAATTACGTCTGTTTATCGAAGAATCGAGTTTTAGTGGCTACCATGCTTTTTTATATTAATTTATTCACATCCTCACGCAAATTCTATTATTCGGTAAATTACAAAGGTCGTGGAAATTGAAAATGACTATAAACAATTTGATTTTTGCAGATCCTGCAAAATACATACAAACGCTTGGAAATTATATGACTCTTCTTTAATTAGGAAGATCAATTTTTTTTATTCAAAAAAATGTATAACAGTTTTGATAAATATATTTATTAAAAAATGTATGGATTATGTTTTGAGTTAATTAAAAAAATTAACCACTGGAACGCAATTGATAGATAGGTGAACGTAAATAAGGCGTTATTTTCTCGCCTACGAGAATTATCGACTCGGCCGATCGTTAACATCGCTTTACGTATCGCCAAATCGAAAGTTTTACATTAAAACATCGAAATCGCCGATAAATCGAGGGAATTCTGTGTCTCCGATTTAGCAAATACGTTATAATGAGGGCATAAAAAAATTAGCCAACTTTTTCGTGAGATAAATAATCATTTGCATTAATATCGAAATTGCCGATTCATCGAAGGAATTCTGCGTCTTCGATTTAGCAAATACGTTATAATGAGGGCATAAAAAAATTAGCCAATTTTTTCGTGAGATAAATAATCATCGGCGATGATGAAAACGTCTCGGCGCGTTCGATAAGCTTGGTACAGATGAACGAAGATGGTGATTATTTTCCACACACATAAACTGGAAAAATCTGTACATATTTACACACAACTTGTCATGAAATTTTCTTTTCTTTTTTCTTCGATTTTAGGAATAGCGTTGACCCCAAACAAAAGCAATAACGTTAAAAAACTCTCTCTTTCCCTCTTTCTCTCTCAATCATATAATGTGCTTTATTAATCGATTTCTTGTTTCATCGTTATCATTTTTTTTTCATACTCTTCGATGCCCGTATGATAATAGATCCACTAGTAAATATTCGATAGCTAAACAAATTTTTGTTGCTTATAAAATGTGATTAATTACAGCTCTATTACTTTGTCTTTTGTTTTCCACTGGATTTAATCGTAAATCCAAAATGGGGTAGTCAAAGACACGTGATTCTAGATAAAAATTCACAGATGCTGGATTTTTCGTATGGTTGACACTATTTTTGTTTTTTTTTGTCTCATTATTCCACATCATTATTACGGAAGGGGCCACGTCGATTGTATGTAATCGACAAAAAAAACGACAAAGTTCCATTAAAAAAAAGTATTAACGAACAACTGAACAAGTAGCGTCAAAAGATTATTTAAACGTTGATGGCGAATCTGTGATATAATGATTGTTTTTTTTTGTTTTGTTCTTGTGCATGTGTGTCTGTGTGTGTGTGTGTGTGTGTGTGTGTGTGTGTGTGTGTGTGTGTGTGTGTGTGTATGTGTGGACCTTTCGAGTAAAAATATTTTCGTTACTTCCTACTTTTGTTGCTGGGCATTTGTGTTAGAACTTTCGGCCGGAAAGCTGTACGATTGCGATTGCGCGTATCCCTGCCAGGCAGGAGAGTAACTGCTGTACGTCGAGCCTGTGCTGGCCGTAGAATTTCCTGTGGTTGTACTACCGGTCGCGCTTACCTGCAAAAAAAAATTGAGAGATTCTAACAACCCTAAAAAATTGGACAACGTTTTTGTCTGATTTACAAAATAATTTTCTTTTTCAATTAGTTCAAATTTAGTGCCGAAAATTCTCTTGTTTTGTCTTCATGATTTTGTATTCTGTTAACGTGAGACACCATCAGTTTAGACACCATTTTCGACCATGTTACAAATATTTTTTAATTAGCCAGATTTTAGCACAAATTTAGGCGCTGCTTTTTTTGGGTGGCAGTTAAAATAGCGAATGACCAAAATAGCAAATTGATAAAAAAGCGAATTTCAAAATAATGAACGTCTTTATCTAGAATGGTTTTATTAATTATTTTGGAATTTGCTATTTTAGCCATTCGCTATTTTGATTGCATTTTATAATAAGATCGGGGGTCAAAATAGCGACTGTCTGTCTTCATTATTTTGAACATTCGGTATTTTGGCCCCCACCTCTTTTTTTAACCTGTTTTATACTTGAAAGAGAAAATTTTTTATTAGCCATATTTTAGCACAAATTTAGGCGTTGCTTTTTTTAACCTGTTTTTTTATAAACTTAAAAAAGAAAAATGAGTCATCTTATATTTTTCTTGCATTATTATCTTCCAAGATATAATTAAAGCAGAGTTGTAAATCCCCATTAATTCACGAGATATAGTTTGTAGTTCAATTTGTTTTGTAATTACGATTTCATATCAATAATATGTAGTGATTATAAAATAGAGTGTAAACATTTGAATAGCTGAGAAAAATACTAATTTTCGCTTTAATATTGGAAGAAATAGTGGAAAAAATGGAAGAAATAATTAATGCATTGTTTTGTTAATGCATTAATTATGTTTTTCCATTTTTTTCAAAAGAATTACCGTGAATTTTTATTGAAACAAAATCATTTTTGCAGCCATCCAAAAGCTTAGTCATCGTATTATAATCGCCACATGTTAATTTTATGGAAACGTAATCATATAGCCAATTATATCATCGACTATATTTCTAGAAGAATTAGAGATTTACAACTCTGAATACAATTAAATACGTATTTCCTAAATATTTCGGTTGAAAAATCTGAAGCAATTTTGAAGAGAATGCTGCTAAGCATTAGTGTAGTCTGACGGATTATAAAAAATATGTAAAGCTGGAAGAAAGTGTCTAAAAAAACAGTGTGTCTTGAACGAGAAATTCTGCTGAGTTACTCGTGATGAGAAACGGAAAAAGAGAGTCAGAAAGTGAGGTAAGATAAGACCAATATTATACGCGATAACTCAAGCCCATTTATAATTAATAACTAATTAATCACTAATTAACTAAACTTAGAATTATTTACTCGGTTATTCCATTTAGTGCAGTATTCCATTAAGTTTATCGTTTTATTATATAAGTATTTGTAAGAGTTTGCAGTTTGTATATTCATGAGTAGATGAAATTGTTCTTACTAATAATATAGAAAATAGTAAGAAATTAGTCGTGAATATTGATGAAAATCGAAGAAAACGACGATTTCTGGGTACAGCAGCGAAACAATGTAATCGTTTATGAATTAAATAATTAAGATGATTAATGGTCGTAAATAAAATGATCGACGTTTATAATTGTAAAGGACAACAACAGCGACAACCACGTCAGCTTGGAAACTTGAAGATACGAATTAAAGAAAATAATATATTTAATGGCAAAGGAAATAAAAGATTATTTGGCATTTATACCTTACTTTCTGTTTCCACTCTCGCAACATTTACGGGGGGTGGATTATTTTTTGCTTACAGCTTGGCTACCAGCTGCGGATGTCTGACTGGTTGGCTGCTGCTGGCCCCAATACTGATTGTAATACTGTTGATTCCAACTGCCCCAGTTTCCATTACCGTAACCCTGATGGCCGTAGCTCGACTGTTGCCCATAGGTCCCATAGCCCTTCCAGTTGCCCCACTGCTGCTGCTGTTGCTGTTGTTGGTGCTGCGCCTGACCCCACGTTTGCTGTCCGCCCCAACTTCCCTGCTGCTGCGACTGGCTGCTTGGCCAATTTCCACTTTGACTTCCGCCCCAGCCGCCGCTTGACTGTTGTGAACTCTGATAGCTACTTAACATTCCATTAAAAATACAATCTTTAAAACACTCATAATAGATAACAAACGATTTTGAATATCAATTTTTTAACATTTTTTCATCTCTCAAAGAAATCATCGAATTATTTATTTTATTTTATTTTTCTGGTAGCTACTGAAAATTTCATTAAAAATTAAATTTTTAAAACACTGACAATCGAAAACAAACTATTTTAAATTTCCATTTCAAGATATTTTTTCTTTTCTGATGTCAAAGAATTCACGGAATACCATTTTTATTTATTTAATTGCCAGCTCTGGTACCTATTAAAGATTCCATTAAAAAAATAATGTCAGGCAGGAATTAAAAACAAAGTTACACAATGTTGTGTAACGAAAATAACCTACTCGCACGAGTTGCACTTACTATTTTTTGTAATCGCCATGAAATAAGTGAGTTTTTTTTGGGGAGGTTAAAGTGCGATTTTTCCGAATATCGTGCGTAAAATGCCACTTTACACACGACGTTTCCTTCACGCACGGCGTTCGTAAAACGAGCACCTTAAGCCCCGCTAAATCCCCCCAAAAATTACACATTTCGATCGGCTATTACAAAAAAAAAAGATGGTATTTCAATCTGTGGTTCGATATATTTTATGTGCTCGAAAAAAATCCGTAATATAAATCGTAATGCGGAAGACCTAATGCTAATTATAAAGTAAAAGAAAGGTTTGTCTTACTTCATTGGACCCCAGCCGCCTTGTCGCGTAGGCGCGGATCGATTTCGGTCGGAGCCGGAGGTTCTTCTGTCGTGCACAGGAACTCGTCTGTCGTTAACGGGAGGTCTGTACGATGATGGAGGTCCGCCAACTGCGCCACGACCGCGCCACCCTCCACCCGAAGGACCACCGTATCCACCGCTTCCACCTCCGTGTCTCACGTGGCCACCAGCAGGCCTGGGTTGTCTGTCTCTCCAGGCACTTCCACCTCCGCCTCCACTGTTGCTACCTCCGCGCCACGTTGAAGTGCGACTTCTGTCTGGATCTGCGTTATTTTTTATTTTTTTATTTTTTTTCAATTAAAAATTTCTCACATTGAATGACTATTAAGATCAATAATTATTAACGATATTTGACCCAAAGTAAGGAAACACTGCGACGAGACATGCGTTTTAGATTCGACAATGTCGGAGTTTCATCCGTCGGTAACTGTGCTTACGATGATCATAATTATTAACCTCTATTTTGAGTTTCGTCGTTACCAGAATATACATTCTGTACATTCTTTATTCATCACAATTATGAATAAAATATAAAGATATATAATGTCTCTTTTTTTATACATTTTATAAGTCCGCCAATTTCGGCGATTCCGAATATAAAAGCGATAATATCGAGTCTAACGGTAGATGACTATAAAGTAATCATCGCAATTGTGCATCAGTGTTGACGTGATTTTTCATGTAGAAGACATATAATGAATATTTTGTTGTATTAAAAATATTATTGAATGGAAATATATCGTAATATCAGCGAGAAACTCGATGATTTCATCTATCACGACCTTTTAGCTATACAGTAGAGCGTCGATTATCCGAACTAATTGGGACCGACTATCGTTCGGATAATCGAAAATTCGGATGACCGAACATCAATATTTTGTGAAGGGGGAGGGAGGAACTGAACCGCAGAATATATACGTATAATATAATACGTATATATATAATATGTACGTATTTATCGAAAAGTATCTTAATAGAAATCGTTAACGACCGTTTACAACATACACTATTAATAAATTACTGAAAAATTATTGCGTTGAGGTAATAATAAAAAGGTTTCAAAAAATGACATGCTTTTTTTTTACCAACAAGCGAATTTTTTAAACGGCAGAGACTGATGCTTACAATTGTTCCTTCGATCTCGGTGATCCCTGCTGTCTCTGCTGTCTCGACTGCTCTGTCGATTGTCCCGACTTTCCCTGTGATTGTCGCGACTCTCAAAGCGTGGTCGTTTGCTCGGCTGCTGTTGTCCAAAACCGGCATCCTTACCCTCTTTGTTGTATTTCTCCACCAACTTTCTGGCTTCCACTTCTGGCAGCTCGGCCCACTCGATAACATCGAACGATTCGCCAACCACCGGAATACCGAAATTTGCTAAAATTATCAAAACAGGTTTATTTTTATTTTCTACATATAAATACAGTTTTATAAAAATTTCATTGTAATATAAATATTAATTATTAATTATCAAACAATAATTGGCAAAGAAAAATAAAAAAGTATTAGTATTTATTAGACTCCGCGAGTATATCTATGTCTATTTGATTTTCTCTAAGACCGTTCATATTGTGGACAAGAACTGTGACGAGCGTAAATATCAAGGGTTGTTGTACGCTCCGAATATTGATTAAAATAAATATATAAGTCAAATAAAATGGATTTATTAGTCGGAAAGATTCGGAGGAGTGAACGTTACAAATAATATATGAGGCATTCTCTGTCAGTTCAGCCATTTTTTTTTACCCTCTCAGATCTATCCCATAATTGGACAAATTTTAGTACCACTTGAAAGCACTCTTTGTAAATTTTTTCAGATTTTTGAAACACTCCATTAGAGAAATGTATTTTGAAACTGACAGAGAATGCCTCATATGGAAATTGATTGCGAGTGAATTTGAATGTGAAGTGTACTGTATGAAAGTCGGAGCTCGAGTGCAATGCACCTGTCATCAAGTGAATCGATGGCCTCAGTAACTGAAGGGAAAAACAATTGGAACGATAAGACAGTCGTCTCGCGTTCGAATGCTGGGCGACGGATAATCGATGCGACTGTCTTTGGTCACATGAATAGCTCGCATTCAAGGTATGATTCTGTCTGAGAGTTTGTGTTACGATTTATATGCGTTATAATAGCTTGATGAATATAGGGGATGTTACAGAACATATTAACTATTTTTTTTTTTTAAATACTAAATCTCTGAGAAAATAAGGTAATTATAATTTTCTATTTTTGTAGATCGGTTAAATCGCTTTAAAAAAACTTACAGCTGGAAATCAATGAGATAAAAGTGCTCACGAATCGATATTATGCAGGGAGAAGAGCAGATTTAATGGAACAAACCTTTCATTTCTAGAACAGCGCTTTCTGGAGCCACTTCGCCTTCGCACGCTGTACGCTTAATAGTACGAGCCTTGAATTCTTCCTCTGTCGGTACTAGAACTACCGCTCGACGCATGTAGCCATAAAAACTTCTCATTTTACGTCTCTGCGCCGACGGGTATACGTTTGTCTGTAAAAATGCGATTAAAAAAAAAAAGTCAATAATATAATTATATGCAAAAGGACCGAGATTTGAAAGGTACGATGCCTTTCACATAATCTTTTTCTTTCATAAAAATAAAAAATTAGGATCTCACCTGATCTAAAATGTAGTTGCGTCTTCTAGTCGCCGCCAAATCTAGAAGCTTGTTGAGACATCTAGTGCATTTGGTTATGAGTACTTCCCAACGGCCGTGGTAGTTTCGCTTTCGTGGTAATCCTATCACCTGTAAAAATTCGATGTCAAATCAATGTTACAATTTCTTACGACTTTTTCGTTTCGATTTTTACCAATGGCATTGTTTTTATTGATTTTAATACCTACATAAATTTTATTCATTCATTCATTCATTCATTCATTAATTTATTACTAACGGGTCGAATCCTAATTACAAAATACAATAGACAAAAGACGGTGGTAACATTCATAGATCTATGAAACTGTATATTATATTGTGTTACGTATTATGTATTAGTTATAACATGTAAAATTGATAAAAATCTGCGCCAGTCAACAGATATTTATTGTTTACAATTATTTTACAGTACCAGATCACGAATACCCAAATTGCGTTAGTACGTTTTTATCACAAGTAATTATTATAAATGATGAATACAATTAAAACGTACCTTCATTTTTTCAATAAGAGCGTTCGTTCCCAAAACATTGTACATCCTTTCCGGATGATCTTGGGCATATTTCGTTGCCCAAACGGTTTTTCCTGCTGCGGGAAGTCCGCACATCATGATTATTTCGCAGTCCCCTCGTTTCTCTGGTCTGCGAGGTCCAGGAGTTCGGTCTTTGATGTCTACGAATCCAACAGGAACGTATCCCTCCAAAATATCTTCACACCACGATTTTTCCTGGCCAAAGTTGCACTCGAAAGTGCAATTTTTTGTCAGTACATGAGGAAACAGCGCGTTATCACCGAGTGTCGATTTTGATATTGTGAATGCGGTTCCGAGATGTCTGCCGTTTTTCGTATAAGATATAACGACGTTGTTTTCAGCGGTGAAATCAACGTAGCAACCTATAACATCGTCTTTACCGAAAGCCTCTCCGTAGTCGATAAATCTGTTTCCTGTCGATATTTTTCCAGTTCCACCAAATCCATAAGTCAAAGGTTCCTCGCCTAGTTGCATTGTTGTTCCCAGAATCGACCAACCGACTCTCAGCACGTGAGGCGCCGCTTCGTCTGGCAAATTAATATCGCAGCATTCTGTAATTTTCGATTCGTAGTAAACTTTTCCTTCTGTGAAACCAAAAGATGCTCTGGCACCGGCCCATATATAGCCAAAGCCGTCGTTGTGCATTGCCGTGGCCGATACAAAGCTTTCTCTGTTAATTACGAGATTTAAATCGGAATCATCTGAAACAGTAAAAAAAAAAAAAAAAACGAAAAAAATTAATTAAAAATTTGGAGTTTCGGTCGATAAAAAGTCTAAGCCAGAATTGTAAATTTCTAATAATAATACTTATAGAAATAAAAATCATGATATGATTCGTTTTATGATCATATTTTAATAATAATAACATGTAACGATTAAAATACAATGTTTAAACTTTTGGATAAGTACAAAAACTATTAAATTTCATGGTATTCTTTTAAAAAAAAAACAGAAAAACATTAAGCAAATAATGGACTACCGCTTTTCAATTTTTGTCACTATTTCTTCCAATATTTGAGAAAAAATTAGTATTTTTTGCAGCTATTTAAATGTTTACACATAATTTTATAATCACTAAAGGTTATTATTGTGAAATCATAATTACAAAACAAACTGTATTGTAAACTATATTTCTTGAATTAATGGAGATTTGCAATTGTGGTATATTTGCAAAAATGCGAAGCAGTTTAATTAACTTTAACTTACACCACGACAAAACTACTTCGGAGTCTTTCAGATCAGGCTCGTCGTCCTTGTAACTCGGTTGTGGTGATTTATGCCGATCCTCCTGCGGACTCGAAGATCTCTTCCGCTTTCGATCTCTGCGATCTCTTCTGTCTCGATCTTTTGAATCCTGGTCTAAATCCTCCTGTGATTCTTCTTTTATATCTGTCATCTCAACATCCTGCATCAAAAAGGAAAGATTATTTACTAAAATCTTTAAAAAAAAAAAAAAAAATCATCACAAGAGATATTTTCTTAACATTAAAAAAAATGTTATGCTTTTTTCTATATAGTAGCATTATTTTTTTACTGTAAAAGATTTATTCCAATACTGTTAGAAATGATTGGAAGTTTTTATGCATAAACTCGTAATCGAAATTTAATATACAATTGTGGTATAAAATTCAAGTAGTTTTACTGTAAAATTAAAGTAAATTATTGAATGTGCCGTAAATTAATTTTACATTACACTTTTATATTAAATTTAATATACTAGTTGATGAATAAAAACTTCCAGTAAAAGTACAATTTCAAGTAGATTTTTTTAACAGTGCATTGATTTATTAAATGAATGTAAAAATAACGATAATTTAACAGTATAATACCTCTTCATTTTGCGCGAGCGTTCTTTGCACGTCCGATTTATCGTCAACCTCTTCTTTGAGTTCAATATCAGGTTTTTCTTCCTTAAGATCGTCCAACGTCGATTGCTCTGTGGTTTCCGTTGTTTGATCGGTGGTTTCCGTTGTTTGATCGGTAGTTTCCGTTGTTTGATCGGTACTTTCGTCCTCTTCAGTACATTCAGACTTCATTTCCATTGGTTCTCCAAAGTCTTTCTTATCTTCGTTCTCTTCATTCTCTTCATTCGTCTCCATCGCTTCGTCTTCTAGGAGATTATCTTCATTTTCAATTTCCGGAACTTGTGGTTTCTCTTCGGCATTTTCTGCTTCTTCAGCAGTCGCTTCAACATTTTCCTCGTAATTTTTTTCCTCAGCTGTTTCCTCTGTATCCACTTTCGTATCCTCGGATACATCTGGAACTGCTGCTGGAGTTTCTTCCTCCTTTTCGTTCTCTTTGACGGTTTCCTCAGCTTCTATCGCGGGCTTATTAATTTCATCAGATTTCTCACTTGCCGGCTCTGTTTGTTTCTCAATAACATCATCGGACGTTTCTTCGTCTTTTCTAAATTCCTCCGGTTGATCTGCGCCTGTTTCAGTCTCGACTGCTTGATTAACAGCCTCTAAATGCTCCGGCGCAGCTTCTTCCTGTGGCTGAATATCGTCTTTAGACTTTGTCGCTTCTTTCGCTTCGTCCGGTGGCGCTTCGTTTATCAATGGTGAAATTTTTTCCTGCTTCCGCGGTGATGTCTTTTCTTGCTTCTCAGGCGTTGCCTTTTCTTGCTTCTCAGGCGTTGCCTTTTCTTGCGTTTCCGGTGAAGTTTTCTCCTGTTTTTCCGGTGAAGTTTTCTCCTGTTTTTCCGGTGAAGTTTTCTCCTGTTTTTCCGGTGAAGTTTTCTCCTGCTTTGCCGGTGAAGTTTTCTCCTGCTTTGCCGGTGAAGTTTTCTCTTGTTTTGCCGGTGGAGTTTTCTCCTGCTTTTCCGGCGAAGCTTTCATTTGCTTCTCCGGTGTCGTTTTCACCTGCTTCTCCGGTGTCGTTTTCACCTGCTTCTCCGGTGTCGTTTTTACCTGCTTCTCCGGTGTCGCTTTCACCTGCTTCTCCGGTGTCGTTTTCACCTGCTTCTCAGGTGAAACTTTATCTTGTTTCTCTGGCGTAGCTTTTTCTGATTTTTCTGGTAAAGCCTTTTCAGTTTTCTCAGCAGGCGGCGACTTTGTAGGCGTTATTTGTTTCTCCGTCAGCGGAGTTAGCAATATTTTTGGATTGCCTCGATGCGAAGCTGCTTTTGAAGGAGTCGCCGAACTTCTGGAAGATCGTCCAGGGGTTTTTGGAGGCACGGGCTCTGGTGTTCGCTCTCGTGCCTCCCTGTGAGACGCTTTGCCCGCATTCTCTTCGTCTGTGTCTTGCGCTGATGCATCGGCTGCTGATTTTGCTGAAATTACATATTAAGTTAGAAAAATACTTCATTTAATTTATTATTAACGAATCCCTCCTTACAATTTACAATAGGGTTTTTTTTAATGCAGAGCCACAGCTTAAAATTCCAGGTAATAACAAAGTATGTTATCCCCATGAAATTTAACATCGGAAACTTGTTACCTACCCTCGCCAAACACTAAATAGTAGAATTCTTCATATAATTTACATGGGTCAATTTCTGTTGGAAAAGTCTGGACGTTGTTTGACTCATGTACAAACTTTTGTATTGAATTAAATTCTTTGCTTCGAGTAAGCGAATCTAATAAATCTATCAACTAGTCAACAGTAGTTAAATGGTAATTCCTTTACCATTTAAATAGTAAAAGAATTATCATTTAAATTATTTACTCTGTTACCGCATATCGCGTGAAATATAAATTATTATGTTTCTTTATACAAAACAACAAAGATTTATTATGTTGAACTGTATAAAATTATAAAAGGGATTTATTATCCATCTAGCAATAAATAAATAAATATAGAATCTTTCATGTAACGTTTGGTTCTCCTTTAATTAAAGTGAAAAATATATTGATGCTAAGTTCCTGTGCTTTTCATAGGGCAAAACACACTTTGATATTTGATGGAACTAGACAAAATAAACCGCTTTGTATAGCGTCACAAATAGTGTAAGTATTGAGTTTGTATCAATAGTAAAATTTAATAAGTAGCTGTTGATAATGACACTGATCATAGAATCTTACGCAGTTATCGTTCGGCCAATCTTAAGACATAAGATCCAACGATTAAGCTTCTACATAAGCCTAACTACATGTAACGACATCTACATACTTATTATCATTGTCATCAAAAGTCTCTGCGTTACAACTGCGTCGAAGCTTCGACGCTTTACACAAACTTAAAAAATTAGGTTATCCAACAAAATTCGACACATTATCTCAGTATATAGCAAAAAAAGCCTAGAGGTTGAATCAATATAAATCTGACATAGTCAACGAAGGGTTAAATACGACTCTCAACACCCATCGTAAATTTAAGGCGCCAAAACCCGAAAACATCGTTATTCATAATAAAAACAAACATGCCGCTATTTCGATATTGACGATATTTCCAATCGTGTGTTAAAGCATTAGTTTTCAATGTCAGTGATGAAGTGGACGAGGTAAGAGTCGAAAACAGTGAATTTCGGTGGGAAATTTATGACGCGGGATCTAATTTCGGGTTTTTTGACCGGTAGATGCGATTAAGCGTCGAAACTTAATCGCAATGTTGAAAATGCTTTGGAATAATTGAGATGCAACGGGAATGAAAATTAATGTGTTTTTTGAGGAAAAAAGCTTAAAACTTACGATCGCCTGATTCTTCCTCCAACGCCTTTCGAAGCCGTTCGATGAGGACGGGTTTGTTACCCTTCGTGTCGAGACCTCGTTGACCTAACTCAGCCCTTAAATCGACGACCTTCAATTTAGCGAGATCCATCATTTGCAAATTAATATAACAAACCTTCACTCACGCACTTATTAACTGAATAATATTGCTTCCGAAAAGCCCATGCACGCGCTAGTGACCCGCGCTACTCATACAATATGGCGGGTACGATAGTACAGCAAACAACGCTTAATGTCTTATGCAAGTTTTTATTGGCGCAGCGGCGTTGATTTCAAAACGACGCCAACGTCACTACTAATCCGACGGCTCGTCTCAAAACTATCGGTTAAATTTTCCGCCTTCTCATTGGTCGATTTATTAATTATTAATTTTTTACATTTACGCGCTTTTATCGCAACTTTGAGGGTTTTAAGTTCGCTGATATAAATTAATAATCACGTAATATACAGTGTGGTATTTGATTCATATCGTCGATCGGTCTAGCGGAAATATATCGAGAGTGGGAAACGATAATGGCGTTTACATCGAATCACGGATTTTTACTTTGTCCAATCGCAAAGCCGGATATTTAATTCTTACTCCTTTCGTATGGCGTCCACGATTATCAATGTTGGAATAATAACAAATGTGTATACACTTATCGTATTGGCTTTACAAACGCATCTCATGTCGGCATAAACGAGAATCGTTTTTATTGTCAATTGATAATTTATTATTTATTTTAATGACGATAAATAACCTTTATTCGACTTTTGGATTATGCCGCATTATCCCCACTCCGTGCGCTAACCGACTTTGAAATATTTAAACCTGTGGAAGACGACTAATTTTTATTAGAGCGAAACTATGTTGATCGCAGTAGAATATCGTGAAGAATTAAACAGATACTGCATGTTGCGCGTAGAATCTTCAGTATGTAACTAGTGAATTAGAATGTTGCAGATTTTCTGCAACAACGTTTTTGGCGCGAAACGATAATATTTTTTGGGCAAATGTTGATACTGCCCCTAAAAAGCGGTTTTCGCAGTTGAACAAGTAAAAGAGTCTAGTTTCTATGTTAGTGCAGTGCAGAAAGCGTTTTTTTTACATAAAAATATTATCGATTTTAGATAATGTAGTGTTGCTGCAGTAAGAATCGTTTTTCGTTTGCATATGTTGCATATGCGCGATACAAAATGCAACCATTTTAAGCGCATCTGTTGCATATGAACATCATGCGAACATCTGTGTAATTCGGAACGCTTCCTACCATTCTACCACTCGATCGGTAACTAAAACTGTAATGCGAATATTGCGACAGAGAAACTTTTGTTGCAGTTTCTGTTTCTTATCAAAATACAGTTTATTGCTGTCGGATCTGTGAATTCTGGAATCAGAAACGGGAAAAAGTCACGTTTTTTTTAAATCATGGTAAAAAAGCTTTAACCGGTATTTTCTGGGGTAGAATATGCGACTTGAAAACGATAGTGAAGGCCAAGATTTGATATTCTGAAGAAAAAAAAAATTAGGATGGATTTTTCGACCGGAAGTCGAATCTGTGAATTCTGGAATCAGAAACGGAAAACTCACTTTTTAAAAAATCATGGTAAAAAGGCTTGTAACCGGTATTTTCTGGGGTAGAATAAACGACTTGAGAACGATAGTGAAGATTAAAATTCAAGAAAAAAAATTTAAATTGGATTTTCCGACCGGAAGTCGAATCTGTGAATTCTGGAATCAGAAACAGAAAAAAGTCTCTTTTTCTTTAAATCATCGTAAAAAGTCTTGTAATCGGTATTTTCTGGGGTAGAATATGCGACTTGACTTCTGCTGTTCTGCTTGTGTGCCAAATAATACTGTTATCAAAGGACTTGTCCCGTCTATTATCTAATAAATAAATAAATAAATAAATAAATAGTGAAGATTAAAGTTCAAGAAAAAAAATTTAGGTTGGATTTTCCGACCGGAAGTCGGATCTGTGAATTCTGGAATCAGAAACGGACACATAAACATTTCTTCTAAACCACTTTTCTCGACATTTTGGCCCATTCTGAGTGTCCTGGCATAAAAATCTCGCAAAAAAAAAAAACAATTTTCACAAAAACAAAGCTTCCTCTATGAGGAAGCAAAAACATTTTTAAAATACCAAAAAAAAAATTAGAAGATATTATTTTTCCACTTTCGCTTACGGATAAGTAATGAGCAGGAATTTTGGTCAATAATGAAAGCAACAGAAATGTCTTTTGGTCATCTTTATTGTAGTATTGCTGCACTCTAATAATTTTTTTCTTATATCATTAAACCTGATAGAAAGATATATCGGGCCGCGTTTTGTACTCAAAAATATTTTCAAATTGAATTTCTTTTCTCTTTTTTTTTTCTTTTTTCTATGCCTCTCATAAGAACTATAAACTCCACGTATTTTTTGTTTTAAATATGAGTTTCTAGTATGAAAAATTGCGAGTAACGCTGTTATATGCATTATCGAGATAAGGAGGAAAGTTTTGTGACTCTTTGTGGTTCGAAAGATGAACGATTGTATGTTCAGCCAATGACTTTGAAGATTTTAAAAATAATTATCCAATATTCAGGGTACCAAAAACAATATTTTCTCGTCGAAAAAATCGCGTTTCTTTCTATATCAGTTTCAACTATACATCTAATGAACTTCTGTAACGAATTCCTGGTTTGATAATATTTAGAATAAAGAACATTATCTATATTTCTAGTTTAATGTATTCGACAACCAAATTACGATTCAACGAGAGAATCTACAAGATTTCAGCTTCAATATCGCTATTCTACACCTCCAATAACTGTAAGATTAAGTGGAATACAGTTTTTTGTTTGGTTTTTTTTTAATTACTCGAGATATATAGTAATATTTACACTCGTAATACTATGTCGTATTGAAAAATAAGAATCGTATCCCCTTAATGTCACAAAAATCGACGAATATCAATGTGATGTTCGAGACATTTTTTTTTTGGGGTATGTGTACTTCTATTCGACAACTTAACATCTTATAGAGTGTCGACGGAGTCCCTCGTACAATTTGGCACGGGAATATACAATGATTTTTTTAGATCTTTGGTTATTTATAAGTAATATATATATAAATTATGGCGAACTCTTAAGATATAACTGTGTAAGATTCTGGCGAATAATCGCCTTTGCATGCAGTTTTTTCAGCATCGTAACGCGGTACAATACGAGTCGTCAGGGGACTGGGGGCGAGAATTTCACAGAAAATAGTAAAATTCAAAATACTGAACATCAAATTTTAATCTGCCCTCATTCTAAACCTCGTACGAATCTCCGTTCGATGTAATCGCCGCATTATTTCTTCTCCCGAACACACGAGAAGAGATGAATTTTTTTTTTAGTTCGCATTTTTCCAGACAACAAAATTGGGCATGAAATAAAAGCGAAAAATTATTTGCCATAGTTTAATTAATAGTGAAGACTAAAAAAAAATCTTAGCACAAGAATTGTAAATAAATAAAAAATACTTTTACAAAAAATCGCGGTTGAAGAGAGAATTTAAACTAATTCGTAATAAATTGATATTTTACTATGCTTAGCATCGTTATCGAATGATATATTACACAATGACTAGAATAAATGTAAAAATAAGATTTTTCACGAAGCGATTAGAATGTGCTATGAATTCTAGGCACTCCGATCGAATCAGCTCGCGAATTATTATTCCCGGCAATGAATTAATATTCGCAGACGAGCAGTGAGTAATAATCTGTCTATGGTTCTACTTGATTCTCTCTGAAACTATTGCGTGTTATCTTAATTAATTAAATTAATTAATTCGGCAAGTATCACGGGAAATTGGCTATCCAAGAACTGAGAGATATTTGTGGCTTGCATAAATAATATTCTATTTACGACAATGTTTTAGAATCACCTTACAGAAGAAAGTATTCTTCTATAAACTCTAGTTTATATATGAAATAGTTTTTTCCAACATATTATCACGATTTGTCGACGAATAGACATAACCACGACACAATTTATGATTTTTCGTGTGATTTGTAATTAGAAAAATCTTTCTCGCGCATTAAACATAAATCCACTTTTGTTTTTGAGTCGTTAGGCGTGGACAAAAATACATGAGATTCTTGATACTGTAGTAAGAGAAAGAGAGGAAATTTTGAATAAAAAAGTTATGATTTTTCTTGATTTTGGAAGAATAATTCATAATCGTTTTATGAGAATTGTAATATCAATTTTTTACCAGCTCTGGAATAGTTCATGGAGGTCCTTAATATTCAATGTGCAAATTTAAGGTAGATCTTGAGGTATTGTCCAACAAAATGTGAGATTCAGAGAGAATTTCGAACACTTTTCGACGGAATAAACAAACTGTAAATGTAAATAATGATTTTGCATAATCATAATTCTAAAATATTATAAACTATTTTTTGAAAATATTTCAACAAATCAATCTAACTTTTATTTTCAAATAAAAATTACGTTTAAAATTTTTTGAAAACGTAAGAACTTATTCAGAATAATGTGTAATATTTGAAAATTGCGTTTTGCTTCCTCCCAGAGGAAGCTTTGATTTCATGAAAAAAAATGTTTCGAAATTTTTATGTCAGGACACTTAGAGTTGTCCAAAACGTCCAGAACAGTGATCTAGAAAAAAATGTCCGTATGTGTGTATGTGTATGTGTATGTATGTGTGTGTGTGTATGTATGTATACAGCTCCAAAAATTCGAACGCCGATAACTCAAGAACGGTTTTTCAGTTTTTTTAATCCCATTCCATCGACTTTAAAACCCTCTCTGAATTTCACGAATTTTCCCGGATTGTATCGCTAGAACTACTTTAAAGTTTAAGTTTTGAGCGCTTCACAAAAAATAGCTAGAAAATTTAGCGAGGCTTGTCTAAAATAAAGACTTCAGTAATATCCGGAATAATGATGATATCCAGGTCGTGGAGGATGATAAGCTGCAGGACTAACAGGATAAGTTGCGTTATATCCCGGTATCGAAGGCGGCGGTGGCGACAGAATTCTTCCCTCCAGAGTGTCAGGCACTACGTGTGAATTGGAGGATCCAGGAGTCTGTGAATTGCCACTAACAAGCTGTACTCTTTCATTGCCAATAACTCTGGAGCTCGCGGCATGAAGATGATGAGATCTCGAGAGGCTGAGATCCACACTATGACTGGGCGTAAGATCGAGGCTGACGATCCTCAGCACTTCACTATGCGGATAAGGCGGAGGAGGAGGCGAAATGGAATATCCGCTAGTTCTGCTCAAATCGACGCTCTGTCGTTCAGTTATTTCGTACAAATGATGATGATACCGACTATTAGGCAATTGCGATCCCAAACTGTGATGAAAACTTCTCGCAGACATATCAAGTCCTTGTAACTCTCCGCTATTCAACACCAAAGGCTCGAAATTTGTTCTCTCCCTGCAAAATTCGGCATCGAGTGCGTCGTACTTGTAGGAAGTCGAGAGATCCAATTGCAACGATTTTTCTTTCACGGAAAGGCTCAGATTTTGAGCTACCGAATCGCCTTCGTCGCTCGATAGATTGTCCGTTGGAACTTGATGATGATGATGGTGATGATGATGATGAATACCCTGATAACGTGTCGGATTTGGTGTCGCTGAGGGCGAAGTAAGATCCTCTTGGGGAATGTGGATATAACCACCGGGAGATGAAACTCGCGGTAGCTCGTCCTGAGGCAAATATTGCTCTATGTTGTGCGTTCGCGGGGAATTAATGTAATCGACCGGTCGGTGAAGATGATAATCAATTTGCACGTGATTCGAAGGAGTTTTACGACCATCCGGCGTTGCAGAGGGCGACATTAAATCCTCCTGCTGCTGTATGTACGACTCCAAATGGCCTTCGGAGGATCTGGATGGCAATGGCGATTGTAATTGACTCGATATCGAGTATAAATTACCGTCGCGATCGCTATCGTCCAACATTGGACTTGAAACTGCGCCTATGTCTCTTTCAGCTGCGTCCAAGGCTGCCTCGACTAATAAACTCGCGTTAGTGCTTTCAGGACGACGATATATATTCAATCCTAATTTACTGCCGTTTAACAGACTCGCCGATACTGGATCGTTTCTTATATCGTCCTTTTTCGGATTTTCCTCAAATTCGTAAACGTCACGCGACGATGCCACAGAATGTTGCTGTACAATTTCCGGTTCCGCCGGGGGATTAAATTCTCCCATCCATTTTTTGCTTCCTTTGCTCTGCAATCGCGACATACCGTAGAAATCGACTTCCGGCGAAGGTCGCAGTGGCTCTAATGGCGAAACTGCCGATGAGGCGATCTGAATTTCTTGATGCGAGGAAGGAGGTGATTCTTTGATGTGACGATCCTGCATTTCGCGATTTTCAATATCGTGATCTCGCAAATTGCGATTTTGCATTTCGTGATCGCGGATATCGCGATTTTGCATTTCGTGATTGCGCATATCGCGATTTTGCATTTCGTGATCGCGCATATCGCGATTTTGTATCTCGTGATCGCGCAAATCACGTTCCTGCATTTCGCGATCCTGCAAATCGCGATTTTGCATTTCCTGATCGTGCAAATTCCGACTTTGTAATTCGTGATCGTGTATCTCGTGATTTTGCAATTCGTGATCTTGCAACTCGCGATTTTCTAATTCGTGATCGTGCAAATTACGATTTTGCATTTCGTGATCTTGCAAATTTCGATTTTGCATTTCGTGACCGTGTAAATCACGATTTTGCAACTCGTTATCCTGGAAATCGCGATTCAGCATTTCGTGATCGTGTAAATCACGATTTTGCATTTCGTGATCTTGTAAATCGCGATTTTGCATTTCATGATCTTGTAAATCGCGATTTTGCATTTCGTGATCGTGTAAATCGCGATTTTGTATTTCGTGATCTTGTAAATCGCGATTTTGCATTTCGTGATCTTGTAAATCGTGATCGCGTAACTCGCGTTCTTGGATTTCACGATCTTGTGCGTCGTGATCCAAATTTCCACGTGAATTACTCACGACATCGTTTTCAAATTCGTTGATTGTTGCCTGAAACGAGCTGACGGATGCATCGGCTCTGGAACTGTGCTCAGAACTACAGTCGTCCAGGGACATTACGCTATTGCTGTTGTCCTGCTGTTGGTTGACAAACAATTAGTCAAGAAATTCTCTACGCCAGTGAATTTGTAAAAAAAAAAAATGTAGAAATTTATTAATAAATTACCTGTGAGCCTCTTCTTCCTGATCTTGGAGTTTGGCCTCTGTTTATATCTTCAACGAGACCACCGCTGTAAGCATCGAAAGTATAAGCCACTGATCTTTCGATCTTCGGCATCATTTCTTCCGTCAGCCCGTGGACCTTTTTGTAGTGAAATTGAAGACATTGTTTTGTCGTAAACGCGGCTTTGCAATCCTTCTCTTTGCACCTGGAATTTTTTAATCACGATTTTTAAGAGGTAGCGTTACACTCGTCAGAATTTTTGTCGCTTAATATTAAAAACCAATAGGGCTACACCGAGGGGCCATTCACAAAACTTCTGTTGTAATCTAGTTATTACATGATCAAAATTGTAAAATTTCAGTTAAGTTCTTAATATTCGTTGACCGATTTGTAAATTCATATGCAGGATTTTTATAGTTGTAAAAAAATTACAAGTTCATCGTCATGGAGTTATCGAGACGTATGTTCATGTACATACGTCTTGGGAACAAAAATATTGAATGTGGATAATAAATTTTCAACACGAATTCCAGAAATTCGAACTTTGTTTTCATTGTAGGTGGCTTTTGATTTTACAATAAACATGTGCACGAAATTTATAAACGACATTCAAAAAAAAAAATACAGTATGTAAATTCCTAGTATTTTGTAATAGCAAATTTACAAATTTCTCACATCTTTTTCAGTATTGTTACTTTAAATATTTAATACAAATGGACAAGAAATTTGTGGCACAGGTTGTGAATAAAAACTTCCAGTCTGGTACTGTCATTTTCTAGGAATGTTTTTTAACAGTGTATGTCTCTCGCAGATAATCTCGGTTTTGGTTTTTCCGAATAATAATTCCGCGTATTCTCTCAATATTTTATATTTTTGTCAAAAACGTAGTGAAAATCGCGATAAAATAAACTTCCGAAACTTAAAAAGAATATTGATATTTTTTCTTCCACCTACAATTTGTTCTAAAAGTTTTTGTTTTTCAAACTCACTTGAAAGGTTTGACTCCACTGTGCGTCAGCATGTGAATTTTCAAGTTGCTCTTGTTCTGAAACATTTTACCGCAGCGATCGCAAGTCGCGGCTGCGACAACGTCCTTGTGATGAACCTCCTTCATATGACGTTGAAGAGCTGCTCGCGAACCCAGAAGTTTCAGGCACATTTTACATTGAAATTCTCGAAGAACCTCAGACATATCTAGAATAATTTTAAAAAATCATAAAAGCATTTTTTACTGCAATTGAATTCGATTTTTTAACATAGTAATTTTCCATATGAGTTCAACCACGATAAAAACGATATTTTTTCTTACAATATTTTAAAGAAAAATTCATAGTCAAGAAGTTATTTGTGTCGAAAAGAAAAATTACTAAATTGGTGTATCCCAACTAATGTAATACTCACGACCATAATACTCCGATAAAATTATTGTACTCAAATATACCGAAAAATAGAAAAGAAAAATTTAAAAGTAGAACTTTGCAAATTGCTTCCTCATTATTATTGGATTTTTACAAATCTACCTCTATGAGGAAGCATATTAATCTATTTTGGCTTCCTTATAGAGGAAGCTTTGTAAAAATCCAATAATAATGAGGAAGCAATTTGCAATGTTCTACTTTGCAGTCTTGTTTAAAAAGATTTTAAATGGTTTTGAACCCCTTGAAAGATTCTCGCCAGATTCGAACTGATGCTTGGTTTATCTACACTCTACTTGTGGACTAAATTTGAAAAAATTTTTTGTACGATGTTTAGAGTGAAATACCCGATATTTGTTATAATTTTTGTTAAACTCACCACTGTGCATTCGTTTAATATGCACTTTCAATTTCTGCGGCTGACAGAACTTCCGACCGCAAAAATCGCACAGAGGTCTCGATCTTTGAGGATTTTGCGAGCATCCGTAAGTTCTGTGCATCTCGAGATAATTCAAGCGTAGAAAGAATTTTCTACAGTACTGGCATTGATAAGCACCGCGTCCGCCATGCAAATCCGCTGCATGTTTCATTATATTATCCTTTCCCAAAACCGCATCGCCGCAAATCTTAAGTGAAAAAAAAGAAGATATTAAAAATAATAAATTGTACTTTGAAATGAAAGAAAATATCGTAGTATAATTAAATTACCTTGCAATGATATTTTCTTATCGTGAGACTGTAATTCGTATCGTGAAAAATACAGCAGTGAAGCCGATAGTAAATAGGATGTGTAAAATTCAAATTGCATCCCCCGCAATCTGTGTTCATAGTAAAAACAGCGTTAATAATAAATGTCACGTTGTAATAATGGAGTAAAAAATAGACGACTAACTCGTTTTATCTGTTTTATTTTTTCTGGTCCACGTGGAAGACTGCGAATCAGCCCAGTACGTGAGCTCCATTCCCGTTGTAATATTTTGCGTGGTAACGAGATGCAATTCACCGTGATTAGTGACAACAGCGACGGTTCTATCGTCTTTGGTATCCGCTGGTCTCATGTATCGAATCCAGTTGCTTTTCAATGGATTGGTCGTACTTATGTACGAAGTTTTCCCGTTGTCGTCTACCTGCGATTAAAAGTAATATCGATTTATCGATTAATCGGGACACAAATATCGTATAAAAATAATCGATTTTAATGTAAAGATAATCGATAGTCGTTACAATCGATTTTAATCGCCCATCTCTATATGGAATGACTGAAGATATTAGATTTGAGAGAAAAAATATCGCGTATACAAAGTCAAAATACCTCCCAAATGTGTCGCATGGAAAAATCATCGGGAATGTCCATTTCTTTAACTGGACTTCCGACCAGCGGTCCCAATTTTGCGTACATGGGCAAACAGTGCCTCGCATAAATTCCAACCCCATGTTCCGGAGTCGTAATTTTCAGTTCAAAGCAATCGGGCAAAGATTCTCTGGAGTAAAGTGGACGATCCTCGCTAACGTGCAATTGTTTCTCCTCTCCTTCGACTTTAGTTTTGCTCTTGTACTGTTCTCCAGGTGCAGATTCTTCGTCAGATTCTTCAGCATCCTCGGCAAAAATCGCGTAACCTTCGGACATCGGATCGTCCGAAGCTACAGCTTTAGTCACGTCGGCATTGTTTTTGTGCGCGTTAAGCCAATCTTTGTGAGTTACAGAGTCGGAAATAACGTATTCCGTGGAATTGAGCGGACAAGCGTCCTCCACGTGACGATCGTTGCAATCGGAGCAGAGTTTTATCTTAATAGCGAGCCTCTGAGGTTCCGTGATGATCCCCGCAGTCTCAACTTCCGGTTGCGCTACGTTAATCGCCGGCAATGATTCTGGAAGAATAATATCCAGCTCCGGTGACTCCAGATCCTCCAAACCAGCGGCTCGTCCATCTTGTGGTGCTTTACGACCGTCGTGATATCTTCTTTTCTTGTGTAAAGTTGGATATTTGTGCTTCTTCTTGTGCCGTTTGTGAATGGCCTCGTCTGTAGGATTTTCCAGTGAAATATCATTCTCCTCCGGAGAATCTTGTTTCGGATGTTTGCGTTTTTTCTTGGTTTTTTTCTCCTCGATAATCTTCTTCATTTGTGCCTCGACCGATTGAATTTCGGCCTCGAGTTTCTTGTCCTCGGTGACATCGTTGCTTTTGTCATTAAAATTGTCCTCAAATTCTTTTTCCACATTTTCCGCAACGCTGTAACCATCGGTTTCGGCTGTCGGAGTCTCCAAGTTGGAGTTTGGCTCGAGATTCAAAGATTCTTTGCTTGCACCCGACAATTCATCGTCTTTGTTGGAATTTTCTTCGGGGATATTGTTGACTTCGTTCGAGGCTTTCTTTGAAACTTGGACGATTTCCGTGCTGCAGGGTTCTTCATTTTTGTGAATGATTTCGAGTTTCTCGGAGTTTACGCTTTTTTCGACGATGCATAAACGTTCGACGACTAATTTTGGTATGGAAGGGAGAAAAATGTTGTGCCGTTTGAGAATCGCTTCGGATTCTTCTTTTTTATCGTCCATCCGCGATAAAACAGGTCGGTCATCGTTGGTTTCAACTATATTCTTGTCCTCGTTGTTCTTGGAATGTTTTCTCTTGCTGCGTTTCTCCTTGTGATGCTTGCCCTTGGTTTTGTGGTGCTTAACTCTGGATCTACGTTTTTCGTGGGGCTCGAGAGGTTCTTTGATTTCCGGCTCGTTTGGCTGATCTTCCTTCGCAACTTCCGCTGGGGTTTCAGCAACTTCTGAAGCAGCAGCAATCTGTTTTCTTGGACTACGACGTAAGGGTTCCTCGCCATTGAGCGGCTCTTTCTCGTCGACCTTGACAACCTCCAGATCGTTTTCTTTATCCTGATCCGTTTTCCAATCTCCGGGGCTCGAACATTTGCGATCTCGCCTTCTTAAAAAAAAAACACAATGAATCATTAGACATATTTTATTTAGTCATTATTCATAAAAAATATATTATTCATTAATAAACTTTTGATAATTCTGCAACTTACAGGACGAATTTAAATCGAATATAGTTTTTAATTTAACTAGAGCTTAATAAATTTATTTTTGATAAATAAAAAAAAACAATGAATCATTAGACATATTTTTTTTAGTCATTATTCATAAAAAATATATTATTCATTAATAAACTTTTGATAATTCTGCAACTTACAGGATGAATTTAAATAGAATATAGTTTTAAATTTAACTACAGTTTAATAAATTTATTTTTGATAAATAAAAAAAAACAATGAATCATTAGACATATTTTTTTAGTCATTATTCATAAAAAATATATTATTCATTAATAAACTTTTGATAATTCTGTAACTTACAGGATGAATTTAAATAAAATATAGTTTTAAATTTAACTACAGTTTAATAAATTTATTTTTGTGTAATAGTTTGCTCCTAAAAACTTTGAATAAATTTATTTAAAAGTGATGCCTTTATTTTCGATAATTCATCACTGTTAATTAAAAATATTTAGTGTAAATTTCCATTATGGGTATAGGAAATTCATTTACAGAAACGAGTATAAAATTGAATATGCACAAGTGAGATTTAAAATTACAGTATTTTCTGCTAAATCCTATAAAAATTAGGATCGATATTTAAAAAATATAAAATTAATTAATATAACAATTATTAAATATTAAAAATTAATATAAAAATTTGTAATTTTTTTACATTTGTGTATTAAACTTACAAAACAGAGATCGCAAAATTGTAAAATCGACTTATTAATATTATTCTACAAACCGGTGCGATGGTCTAGTGGTCAGTGTACTGGCCTCTAGTCCAGAGCATCGGTAGGTCGCGGGTTTGATTCCCGGTGCCGTCGATTTTCGTCGAAAATATAAATACGGGCGCGATGAAGCTCCAGATGTACACATGAGACCCACATAGGTATTTATTTCTACCTGTGGGGGTCACATGTATACAGCTGTAGTCCGTGTTTACATTCTCGACGAAACGTGACGTAGCTCCGGTGCCGGGAGGCGAACTCGAGATCGGCTATATCGGCATAGGTTTTCCGCAGTTTCCCTACGCCCATAGCAGAAATGCTATGGCAAATGCGATATAGAGGGGGAAGTCGGATGCGGCCGCATGGGGGCCTGGTTACTGATCCGGACCAGACCCCCAGGGGGGACCGGCTACTGATCCGGGCCGACCTTGTAATAGGCGTAATGCCTGCAGATGGGGAGAAATGCAACATAAAAAAAAAAAAATATTATTCCACAAAAAAATCGACAATATTAACGTTTATATAATAATTGTTATTAATATTCGTTTCCTTTATTTTTATGGAATAAAATTGCGCGAGTATATAAAAACTGTATTTACAATTTTCAAAAATTGAAAATCGATCGTATTTTCCCGGGTTAATTTCCATCGATCGTGGCTCGCCAATCAGAGTGAAGAATTTTTATCTTCCTTAAGAAGGACCAACACAAGCGCGTGTAATAATTAATATTAAACTTAACTATAGTTTAATAAATTTAACTATATCATTGCACATTTATTTTTGTGTATCATTTTGGACATAAAAACTTTGAATAAATTTATTTAAAAGTGATGCCTTTATTTTCGATAATTCATCACTGTTAATAAAAAATATTTATTGTCAATTTGTATTACGGGTTTAGGAATTTTTTTTACAGAAACGCGTATATTAAATGAAATATGCACAAGTGAGATCTAAAATTACAGTATTTTCTACCAAATCCTACGAAAATTAGGAAATTAAATATAAAAATTTGTAATTTTTCTATTATTATTTATTATTAATATATCGATAATATTAACGGTTATGTAATATTTATTATTAATATTCGTTTCCATTATTTTTATTAAATAAAATTGCGCGAGCATATAAAATCTGTATTTAAAATTTCCAAAAATTGAAAATCGATCATATTTTCCCGGGTTAATTTCCATCGACCGTGGCTAGCCAATCAGAGTGAAGAATTTTTATCTCCCTTATCAAATACCAACACAAACGCGTGTCGTTTGTGCCTAAACGTATATCCACGTTAGAATTGTCACCAATACCACGATAATTAAGATGGCGATTGAAAACTCGTTGACAGTCGAAGGGGAAACCCCCCGGAATGACAGTACTGTAAATATATCATCCATGTGTTCGAATTTAATGATCCTCGAACGAAAAAAAAAGAACACACGAAAGGTAAAAAAAAAATTGACGAAAACTTACCTGACAATAGGTTCGGCGAGATCCAAAAGATAAGCCGCGAGCTCATCGTCGGTCACTAATTCCAGACGTTTTTTCACGAAAAACCAGCGCTTTGCCGTTTTGACATTGATATGAATGCTACGAAATTGTTTAACTATCACTTCGGCATTCGCGGGTTTAGCGACCTCGTGAATTCTCTTGCCGATTCGCGTTTCTCTCACATTTCTCGCACTTTTTTTCGGCATAACTACATCGTAACCGTGTGAAAACGTGTTATTAAAGCGGCCGAATGGTTAAGCAGTCTGATAGTTTTCGATAGACGCGCAACGATAGGTATTATCCTATCCTCTTTATGATGATGTCCACCGCCCAACCACCACCAACATCACCACCACCACCCACTTCGCCCTTGCCCAGAGCAAACCCCTCCTTTCGGGTCATACCCAGTTTGTGCCTTATCGATCGATTCGCACGTTGTAACCAGCCCCTCCTTCTTTTCGCGTGTTTCTCTCTCGCAATACCACCGACAACATTACCCCATTCACTCGTTGCGCGCCCTGCGACGATCCTCGACAACCACGGCTAATACTGTCAGTTTCCTCTCCCCTCTTTTTCTTATCACTCTCCTCGTCGTTATCACTGAAACCAACGACAGGCTTCAGGCTGTGAGGTCAATGGGAATATATAGATGGTTTTCACTGGGTTATGGAAGGGATGGGCCCTCCGGCGTATCCCATGCTTCTTTTCTACATGCAACATTCCATTAGTTCCAAATTTCAGGCTCTAGGATTGGTAATGATAAGAGGAAAATGGCGAATTTGAGTCAGCTGTGAAATGCGATCGAGATGCGAACCACTGACAATGTTTCGCTGTTTTTTGCGCCAAAATTTGATGGATTTGAAAAAAATTATTATTCTTTTTTTTATCTTCAACAACCGTTAATACTGTTAGTTTTCTCTCCCCTCTTTTTCTTGTCACTGTCCTCGTCGTTATCACTGAAACTGACGACAGGCTTCAGGCTGTGAGGTCAATGGGAATATATAGATGATTTTCACTGGGTTGTGGAAGGGATGGGCCCTCCAGCGTATCCCATGCTTCTTTTCTACATGTAACATTCCATTAGTTCCAAATTTCTGGCTCTAGGATTGGTAATGATAAGAGGAAAATGGCGAATTTGAGTCAGCTGTGAAATAGCGATCGAGATGCGAATCACTGACCATGTTTCGCTGTTTTTCGCGCCAAAATTTGATGGATTTGAAAAAAATTATTATTCTTTTTTTCATAATTCATTTATTTATAGATGATAAGATTTTTACAAGGTGGTATTGGAAATAAAAACAAAAAACGAATTTTTTATGTCAAAAAGGATGCAAAGTTGAACCTTGCACATTGCTTCCGCGTTCTTTTTCTCTTTTTACAAAGTCGCCTCTATGAGGAAGCAATAAATACTAAATGCCAATAATCAAAAAACGGCAGTAAATGAACGGGCCAATCTAACCTACACTTTTAGTCGAAAATAGGTTTACGCGACAAAATAATCATAGTAAGTAGATAGCTGCTAAAAAATAGACAAATTAAAAATCTAATGTTTTCAGCCAAGTGGTCAGAATTTCTCATCAACTCCTAAAAAGCTGTTGTTCATTCACTGGTGACTGTTCAATTACTGGTGCATTCAGCCTATCAATGCTGCTTTTTTCACGCATTACATTCCATTTGTTCGACCTTTCGGGGTCGCTGATTGGCATTGATAAGAAACGAGGCACACGCTTCTGTATTGCTTTTGTGAAAATTGCGAGCGTCATGCGAATCGCGCGACAATTCGATTAATCTCGCACGTTTCGCGACTGCCGAAGAGTTGTCGTCGTAGCGGCAAGTCGGTTTATTCAGCTGTCAAAAAGTTCTGAAATATGGGGCATGAAAAATTTGTGATATAAAATAAAACAATCAGGAATGGAGAAATGGCTTTTCTGGAGGATACCTTCGTTATTCTTATTACACAGGTGAAATTTTCTGTAATATTCAATTCTGTAACCTCAAATTATTTTCGGCTTGACTAAAATATAGGTTAAACATTGTCGCTATACGCCAGATTTCACTTTTTTTTATAACTAAAATAATTGACAAATGAAGAATGCAACAATTGAGGCAATTTTACATACAAAATGGAACAGCCAATTTATAGATTTTTCTTATTCGATGAAAGAAATTTCACTGCATCTGCTTTTTGAAATTAGTCCATATGTTTCTGGTCAGATAAGTGGCAGAAATAATTGATAACAAGCTCAATATTGAATTACGAAGATTTGAAAATAAATCAACTGTGTAAATTTAAAAAAAAGATTTTTAGTTTCTATAATTTCTATGGTTTAACTATAGTTCTCCCAATAAATGGTCTAAATAAAAAGAATATCTTTATAAAAAAACATTGAGCAGGAATAATTGATAACAAACTCAAAATTGAATTAACTGTAAATGTTGTAAATCCATTTTTCAGACAATACTCCTGTAACAAAGATTCTCCAATAAATTATCTGTGTAAATAAAAAAAAATGATTTTTATGTATTTTAAAAAGAAATTGTACGGCCAATTTGATACAATTTCTACAAATCTATTTTTTTACTCAGCTTCTGTAGTTTCTATACTTTAACTATAGTTTTCTCAATTAATAGTTTAAATAAAAATATTTTTATCTTTGTAAAATATTGTAATAATAATAATAATAATAATATATAATAATATATAAAATAATAAAATATCTTTATAAAAACATTGAGAAGATTTTGTTTATATCTTTTAGGTGCTTTTTTTCCTAGGAGGATGGGTTTTCTTTGTGAAGAAACTTTTCAGAGATTACGAGGTGCACCACAGGCTGGTGCAGCTCATATTCTCAACGACATTCTCACTGTCTTGCACCATGTTTGAATTGATTATATTTGAGATTGTTGGGATCCTAGACTCCAGGTAAATCTCCAATTCATTCAATTCCACTTCATTTAAGCTCGAAAAAAAATAACATAATTTTTCTTCTCACAGTTCCAGATATTTCCACTGGAATGTTGGACTCTATAGTCTTCTCTTCATGGTCATAGTTTTGATACCCTTTTATATAGCATATTTTATCATAAGCAATGTTATATTTGGTGAGTCTAGAAAATGAAAAAAAAAGAAAAGAAAAAAATGAGTTTTGCTTTAAACTGTATTTTGGGCATTTTTTTTTTTCAGTGAGGTTGAATCTGATACGACCACTTACGATACTTGTGTACCTCTTTTATCTTTATTTATTCTGGAAAGTTGGCGATCCCTTTCCGATACTCAGCCCTAAAAAGGGCGTTCTGTCGATAGAACAAGGTATCAGTCGTATCGGAGTTATCGGCGTAACGGTAATGGCACTGCTATCTGGTTTTGGTGCGGTGAATTATCCGTACTCTTCGATGGCTTATTTCATGAGACCTGTTACATATTCTGACGTGCAAGCAGTTGAGAGACGATTGTTACAAACGATGGATATGATTGTCGCAAAAAAGAAGAGAATAGCACTTGCTAGAAAGGGCGAAGTCGTAGCACAAACTGAAACGAGATCGAGACTGTGGGGCATGTGGTCGCCTCTTGGTGGAAGCCAAAGGAATCAAGAAAGTAAATTCAGTAGCACATCAAATATAATTAACATTTTATTTGTCTTTATTATTCGGTCTAATTAAATTTTAGTTAATTATACAAAACTTTGTTGCTTCTTCATAGAGAAAGTTTTGTTGTTATCAATTTTTTTTTTTTTTAAATCTTAGCATCTTAAGATTGTATGTTTATGTATTTTTGACAAATCATTCACGTGAAAATCTCTTTTAAAGTGAAATTATTTGAACCTTGATGAGAAATATGATTTTAAAAAAAACCTTGATGAGCAATATGATAGTTATCGAGTCTAAAATTTGGGACAAATTAAACAGCACCCCCTGTGATTATTGTATTTTTTTTTTTTACTAATTGTATACAGGAATTTAGATTTAATGTCTTGCTGACTTTTTTTTCAATTTAAAAAGTGGCTACTTTAAATTTCGTAAAATTTCAGCTTTTTTGCTAAATAGTTCTTCATAAGAGCAGATGAACGAAATGTTGTTTAGTATTGAATTTGGCTGGAATCGGTAAATTCGTTCTGATTCTATGGAGTTTTGAATATTTCGAAAAAAATAACAATATTGTATTAACTTTTACAAAATTTGAGATAGCATGGCCAAATTTACTATGAAAACGGAACAATCATATGTCATGTTAGATCGCCAATTTAGCGAAGATCGATAGAATGGTTTATAAGATTTAAAAATTTTCTTAATTATTTTTTAGTGACTAAAATTCAGTTTCCAAATCTAAAGTAGAACCTTGCACATTCCTCCTAACTATTTTTCATTTTTTACAAAGCTTTCTCTACGAGGACGGCAAAATCATTAAACATATCTAATGCTAGAAGCAGCTTTGTAAAAATTTAAAAAATAGTGAGTTTAATGTTCATTCTTTTTTTGATATTAATATTTATTTCAGATGTGAAACAATTGAGACAAGAAGTATCCGGTCTCGAAGAATTATCCCGACAACTTTTTCTCGAAGCTCACGATATTCAAAACGCCAGAGAGCGATTAGAATGGGCGGCGACTTGGCAAGGAAAATACTTCAACTTCCTCGGCTATTTTTTTTCCATTTACTGCATGTGGAAAATATTTATCGTTAGTTCTATTTTTAAAAAATCCAAAAACCTCTTAAGACCGTCAAGCAAATTCGAAAAAAATTAAAAATTTTCTTTACAGTCTACGATAAATATCGTGTTCGATCGAGTGGGAAAAAAGGATCCAGTTACTCGAGGTATTGAAATCGCTGTTCACTGGATCGGTTTTAATATCGATGTGACATTCTGGTCGCAGCATATATCCTTTTTTCTCGTCGGTTGTATTGTAGTCACATCGATACGTGGCCTTCTACTAACGTTGACAAAGGTATTTGAATAACAAAAATTCAGGGCTTGAAACGAAACCGAAAATCGATGAAATATTCGGTTGCATATGTGTTCGGTTTGACCTAAACGATCGACTGGTTTCAAAGACAAATGAACAAAATCATGATATTTATAATTCTTCAGACTGAACTAGGAACAAATCATCTTTGATGTTAGTGGTGCTGTTGCCGTAGAATATGATGCTTTGGTGGTTAGTCGGCTATTGGCGGCCTGATTTTATAAAGAAGTTTCCATATGGTTTTGTATTTTTGGTTCATATCATTATCAGATTGACAGGCAAAATGCCACCAGTGAAGAAGAATCCTTCGCACGAATATTTCGAGAAAGATTCAGTGACAAAAAATATCAAGTGTCTAATTGACGAAGAAGAATTGATGAGGAAGCACAATTGCAAATTTTTATGCAGTATTTTTATTGCAGCGATTTTTTTCCTACGACATAGAATAATTGATATGCCATGTAAAATATTTGAGTTAATCCTTGAGTGACGACCTCTCAGATCTGTCCCATCATTTTTAATGTTATGATTTAAACTTTTTAAAGCACTTAGCTTTCTATTCGATTTTTTTTTAGAAACATTTTTTTGATCTATGATACTTTAATATAATTTTGTTTTTAAATCGTTCTTCAAGAAAATAAATATACCTAATCTATAAATAATAGATTGTCACTATGATCTGTGTCTAAAGGGCTGTGATTTTAACCCTGAGGTTACACAAAATGCCGAAACTTTCTGCAATAGCTTCAACCGACTTTTCATTTGTTTATTTGTTTTCTAATCGCTTCGCGACCGAAACGCTGAAAGATGATATTGTCGATCTTGATCGAAACTGATATGAACACAGCACGATTGCATTTTTTTGAGGAAAAAACAATACCGGAATCACATGTATTGTTTCAAGCCCTGATTTAAAAATCCTCTACAAAAATGTATACTATAATAATTCTATAACAGAGTCTTCATTTATTAATTAATGAATTCGTTAATATTCTTACATCGATATTGCTTTCAGTTTTTCTACGCAATATCTAGCAGCAAATCGTCGAATATCATCGTGCTCATATTGGCGCAAATAATGGTACGTAAAAAGGCTCTCATTTATTAAAATAGCCTTTTGACTCGTTTAATTATATACGTTTTTTTATTCACGATTTCTCGTCTTTTCAGGGAATGTACTTTGTGTCATCGGTGCTTCTGATGAGAATGAACATGCCGGCCGAATATCGTATAATAATAACGCAAGTTCTCGGTGATTTGCAATTCAACTTCTATCATCGATGGTTCGACGTAATATTCTTAGTGTCAGCGTTATCATCCATTGTATTTTTGTACTTGGCGCACAAACAAGCACCGACTGAACGTGCCTGAATGATTGAATGAAAACAATCTTTTTTTATTATTCAAACTGTATTTTTTTCTTACCCAATTTATTCAACAGTCAGTGAAGGTTTAAGTATTTGTCGTTGAAATTTGTTTTTGGTTCACAGTTTAAGGGGACCCAGTCACCTAAATAAAGTCATAAGAAAAAAATGCATTAACAATATTTCTCGATTTTTTAAATAAGATTATCACGAAATTTTATGGGGAATTAATATTTCTTGCCTCTATTCAAAAGTTTACCCATCATATTATAATCATTGCAAATTATTATTATAAAATCATAATTACAAAGCCCACTGTAGCATCGATTTTGTTTAAAAAATAATTAGGGTTTTACACAACTCTGAAGTAAACTAGACTAAAATTTAGGCTCAAATCAAAAAGGTTCAAAACTGTAATCGTATCATAGTTGTAAATCCCCGTTAATTCGTGAGATATAGTTTACAGTACAATTTGTTTTGTAATTATGTATTCATAATAATAATGTGTAGCGATTATAAAATAGAGTGTAAACATTTGAATAGCTGAAAAGAATACTAATTTTCGCTTTAATATTGGAAGAAACAGTGGAAAAAATGGAAGAAATTAATGCATTAATTATGTTTTACCATTTTTTCAAAAGGATGACCGTGAATTTTTATTGAAAAATAACAATTCTTGCAGCCATTCAAAAGTTTAATCATCGTATTATAATCGCTACATGTTATTATTATGAAATCATAATTATAAAGCTGATCTTATCATCATCATTATTTCTATCTTAATAGGATTGCAGTTTTTGATATCGATTGCAATTTCGGAACTTGGTACTTTTTTTTTCAAAGGACTTTTATTCTGGAGTCTTTTTTTTCAAGCTTTTTTTTCCTGGATTCATGCTCATTGGTTTTATTTTTCGGAATTCCTCCTGAAGGATAAATAATGTAGTTATTGAAAAAAATTCTGGAAAAAAAAATCGTTATTCCTCGTGATGTAAAAAGTTTATTGAGTCCCGTTCTAGCAACGGGTGTTATAATAAACATAGGAAACAATAGAATGTCTCGCATTGGAGTTGCTATCGTAAACTCTTGTTCCTCCCCTAAGTAAATGCGGTAAATATAACGTTCTTAAAAATGATGAAACAATCATCTCAGTGACTCTTCTCTTACGTCATAAAATTCGTCGATCTTCGTACAGTAAAAATGCAAAAGGCATTCGTTTCCGTGCTCCTCTCGTAGCAATGAATCACAGACTTCTAAGGGTTTCTTTGCGTTTTAAAGTAAGTCATTACAGAAGTAGATAATAATAGTATTAAAAGATAGTATTAAAAGATAAGTGAAGCGGCGTGTCTGCTAAGCCTCTGAGTAGTTTTTTTTTTCTTATCGCTAACGAAAATAATGAAAAAGAAAGAGAGAAAAACTATTATCTAATGAACTAAATCGATGGTCCATTCTTCGCCCATATTTACACCAGGCTTTCTCAGCGTCAGTACATTATTATTGGGGTTGTATTTCGTCTCTAAAGTGACTCTTCCCAGACCTGAAAAAAAAATAAACACGTGTAAATCACACAATTACCTTTTTAGCGTAAAAATTATAGAAATTTTCTTGAGATTACGAAAGCAATTTCTCTTTTAAAAAAAGAAAAACTTTGCTTGTTTTTCTACTAAAAATGCTTTTCTAAAAAGTTGGGGGCTCGAGATATATCGTATTCATAAAATAGCGAAAGAATTCTAAAAATTGAAGTATGAAAAAAAAGGAAAAAGTAAATCTACATATAATAAAATAGAGATAAAAATAATTTTGTTGACGTTACGAAAGCAATTTTTCTTTTAAATAAAGGAAAAAACTTTGCTTATTTTTCTTCTAAAACATATTGATAAAATAGCGAAAGGATTCTAAAAATTGAAATATGAAAAAAAAAAAGGAAAAAGAAGTGAAACCTACATATAATAAAAACAATTTTGTTGAGCATACGAAAGCAATTTTTCTTTTAAATAAAGGCAAAAACTTTGCTTATTTTTCTACTAAAAAATATTGATAAAATAGCAAAAGGATTCTAAAAATTGAAATATGAAAAAAAAAAAAAAAAGAAAAAAGTGGGGGCGCTGCTCAGCGTTGCCAGTTTAGTACAATTGTACTAAATCTAGTACATTCCCTTGCGATTTAGTACGTTAGTACGTCTTTCGTAAATCTAGTACGTATTCGTATTTTTCAGTTCGTTGGTACGCGCGACACGAAAGTAATTTTTTATGCTCATGTAATTCCGCTTCCCAAACATCGCATCATCTAAAAATGGTCTTAAATGTTCTCGTTTGTTCTCAAATGTCAATTGTACATTTCACTCACTCACTTAGTAACGTTGTCAGCTTCAACACAGTTGTAACGTGTAACTGTAATAGTAAATCTAGAACGGCTATTTTTTGGGAGCGTATAAATTTTAAAGACAATAGTTTTTGGAGATGTAGAAAATGAAGAAATGGCAGTGAACCGAGGGAATAAATCAGGTGCAAACGAGGGAAACACAAAAAAAAGCTAAGAAAAAGCGATAAAAGAATCAAAAGAAATTATGACTATGATTTTCGGTATTTTCTTCGCGTCATCCTGGCTATTCCTTGTGCTCTTTTTCTCGCTCGTCCCTGGACATTTTCCATTTCGCCCTGAAGATTCGGTTTTATTTTTCTCTCGTCTATCCCTGCCTTTTCCCTTCGGCATGTCTAATACCTGTTTCTGGCTATTTTGACTGATTTTCTCCCTTCTTTGTTCCTGGTAATTTGTTTTTGAATTTGTCTTTCTCTTAAGGTAATGTGCTACATGTCTCCTGTCTCTCTCAGATCGCCATTAGTGCGAGTGAGATAGCTGAATCTTCCCGAAGTGTTATTCTTCGCCACGGTTGATTTTTCGAATAAAAGTCGAGAAGTACTGACTGCAGACTGCCAAAACGCAGTCAGTACTTCTCGTCTTTTGCTTAAAACATCAATTATAAATAAAAACAACGCTTTACAGTGTTTATTACCGACCGAGCAGTAGCACATCACCTTAACCCCGGCTATGTCTTGTGGTCTTTGTCTTGCTCGCCCCTGGCTATTCATTTCGGTTCTGCTATCGCTTGTCCCTGGCGATTCCTTATAGTTTAACTCTCGCGATTATCTTGTCCCTGTCTTTTTATGTTTTCTCTAAGATGTAAACCTACTACTTTCGTCAAATTGACAGAAAACTAATGAAATAACAAACTAAAACTACATGTTAATGTTTTTGTGCTAATTTGAACTCGCTACAGAATTTAGTACGCAAAAATCACGTTCTGTACGTTTTGGCTCTGGTGTCTAGTACGCAACACGATTTCTCTCTGGCAACGCTGGCGACGGATAGACGCTTCTGCTGCTTGGCGACGGATAGACGCTTCTACTGCTTGGCGACGGATAGACGCTTCTGCTGCTTGGCGACGGATAGACGCTTCTGCTACTTGGCGACGGATAGACGCTTCTGCTGCTTGGCGACGGATAGACGCTTCTGCTACTTGGCGACGGATACACGTGTCGGAGGAAGGCTCGTCATGTTTTCGCGTATAACAGTTAAGAATTGACGGAAAATATATGTGAAAAGTGATTTAAAGTGACGGGAATATGGCAGGCAAGCGACAGAACTATTATTTGCGAAAAGTTTGGAAGGTGCGCGGAAATATGGGACGTTATGTGAGGAAGCGTCGTGTAGAAGTTATACAGTCATAAGTGCAAAGATGGCGGATTTTTCAAGCGGGAAAGCTTGTGTTGGTGGATGGTGAAAGTGCATCGGAGAGACAAACATAGATGCCGGAAATAAACTATCTATCTAAGAAAAAAGTGAAATCTACATATAATTAAAAAATAGACAGTAAATAAAAATAATTACGAAAAAACATCAAAAAAAAAAGAAAGAAAATACAACTTACTTTGAGAAACGAGATGAGCGCTTTTGACATCCTGCGGTGGATTCGCGATGTCGACGCGTTCGAGCCAGCTTGCAGTCTCATAAGTTGTTAACTTGTCAATAAATTTGGATGTCAATTTAACGCCGTCGAAAGCCAATTGAAGATATAAATATTTGCCATGACGATATTCAAAGCTGACTTCATCATCGATATAGAGAGTGCCGTTAGCTTTTCCGCTGCCATCGGCGATGACCACAAGAGTATAAGGATCGTTCTTCATCGCAACAGTGCTGCGCCGGATTCTCATTTTACGAGCCACTATAGATCCTCCGCGTTGATAAACCGGAATCTTGTGAAGAGTTACGGGAATACTGACGAGTCCAGGTTGTTGATGAGGCTGCATGGTATCCACATCGTACCAAGTTATTTTTCCTTCGCCAGGGAAATAAACATTAACCTCCGAAACTGAAGGTTCAAGCACCGGACGAACGAGGATCGCGTCTCCAACAAGAGCCTCGTCGTCAATAGCAAAAACCGCAGTTTCCTCGGGATAATGAGCCCACAATGGTCTTATAACTGGTGAACCATTAATCTCGTGTTCCCTGAACAAAGTGTACCAAAGTGGCAAATACGAATATCGCATACGGAACGCGTCTCTCACAATTTGCGTGGTTTCGTCATTAAAAGTCCAAGGTTCGCGTCTCTTAGTCTCGATATGAGAGTGCTGGCGGAAGAATGTTAGCCAAGCTCCAGCCTGATTCCATCTGATGAAAAGCTCCGAATCGGGATTCTTGAAAAAACCACCAACATCAGCTCCACAGAAAGACATTCCGGATATAGCAAGACTAAGACACATAGGGTAACTAATACGTAGATGTTCCCATTCGGCGGTGTTATCGCCAGTCCACATTGCCGCGTATCTTTGCGATCCGGCGAAGAATGAGCGTGTGAGAATAAAAGGCCTTAAAGAGCCACCAGAACGTTTGTAGAGTGCTTCGTAAGTTGCCATTGTATGATATAAGCCGTTTATATTGTGAACATCGCGATGTTCCCAACCTCCATAATGTATTACGTCCTTTGGCATCGTTATTTCAGGACCGTTAAAGACACTTGGTTCGTTCATATCGTTCCATATATGAACGTCGTTCGTAGTGCCGTGAAATTTGTCGAGAGCGTAGAGGTCTATGTAGTATTCACGGATTTTAGGATCAAAGAAATCGAGATATGACGAAGATCCGGGCCAGCACCAGCCTTCGTAATCTTTGTCGTCACGAGTTCTCACGTAGTAACGCAAATTCGTTGCGTCGTTGTGCAGGAAATAATTCGGGTCGCGTTTTATGTGAGGGTCGATTATAACGACCAATTTGCGACCTTTCGTCGTTAGATTTTGTACCATTTCTAGAGGGTTTGGGAATTTTCTAGAATCCCATGTAAAGTACTTTTTACTGTCTGTGTATTCGATGTCCAACCATATTACGTCCATTGGTATGTCGAATGTATCGAATGCTTCCGCTATTGTTGCTACGTCTTCTTGATCATTATAATTCCAGCGGGATTGATGATATCCAAGTGCGAACATCTGAACAAAATTGGCATCGATATTTTACTACATAATTATCAATTATTTCGAGAAATAATTAGTATTATTTAATAATTAGTATTAATTATAAAACTTATAAAAATAAACTTATAAAACAAAATCGTATCTTCCTCATTTTGCACCATTCTCAAAGTGTCCTCTATGAGTAAAAATTTCCCAAATTTGATCTTTTTTATTAATATAATACATGAAAGAAAAAGTACCTGTGGCAGGTTTGCTGTGCCAGTCAAATCTGTGTATTGCTTGAAGGTGTCGAAAGGCTGCGGTCCAAGTAGGAAGAATACATCGATAACGCCCGATTCAGACATGAAATGAGCATCAACCTGGGGCTTTTTTGTCGAGCCGGAAACGTAACTGACGATGCTTTCAACTACATTATTGTCGGCACTAGATAATATGTCGATCCAGGTCTCAGCCGCATTATGCCAGAAAACGCCTGACGTTCGTTCCTTGCTGAAACATATTTAAAGAGTGATTATTTGTCTGGAGTCGACAAAATTTACAAAATACATATTATTTAACGCTTGTTGAAACGCTTCTTCAACAAATTTTTACATTAAAATCTCATTAAATACATAACGAGCATTATAATTGAGCAATTTTTTAAAGACATACCGTGCACCAGAATGGTGTGTATTCAAATACATTCACAGCTATCGTATGAAATCGGACTGATATTACAATTTACCCTTTTAAAAAACTGGATGAAAAAACTTAACATCGGAAATTTGCAGATATTGATCAATTTACTGGTGATATCACAGCTGTGAATGTATTTGAATATCAATAACTAATGCTGCTATGTGATTAACACCTTGGAACAGACTATTAAACCATCTGAAATTGTAAAAACGCTTTTAAAAATTTAGCACTGATTTGACTAGTGTCGAGCGCTCCAAACTCCATAATCAATATAATCTTTGCCAGCTCATATTGATGAGTTTCACGATCTTTGTTCTACCCATTTTATGCTCACCTCTCATCTACTCTCATGTCTCGCCCCATTTAGTTGAAGATTTTTTTTTTTTCTGTAGCCACCTGCTTTTTTCTTATCGTGTTTGTACTTTTCTCCTGCTTTGGTCCTTAGAGAATTTAATATTCCAGGATCTCAATAAAATACTAATACTAATAAATATTTCATACCCATGAGCGTAGAGAACTGGAATGGCTCCATAAATTGCCATGCGCTCGTTGACCTCATACTCGAACACATCAAGATTGTAAAGTCTGTACGGATCGGTCTGCTTTGTCGATTTTAGAGCAAGTGAGTCTGCGTGTTGTGGAACACCGTAAGCATGTTCAGCGCCAGGAAAAGTGAAATCCAAAGCGACTGCTTCAGGGCCTCGAGGTTTGGAGTCATGATGAGAGTTGAAATTTTCCTCCCACGCGCCAGGATCGTTTTCGGCGCCGTCGCCCGGATACGGCGAGGCTGTCACGTCTTTCACCTCTTCCTCTGCTTCGCCCTCGGGTTTTCTTCATTAAAATATTAACAAATAAATCATTTAACCATGGTAATTAAATATATTGTTGCAACTTGAAAATTTCTATTTTAAGATCTTATCAATTTTTGGCAATAAAGTGAAACCTTTTATTTCAAAATAAAAAGAGAACGTTGCAAACGTTGCTTCTTCATTATTTTTCGCTTTTGCTTCCTCATAGAGGAAGCTTTGTTTTCATTTTAAAAAAAAAATTTCGAGATTTTTTATGTCAGGACACTTAGAATTGTCCAAAACGTGCAGAAAAGTGATCTAGAAAAAATATCCGTATGTATGTATGTATGTGTGTGTGTATGTATGTATACAACTCCGAAAATTCGAACGCCGATAACTCAAGAACGGTTTTGTATATCGCGCTCCAATTTGGCACACTAGAGTAGCAGCAGGCCCTCATCAACTGTAACAATATTCGTCAAAATCTGTGCGAAAACTTCGATTTTATGCCGTTTTGAATTTTTAAAAAAAAATTCAAAACGGCAGCGATTATTATGCCGTTTTGAATTTTTTTTTTTAAATTCAAAACGGCATAAAATCGAAGTTTTCCCACGAACGTTTTGAATTTTTTTCAAAACATTCTGAAAAAATCTAAATTTCGCTTTAATATTGGAAGAAATAGTGGAAAAAATGGAAGAAATAATTAATGCATTACTTTCTTAATGCATTAATTATATTTTTCCATTTTTTTTAAAAGGATTATCGTGGATTTTTATTTGAAAAAAAATTGTTTTTGCAGCCATTCAAAAGTTTAGTCATCGTATTATAATCGCTCCATGTTATTATTATGAAATCATAATTATAGAGCTGATCGTATCATCATCATTAATTCTGTAAGTAGTTTTACATTTACAACTCTGGTGAAAAGTAAAATGGTACGAACCTTTCTTTTTTGACTCGCAGATGCTCGAATCTCATTAAACCTCGAGCATTTGCGGATATAACAAGTTGTTCGTCGGAATACAAATCGACTCTGAATGGACTATAGTAAACTATGGCTTTTCCTTTGCCATTTGTGACAGTCACGTGATCCGTGGTTTTTTCGATCAAATTCAATTTAGATGTTTGCGGAGGACCCTTCAGGGCATCCTGGACTTCGTATCGCGGATGCAGAGGTATTTTCTCGTTTATGTGGAGTCTGAAGGTATTTCCTTTGAGCGCCGTTAGTTGCAGAATGTAAAATACTCCAGTGTCCTTGTTTAAAAGGTCCGCATACAAAACAGACTCATTCTGGGCTACCGTACTGGCCACCAATTCATACGCAGTCTTTCCAGGCTCCACTTTGCGACAACGGCTAGAAAAAAATTTATATTTACAATAGTTATATTTATTATAAATGAATGAATGAATATTTATTTAAACAAAAGACCATCACTGTATATTTTTACTGTAGAAAATGCAGGTACAAGGACCTCGTAGTTCAACAAAAAAATAAAAATCTAAAATTAAGAAATATGTATATAAATAAAAAAATAAAATAATAAACAAAATTTTAATAATATACAGTAACGGAAAAATAAGCGTAAATTTATAACATATAATAAAATAAAATATGAGAGGATAGCAGTTATTTAAATTTTTGCTTTATAGGATTTCTTACCTCTAAAAAAATTATTATTATTACTTAGAATTACTGTGATATTAATTTATGTATATATATTTATCTTTTTTTTTGTTATAATATGGAATTTTCAAACTGTTACTCTATGCTAAAAAATTATAAATGATGTCAAAGAAGAAATTTATTAAAAAATTTAATTAAAATTAAATTAGATGTAATGAGAAATTTTTTTTTTATTCAACTATTTTGATAAATATTTTACATACCGGCAGAAACTGCTTTGCTCGCAGCTTTTGAAATTCTTTCTGTCCACTGCATTGGCAGCAAGGACAAGACATAGCAGCACGATCCCAAAACTGTAAGAACATAATAAATTATACATTTTTCTTTTATTCTGTTTTTTCTCCTTTCTAATAAAAAAAATATTATAAATAGGATAATTTATCCCTTATCTTTAAGAATTTTTCATCAGACGTGTGATTTGATAGTTAAAAAAAATGATTTTACAATGATCCTACCATAATATTAAGGTTTCAAGATTTTGAGCTTTAAATATAGACAATATTGTATTTTTTAAAAATTATATTTATTAGCCATTTTTGCCTTTTCGACTAACAATACTGTAATACATGTAAAAAAAAAACACTGAATAAAACGGTGGTAAATAATATTAGTCAATGAAAAATGAAATTTCTTGTATCTAATATCTAATAATACCAAAAATAAAAGGTTGTTGACATTGTTGTCATTGACTTTGTAATATTCAAATTTACAGGATTCTGCATAATTATTTCTACTTAGATCTTTTCCCACAAATTACACAATTAAATAACACATAATTTATTTAATCTGCAAACAATTTCATATTACGAATGTTTGAGCTGAAAAATTTTGTGTACATTGAATTCTTCACAATTCCAAGGTTCAAGGACTTTTCTTTTGTCGATTAAACTCTGTTATTCTTCCATTGTATATTATTAGCTCTATAAGGTACACATAACATTGTTGACATTAACTTTGCCATGGTCAAGTTATAGGAATTTTTCTTTCCTTTTTTTTTTCATCAGTCGTTCGGTTTCTCGGTTAAAAAAATGATTTTACAATGATCCTTCCATAATATTAAGGTTTCAAGATTTCGAGCTTAAAATATAAACAATATGCCATTTTTGCATTTTCTACTAACAATATTGTAATACATATAAAAAAAAAACACTGATTAAAATAGTGGTAAATGATATAAGCCAATGAAATTTTTTTTTATTTAAACAGTCATTTGTACCCAATAATACTTCAAATACAATCATACTTGAATATCATGAATTCCTCTTAAGGTCATTGACATTGTTGTCATTGACTTTGTCATATTCGAATTTACAGGATTCTACATTAATTATTTCTAGTTACATCTTTTCTTACAAATTACACAATTGAATAATACATAATTTATTTAATCTGCAAAAATTTCAGATTACAAATGTTCGAGCTAAGAAATTTTATGTATATCGAGCTCTTCACAATTCCAAGGTTCAAGGACTTTTCTTTTGTCGATTAAACTCTGTTATTCTTCCATTGTATATTATTAGCTCTATAAGGTTCGCATTACATTGTTGACATTGACTTTGCCGTGGTTGAGTTAGAGGACGCTGTTTTTTTTTTTTTTTTCGTATAGTGTGTTATCGTCCCATTGGCCACTGGATTTCAGTATATTCAATACAACCCTCAACTGAATTACACTTTTATAGATCGCAACTTTGCGATTTTAAGCATAAAACTTAACGAGAGGAGATACGAACCAAAAATAAATTGACCGTTAAACCGCGTAACACAAAATCCTCTACACACGTCTGATGTCAAAGGGTCAACGAGTGCTACGATACGCGAGTAACTGTTGCAATAATAAATCGAAGCGTAAACTAACACGATAAGAGAGTAAGAGTGACGAGAGGCGTAGAAAAGTAATGGAAAATAGCGATACGAGCTTGAAAATCGAAGAGAATAAAGAGAAAAGACTATTTAAACCAAAAAAAATCGTCGTGCCGGTGACACGTCACCGTTAGTTAACAACGCCTCAACGATCGAAGTCGTTGCCACCGAATTCTGGAACAATTCTGATAATCCCGGCATTTTTGTCATGTCAACCTGTATTTTATTTAATCGCGTTGTTTAAATACTTACCACGTTAAATAAATCGCGGTGTTAAGAGTATTGTTATCACTTACCGGAGGTACGAAGCCATTTTGTAAATTGTGCGCGGATCCGCGCACTCTTTCAGCGAGAAACGATATGGGAATATAAGCGTTTAAGCAACGATCCTCTATCTGCTGCTATCACGCATGTATAACCCGCGACAACTGAGAACAAGAACTTCTTATCCGGATCGCACTGTCCTCCCAAACACCCCCACCGCCTTCCTTTTTCATCGTTCCATCTGCGCAGCCGGACAATTTAGATTGTTAGTTTCTGAGTGGCGCAGGTTTTCAGTAGGGTTCTGCCATCTACAGCCAGAGAATTGGTGCAAAAAAAATCGTATACCGGTACTTATCGGCCGGTTGAAGGATGTTTGGCTCTTTCAACACTAGTAGAATCAGTGCTAAATTTTTGTTTCTATAAGTATTAGGCATTTACAACTCTGCACTTGACCGAAAGAAAAATTAATAGTCACAAATTTCCATAATGATTAACTGATTAAGGTTACTTTGCGATGGGATACATTTTCTTTCAGTTTTTTCCAAGAATAATCGATAATTTTTTGTCAATTTTGATGAGTCATGGCTCATTCTCTTCCTTAAAAGATGCTCTACAAATTGACCGGGTGGATATTTGATATTATTGATCGTTTAATAATTTTAGCTATTTGTTTATGAAAGTATTTTGGTTTTTTGTTAAACAACAGGCTATAATTATTAAATGATGAATAATATCAAATATCCATTCGGTCAATTTGTAGAGCATCTATTAAGAATGAGAGTGAACCATCATTCATCAAAATTGACAAAACATTATACATTATTCTTGGAAAAAACTGGACGAAAATGTATCCCATTGGAAAGTAACGTTAATTAGTTAATCTGTATGCGAATCCGGCACTACTAATCTTTCTCTGGGTTAAGTATACATGCTTCAGTTCAAACTACTCTGTACTATTGTTATTAAATGCATTAAAGTTTAATGAAACAATTACAAAAATTTAGCACTGATTTGACTAGTCCCTGGTAAAAATATGTTATAGAATTCGATAGAGATCGATAGAATTTGAATGGGTTTTAATCGTACATTATCATCTCTATCTATTCGGACTTTGATCCATTTATACAAATCGAATCGTTGTTATTAGTTTACTTTAGTTTTCGTTTTCTATTGGTTTCTATTGGTATGGTATACTAATGGATTTATATTATTTTATAATTTTTGTTTAAACTGATTTTTTGATAAATTCTTAGACCTATTATTATCCGAAATCAATGCTCTTATTAATATCTTGATATGCTTAATTATTTATTAGATTTTTCTCGTATCGCCAAGTACTCAAATACGGATAAAATAAAACTTTCGGTAATGAATGTATACGTGAAGCATTCTTAAAGAGTTAATTAACATAAATAATTTAGTAAGAAAGATGCTAAAAAACTGCTCAATTTACTGTTGTTACTCATAAGTACGTGAAGCGGCTTATATATTATTGATGTATATTATCTTACAAGAACGAGTTTGGATGGAATAGTTAGGCAGTCTATCAGAGATCAGGAAAGTAGAGGAGCTTGGGCCGCGGTCACTACAAAGATGGGTGACCAGAAAAAAAACGTACATATCCGGTCGAATTTTTTTTTTTTTTGTTTGGAATTGTACATCATGGGTATTACGTACAATCGTATATTTTTATTATTAAATTAAATACAAAAATGATATTATTTATAATAATATTATAGGATATGGACGAAACATACAGGATTCCGATCGTAAATTTATGATAGCACATCGTAAATTCACGAACCAAAGTCCGTATTCGGAACGATAGAATTTTTTATAATCGTTTTCTATCATTTATTTTCATCAGGGAATTGAGATCCCGAAGATCACGAAAGCCATTTCAAAAATACATAATGAATGCAGCAGGTGGGGAGAGACAATATTATGGAAAACTCGAAGAGTATTCATTATAATCTTTCGACATTTAATCTGACGAATCTAATCATTCGCTATGATGAAAGTTATGCAATACAAAGAGTTGAACTGTATCTGTCATTCTTGTAATAACCATTCGACGACATCAATTTATTATCATCGACTGTACGGAAAATAACAAGCTGGAAAGTTTCATTGCGTCAGTGCGTGTTTATTGATATTGTATTTTTAATTTTTGTACTATGTTTCATAGTTTTTAAAGGAAGAAATAATAAAACAATGAAAATGACATTGAAGTGCAATAGAAATAATTAATTGTACAAATTTCTACATTTTTCATAATTTAATATAATTTCTGAAATATTGTTAATATTTGCAATTTAACGTGTACAAAAATTTGTATACTGGGATAATAAATATGATTTTTTATACTGATATATTTGATATTTTGTATTACAACGTACCTGCTTTTTTAGAATTCCGGGCTTGAAACTAAACATGTTGTTCCGGTGTTGATTTTTCCTCAAACAAATGCAAGTTTCGTCATTTCGTGTAACCTCAGGGGTAATCATAGTGACAATCTATTATTTATAGATTAGGTACATTTATTTTCTTGAAGAACGATTTAAAAACGTATTATATTTAAAAAACAGACAAAAAAAGTAGAACTTTGCAAAATTGCTTCCTCATTATTGTTGGATTTTTACAAATCGACCTCTATGAGGAAGCATGTTAATCTATTTTGGCTTCCTCATAGAGGAAGCTTTGTAAAAATCCAACAATAATGTGGAAGCAATTTGCAAAGTTCTACTTTGGAGCCTTGTTTATATTGGCGAAAAGTGTTTGTAATTCCCTCCCATTTTTCGAAAACTTATTTGACCTCAGCTTAACGCGCAAGGACTACCTTAATCGGAATAACGAAAACGGAGTTTATCCTCCTCTCTTGTGTAAATTTTCATCTCGATTCGTCACGCCGTTCGAGAGTTATGAGCAATTCTATTTTGGGACAAGCGGTCATTATAAATTTAAAAAAATAAAAATTATATATGAAGCAATGTGTAAAGTTCTACTTTGCATTCTTATTTCCATTGAGTACAAACTTTTCTCTCGCATTATCAACTTTTGCTGCTGCTAGAGCGAAAATCGTTTTTTTTTTATAAATTTTAAAATGTCGCAAAATCTGAACCACTTTACCGATTTCGCCCAAATGCAATGCCAAACAACATTGAACGTATATTTATTTATAAACAACTATTTAGCAAAATCGTCTAATTTTTACGAAAGTTTGAGCGACCACGCCCTTTTTTCAAAAAATTAAAAGGACCATAAAATCAAAATGGCTGATTTTTTTTTTCAAAAATCTCAACATTCAAAGCGGGTCAACTACTCCACTTGCGTGCCAAAATTGAGCCATATCGCTCGAACAGTTACTGAGTAATAGTACATCGAATTTTCGGAGCCCAGGATACACACATACGGACATTCTTTCTAAACCACTTTTCTCGACGTTTTGGACAATTCTAAACATACCGGCATGAAAATCTCGAAAAAAAAATTTTTCATGAAAACAAAGCATCGTCTATGAGGAAGCAAAAATGTTACTAAAAAAATCGAATAGAAAGCTAAGTGCTTTACAAAGTTAAAATGATAACATTAAAAATGGTGGAGCAGATCTGAGAGGTCGTCACTCAAGGATTAACTCAAATATTTTACATAGCATACCAATTATTCTACGTTGTAGGAAAAAAATCGCTGCAATAAAATGACTGCATAAAAATTAGCAATTGTGCTTCCTCATCAATTCTTCTTCGTCGATTAGGCACTTGACATTTTTTGTCACTGAATCTTTCTCGAAATATTCGTGCGAAGGATTCTTCTTCGCTGGTGGCATTTTGCATGTCAATCTGATAATGATATGAACCAAAAAACAAAACCATATGGAAACCGTCTCCTATGGCTCGCAACCGCGACTCGGACCGCATAAATCAAAGATGATTTGTTCCAAGTTCAGTCTGAAGAATTATAAATATCATGATTTCGTTAATTTGTCTTTGAAACCGGTCGATCGTTTAGGTCAAACCGGGCACATATTCAACCGAATATTCAATCGGTTTTCGGTTTCGTTTCAAGCCCTGCTAGAATCGTTTCCATGGCAACGAGTTATAGCATTGTTTTGTCGACAGTGACAAGACAGTGAATCACAGGAAACCCACTGAAGTTCTCACTGTAATAAAATTATCAAAGAATTTCAATATACATTTAGAAATTCTTTCTTTTTAACGTTTGAATAGTAAAAAAAATGGAGGAGAAGATAATAGGCAACAGAGAAAATGCGGTTTCATCCGAAGGACATTATATGCAGCGATATCCCGATACAGAACCGGCCGATTCTGTTATACAGTGGAAAGAAGTCACGGGAAATACGACGATAAGTGAATCACTGAAAATTTTGGATCCAGAAGATCCATTGATGAAGCGATTTCAGGAAGCTCTCAAGACTCATTTAACTCGCGTTGATGGAAAATTATCAGAAGACATTGCGGATCTTGTGAGTCAGCAAAATATTATTTTATTAATTCATTCACTAAGGTGATGGGCTATATGAGTCATTTCATACCAAGTGGGCCATTAAAATTTAACATAGTCGCAAAAAGTGTTGATAATTTTTTCAAAAGTTATTTATAGTATCACGAATATCCATAAATTATTTCAGAATTTTAAATAGGTGCTCTGGTTTGCACAAAATTCAATAACGATTTTTTTCTTTCATTTTTTTTTTTCAATTTCTTGTATATTAAAAATTATCGATCGTACAAAAAATTTGTTACTGTATAAAATTTAAGTTTTTGAATGTACTTTTTCCTACATTTTTTTTCCTAAATCATGTTTTCAAAATTATTTTTTTCCTAAATTTTTTTTTCTCAAATAATTTTTACAAAATTATTTTTTTCCTAAATTATTTTTAGGAAAATAGAGCAAAGGATGCAAAGAAGCGACGAGAAATCAAAGCAGCAGAGTTGTATAGATCTCAGAACGAGATCGCACGTCAGGAGGAGCTTCTAGACAAGTACCAGAATAAATTGGTACAGCTGATGAAAATTCGTGAAGACAAGGAAAGCCATGTGAACGAAACGAAAGAATTAAAGAAAATCGCGAAGGAGAATCTCGAGCGAGAAAAAGATACTGCGGATCAGTTAATCCGAGGTATAGATACTCTCGGAACGATGAATCGTCGCTTTGCCGAGTGGGAAAACGAGATAGCGAGCCACTTGACCATTTCGAAGCGAATGTCCGAGAAGGATGCGACTGTACAACGAGAACTTCTTCGCCGAAAACAACAGGAGGATTATATATTGGCAAAACTCATGGAAGAAGTCGGAAGACTCGAATGCGAGATCAAAGAATGCAGAGAGCAACTTGCAATCAAGGATCAAGAGAGATTGGACGTTCAGCAAACGATTGCCGATGCTAATGCCGATTTAGATAATTTGCAGGGCAAACAGAAAAAGCTTTTTAGCCAGTGGAATCGCGTTGTTGCCAGCATCACACAAAGAGACAAAGTTAACGATGAACTTGCCACTGAAAGAACGTAATTTATTACTGTAATTTGTACACCGTAAAAAGAATTTACTTAGAAATTAATGTAAAGGTACTGGAAGTTTTTATGCATAGTTTTAATAATTTTCGTAATTTCATGTTAAAAGTACTTCAATTTGAATAATCTGCTTTAATTTTACAATAAAAGTACATTAATTTTATATTACAATTGTAGACTAAATTTAATTGACGAGTTTATGCATAATAACTTCCAGTTTTTTTAAACAGTGTACTAAATCATACAAAATAATTTTTTTTTTCGTCTGTTAATAAAGATTTCGTAATAAATTTTTCAACTTCAAGAATAAAAATAAATTCAAGACACAGACTTTTTAGTGTCATTGTACTGTATTCTTGCATATTTTATTCGTTTTAGAAACTTGCGCGAGAAATTTGCGACTCTTGGAGCGCAGATTGAAAAGCTCAAGAAAGACACGAGCAAAGAAATGGAAAACAACGAACGTTTGACTTCGGTACAAACGCGAATCGAGGATGATATACGTTATAATCGCAACATAATCACCAGCGACAAAGAGAAGCTCGAGAATTTAGAGTGTCAAATAATGAAAATGTCGAAACTTTCAGAGGAAACGGAAAAAGAATTCGGCAACGCTTGTTGGGTAATTAAGGCAGAATTTTTTCATTTTTGCTTGTTCATAGAGGAAGTTTTGTTTTCCTGAAACAAAGCTTATTTATAATTTAATTATAATTTAATTTAACGAGCTAAATAGTTCTTAAAAAATAAAGTAATATAAAAGGACGTTCGATATTGAATTTGAGATAAATCTATAAATCGTTTCAGACTTTATGGAATTTTGAATTTTCGAAAAATCTATTTTTCCCCTCTAATTCTAGTCAACGACCAACTTAGCTCGAATTTTCTACGACAATGAACTAATATCCAACTGTAGTAGATACTGAATTTCGGATTTTACAAAATCTTTAATTTTATGAAATCTTGAATTTTATAAAATCTTGAATTTTATAAAATCTTGAATTTTTTAAAATCTTGAATTTTATGAAATCTTGAATTTTATAAAATCTTGAATTTTATAAACTCTTGAATTTTATAAAATCTTGAATTTGATAAAATCTTGAATTTTATAAAATCTTGAATTTTATACAATCTTGAATTTTATACAATCTTGAATTTTATAAAAATTAACGTCGTCATAAATCAAGTGAACTTCAACAAATCTGGTTCAAATTTTCTACCGAAATTATCTAATATCTAGATATAAAATTTGGTGAAATTGTGCCTATCAAGTTTTCATGGTAACATTTTTAACCAAGTTTTTGGTAATTCTAATTAAACCTTTCTCTGAGTGAAACGTGAAAAATGAGAAAGCAATGTGCAAGATCCGCCTTAACAATCATTTTATGCAGCCGTGATGTTAATTTTCTCGTAATTTTCAGGACCATCAGCGTTGCGTCGACGACGAGAAAGTCATCGACAAAGAATTAGAAAAGTTAGCCAACGAAAAAGTTGAACTGGAGGATGCAATTCTATCCAAACTCGAGAACAAAGTGACTCACGACAAAGCCGTAAAATCCTTGAACAAATCTTTGCGCGAAGGCCGCGAAAAAATGCGTGAGGAAGAGCTCGTGATGCTCCAAACTGAAAATTCTTATGGAAAATCCATCTTGGAGTTAGAAAGATTGAATTCCTTCATCACTACTGAAAAATATGACATGGATGGTTTATTGAAGATCAATATAGATCGTGAGAAAAAGCTCGATATCATGCAGAATGAGATCAAGAAATGTGATTCAGTGATTGAGAAAAAGCAACAAAAAATCGTCAGCTTAAACAAGAAACTCGAAGAGGTGCCACTTCTAATTTTCTTTTAATATGGATTTTCAACATTTCTCAGAATTATTTTTAATCAATAAATCAATAAAAAATAAATTCTCAGATATTTTTAATTGATAAATCAATCCTTCGTTATTAATAATTATTTAGAATTCTATATTAGTTTGTCTACATATATTTATCTTTTTTTTGTTGCTATAATCTGAAATTTTCAAACTGTGTACTTTATGCTAAAATCTTATAAATTATGTGAAAGAAGAAATCCGTTAATAAATCAAATTAAAATTTTAGAAAATAGCATCGTTAGCTGGTGGTGAAGAAATGAGTCCTCAAGATCTGAAGATAACGGAATTGGAGAAGAACATTGAAGAAACAGAATTGGATAATCGAAAGTCTCAGGAGCAGTGGCTTCGTCGAGAAGGTTACATGGTTACTTTGAGCGAGGAACGGACAGCGCAATTGCAGGAAATCAGTCTGCTAAGCAAGCAGATAATAATAATGGAGCAAAAGTATTTGAAACTCGAGCACGAGATCAGTAGACAGAGAAAAGAGGACGAAGCGATATGCCGAAGAGTTAAATTGCTTCAGCAAAAATTAGTCGCTGCAAATGCACGTCTCGCTGTTCAACGAGAAGTGCGCGATGATCTTGAGGACAAAAATTGCATAACTAAGAGTGAATGCATAGAAACTCTGCGCGAAGCGGAGATCGAACTTCTGAAGCTCCAGAATGAGATAAAGCAGTTGATGTCAGACAGAATTTCGCTCGAGGAACATCTGAGGGCAGCCCAAAGAGAATCCTTGTCCTGGGAAAAGAAAGTACGATTATTTTTATAGATATTAATTTTTGTCATGCAATAAATTATTTATAGATAGCATTTTTTTTCTTTATAAAATTTTGTAGGTTCAATTGGCTTCAGAAACCGCGAAGGAGTTGAAAGACGAACGTTGCGCCGGCGGAGATGTCGCTGTGATGAAAAGCGAAATTCACAAGATGGAAATACGCCTTTCGCATCTGCGAAAAGCTCAGGAAAAAATGATAAGAGATATGGAATTTTGTGTGGCACGGAGAGACGTTATTATGGATGGAGCTATGGCCAGGGAAAAGAGAAATCCAAAGGGACAGCACAATCAGAGAGTCGTCTTCGAGAAACGGATGAACGATCAGAAGTTGAAAATTAAACAGATTATAAAAGTGAGTTTGTAGATTTCACTGGAAAGAATCTGTTACGTCCTGGATATTTTTTTCGTTAATTATATTCTCACTAATATCGTTTCGAATTCATTTCAAAATTTTGCTTCCTCATAGAGGAAGCTTTGTTTTCGTAAAGAATCGATTTTATAAAATCTTGAATTTTATGAAATCTCGAATTTTATAAAATCTTGAATTTTATGTAATCTCGAATTTTATGAAATCTTGAATTTTATAAAATAGAAATTGAAATTGAAAATTTATTGAATTTTTCAAAAAATCTGTATGTTCTCTAGCTGCCACAATTTTTTAGATAATGAGCTCAAACAGTTTTTGACGAATAAAGCAATGAAAAATGACGATCGGTATTGAATTTAAGCGAAATACATAAAGCGGTTTAGATTTTATAGAATTTTGAATTTATGAAAATTTTTGTTTTCGTACTTCTTTAATTTGTATTTAAAATAAGAATGCAAAGTAGAACTTTGCACATTGCTTCGTCAATAATTTTCATCTTTCGCTAAACATCCTCTATGAGGAAGCCAAAAATAAAATAAAGAAACTTTCTCATAGAGGCGGCGTTGCGAAAGATGAAAATTAATGAGGAAGCAATATGCAAAGTTCTACTTTGCATCTTTTTTTATTCTTTCATAATCACTCTTAATTTTGTTTTCTCGTATTTGTTTAATCTCGTTTTCGTCACATCGTATACCATTGATTAGCAAATATTTAATATTTGCGAGTTTTGTGTATCTTTTCGTTGTGTTTAATTAATAAATAATTGTAATGATTGGAAATATTCGTTTTCACGATTAATAGGACAAAATCCCATCTTAATTAATGAATTTTTTCGAATTTCACTAAAACCAAAAAATATATTTTTTTTTCTCAGGAGACTAAACAGATGGAAAATCAGATACTGGAACTGGAAAACGAACAAAAGAATTTGCTGGATCAACTTGACGAAAATCAGAAAACACTGAAAGCGTACGAAGACTCAATTCCTGATATTGACAAGCAAATTGCCGAGGGCGAACTCATTAAATATCACGTACGTAACGTTACGAATTGTGGAAAAGAAATATCGAATGGCGATGTATCAATTGATTTTTTGCATTTCTTTATAAAAAAAAATTCTAATCTATTTCGTTTGACAGAAACTCGAGTGTTTAGTACGCAAACAACGAAAAGTGAGAATGCTGCAGGATGTAAAAGACGGCAAGTACAAGATGCACTTCAAGTCCGAATTGTCATTGAACGACGAACTTCAGAAGCAACGAGCAATGAGTATCGATCTAAAAGAAGTGATGGAGGAAACGCGAAGAGATTTTCCTCTGTTAAAAGACGATATTCGCAAAATAATCTTAAGCATGGAGGCGTGATAAATCTTGATAGTCCTGAATCATAAAAAATGCAGCACAACTTATTTCATCCTCTACAGAAAAAAAAGACTTCTGCAATTTTAATTATCCATCGAAACTAAATTATTGAACTTGGATAGTTATTTTAAGGTGGTTCTTGTCACCAACATCAAATCAAATCGGTAAAAATAGGGAGAAAAGAAAGATTAATATTACGAGTCCTTAAAGTTTAGAATAGTTTCAAAAAGACGTCGCCGAACGTGAACATTTTGATTGTTACTGTCAATAATTTAGACGCCGATGCGCCTATGTTGATATTATAATCCTGTGCAATTTGAGATATATTTGTAATATATTAACAACGTAGTTTGTCAACTACGAAACTGAAGCTTTTTACCGATCAAAGTCGGTAAAAAAAACTACTGCAGCATCCCCTTAAAAAAAAAGTCAGTTCTCGACAATATAATTTACAATTTATGTATATTTAATAGATACAATCACGCAAGCCATCTCACAATGTGGTAATTTTTCTTTCCTACTCTGATGAGCGTCAGATTATTCGGTAGTACGTGAATATTCTGCGCTAAAACTTCACTCGGATTAGTAATTCTCTGGTGATTTATGTGAAAACCTCCGGCGGGAATGATTCTCAAAGCGTCGTGATCGGTTTTAAACGCTCGTATCTTCATCGCCAGATCATGAACAGTCAGACCTGGTTCCGGCAACAATTCCGTTAGCTTCGCTCCCTCAAACAATTGAACGACTTCGTCGGCGCTCATTTTCGACAGCGTATCAACCGAATTATCGTAAAGAACGGTCGAAGCCATTTTTGCTGCGTTTAAACCATCCTCTGAAAAAATTATTCAACGTCAAATTGTATATCAACGCTCAAAAATCTTAACTATCAAGTATTTAATTTTTTAAAAATGTTTTTAAGAGGCCAAGGAAATTCTAGCGCGGTTTGTGAATGATATTTTGTGTATTTTGTAAAGTGTCACGTCTCGGGCTAACGAGACGAGGGTTTATTGTTAATATTATTTGGGATCTTGCTCGATAAAGAGTAGAAAGTCAAATTTCGAATTATCTCGATTTAATAATTATTATATTTAATTTATAATTAAACTCAAAACTTGAACAATTTTAATATATTTAAGACATTGTTGGTTTGTGATTGATTGAAGACTAATTAGTTGGTTTAATACGATACTTTTACCATTTTTTCCGTCATTTTTTTTCTTCAAACTTTGTGTTGTGAAAAAACGATCACGAAAATTGCTCGTAAATTTGACCGATCACAAGTTTTGCTGGTAAATTTACCGTAAAAAATGGTAAACTTCGTCTATAGTATAGTTGTGAAATTACCTATAACAAATTTTTTGGTAAAACTACTGTAACATTTTTTCGTAAATTCATCGTATCTTAACGAGATTTTAAATCACGATGAGACAATTGAATTACCAATGGATAATTTTTTAAGTGGTCACGTACCGTTTTTTTACGGTAAAAATATGGTAAAATTACCGATCATATTTACCGCTCACATTTCTACACTGTTAGAAAAATTGGAAGTTTTTATTCATAAACTCGTCATCGAAATTTAATATACAATTGTGGTATAAAATTCATGTACTTTTCCAGTAAAAATTAAAGCAAATTATTAAAATTCAAGTACTTTTACTGTAAAATTAAAGTAAATTATTGAATGTGCTGTACCATACATTAATTTTACATTACACTTGTATACTAAATTTAATATACTAATCTGTGAATAAAAACTTCCAGTGAAAGTACACTAAATTTCAAGTAGATTCTTTTTACAGTGTAGGTGTATTGAACGATCGAACTTACTAGGAAATTGGGAAAGAAGTAGAACAAGTAGTTGCAATAATGTGAATGCGGAAACGGGTAGACAAATAGAAAAGTGAATGTCCGATGGGTATTGAATCGGGATTAGCATTTGGGAATAACCGAAGGGCAAATTATGAAAATGATAATAGTTGAATATAAAGAGTGAAAAATGATCGGGACGTAACACAAAGTATCTTCATTATAATTGCAATCCTACCTCCGTGAACGAGAAGAGTCACATTTTCGGCCAATTCTCGTTGAGCTTCGCGTCTTTCTGGCGCTTTTACGTGGCTCCTCATGATCTCCTCGATTCTCCCAAGCGACAAAAACGTAAAGAGTTTCAAATAATTCTCCACATCCGAATCCTTGGATCTTATGAAAAATTGGTAGAGCTGAAAGCTCGACGATTTCTTCGGCGAAAGCCAAACAGCGTTACCCACCGATTTCCCAAATTTTTTGCCTCCTTCGGCGGTTATGAGTGGCAAAGTTAGAGCGTAAACTTGTTTGTTAGTGAGTTTGCCAATGAGATCGTAGCCCGAGACCATATTTCCCATCTGATCGTTACCGCCGATTTGAAATCGACAGTCGAACGTTTTTAGCAAATAGAGCCAATCGTAGGCTTGAAATATTTGATAAGTAAATTCGGAAAAGCTCATACCACCCTCGGAATTTAAACGCGACTGTACAGACGTTCTTCCCATCATTATACCAAGTCTGAAGTGCCTTCCAACTCCTCTTACGAAATCTATTACGTTCACGTTTTTGTACCAATCCAAATTGTTTACTATTTTTGGTGGTGTCAATTTATCTTTCTGATTTGTCCAGAAATATTTCTCGTGATTCTCAAATAGTGTTCTTATGTTCTCGCCTATGCTCTCCAGATTTTCCTTTGCCACCAAATTATTGAGCTCTGCACGCTCCGAAGTTCTGTGACTCGGATCGCCAATGACGCCAGTTGCACCGCCCAATAGTGCTATAACTTGGTGACCTGCTCTCTGCCAATGCAACAGATTCATTAGCACCAACAAATTGCCAACATGTAGACTATCAGCTGTAGGATCAAATCCGGCATACACACTTTGTGGCGCTTTCACCAAAAGTTGAGTTATTTCATTGCTGAAAAGTGAAAAATTAAAATTAAAAATGTCATTTACATTAAATTTCAATAGAAATTGCTGAAATGTAAAAAATGAACATTGAAAATGTAATTTACATTAATTTTCAATAGAAATTGCTGAAATGTGAAAAATGAACATTGAAAATGCAATTTACATTACATTTCAATAGAAATTGCTGAAATGTGAAAAATGAACATTGAAAATGTAATTTACATTAAATTTCAATAGAAATTGCTGAAAAGTGAAAAATGAAAATTACCAATTCGTTATCTTGAACTCTACTCCAGCGATAGATTAATAGTTTCAATTTACATTGCTAACAGGCCATTGGCCCCGTTCTTCTTCCAGGCATTGACAGTATTCTGCAGTTTTATGCTTTTTTTTTTATCAACTTAGGTATTTATAATTAATTAATATTTCTAAATAATTCATCCTCGAAATAAAAAAAAAACACAAAACATCACTGCACGAACAGCGCAACAAAAAGAGATATCTTTTGTAAATTAATTAAACATTAGACATACAAAAAAAGGTTTTGGTAGTCCAAAACCGAATGGACTATCGGTAGGTGAATAATATTCATTGACTGTGACATTGAGTTAATAGATTGTAGGGGAGAGAGAGAAATCTGCAACTTACGCACTAGTATCAGGAAACATGTCTTGAAACATGCCCCTTTCGTGGAGCTTTAAGACATTTCTATTAGAATAGAATCTGCGTTCGGTTTTCAAAATCGATCTGCCGGTAGCACTTAACCTCAAAAAATACTTGGAGTTCATTGCACTGTTTCGATGAATTAACGAGTTGATGTCACCGGATTACCATTTATTTGTCAGCAAACTCTTATTTCACGCTGTCAGTATGTACACGATATATGCCACTCGTGCACTTATTAATAATAAAGAGAGATGAATAATTTCGGAGTGTGCACTACTATACAAAACAATGTATCTATTTGAACACACGTGAGACGAATCCGAACGAAAATGAGCTGATAATTTTTTCTCGAATCATTACGGAGATGCTCGATCTAAGGCGAATACTGGAAGCTTAAGGTGATGTGTTACACTGACCGAGTCGCCGTGAGTGCGAGCGAGAAAGCGCCATTGGCGCTCGCGGTAGAGCGAGAGAGAACGACAAAAACGAGTAACACATCACGTTAAGGTGATGTGTTACATATCGTTTGTCTCTCTCAGATCGCCATAAGTACGAGTGAGATAGCTGAATCTTCCCGAAGTGTTATTCGTCGCCACGGTTAATTTTTGGAATAAAAGTCGAGAAGTACTGACTGCAGGGTACCAAGACGCAGTCAGTACTTCTCGTCTTTTGCCTGAAACATCAATTGTAATCAAGAACAACGTTTTACAGTTTTTGTTACCGACCGAGCAGTAGTACATCATCTTAAGGATGTCGGCCTGTTTCACACTAGTCAAATCAGTGCTAAATTTTTGTAATTGTTTGATTAAAGTTTAATGCATTTCATAACTGTAGTGGAGCGTTGATTTGTATTGAAGCATGTACACTAGGGCTGTTCAAAAAAACATAATTTCTTTATAATCGGTTGCTCCTGAAATGCTGTATTGATTATCACAAAAAAAATGTTTTCGCGATAGCTGGGCGTTGTGCGATGGTATTAAGGGGATGCTGGAGTAGATTTATTTACCGACTTTGGTCGGTAAGTTTCTCAATTATGACACAGATGGCGCCGACGTAGTCTGTTTACTTTTGGCAAAAGATACTGAATCTCCCGAAATTCAATATGGCCGCACACGATATGGCAACAGACCTTTGCTGTTAGATATAATTGTTTCTCGAAATTAGATATGTAAAATCAGACCGGGCGTCAATTCTGTGATGATTGCTGAATATTCCAAAACCATCAGAATGTCAACTACACAAGTCAAATCCAAATATAGTGTATACTACGTTTGCGTTAATCTACTCCAGCATCCCCTTAAGTACTGCCGCATCGAGGCCAAAATTCACTAAAAACGGCGATTTTTGGAATTTTTTGTTGTTGTTGTCTTAAAGCGCTTATGGAGATTGTGGTTGATTTCGATAGCACTTACAATTAACATGTCCTTAAATTGTACAGAATAATTGCATTACCAAAAGACCGAAATTTATACATATTGCTATATAAAATTCATACAAAATTTAGTACACCTTAAATTGTTTGTAGAATAATTGCATTACCAAAAAACCGAAATTGTACATAAATTGTTATACGCAATTCATACGAAATTTAGTACAATATTGTTTTACGTACACGCCATGAGCGCCCTCATGGTTCGTGCGGCGTAAGATGAAAATCGCGGTAGTATCGCGGCTACACATAGGTTTCCGCACGCGTACAATAAATTAGATTAAAAAAAGAGTGCCTGGCGTTAAACAAGAAAAAGAAAAAGAACGCGTAATTTTGGTTTCCGGGGGGTTGTAAGTAGATAAAGTTTAAGCTCGTGATTCGCTCGGTAGATTGTAGATCAGTTATTGCCGGGATTTTTAGCGGCGACGCTCGCGTCGTCCAGTAGCCGATTAGGTATATTCGTGGTTTAATACCGCGGGACAACTACTAGTATATAAGTACTCGTGAGAGTCGTCGCTGTGCGCGAGGTTTCTAGAAGAGGCCACCAGAAGACACCGAAGGCGTATAGTGAGATATTCCGCGGTGTGTGACACACACACGAAGTGATAGAAGCATATTTATCGGGAAAGGAAAATCGTACGTATTACGAAGATAACTGAAAAATCCGGCACGTAATCGATTCCCGTTATTGATTGTAAGCGTTTTACGCTAACCGCTTATATTTCTCAGCCAACATAATTCGCCCTCTTTGTTTATGCAATTTTGTGACAAACGGCGCAAGCCGATAGAGGTTGGCCGGAAGATTTAGCTTTTTAATGCGAGGGCACAAACTTCGATCGGTTTGCCGACTCGATAAGTGAACCGAGTATTTCGCGAATGGCGAAAGTATTACTTTGTCTCTTTAGGTTTTGAAGGTTCATTAGCCTCTGTTCATTCTCTTTCGCCTACGCGATAAGCACAACCTCTACCTTGGCCATTGGCCTTGTATCTGTGTCGTTCTGAACGTGATCGGCTTTTTTTGTTCCCACTTTTTTTTGACGTATCGAGACACGCATTAATGTCGTCGACGATTTGCCAACGGAATACACAAAGCATTATCATCGTGTTACATTTTATTGGGCTTCGCGAATAACGGAATTTGGAATTTTTATTCTATACGCTTTACATTGTTTCCGATTGTTGCAACATCGGCTTTTGTCGTAGAAGACACTCGATTGTTTAACGGTGTGTCGAGGCACGTCGCTATTATTATTATACAATTGAGTTACGAATTTTTTATGTGTAGGATAATTATGTCGCATGGAGATAAACATATAATTACTCTGCGACTGGGATTTGCAATTTCTTTTGTTGCACGATTAAGCAGTCGATTCAGAGGAATTTTCTGTTCCGGATTAAGTTTCTGTTAATAACGCGTGGATTGTTGTTATTTCTTTATTTATTTAAATAAGGTGATACAAAAAATATTAAAGATATAACATCTGATAGAGTAAACAATTTTAACAAGGTAACACTTCATAGAATTCTTTTATACATTAACTGGTACATTAATTAAATATTGCTTAATATTTAGGTGACTTAATAGGAACTATAGACAACATGAGGTTTCATTCTCATAATGCAGTACAGCGATTTTAACTTCTCGTTATTGTAGTTCACAGCGATTTATTCGACGTTCGATCAAGAACTTAAATTAAAATTGAGTAAATTTTAATGCACAAATTACAAAGGAATTGCAAAATTTATAAACAAAATGTGCAAGGTACATTAACAGTGGTTTAGAAAAGTATAAACAATTGTAAATTTGAATAGAAAGGAATATTGGACATTGTTGTATTTTGGTTCCTGAATATGGAATATTTTTATTTATGTTCTTTTTTTGGTCTTTTTTTTTTATACAGAACTAGATAAAAATGGCTGCATTGCCAAGAAGAATCATCAAAGAAACACAGAGACTGATGCAAGAACCTGTTCCTGGTATCAGCGCAGTACCGGATGATACAAATGCTAGGTATTTTCATGTTATTGTAACGGGACCCGAAGACTCTCCTTTCGAGGGTGGATTATTCAAGCTCGAGCTGTTCCTACCAGAAGACTACCCCATGTCCGCACCAAAAGTTAGATTTATCACAAAAATCTATCACCCTAATATAGACAGGTAAATTTACAAAAAAAAAAAATTTTTTTTTTCAATTATACTATCAAAAGAAAAAAATTAAATCACTTAGTCATTCACTTTGGATATTAAATGTTGAAAATGTTTGCAAACTTGCAAAACCAGAAATACAATTTATTAGACGAAAAGTAAAGTAAATTGATAACATTTTTATATTATACTTCCTAATTTTCAAAATATTCAGTATACACTATAATTACAGGTAATTGACATTATCATTTTAGGTAATGGAAGCTTTTGGCACATGTGTCACAGTGTAATTAATATCTATGTTTAAAAAATAAAAATCGAATATACATTCTTTGAATTCGTAATTTTTATAATCGGAATAAATGAAATGATAAATTGAAGGTTCTAAGAATGAGTTAAGATTCTATATTTTTGTTCAGACATTGAATTTATGCTATTTAAAAAATATATTCATTAGAATGCTATAAAATTTCGTAATTAGCTGCAAATTTGTAAGTTTTTACTCATAGATTATAAATAGATACTCTAAGGCTCAGAGATTAAGTGGAGCAAATTCGTCAACATAATTATAAGCTAAATTTATATAAATTGGTAAATTTATAATAAAAAAATGTTTATCCCATATTAAATATAAATTTGTCATCGTAATCGTAACGTTACTTTTCTTATTTTCTGTTTGACATCAGGCTCGGTAGAATTTGTTTGGACATTCTAAAGGACAAATGGAGTCCTGCTCTACAAATAAGAACAGTGTTGCTGTCCATACAGGCGCTTTTGAGTGCGCCTAATCCTGATGATCCTTTGGCGAACGACGTAGCCGAACTTTGGAAAGTAAACGAGAGCGAGGCGATACGCAATGCCAAAGATTGGACTCGTAGATACGCAATGGACAACTGATCTCAGCCTTGTCGGATGTTCCACCACCATGCAGCACGTCGTCGCGTTGTTGTCCCTTCTAACACTTACCCTCCTGCCACTGGCTACGTAAAGTACACCCGTGTCCACAATTTTGCTATGCAAACAATAAAAGTTTTGTAAGAGTGAAGTAAAAAAAAAAGAAAAAAAAAAACACGTATAAGAAAAAAAAGAAAACAAAACAAAAACCATACGGTACTGTATTTTCTATAATATGGCTATGGCAATATAAAGAACTTTTTTTTTTTTGTTGTTTTTTCGCATTACGCGTGCTGGAAAAATAATTAATCTCGAGAGTAGATCTTGTTATTTGAGAGTCAACGCGTTTGTCCATTGAACGTCGGAGTTGTATAAACAAAAATAATGAAAAGAAAGAAAAAGAAAAATGAGAGAAGCCATTTTCTCCTACAAAACTAAAAAAAAAATCAATATTATATACATAGTTTGTAAATTAATTTTCTGAGATTTCCACTATCTTAGACGTACCGTATCCAACCAAATTTCGTTACGCCGGGTCGTTCCATCGCTTCTTAATAACTACCGCTTGAAAAAATTATCCGCGAGAAATATCGCTGCGTTAATACTAATATTTCGCCTTTAATGCAATGTTTGAGAATTATGCTTGCAGAATTTAAATGAGCCACTACCGCAAACAAATTGCTATCAGGTTATCATAATTGATAATAACTTGTCGATTATTCCGCTTGTAATTTAGCGAAAACTTCGACTTGGATGGAACCTCCCGGCTCTAGTACGAATCCTTTCATATCTTTACTATTATTTTATTAGCTTCGTGACGTCAGTGGTCGCATATCGTAGAATTTCTCGAACGACTCGTATTTTTCCTCTTTTTCGTATTTCCGATGCTCAGAGATTGTGGCACATACAGCACGAAGAAAACAACAGTCTCTTGGCTTATTTCGTTTAAAAATAGGCCGAAATTAACATCCCTACACTGTTAAATATATTTGAAAAATTAATATACTCTTGTGTGCAGTTTGATTGCAAAAATCTGTATATTTAATTCGGTATACAAAAAAAAATACAGTTCTATATTATAAACGACTTTTCAACGTATTTAGTATTTAGTACATTAATTTGACAACATGTGTATCTAATTTACTATACAGGGCATTTTCCGTCATTGCAAATTTTTATTTGCAACCCTCTTAGAAATTTCATATAATTAGCCAGATTTTACTACTACTTTAAAGTTCGTTTTGCGAATTACTTTTGATTATTTGCCGCAAAAATGTAGCATTCGATTTCTTTTTAATCATTTTATATCTTTGGAGTGTCTACGACTGCGACACTAAAATTGCAAGGTGAAAAGGGTTTATTTTTTATGAAATTTCGAATTCTAAATTAGTCAAGTTTCTAATTAATTTCAAACTAAGCAAAGTGACTGAGCAGTATTGTAAACTTAATGTAGATTTTCGCCGAATAAAAATCTGAAAAAAAAACCAAGCATACAGAAGGTGCGGAAAAGATTAATTTAGCATATTAATAATTGCAAAATGTTATTGACAAATAGGTGAAAAAAATCGTTCAACAAATTATCCGTCAACCTAACTTTTTTTTTTAATGAAAATGATTCGTTAAATTTTCTGAATACGTATGAATTTTTTCAGAATTTTGTCTAATGTTTGAAAATTGCGGTTTTGTTTCTTGTATGAGCTGTATTCGCGAATCTATTGGATCAATCGTTTCGAAACTTCTTGGGTGTAATGGGTGGTTTTGTGACAAGCACATATAAAAAATTCGCGACTTAACATGCATTTAAAAAAAAATGAATTTAAAAAAAAACGAAATTTCGATGATTAAAAAAAATTCTGAAAAAATTCATACGTATTCAGAAAAATTAACGAATCATTTTCATTCGAAAAAAAATTAGGTTGACCGATAATTTGTTGAACAATTTTTTTTTTTCACCTATTTGTTAATAACATTTTGCAATTATGAATATGGAAAATTAATCTTTTCCGCACCTTTTGTATGCTTGATTTTTTTCAGATTTTTATTTCATCGACAAGTGTTCGAATTTCTCTCTGAATTCTCACTTTTCAGAAAGTTGAGCACCCCATCGCGCTCTTACATCTTTAACAGGTCCGAAAACAAAGTGTCTGAGCTGAAAGAATATGCCTCGTATGCAGTTTGTGCAAAAAAAATTCTCACGAGTATATTAATTTTTATGAAAAAAAAAAAAAATAATAATAATGTTGACAGCGTACGAAACATGATAAGTATATAGAGAAGTTTCAGTGAGCCGTGAATATATCGCGGTAATGAGAGTCGCAATCCTCGTTACTACGCTTTCTCTAATAATCGAAGCACCGATGTGTTTGAACGTTTTCAAATGATTCCGATTGCATTATGATGTTGCGTAACTCGCTAGAGTAAAAAGAGAAAAAGCCATCGCGGATCCTATAATACGTTTGGCCTCCGGTACTTGGCGTCCTTCAACCGAAAATACATTATATTTGTTTAATTTAGGAGACGTGGTTCCTTCGTGAAAATAATAGTAAACGCAAGGCGAAGGAGCGACGATGCGAGAGACGGCATAGAGCGAAGCAGACGAGCGATATTAGAATAAAAATTTCCTGAGATTATTCTCGTTTATCTGCTTCCTTCGATGATCGAGAAATTTTTCTAGAATCAACAAAGCGAATAATTGAGTGATTATTCAAAGGAAAATCCTTAATTTTTCGACTCTGCGCTGACTCTTTAATTTTATTAAATTCCATGTGGTGTACAGTATTATCGAAACACTGTGCTTGTCGATGTGTATCCCAAATGAACAATGTGTGCAACAAGAAAAAATCAATAATAATATGATTTATCTGGCGTTTAAAGAAATAATAATAATTTCGTTACGCGGGAAAGTAACGTTTACGAATGTTGCGTTGTTTTGTATTCAACATCCTGCAATCCCGCTATTGTATATAGAAATAATTACCAATGCGCATGAAAGTGCATTGTTATATCATATATTTTTGTTTTCTTTTCATCCATCGGAAGCCCATTAAAAACGATTCCGAATTAGATGATATAACGATATTCATTATTCTGCAACACATTTAGGCGAGCGAATTCTCCGACGGAAATTACGTTAATCCGTTAACGTTGCGGATTCGTTAATTATGAAAAATTAATGGTCTTTGAGTCGCTTTGACTATTTAACGATGCATATGACATTAAACGAAATTTTTGTGTGGTGGATAATATTGACATTAAACGATAATGAGATTACACGGCGGACGCATTTATCTGTGATTGTAGAAAATTAGGCTACCTATAATGCTTGATAATCGCTTTAGTAACTTTTACGGTTTGCGGTATTCGAATAAAAAATTATTCAAAACACTTTTGCGGTCGAATTACTATAGATAATTCTAAATAATCGATAATAATCAGCATTTTCGGAAAATCCTAAATGATTTTCTTTAAAAAAAATGAAAATGATAAATGATTTTATTTTTCCTTTTAAAACATGAATAATTTGATTGCTTGTTTAATAATTTGTAGTTAGTCGATCCAAATGCTTTTGCAACTTTAAAAGAATTTGGATACTCATAAATCCTGACAGAATTAGTAGTATTACGGGAATTGATATCCAAATTGTCTTCTGTCGACAAGAAGTAAATCTTAAAAAATTAACGCGAATGTAAGTACTGAGCATTAATTTGGAATAATACCAATCAATAATTGATAAGTTAATTTTTTACAATCAACTCCACTTATATTTTTTTATAATTCCAATCTTTTTGTTTTATACACAAATTCGCAAAACTTTACCGAAAATAAGATTTTTTAAAAGAATTTCATTAGGATTTTGCTTATTTTTTTGTAAATGTATGTGTAATTCATTATTAATGATTTTATCGCACTTCACACTAGTCAAATCAGTGCTATATTTTTAAAAACATTTCTATAATTTCTGGTGGATTAATAAATTGTTCCAAAGTATTATTTTTGTACCAGCATTTGCTGTTAATATACAAATATATTCACAGTTTATATAGAAAGTAAATCGATTGATATCTATAATGTTCCACGTCATGTTTTTAAATCCAGTTTATTAAAAGAGTAAACCGTAATGTCAGTTCAATTATGACGAGCAGTAGCTCATTTTGTTTATAGAAACATGATGACTCGATTCGTCGTCCAGATTTTTTAATAGTATTAATAGTTTAAAAGATACAACTGTTTCATTATCCTATCGTAACGTAACATCAGGCATACAAATGGCTGTAACTTTTCAACCACTTATAACTACAAAAAAATCCGGACGATCAATCGATTAAGGATCTTCCAATAATCAAAATGAGCTATTGATCATCATAATTTGACTATTATTGTGCTTCATTATTTCAAAAACGCGCACAAAAAAAAACATGACATCGGATATTTACATGAGGGGTAAAACACGTCAAGTCGGCCGCACGAATTTTTCATTTCAATAAAAAGTTTTCAAATTTGTTGAGGATGTTGATCTGGCTGAAAACAAAAATTAAAAAATTTTCAGATTTTTTTATCGCATATTTCAGCCGTTACAAAAAACTTAAAATAATAATTGTTAATTTTGTAACTGTGGAACGAAGTCGCCGCCCATGTCACCAATTTTTTTTTAGATTCTTAACATATTAAGGAACAAAATGTAAAAATCTCATCTGAATCGAGAACGCAGTTCCGGAGAAAAAAAGATTGAAATATTATTTAATTGAAAAATAGCATAAAACGGAGTAGGAGAATTTGCAAAAAAATTTGTTGAAAAGAACGTTAGATACCTTAAATTTTTTATTAACATGAATTTTTGCGAGAGCCGTAGTTTTGGTGTTAAAAAATTAACGATTATTATTATATTCAGTTATTTCAGTTATTTGTAACGGCTGAAATATGCAATAAAAAAACTGAAAAAATTTGCAATTTTTGTTTTCAGCCAGACCAACAGCCTCAAGAAATTTGAAAACTTTTTATTGAAATAAAAATTCATATATCTGTCGAATTTCTATTCGAATCGCTGTTGTGAATGTACTTATGTATTAAAAACTAATTCTGCTACATGAGAAAACCCCTCAGAACTGATAATTAAACTACCAGAAGTTGTACAAACAATTGACGATTTTCAAGAGTTATTTGCGCATCTGCATGTGTTCTTAATATATAAATATAACCACGGATGCGGTATGAAAAGAAAAAACATTAATCTATACGGGGCATTACATCCCGATTCGATCTCGGTCTGACCCTGGACCTCCCCGATTTGGCTCGTAATTTTTTGTAGGATTGATTAGAGCCTCAAATCCACCAGATATTTATTTTTTATTTTTTCTATGTAATTTTTTTTTAAATATTTTTTTAAAGTGATATATCGAATGCCATGATTTAAAAATTGGAAACAGTTCTTTGTCGAATATCAAAAGTGGGCAACATTTTTCTTCTTATAGTTTTTATGCTTTTTTGATTTTAAAAAATTATTAAAAAATAGAAAACAGAATTAATCTATTACGGGCAACTGGTCAAACGTTTATTTATGTGAATTCGGATTTTTTAGGATTTTTTCAAATTTTTCTGAACTAAGTCTATTCCACTATTATAGACGTTCTACTTTGCAGCCTTTTTAAATTATGTCATGTGGCTTGTATAGTGCTGGAATAGTCTTAGTTTAGAAAAATTTGAAAAATTCTTAAAAATCCGAGTTTACATAAATAAACGTTTGACCAGTTGCTCGTAGTAGATTAATTTTTTTTTTCTATTTAAACTTTGTATATATCAGAATAAATTTAGCGCTTTTATGACTAACAAATCGCAGAACAAGGTTTTAAATTTTATGATTTCGTGGAGGAAAATCTTGGGATGTATTCGTGGATATTTGAATTCAAAATTACAGTTTATTGTTTATCTTTGTGTGGACTAGTATAATAGTTATTACCATATACACATTCAATAGCTCACTTATAATAATAACTTACATTACCACTCACAAACATTGATAAAGATAGTCATGATTTATTTTGTTGTAGCGTGCCTCATGACTTTTGAAGCTACAGCGCAAGCTCTAGCATTGTATAAGATTATTTTTTTTTTATTTATACGGTTGGGCGTCATTTAATATGTATATATAACGATTTCAACTGCAAATTTCATTTATCTTCTCTCTATAATCGAAATTCAATCAATCGACTCTCCGATCATTAACTGACTTTGCACGATTCCCGTTAATCCCTACGTCGGTTCACATATGCCCGATCAAACATCATAACATTGACGTTACGTCACAATTAACATCACGAAGATGAGGAATTGCACCTCGGAAATCGTCTGTGCAATTTGTAACATACAGAAAATGGATATTTCGACGTGTGAGAGTTTCAAGTATGGCCCGAAAGATGTTTTTTTTCTTGCATTTAATTATGCGGTGTGTCGTGCAGTCAATAGCTTTCACAGAAGCCCGAAATACGAGGGAAAAGTGTGATAATCGAGTTTGGAGGATTCTCAAAACGAGAGAATCGTCAAATCGAAGCAAGCGAACGAACAGAGATAAGCAGCTTAAATACTTTAAAATCGACGTTTTTTTTAAATTCCATAATCTATTAAATACTCAATTATTTCCTAAAAGTTAGTTACAGTATTAAATTCCATTATTTACTTTAAAAATAATTAATATCCAATAGATTATAGGAAATGCATGAAAATTGACCATTTTAAAATATAAAGTTGCCTTCTCTGCTAACGAAGCTGTTCGGCGCAGAGAACAGAAGAACTTGCACGTCGTCGAGACTAAAGGATTTCATTTCCCGTGGAAAATTCGGGAGAAATCACGCAAGGTCAGATTAATCATACGTGTTTTGTTGGTTTGTTCTTTTTGTTTTGTTTTAGATACAGATGCAACGGTAAAAATGTGGCTAGACATGGTCAGTCAGGGTGGCTAGCGATGGCTGAGTATTTCTTTTTTTTTCTTTTTGTTTAATTATCTATAATATACTGTTTCTCCCGACTTAGCGTTAATGACTAGATACGTTTTAGCCACCCAACTATGTAACATCTTGTTTGATCCCATATTATATATTCATACCATGACAATGCTCACCGAAGATATGGATGAAAATTTCTATGCCAAAATTCCATTTTCTTACTCTTCATTCTTTTTTTTTGGTGTACATTTACGTATATACTCTACTAGGGCATTTGAAACCACTCGCTAAAATATCATTTTATTTCTCTGTGTTTCACAACGATAAGAAAAAAAAACTTCAATCATTCGGGAAGATTTTTGTTCATATTTTTGTTGCTTTCGTTTTCGTTTGCTATTCATGATATGAAATTTTCGATCCTAATCTCTTTCAATATTTTTATTCTTGCTTCCCATATTTTTTTATTCGCTTTATGCAGCCTCGAAAGTATCAACGAGCACTTAAAATTTTCAATGACTCTGAACACAAAGTTACAACGATTTATAAAGCTACTGCAGACACTTGATTGCCTTTTTTTTTCAATTAGCCTGACGTCATGGGATCTGAGTTACAACCGTGTCCGAAGCCTTGACAATGTCATTCGATCGCTTGCAAGGAAATATCACGCGAAACCCCTTAAAGAGGCTTCAGCGTTACAATCTACTTCAAAAAGTAACTAAAACTAAATAAAATCATAAAATGTACAAAGCGCAATCTAAACTAATCAATTCTATTTATAGATCAGCAAATCTTTAACATAAAATTAACGCAAAGAATATAAAAAAAAACATTGTTTAAATTATAACGAAAGGAAAAATTCGACATTAAAATAATCATTCATGATAAATCAACAAAAGTTTATTAAAAAAAAAACATAACAAATAGTTATTATTTTTAGAAGTAATCACTGGAGCCTCTTTAAATAACGCGACAATGGCACGGATTTCGTTTTGCGACAAACATCTACACGTGCATTAAAGATAGACGATTAGGGCCATACATCGATTAGTGTACTTTGGCATTGAAATTTTATCGGATGTAAGGAATCTTAGTTAGTCTGCACTCGTTTTTTTTTTCTTTTTTTTCTCCTTTTGCGCATTCTTCATCATACTCGAAGCGGAATAACTTACGATCGATAAGTAGTGTGTGTATGTGTGTCTGTGTGATTTTTTTTTTTTTCGTTTTCAGCAAAAATAGATCAAACTTAGATTACAATGATTAGAGCGAATATTCGCGTGAAAGAGCGTCGCCGGTTTTTGTAAATCCCGTAATCCACGGCATATTCTTTATTTCCTATTTGTATCATTCTCACTTCTTGAATTCACGTTGTGATAAAGTCTGAACTGTCTCGAGAGTTCGCGACACGTGAATTCTATATACATGGACATCCAGGGATCTACGACCGGGAGAATCCGCGATTACAAAAATCAATCTTCTTTTTTTTCTTCCGTTCTACTCTGAATTAAGGATGTAGGAGCGCGATGGTGTGCTCAACTTCCTGAAAAGTGAGAATTCAGAGAGAAATTCGAACACTTGTCGATGGAATAAAAATCTGAAAAAAATCAAGCATACAAAAAATTCTGAAAAAATTCATACTCATTCAGAAAGATTAACGAATCATTTTCATTCGAAAAAAAGTCAGGTTGACGGATAATTTGTTGAACAATTTTTTTTTCACCTATTTGTTAATAACATTTTGCAATTATTAATACGCAAAATTAATCTTTTCCGCACCTTTTGTATGCTTGATTTTTTTCAAATTTTTATTCCATCGACAAGTGTTCGAATTTCTCTCTGAATTCTCACTTTTCAGGAAGTTGAGCACCCCATCGCGCTCCTACATCCTTAAATCGTCTTCTCTTTAGGCTGAATCGTGCGTGTCTCAGGCCATTGCTAACATCGTCTAAAAACTTTCGTCTTCGATACCGCCAATCAACAATAGTCGATTTTTTTTATTTCTCTTTTTTTTTTATAGTTCTCTGTGCATGAAAAGTTTGACGAAAAATAGAATCATTTGAGAGATGAAAAACCATCTTTCCGGATCTTGCGTGATCTGCAATCGAAATTTCTACAATACTATTTTGCCTAATCGTTTCTTTGTACAGGCGAACGAATTATCTTCGAAGAGACAAATATCGAAAGACGTAAATACCGAACAATGTTATTTGCTCCTTTTTAAAATGCGAATATCACGTAATATTTTAATAGATGAAAGGAACACGCATTGTTTGCATAATTAGAAGCCTTTTTAATATGTGTTTTCGATGTTAAACTGATTAAAAACAATTTTTTATGATCATTTTTATAATTCTCTGATTAAAAATGTTGATAAATGCGAATTTCCATCATCAAGTAGTAAACAGAAGTAAAAGTCTGAAGAAAAATGGAGTTAAAGGGCTATCGGTTTATAGATTACCGAAAAAGGAAGGCAATTCGCTCGCCCAACATGCCGAATAACCAATTTTTAAATTCTTCTATTCATTTTTCCGGCCGACTCGCTCTTTCACGCAACTATCGCAAAGTTACTTATCGTCAGACGTATAAATGCGAAGTTACAGATTAGGTACATATATTTTTTTTTTTAGTACAAATCAATGAAGTTGGGCACCGCATTTTAAGCATTTCAGAGCTTAAACGTTTAAGAAGATTAAATGAAGGAATGTATATAGATTGCATCTCCGAATCGTGGGGGGAGAGAGCATTTTTTTTAGGAAATATTACTACATCATTAGTTGCGTAATATACAGTTTTCAGCCCTGCTCTAGACAGAATTTGTTTAGAGCTTTGTGCTATTTATAATCATGTGCATTGCATCACCTATCATCTTCCTTGGCGCATTTTGTAGGATTTTCCATAGCAGCGAAATCTTACGTTTTTTTATCTTCTCGACGTCCTTTGCAGGACTATTTTGTGTCGCTGAAGAGATTACGTGTAATCGCGATCAATTCTCATGTACCTAGTAACCAAATCAGTAAATCTAACTCTTTATTTTTTTCCTTTTTCTGCTAAACAGCGACACGAAATCCGCTCATACAGCAAAGGATCACTCAACTACTACTTAATACTTTTTTCTAATACTCTCGTCTCGTGACTGCTATAGAAAATCCCATCTCGATAAAATGTATATATATATATATATATATATGTATATATATCTATATATATATATTATAGATCTATGATAATCATATATATAAATTATGTTCGAGTAAATATTTAGTAACGTTTTTTTTCCTCTTCATCATTTCTTTCTTTCTGTCTTTTTTTTTTTTTCTTTTCCTTTCGGCTCTTAAGATAGCCATGGCTTGCTAAGTAGGAGCTGGTGAGAATGTACAGGATGTTCCGTAAGAACTTGGAATACAAAGCGATTCGCGCTGGAACAACCTTTACAATAGGTAGAGAGATGGTGCGGTAGTGTGGATGGCGGATGTATTGTCTGTTCACTACGTAACGGCCAGGCAACTGAACGCTTATATGTACACCGGAGACTCCTGGCCGGTCAACAGTCGAAACATAGACGTGGGCATCGTCTTCATTAAGATCTGGAAATTGATAAGAGTTAATGAATAATTTTATTTTTTCGTAAAATATTCCATCTATTAGTTATATCGACGGCTCCTAATGAAACTGAAGTAACTCACGGAAATTATTCAAACTGAAGTATCTCAGAGTTCAATTCCAAACTGACTCGATAATATATCAATAATATGATCAATAATATATAAGCCGCTTCACGTACATATGAGTAACAACAGTAAATTGAGCAGTTTTTTAGCATCTTTCTTAGTAAATTATTTATGTTAATTAACTCTTTAAGAATGCTTCACGTATACATTCCTTACCGAAAGTTTTATTTTATCCGTATTTGAGTACTTCGCGATACGAGAAAAATCTAATAAATAATCAAGCATATCAAGATACTAATAAGAGCATCGATTTCGGATAATAAGAGGTCTAAGAATTTATTTAAAAATCAGTTTAAAAAAAATTATAAAATATTATAAATCCGTTAGTGTACCGTACATCTCGATAACATATCTATCGTATTCAATCAATAGAAAACGAAAACTAAAGGAAACTGATAACAACGATTCAATTTGTATAAATTGATCAAAGTCCGAATAGATAGATATGATAACATACGATTAAATCCCATTCAAATTCTATTGATCTCTATCAATCTCTATAATATATTTTTATCAGGGACTGCTGTCATAATAAATATTAATTCTCAATGCTTGAATTGAGTTAGGTTTTTACAGAATGCCTTCCGACTTACGTCAGTTTAATAATGATAATTGAGATACGTTAGTTTGTTGCTGGATCGTGAGATAAGCCAGTTTGGAATTGAATGCTGAGATACCTCAGTTTGAATAATTTCGGTGAATTATTTCAGTTTCATTAGGAGCCGTCGACTATGTTTTCCAAACAGATTTGTAAATAGAGGTGTCAACGGTAAATATGACCGGTAATTTCACCGTATTTTTGCCGTAAAAAAACGGTACGTTACCGCTTTAAAAATTACCACATTGGTAATAAAATCATATGGTCCCATCGTGATGTAAAATTTCGTCAAGATACGGTGAATTTACGAAAAAATTTTACGGTAATTAAGTCATTGTGTTAATACGAAAAAAATTGTTAGGATATTGAGACGTACCTCGCCAACAGACGTAGCTAGGAGATTGACAATTTTTTCGTGCGGTACAGCGACAACGCTCTGATTGTTGATCTCGATTATCCTATGGCCGACTCTAACGCCTCCCCGTTCGGCGATACCGCCTCTCAAGAGGCTGCATATAACGCCATTCTGTACACTAAAGCCTAGTTGATATTTCGTGTCGGGCCTCTTGATCTTGACTTCGACAACCGGGGCGCACGGCACGACCGTCAATTTAACGACAGTTTGGTTTTTTGAATTTTTAATGTATGTCTGACACGTCGAGAGCGGTAAGCCAACCAACGACACCCCGTTGATCGCTATTATCTGATCGCCGATGTTGAGCTGACCGCAACGCGCTGCTGCGCCGGCCGGCGCGAGATTTGCTATCACTACTGTCGGCAGCATCGAACCCCAGCCAGATTCCACTATAACTACGCCCAATATTTCACCCTTTGCTTTCGGCACCACCACCTGAAATACAATCAATTCGCATGCGATTAATTCACTTCCTAACTGACGCTTCAACTTATAGCTTCGATTTACATTATCCAAGAGAATCTGTTGATCATTAAAAAAGAACCAAAATCTTGAAATTACATTTTGAAATTTATGTTATAAACTTATGATTCCATAAGTAAACGAGTTTAAGGGGCAGAAGTCATACCCAAATTACTCATATTCGTTGATTGATATCTCACTTGTTTAACTGTTATATCTTACTTGTTAAAAAAAACATTTCCCAAATGGATTGTTTCAAAAATCTGAAAAAATTTACAAAGAGTGCTTTCAAGTGGTACTAAAATGTGTCCAATTATGGGATAGATCTGAGAGGGTCGAAAAAAGAAGTGGGTGAACTGACAGAGAATGCCTCATATGTACTACCGGGCTAGAATTCTAATACAGATTTTGGTAAAGCAATAATAGTATTTCAGTACATAAATCGAAAAGTATTTTGTATCGTTATCCTAAGCACAAAAATCAAAATTTGATTTTGCGATAGAATTGTTATTTATCTTCAGCATTTAAAACGTTGAAAGTTTGAAAACGTTCGTCAATGAGTGACGTCCAACTTATGTTTTAGTAAGAAAGGTCATTGAAATTTACCTCTTTCTGCATCTCTTTCTTGGCAAACATCTGGAGTTCGTCGCCAAAAATTTCCTGGGAGTTGAGAACCTCCTGATAATCCATTTCCTTGACAAAGCTGTGATCCTCGATGCCATTAGCCTTCAAGAATTCCATGTACGCGACTTGAAACGCCTGTCCGATGCTTTGTGCAATAAACTGTGCCTCCTCGCTCTCGAACACGTGACAAATCATCTTTGGTGTTCTATTTATCTTCGGTGGGTCCTCCATTTCATGAGGCACGAAGCGTCTTCGTGCCATAAGCACTACGAGATCACCAATGTCCGCTATATACGATATCGTTCTCAGCGCGTGATCCATCATTATTTCTTTTAAATCGGTGTTCAAAACCATTATTTTTTCCGTCGATATGAAGAGATCTACTTCGGTACTGGGTTGAGTTTCTCCGTCAGGCGCCTAAATGAAAAGTTATCCTTAAAAACTCCGAGCACAAGTCGCCAATCCAAAAATTCTCAATAATTACCACAAAAAAAATATATACTTTGATTTTATTTTGCTTTACTCACCAGAGCCTATCGCAAGAAAGCAGCATGTAAGCGAAAAAAGTAAAGTATCGCTTTATGAGAAACAAGTTAATTTTGCGTTTCAATAACAACAATGACAATAATAATAATAATGATGATAATGATAATAACGTTTGAATAAATCTAATGAAACGTTAATGCGAACGAAAGACACATTCCGAAACTAATCGAATGATATTCTGTTGTTTAATTATTTTCCGATCTATGTTCACAGTTGGAAAATCGTATTGCGGATTGCTCTTGAATATACAAATATCGTAATATTCGACGACAATTAAATTAAATTACTTGTCCATTGTAAAACGTCAGAGAGAGGAAATTTGTTTGATATCTGGAGCAATGGAATCGCAAACGATTTGTCTCTGTGTCAGAATTAGCAGACCGCGTCAAACGCAAATCACGGCTATCATGGAAAAAGCCAATAGACAGTAATTGAGAAGTTGAGTTAGAGGACGATATCAATGTGTTGTACAAATCATTGAAGAGGACCCACTGACTGCTTTTGTTTCTTTCTTTTTTTTGCATAGCCAATGACCAGCGATAAATAAATAGTCGTTTCTTTAATTGTAATAATTAATTGTTGATTTTAGTTGTTGATTATTTTTGGTTTTGTAATTTGTTCTGTAGGACTAAGGGCAAGGCGGACCTTTATCTTAGTGACTGCCTCCTCGACCATGTGCTTCTTAAGGCGCTTACGCCGTTTCCGTCCCCCTTCCTCTTCCACCTCCACCGAACCAAGAAAATGTAGTCTGAAAACGGTGGTAGGACCCAACGAGCCACTTATCGGGGCCAGCTTTGACTGGGCCCCCAATGTCTGTGATTCGGTTTGACTCCCACCAGCGACATTGCCTATAAGTTCTTCACTCGAGTCGCAATCGTCTTCCTCAAGGCTTCCTTGAGAGGCCACGCTGCAGCGACCATAGCCGTGCTGGCTTCCATAGTTTAATAGCGTAGCCTGCATCGGCACTGGCCCATCCTTCGGGATACGCACGCGCCAAACAAACAAACAAACAAAGGCTCTGCTAGTTCACATTGCCACAGCACCACCAACGGAACAAGGCAATGAACCAAGGCTTTAGGAACCCTGAGTCGCTTAATTTATTATTTTAATCGCTCACGCACAACACTCGCCAAATTGCTTTGGACATGAAAAAGCTTGCAAGCAATTTTTATTTTTTTTTTTTTCGTTTGTTTTAGTCAAACAAATTTTAGCCAAACTCTCACAAGCCGGTTTTACAGTAACTCAGGTCTCCTAAGATCATGGGTTTCTTGTTATGCCAATGCGCGCTAATGTTCTGTAATCATTATTCGAAGAAGGAACGGCGTTCGAAACGTAATTTCTTCTAGAGAAACAATTAGAGATACAAGCAACATTGACAAACGTTTTATTGGTAATTCAAGTTTTTCTTTCGGGTTTTTCGACTTTTTTTGTTTTCATCTTGACAAAGGGGAAAGCCCACAAGGGAAAAAGGTATATGCAAGCAATTTTTAGGTATTGCTTATATTTATTTGACAAAAATTTGATACTATTTGTATACCATGGAAATTTTACTACAACTTGACAGTATTTTTTGTTAATTTTTTTGCAGACTTCTTTTCTCAAATATATCAGAAATAAACTATTTTCAAATTTTTCTCGATAATGTGTGACGTTTCGTTTCTTTTAAATTGTTCACATTATGGCAATGAAAACTTGCACTTGAAAAATACAATTGACGTTTTGGCTTTTGGTTTATCTATATAATCTACGTTTTTATGTATTTTCTGTCTTGGTAATATTAGTTGATGAAAAATGTTAAATTGCTCCATATACCCTCTTTCCATGGAGAAAAAGTGATAGACTATTTGTCAATCCGATAACATCGACTGGTTCGAACGGCAAAATGCGGAAACAGGAAGCAAGCTCGTACAAAAAAGGGGTCGTCAAAATTAGTCTTCCGTTTGTACGCTATATAAATGGCAAAGTGGAGAAAGTAGATTATTCGCGAATTCTAGCAAATCAAAGGGGCATAATATAATAGCTCAACTTTTACTTTTAATCCTAGCGGAAATTGTTATCGTGGCGACAAGAGAAGCAAGAGTATGGGTCGTCTCTAAACGCGCCCGAAAAGCATCAAAAATCGTCTTCCGTCGATCCGAATAATCCGTTTTATCTATTTTACATCCTAAATCCTGAGACTGCGCGTACTCCGGCTTTCTCGTATTCTACGATTCAACGATCATTAATAAATCGAAACAATGCTTTCGCTCGATGTTAAACAGGCACATAAATGTAAAAATTGTTCAATAACTACGAAACTACAGCATTATCCATCAGATTCACCAATTGCCATAAATTTGCGTTTCTTTCAACATTTTTACCTCAAAAGAAAAAAAAATAAAGAAAAAAAAAAAAAAAAATTGGCATTAGCAGAAAAAATTGTAATTACATACATTTCCTTGCGTGTCGCTAACTACGTCTATTGAATACAGAGATAGGTACAAATTACAGCTCGAGCAACCGACTTACGATCAAATTCTTCAAGCAAAAGCCCCGAATCTGCCACTTTCAGGAGATTCGGGCGTTAATTAGTAGAAACGAGTACTAAAGTGAAAGAAAAAGTTATCAACACAAATTCATCGATTTTCTATAAATTACTTTTCAAAAACATTGCAAATAGCAGATGTTAACTTATCATCATAAAAAAAATTAATGTAATCGTACAATTTCTTGTGTGGCTTTTTAAATTACATAGCATATTTTTTTTTGTTTCAATTTTAGTACTCATTTGAGGTGCGATTCCAGTATAATTCCGCAGAAACTCAATTTACAGTTCAAAGCAAAGCTTCTACCATTTTACAATCCCTTAAATGACGTTATATCAATTTTACAAACAGAGTCTGTGCAATTAGCGCATAAAAAGTGATAAATATATAATACATATAATTGTATTATGTATATATAATCCAGTCTACGGAGAAAAAAGAGCGGGATATATAGGCAAGCAGATAAAAAAGACAGACGCAGACAGACCGACAGACAGACACATCAAAAGTTTACACCGAGAAGATGACAGTGTTCGGTGGTCGGGTGGTGGTGTTTCGTGATGTGAGGAAGGGGGTCGCTACACTGAAACATTCAGGCCTCTTTGCACAACGGCCAATTAACAATTAATTAGATTATCCGGTTAAAATAGATACATCATTTAGCCAGCGTTTAGACTGCTTCAAGTATACACTTTAGTACTTTTATATTTCACTGTATTTTTTTAAAAGTCACTTATTAGTTGTTGATTTTTTTTTTTGAGCATCAATATCTTTCGGTCAGGCAAATCGCTATGTTAATTCTCGTGGAAGACAGAAAAAACTCGGCCTCTCATATTCATAAAAGTATTTCTCAGTCCTCACTAACGAGACATATTTTTATTTAACTACTTAAATACAAAATTAATTTTCTTTATTTTTATTGACATCTAACAATCGAATCAGAGTTGTAAATCCCCATTAATTCATGAGATACAGCTTACAATACAATTTGTTCTGTAATTATGATTTCATAATAATAATATAATAAAGTACAATAAAATAGAGTGTAAACATTTGAATACCTGTAAAAAATACTAATTTTCGCTTTAATATTGCAAGAAATAGTGGAAAAAATGGAAGAAGTAAGTAATGCATTACTTATTTTTTTCCATTTTTTCAAAAGGATTACCGTGAATTTTTATTGAAAAATAATAATTTTTGCAGCCATTCCAAAGTTTAATCATCGTATTACAATCGCTACATGTTATTATTGTAAAATCATAATTATAGAGCTGATCGTATCATCATCATTATTTCTATAAGTATTAGGCATTTACAACTATGAATCGAATTTCTAAGACATAAGAATTTTCCGATCTTCGACGCCACTATTGATGATGCACAACACGTCTACGTAATTGAAATTTTATGGTTTCGTTATGAAAGAAAAAACAAAAAAGAGAGAATTTTCAAATCCTATTTATACAGAGAAAGCACTCTCTAAACACTGTCCATTATAGATAATTCCAAGATGATAAACCCAAGAGTTTGAGGCCGCAATCAGCATAGACACTGGTACAGTTAAATATGTGTATTGTGATACAGTTCAGATCGTCAATTCGCCCAGAACTTTCCTCCCTCCCGAAACCCTTAGGTTCAAAACAAATTATAAATATCCTATGTACTTATTGTTTCGACCGTTTGAGGCGTTTTACTAAGAAAATATAAAAGATCAATTTCGTCGCCTCAAATAGTCCAAACGAAATATACACTGAAGTACATCGTTACATTTCAAGATATTGCATTGTTCGATACTATAAATTAAACGGCAAAAAAATAATGTGAAAGCATCCAAAGCATGCCACTATGCTTTTTATTTTCGATCGATATCTCGTAAATACACGTTAATCCTTTCGCCAATTTAACCAATCTGATTTATCAACGGACGTTCGATGAAGATTTACCAATTTTCTCGGCTTTTTAGCAATCAATTTTTCACGATGTTTTGTAAATCGTAAGTCAAGAGTTTCTTTTTTATCGTTCGTTTCACTAAAATAGCCCTTAACTTAATTTAGAGCCGTACCTACAACTAACATCTGAATAAGACACTTTGTTTAAAAAAAAAGACACTTATCCAAAGTCACCAAAGCATAGATTTAAATATTTTGCTTTCTGAATACAATATTATACAAATACCAAATTTCAATATAATGTTATACTTTGAGTGAAAATATTTGATACGAATTTTTTGTGCCAACTGACAAATGAATTTTCGAAAATAGAGCAACAATTTGTCGCAGTTTTTTTTATCTACGCGACGCGATATAAGTATATCGTTAAACTCACAGAATGGGAAATAATTATATCCTAGGCTGATGTAAATAAACATGAATTCATTTGAAGAATTACAGGCATACCTTTATCCTGGAGACGGCTTCCTCCGCCTGGCACATTCGGGTCGATTTTGTCGGCTGACCTTCGCAGACTAATTGCGTAGAGCCGAGATATCTCGCACGAAAAAGAACTCCCTCAATCAGCACTGAAGGATCGTCGAGTAATCCTGCGAACGAGATGGAAACGTAGATTTTAGATACGCCGTTTTTGTAACCATCGCGATCATCTTTTAATACGCCAAAAGTAGACAGATATTCGCCGGAACAATGAAGTATCCTTATTGAGGAAACCACGTTTATTTTTGAATGCGTTTGACCAGTATGTTGATTCATAGTTGCAATCACGGATTTTGTATTAAATTGCGCGTAAAGATAGCAGTTATAAGTTAGACGCGGCTTCGTCTTAATGCTTTGACGCACATTGCCCGACTGTACACATTCATGGCGCACGTGAATCGAGATAAAATTCTCATAGACAATTTTAATGCTTCAAAGAGATGAAATAGCGGTTCGACGTCTCGAGACTCAATGACGAGGAAAAAATTACAGAATTACTGGTGCTTTTGGTATGAGATACGAAGATTTACTTACCGTTTATTCAAGTGTTAAGATTCAAAGCGCACATCAAATATTCCGCGTTGCAGCAGTTGAAAAAGGATGAAGAGAATGATTAGTATGTTATATTACTCGGATTGATTAAATACTACTTTGTAATGCCGTGTGTGGGAAAAGATTGTTAGCTCTTTCTTTCTTATATATCAACATACATTAAAAAGTAAATTTCTTATGCATTTTTAAATTATGTCGATTTTTATCTATGAAAATGCTAATCAGAATTGAAGACGACATTTATTAAATTAAGTGCTCTAATTACAATTATTTAAATAACTAATTATAATGTTTGTTTTTAGAGATTTTGCATAATGTTGAAAAGCAGTTGAAAAGGATGAAGATAATGATTAGTATGTTATATTACTCGGATTGATTAAATACTACTTTGTAATGTCGTGTGTGGGAAAAGATTGTTAGCTCTTTCTTTCTTATACATCATTATACATTAAAAAGAAGTTTCTTATGCATTTTTAAATCATGTCGTTTTTTATCTATGAAAATGCTGATCAGAATTGAAGACGACATTTATTAAAATAAGTGTTCTAGATGCAATTATTTTAATAATTAATTTAAATGTTTGTTTTTAGAGATTTTGCCTAATGTGGAAAGAATAGAAAATTTTACAGAATTTGTGAGAAGATTCATTGATGATTTGTCTAACTTTCGTAGTCTTTAGCCGGCATTCCAAATTTGTATAATAACCATAAAGTCCCGTGTGTTATTTCATGCCGTTACTCATGCAAACACCACCTTATGTCTTTTTCTTTTCGTTATATTTTTTTATTTCATCAAGCATATCAGTTTTATGTATAATGCAATTCTTTGTATAATAGTTGAATGATTTACCTTCCTTATTTCTCGACTTTTTTTTGCCCTCCTTGTCCTGTAAAATATGAAGAAAGAAATATTGATGTCGTTGGTAAATACGATGAATGATCGATAGTCGCCGACCACTTTTGCTATCTTGCACCATGCGTTACTTTTATTATATGTAAATTAAACGTGCATTCATATGAATTGGTCATCAATTACGATGTAGGATTCCTCCGTTTTTACATTTTTCACACACATGAGATTTTTTTAAATACAGAAAAGAGGAACATGAATCGGAAACACATAACATGAGAATTTCCAAGTCTTTGAGTGTCTCAAATCAGCAACATAATTGATTCAATATTTATTACAATTATATGATTTATACAAATTAACGATTAATAGCAACTAAATCAGAATTATTTTAAATGTAATTAAAATAATTAAATTTAATAATTTTAAATGATTATTTATCTACATTTTTTTTTTCTTTTCCAATTTGCTATGAGATTTTAAAATAAATAGACAAACAGATAGCGAGGATAAGACAAGAGGAGAGGACATGCAACGTACCGTATTTAAACAAAAAACATGCATTATTAAGTTCAAGAAGAAGGATTTGAGCCTCTTTTCAGCGATCACCTCTAAGTGTCCTCGAATTCTCGGGAAATAAACTCCATGAAGCAGTCAAAAAAAGTAGTGCTAATCGCTAAATTCATCAATTCTATAAATCGCAAAGTGTTGCAGCCGTTTGCGTTCGAAAATAGTATCAGCGTTAGAAAATAAAAGCAAATTAAGTTCTAAATTCGAATAAACTGTCTTGCTAGGGTTCAGACAGCTATATTTTCAACTATTTGACATATACTCCTTCGCTCCGGTATTAAAAAGTCTTATTAATTTTACACATGCAGTTCCAAAGCCAAAGAAACTGAAATAAACTAAATTTCATATTTAAAAAATGCCAATATTGTCAAGTTTATGTGATATTTTTGAAGATATTTTAAGAAATTAGGTAGGGGGAGGAAACCCTAAATTACTGATATTCATTGATCTTACTTGTTTATCTACCGATGCCATTAAAACAATCTATTCTTCTAAATCCTAAAACAAATATCCAAATATTTTGGCTCTATAAGCAAAAGGATTCAACTATTGCAAATAAGCTATAGAAAATTTATGGCTTTTTCAACATCTTTCCACTTTCCTGAGATAACTGATTTAAGAGCAATTCGAGATAACGGTAACATTTGCACAATGCCATAAACTCGAGTGGTAATTAGAAAAAGAATTCATAAAATAATGATAATTTCACTTATTTAAACAAAGAAAAAAACTACATTCGTGCCAGAATAATTCGTCTTTATGCACAATTGAGCAATTTTTAAGATATTTGGATTACCAGTTATCTCAGGAAAATGTGAAGAGTTTTAAACACCCATTTCCGTTTCCCCATTCGCAATAGATGGATACTTTTGTCATAGAGCAAAAAATCTTTGTATCAGGGTTCAAAGGAATATATACATATTTTAAAATGAAATCAGCAGATAAACAAGTGATATTTGTCAATGAATATCAACAATTTAAGTCTGACTTCCTCTCTTTTAAGGAGCGACGCAGAGTTGTAAAACCCTAATTATTTTTTAATAAAAAATTGATGCTACGATTGGCTTTGTAATTATGTTTTTATAATAATAATAATTTGCCGTGATTATAATATGCCGGGTAAACTTTTGAATAGGGGTAAAAAATATTAACTCCCCATAAAATTTCATGATAATCTTATTGAAAAAATGGAAAAATACTGTTAATGCATTGCTAAAGTAATAAAGGAGGCCTGCGATTGTTCATTATTCTTACAATTTCTCCCAAAATTTAATTAAAAATTCGATTTTTTTTAAAGCTATTAAAAAGTTCACATATAATTTTATAATCGCTACAGGTTATCGATGTATTACAAATTCGTAACTACAAGACAAACTGTTCTGTAAACTTTATATCGTAAAGTAATGGGAACTTAGAACACTGGAGCGAAGGAGTTAAGCAAAAGTAAGAGGAACAAAACAACAGACGATTTTTGCACAATAAAAATGTAATAACGGGCACCTTTTTTCCCTTGCCGCTGGATTCCTTGAGGCTCTGAGTAGGCGAGGGAGAATTTTTGACCGGGGTCTTCTGGGGACTCGTCGTGGGTTGCGTGGGTGTAGTTACATCGCGTTCGGGGGGTGGTGAGCGTATGGTCGAGACAATAGGAGGCGGAGACATGGAGGTAGACGTCGAGGGTAAGGTTTCCGAGGGGCTCGCTAGCGTTTCTAATGGAGCAACACTCAAGGTTTTCGGTGGGGTTTGCTTTGGAGTAACAACTTTTGTACTCATTGCCGGTAGCATTGTCCTAGTCTTAGGCTTCCGCCACCCCTGCGTAACACCAAGACCATATTAGTTTTAGCACACCAAGGCCCATTAGCAAACTACATACGGTATGTACAGACCGGGAAGGATTAAACATGTGTATACAAATATATGTATAATATATATATATATATATTATGTAGATTCACACACACAGGGACAATCTGTTTGAAGTGTCACGGCAACCAGAAACCGCGATTATGTAAAGCCAAGAAATGAAGATATATACCAAGATTTTTTGGAGATATTTGTCGACTGTACGACTTCCGGTAAAGTAAACATACCAGTGATTAAACACTCAATTTTTTTTTGTTTTAAATGCTGTAGATATTACATTTTTTAATTCAATATCTATAATATAAATATAGTTAAAAATCTAAGCTTTTGGATTTTTCAAGAAAAGATTGATGATATTTCATTGAAAAATTAAAATGATATGTAATTAGGAGATTTTTTAAAATCTTGTGCAATTCGAATGTTCAGTGATTGGTCTGTTTACCTTAACGATATGATTAAATCGAAACTCTTCTCGCAAAGATCGATAATCTCGCTGAAGTATTTAATTTTGGTTTTCTTGCTTTTAACACAAATAATGTTACTCACGTTATCGTCGTAGAATCCCTGATCGTCGGTTCTCTGTTGTCCGAGCAATCTATCCGTTTCGAGATCTGTATCAGCCTCTTCCTCGTCCACAGCCTCTTCCACTTCCGGCTCAGCCTCATCGTCGACGCGTCTTGCTTCCGAGTCTTCGCTGTTGCTTTCCGTGCAAATACGCCGCCTGCCATCCAACATACTACAACTTAGTTAGATGCGCTTGCGACTTGTCAAGTGTTAGATTATTATACTATTTATAAAAAGATTATTAGACTATTTATAAAAAATGACATCTCAAATCACAGAGTTTCTTAAGGGGATGCTCGAGTAGATTTTTTTGCCGACTTTGGTCGTACATTTCGATTTAACGTATGTGAGTTCCAGAATTTTTTATATCTTACCAAACAGGCGATGCTGTCAAACCCTGGCGGCCATTTTGATTTCGGGAGGTTTAGTAATATACGATTTTTTTCATTTATTGTACGTTTTCACCAAATATTCGAATGTGAAGCATGTGTGTAGCGTATTAACAAAGAATAATCAAAACTACGAAAAAGCCTGTTTTTACCGACCAAAGTCGGTAATAAAATCTACTCTCGCATCCCTAACACTCACGAGAACGTTCATAATAACAGGAAAAATGACACAGTCATTTTTGTACACCTTAATAACGCGCGCGATTTTGGTCAGAATAACAACAAAAAAAATGACGGTGACCATAATTAAAATGTCGGTGACCATGATTTTTCTGTCATTATGACCAAAATGGCACCGTTATTAAGGTGTACAAAAACGACTGTCATTTTTCCCGTCATTATGGCCGTTATAATCACCGTTATCGTGAGTGCTAGGGATCCCCTTAAAAGAGGACATAATAATAAGTTCTCGAGGTAATTCTGGTGTCAAACACAATTTTGTTTACGAAATTTTTTTCTTAATTCTGGGCATCCCGGAAATATGTTCCTAAAATATAATATAGAAATTCGCAAAATTTATGATAATTTTGTACAAAACATAATAAAATAATTGCTCTTAAAATGTTTAACGGGTTTTTCAAGCAACTATATTTTGGGAGTTCGAAATAATAAAAACAATTGGCCCTTTCTATAGAAAATTCGAAAAACACGTTAAAAAAACAAAACGGCAATGATACCTTGGAATCCAGATGGGACTGACGCTCGTTTCCGCAGGATCTTCAGAAGGCGATTTAACAGGAAGAGTTTTCGTTTTTTGAAGTGCCATTCTAATGTCCTTAATGGCAGCTTCGACTTCACCGCCGATTTCGAGATTTGTGCTTTGACGTCCCTGCGGCGCTGGAGGCGGCGGAGTACCGAGTGGATCGAGCCCGTCGAGATTAAGCTCATTGGTTTCGTAAGAATTTTCCTTCTGAGCGATAAAGAAATCGGGCGAAGTTTCCTTGAGCATACGTAGAATATCCTTTGTAATATCGACAACGCCGTCTTTAACCGGTTCACAGCTCAGTGCCATCATATCGTCCCTCGTGCGAGGAATTATTTCGACATCAACTTCGCACTTTTGTCGATCCATAAGCATCACAGTTGGATTGTTGTTGTCAGTGTCGCTCGCGTGGCCGCTCGAAAGTCCGTCTTCGAGGACAGGCATGCTTGTGTGTATTCTCAACGAATCCGAATTATTTCCTAAATCGCCTACCGAACCGAGAAGCCCGCTCGCCGGCATTAACTCGTTGTCCATCATCATCAGTGACATATCGCTATCCAAATCACCGCAGTTGCTGTCGCAGTCAGTTGTTTCTGGACTTAGAGTGAAATTTCGCGAGTGACCGACCTGCAGACCGACCTCCGTCTCTCCGAGATCCTCACTACTCCCGGTACCCACCGACAGATCGAGGAAGTTATTTTCGTGCTCAACAGCCTAAAAATAAATCAAGCGATTTCGTACTGGAGGCTCGCGAAATACTAACACGATGCGGCCAATTTAACTCAATCGGCATTAACGAACGACCTTTCGTTCGAATGCATACTGAATTTTCTTAAAATATTTTTTCGTTTTGCTTCCTCATAGAGGAAGCTTTGTTTTCATGAAAAAAATTTTTTTCGAGATTTTTATATCAGATTACTCAGAATAGTCTAAAACATCGAGAAAAGTGGTTTAGAAAAATTGTCCGGATGTACGTATGTGTGTGTGCGTGTGTCTGTGTGTGATGAAAGGCCAAAAATTAATTTAACTGTAATTTTTAAACTATTCGACCGAATCAGCTCAAATTTAAACAACATGTGCAGTACTACGTCGAGAAAAATAGTTTGTACGAAATGTTTGTATGTGTGTGTGTGTGTGCATAATTTTTTGTTAGCACGATAGCCGTCGCAATTTTTAAGACATCGGGCTCAAATTTGAACCACGAGTAAACTGTCGTTAAACAAGGTATGGGATTGAATTTGGAGTTAATCCATCAACAGGTTCTAAATTTATAGCATTTCGAACCTCTTGAAGTTCAAGTTTCGCCAAGTATATTAAATATACTTGGCGAAAACCAACAATTACCGGGCTGAAATTTAGCACACAAGTAAAGTATGGGTAAACAGAGGATGAGTTAGAATTTGGTGCGAATCCGTTAAGGTGTTAAAAGATAATGACATTTTGAATTTTTTGGAAAAGTAGTTTTAGCGTTCCAACTTTCACAATTTTCAAGATATCTGGCTTAAATTTGGTACGCAAGTAAAGTGTGGGTAAACTAAACATCAGTTCGAATCTGGCAAGAATCTGTCAAGGGGTTCAAAAATAATGCCATTAAATTTTTTTTTAAACAAGGCTGTAAAGTGGAACTTTGCAAATTGCTTCTTCATTATTGTTGGATTTTTAGAAAGCTTCCTCTATGAGGAAGCCTAAATAGATTAACATACTTCGTCATAGAAGTAGATTTCGAAAAATCCAACAATAATGAGGAAGCAATTTACAAAGTTCTACTTTTTTTTTAGTATAACGAGATAAAAAATACTCACCGTTTGGGGAAAGTCTGATCTTTGTTTCTTCGGCGACTCGTGTACCATAACTTCTTCGACACCTGGCAATCCACTGGCAAGTCTTTGCCCGACGTAAGAACTGCCGCCCTGTCTTCGTAGCTCGTAGTCGAGATCCTGCGAGAAAGGAACGGCAACACAAAAACGGTTGTTAGAGTCACTCTCTACGCTTCCTTTCACATTCGAGCGAAAAGTCCATGATAATTATTCAAGAGATTCACCTGAAAGGGGAACGACTCGCCGTTGTTCTCTTTCTCCTCGGTCGGCGGTGGACACTTGAAAAATTCTTCCAGCACCTTCCGAGTTTCGGAAAATTCGTAAAGATAATCGAAGGTACTGCCACCGGAAGCAACGAGACTCGTCAGATTTTCGCCGTCCATCACCGACGGTTTTAGCGAATCGTCGTCGTCGTCTTCCTCCTCTTCCTCTTCTTCCGGCTCTGGCGATGGCGGCACCGGTTCCGGCGTAACTTCCACCGTGTGTACTGCATTTTTTTCCGGTGGCGGATTATCGACAACGACTTCCGTTGGATTATCATCCTTCTGAAAGTAAATCGCGATTCGTAAAGATTTGTTTTCATAGACACGTTTTATTCTATACACTGTTAAAAATGCAAGTGAATTTAATATACCAAACGATATGAGATTTACGAAGCGGGTATATGAATAAATTTAACAATAGTATAAGAATTCTCCGATACTGGTATTTGAAAATTACAGTACGTGATTATTTTAATATATAGAAATATCGTATTTGTCAATGACGTAAGCATCTGAGAATTAATATAACGGTATATGCATCTGAGCTTTATATACTGTATATTAATTTTCAAACAAAATTTTTTTACAGTGTCTCCCACACTTAAATACATTTTTTGTGGATATTGTAATTTTGGGCGTGAATTTATCTGTGATTTTACGTAATATTATATAATTTGGAAACATTTATCGTCACATTGTTAGAAAAGATTGGAAGTTTTTATGCATAAACTCATAATATAAAATTAATATACAATTGTGATAAAAAATGTACTTTTGCAGTAACATTTAAGCAAATTATCAAAATTCTTTTACTGTAAAATTAAAGTAAATTATTAAAATTGTCGTACCATACATTAATTTTACATCACACTTGTACATTAAATTTAATATACCAGTTTATGCATAAAAACTTCCAGTACTTTTACCTTTAATTTCAAGTAAATTATTTTAAAAGTGCATATTGACGTTAGTTCGTCTTCATTATAAAAAATACTGTATCAATAATTAAAATATCACCAGCTGATTCACCAAATTTTTAACTCTTTGCGTGATTCGACAAGATTTTGACTAAAGATTTTATTGCTAGAAACCTGAAATTATATTCTTCTCAGATACGAAAAGTATAGGTTCAAAAACGTTTTATGATATTTGGTCCCAATCGCAAATGGGAAATTCTTAAAGTGGCCACAGCCGGTATTTTCACCTTATGCAAAACGAATTCTCCTTCACGAAAAGTGAAGTAAAAGTTGGCGTTTAGTTTCTCGAAAGTTTTTAGAATTTATGCCTTCTTTTTAAAGCTGCTGCGCTTACCTCTTTTTGGTTGGGCGTCGTCGGCAATATTCTCTGCGGAAAACCGGGTCTCGGTGTCAAATATACAGACGGCGATGACAATAAAGTCGGCAATCTTGGATTCTCGCGGACTCCGTATCTTCGCGGACTTCCGGAATACTGAGCGATTGGCAACTCGCCGATGACTCTCGCCACTTGGTGATTTCGCTCCGGGGATGGAGAATCCGCTTCGCAATCGCTCGCCGGGGCAACAACCTTCAAAATTGATATTCAATAAAAATGAGAACTTTTTAAAACCCTTTCAACGATTTTGTCGACAAAATTAAAGCTTTTTCGACTTCAATGTGGTATTAACATCGTTATCATCGGAGATTTTCCTCCGATTACCAAAATAAGTGCATTTTTATGAAAATCTTAATAAATTATAAAGGAAATACAACAAAAAGTTAGAAAAATAATTTGTTGGTGTTTTCATGATAAATGAATATTTTTTTGTAAAATGAATATCAAATTCGATATATTTTGCCCAGCTGAACCCGAATTTGATATTCATTTTACCAAGAAATAATCATTTTTCATGAAAACACCACAAAGTTATTCTCCTGATTTTTCGTTGTATTCCTGATTTATTAAGATTTTCATAAAAATGCTTCTATTGTATAATACATTTGTATCAAGTTAAAAATGTTTCAGAGTGTTCAGACATTTAAAAAAACAAATCTTTCTCGACGAGGAAGCAAAATAAATAATTATATGTTTACCTTGAAAAATTCCGAAGTGTTGCGCGGATAAGTTGGCGTTGGGCTCGGTGTACTTCCTACGCTCGAACTTGGACGCTCCGGTTGCACTCTATTGCGGTGTCTATCGTCGTCACGTTCACCGTCGGCCAAGCAACCGGTCGCCACTTGACTAGCATTAGTGGTACCAAGATCCAATCGCAAACCCTGCCAATTGTCGTCTATGTCATCGAAAACGACGACCTCGCCGTCACTGACGATGGCCATACTTCGGGCGGGCGTCGTGTGATTCGACTGATAATCTATGCAGTTCTTTGGCAGCCCATAATCGAGATCTGTAATACTTTTTGCCGCATTGTACTCTACATTATTGCTGTTGAGAACCGAATCGTAGTTAATAATGCGATTGGTGCGAGTGCCTTTCGGTGAATCGTAGTCTAGGATTGATTTTGTCGGATTTCGACGCACTGAATGCACTTCGGACGAGAATACTGTTTCCGTTACTTCGCGATTTGCTCTTTGACGCCTTGCTTCACCGCATCTGCACAAAATAAAAACGTATTAGATATATTTTATATTTTAAGACGTTTTTTAATAAAATTCACTCGTATCTTGAATATATTGCATAAAACGGACCGAATTATGAACAAGCGAAATCGGAAAGACAAGAGAAACGATAAAAAAAAAAAAAACATCATGTCGTAATTGTACTAAATTGAAACGCCAAAGGGTCCCACTTATTTGTGATAATTATATGAAATTTCGAGTGAACAACCAATCACTGTCGAACCTTGAATTAAGCAACAAATTAAAAATCTCTCACCCCCTGAATTGGAATCATATTACAAGTGATAAACAATTTGCTAATTAGAATTTCATTCAAGTGGAGGTATTGGATATATAATTAATTGATTTTCATTTAAATTCACGCATCTGAATATAGAATGAATGAAAGGAAAAAATCTTTTTATTCTACAATGTACACAATTAATTCATCATCTAAAAAGTAGTTAAGGGGCGAGTAGTTAGTATTCCAACAACATTTTATGTGTGATAGTTCGATATTTTAATTTTTTGAAGAATGTAAAGTTTGTTAAAGCTCCTCATTAAAAAACGTAATTTTTATTGCATTTACCACAATTAAATGAGAACTAATAAATCAGATTTGCTACACAATATCTCATTATGTTCATACTACAGATTTTCATTAATTGTGCTGTGGAGAATTCTTATCCTAATACATTTATGGACAACACGATATATTATAGTATCAAGAAAAAAAAACTGATAATTGCAACCAAAGAAATTCAACTAATTTATTTGATTTATCAACTTGAAAAATTATTCCAAATTGATGTTAATAATTACTCATTTTAATTCCTTAAGAGTTTGTTATAAAGAATGAAAGATACACTGTAAAAAAAATCTACTTGAAATTTAATGTAAAGTAATGGAAGTTTTTATACATAAACTGGTATTTTAATAATGAATTTTAATAATTTGATTTAATTTTATCGCAAAAGTACATTAAATATATACTACAATTGTACATTAAATTTAGATAAATACAATAAATTGTACATCAAATTTATGCATAAAAACTTCCAGTCTTTTCTAACAGTGTATTTCTTAATAACATAAAGTCACTGCAAAGTAAATTTAACTCATAATTGATACTATATAGAATATTTGAGTGCAAATTAATTCTTATTCTTAAAAATTAGTCTCTTTTTCCTTGGTAAGCATTTCTAACAGTCAAACAGCAAATTTGCTTTCAGACAATTTTAAATCTATCTAAACTCTTTAAATGAAATAATAATCGTCGTATACCTGCTACGCAATTCCCAAACACTTTGTCGATTGGGCGACTTGTTATTTTTCTTCACAGCCAGTTTGTTGTCAGTCGGACTATCGTCGTTGACTTGAGGTTTCGGCGTAGCCAAAAAACGTGGCTTTCTAGCTGCTACCTTGCCACGGCTCTGGGAAAAGACCTCTCGACCGCCAGCTATTTCGATGATCCTAAAATATTATAACGAACGTGGAAAAAAATGTAAGTAAGTATCAATATTACTCTATATACCTGACATAGAAATTTGTATATTATAGCAGATTCGTGTTAGAATTTCTATCAAGAAAATTTGCGGACGTGCAGACGCACGTTGTTGTAATTAATGAGTAATTGTCGCGAATTCTCGTGGCATTACTCTACCAGCAATGTCGTAATCCGCTCGCAATAGTAGCACAGCTACAGGAGCGTTCGTCATACTCTTAAGTATTCATTCGATACGTTAACCACTTGTTCCTAATGAATAATGGATAAACCGTATGGTTTTATAAGCGTTCGATTCAATAGCATCGGTGAGTTTAAACGTCAACAAAAAAAAAAGCACACAAACCATCAGACAGACGACGTTGTGTTTTAACTGTCCGGTAGTCATAATAGCTTCGTTCGAATTCTCGAGTTATCGCTTTGGCTGCTCCTTCGCTCCTTCCTTTTTTTTTTGTTTGATAAGAGGATAGCGCGGCGAAAAAAAATTACAAAAAAAATTGACGTCTCGTCTTTTTTTTTTGTTGTTTTCATTCGAAGGTTCGATAGATCGATCGCATCGATTATCGATTCGACCGGATGATGATGGTGTCGTTCACGTCGATCGCGGTGACTCTCAAATTCCGGTTTTTAAACTGCGTATTACACTGTTAGAAATCTTTTTATGATTCAATTAATATAAAGTATTGGACGTTTTTTTGCGGACACGCATATATTAAATTTAATTGGAAATATTAAGTAATATACAAAAAAAATTGTTGTAAAATCAATATACAGTATACTAAACACTTTATAAAAGTTGTGTTTATAATGAATACTAGGACGTTATTGTGGCTCGCGCGCTCGCAGAACCGCGGTTGGATATCTCGAATTAATTTTTTACAATTCCATCGCCAACTTGATACCATTCATCCGAATTTCGATGTGTTCAATAGTGTTATTGACAACTGTTAAAAAATTTAAGACTTAAGGAAAAGATCGTTGGTTTTTGGCCAAAATCGTTGAGAATATGTGTATAGTCCTGGCAAAACTGCCCAATATATTATTCCCATATTATGAACGAATCCGTTGTCAAGATGCACCACGGGAAGGTAAACTGACTTAAGGAGATTGGAGCGCTCCACACTAGTCAAATCAGTGCTAAATTTTTAAAGCGTTTCTACAATTTCAGATAGTTTAATAATCTGTTCCAAGCTGTTAATCACATAGCAGCATTAGTTCTTGATATTAAAATTTTTTTTCCCGTTTTTTATCGGATGTTATTGAAAATGGTCTAAGACATCGAAAAAAGTAAGTTCAGGAAAAAATGTCTGGATGTATGTGGGGTATTTCTGGCTAAGTCAGTAAAAGTTCAACTATTCTACACTATTAGAAATTTTTGTATGAAAATTAATGTAAAGTATTTGAAGTTTCTTTGCGGATACGTCTATATTAAATTTAATATACACAAATATTAATTAATATACAAAGAAATTGTTGTAAAATGAATATACAGTGTACTAAATACTTCATAAAAGTTGTGTCTATAATATAATTATTGGAATTTTACAACATATCTGTATATTAAATGAAATTTAATATATCGTATCTGCAAGAGAACTTCCATTACATATATCAATTTTCAAAACATTTGTAACAGTCAATATGTTTGAAAAAACACTTTTAATCTTTTTTTTACATTTTTATTTACTCAAACTTTTTTTTTCATGAAATTTGTTAAAAAATTAGATATCAATCTTTTTGAGCTATGACCCAGAGTGGGCAAACGTTTGTGTCGATTTTTTAAGCCATTTTTTTTTTCGAAAAATTGGAAAGAAATGAAACAAGATGGCAATTCATTGTCGGTTGTTGCGTAATCATTAAATACATAATGCAACATTATTTTAGAATTTTGCCGAACTTTTTTTTTGTCAATATAAAAAAAATCAAAAGGATGTTTGGTACCAAATAATATTTAAACTAGTATTTAAAAGAAAACAACTGAGGCGTAGAACATTGAATTAATTAAAACTGACTGAAATCAGAAGGATGCAAAGTCGTTCCCTGCAAATTGCTTCCTCATTGTGCACTTTACTCAAAGTTTCCTCTATGACGAAGACAAATATTTGATCAACATACTTCTTTGTAGGAGTAGCTCTGAGAAAGGTAGAAATTGAGCAAGCAATTTTCATCAAGATCCAACTTTGCAACCTTTTTTTTCTTCATATGACGCCCACGTGTGTCAGAACACGAAATAATTTTTTGATTTCATTACGATACACTGTTAAAAATGCAAGAGAATTTAGTATACAAAACGATATGAGATTTACGAAACGGGTATATGAATTCCATATTAATATACTTTTATAGTAAATTTAACAATAGTATAAGAATTCTCCGATACTTGTATTTGAAAATTACTAAAAATTAGTATGTGTCAATGACGAATGCATCTGAAAATTAATATAACGGTATATGCATCCGAGCTTTATATACTATATATTAATTTTCAAACAAAAATTTTTTACAGTGTAATTACATTGTAAAAAAAATCTACTTGAAATTTAATGTAAAGTATTGAAGGTTTTTATGCATAAACTGGTATATTAAATTTAGTAGGCAAGTGTAATGTAAAATTAATGTATGGTACAGCAAATTCAATAATTTACTTTAATTTTACAGTAAAAATACCTGAATTTTAATAATTTGCTTTAATTTGATCGCAAAAGTATATTAAATTTAGATGACAAGATTATGCATAAAAACTTCCAGTCTTTTTTAACAGTGTACGTAATGTCCTCTTTTTAATAATGAGTTGTGGTTATAAAAAAGTATAAGTGATGCTAATGTACAGGTATGTTCATAATGTTTAAATTTTTTTGCTGTTTGTAAATAAATCAATAATGGAAATACGAAACGTAGTTGTATCTAAACAAATACTAAGTTTATACAAATAAAGTATGTAATGGTAGAGGATTATGGTTTTTAAAATTAAGCTGAATTTATATAGAACATAGGATTTCATAGGATTTTTAATGCTTCGAAAAATTTACGTTAGTCTGAATTCAGCTGATATTCAATTTGATGAAGTCCGTAAGAAGGGTTCGAATTTTATAGCAATTTGATTTTACTTTTTAAAGCGCTTTTACTTTTTAAGTATTTAACAAAAACCGAGCTGGATTTTTACGCACGTGCGTAATAACGATCAGGGACGTTTGGTAAAGAATTTTGTGAAAATTCATAGGGCCATTCGAATTTTATAGAACATTTAATTTTAATATTCATTATTGCCAAGGTTCGCTAAAATAAAATGCTCGTAACTCGTTAATGGCTTGAGTATTTAGGTAACCGGAAATCTGTCGCACCGATTCGTTAAAATATATCAAGGCATAAATTTCTCTCTAATTATTTCACATCTTTGACAAAAATATTCTCTACACGAAAGCCAACCTGATGAACTTATTATTATTCTGAGAGGAATTCAACATGCAAATAATAGCGCTTTTTCTGGCTGAACTGAGAAAAACATCTAAAAATTAATATACGGAGTCTGTAATCTGTCACACATCAATTCGTTAAAATATATTAAAGTAGAAATTTCTCTCTAATTATTTCCCATTTTTCACAAAAATATTCTCTCCAAGAAAGTCAACCTGATGAATTTATTATTCTGCGAGAAATTTAATATGCAAATAGTAGCGCTTTTTCGGGCTGAACCGAGAAAAACATTGAAAAATTAATACTCATAGTCTGTAATATAATGAGAATTAAAATACACCGTTCGTAAAAATGGGTTAATACCGTAATACAGAGAAAATTACAAATGTGTAATGAAAGTTTAGAAACCACTCAGAGTTTATTAAAATGAGATTTGTTGTCTGCAGGTTGCGGTAAAGCGTTACGGAAACTCGTAGGTTTTAGGAAAACACGTAGAGTTTACGAAAAACATGAGAACAATGGTAGGACAGTGTTGCAGTGACTGTAATCCAAACATGTTCCACTGGGACGAAAACTAGCTGGTTTCTAAGTAAACTCGTGAGTGCTGGCAGTTTCTCGAGATTCGCAAGTTTTGGTCCTTTGAAAGTCTCCGAGTTCACGAGACTCGTGTGCGGCGACCTCAATCTTTATATATACGAACGGCGCTAAGCGATTACTGATATATATATATATACGACGTGCTGGACAAACAGTCTGAGCTTCTCAAGGCTTTCGCAAAATTTTCGGCATTATGCGACCCTAGAAATTCGTCTCATATTATTGATTGCAATACGGCGTAATTACATTTTTTTTATTTATCTCAGGAAAATCTTTTCATAATCGCTATGTCAGACAATTCATGAAAAAAAATGTCAGCCAATTGTACCATCAATAAAATTGATGGTATAATTGGCTTTTTAATTACGTTTTTATTATAATAACATGTAGTGATTATAAAACAATGACTAAACTTTCGAATAGCTAAAAAAATTATTATTTTGTAATAAAATTTCATGGTAATCATTTCGAAAAAAAAAAAAAGAAAAATAATTAATGCGTTAAGAAAATAATGCATTAATTATCTCTTCCATTTTCCCCCTATTTCTTCTAATATTTAAGCGAAAACTAGTATTTTTTTGCAACTATTAAAATGTTTACACTCTATTTTATAATCACTACATATTATTATTATGAAATCATAATTACAAAACGAACTGTACTGTAAACTGGATTTCATGAATTAATGGGGTTTCACAACGCTGATTATAAAAGCTCATATAAACAATTTACAGCTTACGATACGTATAGTAATCGTCCCAAATTTGCTTAATTTCAACAATGACGTATTCCTTCACAGTATAGTAATCCGTTGTATCTGTATCTTTTTGAAAGCTGAAAACATTAGAGTAATCTTCATTTACATGGGACTTATTACCGTAAATTAGTATTAATTTCCTATTCTGCTTTGGGATTATCAACATGTAGGGATTTTTTAGATTCGCAAATAAGAACATGATTAATGATGACGCCGCGAATTTATTCATCCACTACATATGTAAAATTTTCCTAACAGCATACGTTTTTATTTATATACGTACAGCATACGTTGTTGTTTGAGGTTTTTTAAAAGTCGTTTCTTTTCTCCAAAAGCGCTGGGTCGTTACTATTTTATAACGACCCGAAGAGAGCGACAAGAAATCGATATATTGCTCTGCGGTATAATGCCACAGCACAAATCGGCATGAAATCTCCCAGCTTATATGCGCCTCCGTAGTCACTTGCATTTACGAGAATCGGTACACGAATTCGCAATCTAGCGACAGCACAAATAAGTAGAACTGTGAATCCAGAGTGTATAAGAAATGTTGTAATTACTATACACCATAAGAAAAATTGACATATCATGTTTATATGGTAAACAAACGCAGAGAACATTTAGTGAGTTTTCAGCCGCTAGATGGCGAATAACCACGACTTTTCTCGTAAACGAAAAGATTTACGGCGGTGCATATAAGGAGCAGTCTTTTCGCCCAAAAGTGTCTTTCGCGGGACATCGAAGACATGGCAGTGAAGCTGCCCGATATTTGTATTTTTGGTCGAGTTGTCATATGATAAGTTAAAACTCTGACTTATCGACCTACTGTGGCTAGCGTGTCGCAGTTTCAACACAAAAGTCAGAGAAACAAAATTAAATTACAAAATATGATGGGGGCTATAAAAATTTTTACATTTTTTTATACCCTAACTTGCAAAGCATATTAAATACATCTCCCCTATGCGTTCCCTTAAATACATTTAAGGGAACGCATTGAAAATCCTTCGATAATTAATTCCAGTATCATATTGAAAATAGTACGAAAAATGTACTAATTGTTCCTATATAAAAAGGGAATACTGTCATACGTATACGTAAAATTTCGATTGGAAACATTAATATAGGAATAATGAGCATGGTACTAAAGCAAAATCAGAAAGTTTACAATATACATTGTAAAAGCTTGTACGTGTATAGGAACAACTTTGATAAAGCCCTTGGGTCACCGCGGTACGCAAGTTATAGGCAATTAACAACAGAAACCACCCGCGTAGCTACACACAGAGTTTTCTCTCCGTGCAGTTACGAGCATGGAACTTTGTAAGAAGATTTTTTACCTGGAGTCTCGAAGTTTGTAGCTACGATCACCCTTAGCAGATGTTAAGATATAAACAGGTCCCTCATCAGGTCCACTATCGTCTTGCTGTGACTGCGCCTGATGATCGCTACCGGCGAGGCTTCCATAATTCGGGGCATCCTCGCTTCGTCCGGAAGCCGATGACGAGCTGGAAGACGATGGCTTTGCGGTCCCCGTGAGCTGCTGACTGTCCGCTGTGAATCCCGGCATCACGCTTGCCGTCCTACGGGACAGCGAACCTGATTTTTTCCTGCGACTCGTTCGCTTTCTACACCTACGAACGTAACTTGGATCTCTTAAAAATGATGCGATTATAATTTGGCCATAGAGAGACACACCCGTAGTCACTTTAAAAGCCCATTTTTTTTTAGGAAGCACAAGAGACTCCTGTTGATATATTTGTGACGTTGCTTCTCATACGTAGCAATTGAAGTACATCCACGAGGAGAAAACACAAAAATTTATTGCTACAAACTTGTATAACTTGTTAATAATTTTGTGATTTAAATTTCGAAGAAATAGAAGACTATCTTTTTGCCATTTCTTCGTAGTTTCATTTATTGTGAATTAAGAATACTTCATACATATATTCACAACCGTTGAGATGTATTATTAGAATTTCAGTAGTTTGCGACACGAGACAAATCGGAGAAAATAAAAATCAACTTCAATGAAAATATTGAGAAGACTAATTTTGAATAATAGTAATGCTACAATCAGTAGGAGAAATTGTTAAATAATCGATAGAAAATTAATTTTTTTTTTTGACAACATATAATTTGAAAACTTTTTTTTTAATTATGCGAAATAAAATTGCAATGGAAATATTGCTAAAAATAAATATGGCGAATACTTTTGGTTGGGAATTTATATGTAGAGCATTCTTAAAGCTGTGTTATAAAAATCAGCATTAATGTGAATTTATAGGCCATAAACACAATCACACCATAGATTCTCACAAAAATTTGTTCATGAGAAATTACTTTAGGATTTCTTCGCCAATACAATCTATTGGGATAATTACTGAAATCAATAGTCGATGTTGTTGAATTGTAGGCGGCTACAAATCGACTATCCTCAAGTGTTAGGGAAGAAGGGTTAAAAAAAGAAAAAGATCGTTTTTACTCTGTTACATTTCGGTAAATATTGCGAACCCTCTTTAGACAATTCTTCAAATTCCACCATGTGATTGCATAATACAAAAATCAACAATTGTGTGTGGCAAAGACAAAAAATACAACAAAACAATTTATAAAATACAAAAATTTTAATCAGTGAAGACGGCGAAGAAACTTTTTAATTTTATTAAGCAATATAAAGTCTCAATTGTTAACCCTTTCTGTCACAGCTCAGATTTAAATGTTTTAAAGTAATTTCTGATAATAATTAGTGAATTTTTTAATTTCGAAAACGAAAAATATATGCCTCAAAGGGTTAATTAGACACAGTGGACCAATATACACATACAATTCAACAACATTAACTGTCGTTTTCATTAAAAGACGCCTAAAATCTACTTTTATTAAATACCGAAATAAATTATTTACTCCGAAAAATTTTCTAGTAGCAACCTATCAAAGGTTAAAATGAATCTAGGGGTCTTAACCCTTTGCGCCACAGTGAAACATAGGGTGACCCCACGTTCTTTCGCGCAGATTTCAATTTTTTTTTACTAATTTGTTGAAATGAAATATCGAAGTTTTGTTTTTATAGTGTTACCGGGACATGAAAAAATATGAAAACATTTCGACAATCTTTACGAATAACATTGAAACGACGGTTTAGACACTTATTCAGGACGTCCCAAAGTGTATTTTAGAATTTTTTCATTTTTTCTTATTTCTCTGGCATTTTATTATATATTAACTTTGTTTATAAAATGCCATTTTTAATTTTTCATTTTGGAGTTCAGGTACGTAATGAACGAACAAATCCACTTACTTTTTGCATTTTTATCGGCCATATTGAAATAGCCATTTTTAATTTTCAATTTTAGAGATCCTGAAAAATCCCTGAATATCAAATTTCAAGTAAATCGAACAAAACGGAAAATATACGGTTCAAAGGTGAAAATAATAAATAACTAAATCCAGCTAAAGATAATTTTGTCCAGATTATTAAAACTTTTTCATACAAAAGCAGTCGTTTCATTTGTTAAGAAGGTTGGAGCGCTCCACACTAGTCAAATCAGTGCGAAATTTTTAAAAGCGTTTCTACAATTTCAGATGGTTTAATAATCTGTTCCGAGGTGTTAATCACATAGCAGCATTAGTTCTTGACATTCAAATACATTCGCAGCTGTCATATGAACAGTAAATCGATCAATATCTGAAAATTTCCGATGTCATGTTTTTTAATCCAATTTTGTAAAAGGGTAAACCGTAATATCAGTCCGATTATGACGAAACATTGCTCATTTTGATCGATTGAAAGATTTTTAATCGATTGACCGTCCGGATTTTCTATAGCATCAGGCGTTCAAAAGTTACAGCCATTTGTATACTTGATGTTTGGTTATGATAGGATAAACAAACGGTTGTATCTTTTCAACTACTAATGCGATTTAAAAAAATAGACGTCCAATCGATAGAATATCTTTTAGTGAACAAAATTAGCTATTGGTCGTCATAATCGGACTGATATTACGGTTTACCCTTTTACAAAACTGGATGGAAAAACATAACATCGGAAATTTGGCGATATTGATCGATTTACTGTTCATAGGACAGCTGTGAATGTATTTGAATATGAAGAACTAATGCTGCTATGTGATTAACACCTTGGAACAGATTATTAAACCATTTGAAATTGTAGAAATGCTTTTAAAAATTTAGCACTGATTTGACTAGTGTGGAGCGCTCCAACCTCCTTAAATATAAATAACATTCATTGCTAATATCACTATCCCCCAGTTAAATCAATCCTGGAATGCAAAATTTAAAGAACGTTGCATTTTACGACTTGGAGTGCCCATATAAAGCCCATCTAAGAAGCCATTAAATCGTAGTCGATCGATATTGCGATTTAATCATCGCAAACACAAACACACTTTCCCATTCCTCTTTCCGACAATCAGGATCGTCCGATGAGTCCAAAAATAAAACAATATTAAAGAGCAAAAATAGCGAAGTTTTTCTCCACGAGAAAGCGCAAAAAGCGTCAGGTAGAATCTGGTAGCTGTAAAATTTACATTACAAAACGAGTAACCGGAAGCGCTCGCTCGTCGTCGGTCTGCTTAATTTCAGCGAAGGCTTTTGCCGGACTCTGAGGATAGTAAAATAAAAGAAACCCGGAGTTAAGGAAGTCGCGGCGGCGGCGGCGGCGTCGCGTCGACAACGTCTGCTGTTTTCATTGCTTCTCCTCTTCTACATATACATAAATATATATATATATATATATATATATATATATATATATATATGTAGATAGCATATATAGACAGTAACTATACTCAGACGTCGGGGACTTATTTTCCAAGCTCTAGAAATGGAACGATCGATGATACTGCTCCAATTTTGAAGGTGTATACCGAATATATGCAGCACGTGTTGCAAACCAGTTGTGACGATAGAACAAACAAATGTGAATGTAGGGAGATTTCTCTGTTTCTGTCTTCGTGCATTCTTGTACATATGGGGCATTTCATGAAAAATCGAATGAAAATATCGTGACCCTAATTTTCTTTTTTTTAAATAATTTTTCGTTTTAATATCTATTGAGACGTATTTAAAGAATTTTCATAATCTCCCAAATGTTAATTACTGAAAAATTATGAGATTTTTTATTTATTTTTAGGATATATTCTTTTTTGAGAAAGAAAGTAGGATGGCAATAAAAAATGTAGTGCAAAATATAAAAAATAGGAATCTTTATGTTTTTTTTTAATTTTTAGAAGCTTTTACTTCCTAAAAGTTGTATTCGGTCGTCAATATACGTAAGCTCTATTGGAAGGCTATAACATTTTTTATTGGATGTTATTACTTTTTTAGATATATGTGATATTTGTAGATTTTTGATTTTTTTAACTCCTAGTTTTTATTTATTTTTAATAATCACCTAAACAAATGAAAATATCGTATATTTGTCTCTAGTATACGAGGCATAAGAAATAGTAAATGGAGCTTTTAAAAGAAATAAAAGACTGAAATTTAATAAAAGTTGACAAATCAAAAAGATTAAAAAAATATTTTTCTGCTCTCAAAATTGCACGACCATTATTGAAAATATTTGAAAAATGTGCTTTTACTCTAAAAAAATAACTTAAAAATAATGTGGAAAAATTGTCAACGGAGTTTTCGAATAATTAACAATTTTTTCATTATTTTAGACAAATCAATTTCCGAAAAATATTTTTAAATTTGTGTTGAGTATTTTTTTTTAAATATGTCTCCGCATAATACTAAAAGGAGAAAAAAGTCATAAAAATGCAAGGATCTTGACCGTATCGATTTGGCATAAAATTCGCCATATGCAAGCCACTTCTGTGTGTTCTCTTGAATCCTGATCGTAATTTCCTCTTGTCTGGGTCTTGCTCTCGTTCCGCTATTCACGTGAAGAGAGAGAGAGAGCAAGAAGGAGAAAGATATAGGCTGGAATTCCGTATTCTGTATATCCTTGAATACTTACGTCTCGGTATATGGAAATTCACTAAACTATTATACATAGATTACTAGCTAGTAATGAAATGCTACCGTTGCATTGGAGGTTGCGAAGCGTGTCTTTGCAAACAGCCCGCGCGGTTCCGTTGCCTGCCAGGAGCTTCTACAAACCCTTCGTCCTCCTTTTCCCCTTTCACCTATCTTATGCTTTAATTACGTTCAGACGAAAATATTTAATCATGAACTCTCAGCAACCTAACTCCCAGTGGCGTTGAAACATAGTCCCAGGCTGTTTTTGGGCTTGTTATGGGATTTCGCAGACGGCGTTGATACATAATTGCTCGGCGCACGATTCGCTAATGGATTGCGGTACTATAGGCGAGGTGCCGCTGACCGTTATACATGTATTATACGTGTAATCGTTTTATCGCTCTGATTAGTTGGCTCATCGATCGTCGCTCTTCAACACTCCGGAGCCCATTATATATGCACCATTCTACAGGCAATTCTCGTCCAAATACACCTGGCAATCACCCGGTTGATTAAAAACAAAAAAGTATGCAAAGTAGAACCTTGCACATTGCTTCCTCATTATTTTTCGCTTTTTACAAAGCTTCCTCTCTGAGGAAGCAAAAAAAGTATGTTATTCAATTTTGGCTTCCTCATTATTTTTCGCTTTTTACAAAGCTTCCTCTCTGAGGAAGCAAAAAAGTATTTTATTCAATTTTGGCTTCCTTATAGAGAAAGCTTTGTAAAAAGCGAAAAATAAGGAGGAAGCAATGTGCAAGGTTCTACTTTGCATCCTTTTTTAAATTCGATAAATAAACATGTTGTGAATTCGCTTTTTCTATGTCGTTATTCCGTTATTTCGTTGTTATTAGAGCGTTTTCGAAAGTAAATGTGATTTTGACGTATATTATTAAAAATAATTCAACATTCCATAAAATCACAAATTTTATACCATTTGTCACTAAATTGTACATATATAATGGTTGAATATTGTTTCATTTATATACAAAATTTGAGCTCGCTATCTCAAGTTTTGCAAAAGTTACAATAGAGCGATAATGTCAATTTTATGAAAAATTCAAAATCGCATAAAATCCAAGCCGCTTTACCGATAACGACCAAATTTGGTAGGTAGCAGCGCTGAATGTTATTCTTCATCTGTAGAAAATTTCGGTTGATTTGGTGAGGTTTTACGTGAGTTAGAGCAAAACGAATATTTTTTGAAAAACTCAAAATCCCATTAAAACCGAACTTTTTTTACAGATTCATTCCAAATTCAATACCGATCCTCTTTTAACATAGCTTTATTCATTAAAAAATATTTAGCTCAATAGCTCAAAATTTGCGGATGCTAGAGAGCGTACAGACATTTTTCGAAAATTGCAAAGTCAAATAAAATTTGAACATATTATTGAATTTTTTGGAAAATTACCATAAACAAAGGCGTCGACCTGCTTCACATGTGTGCTACATTTCAGCCCGATCGTTAAAGCAGTTCTTGAGATATGTAAGTTTGAATTTTGAGTGACAGCCACGCACACACATTTTTTCTAAACCACTTTTCTCGATGTTTTAGACCATTTTGAGTACACTGACATAAAAAAAAACTAAAAAAAAAAAATCTGCTTTGGGGCTTCATAAAAATAAAAAGTGTGGCTTACAGATCATTGTAGGAAATTGGTTTTATAATGTTTTATAACTTAGCAAGAGAAAAAATTGATTTCTTCACTTGTGTATATTTGGAATGTTGATAGTAGTTTATTGGTTCGAAAACAAATTTTATTAAAGGAAGTTTGTTGTAAAAATTTAATATAATTATGTGCTGGTTCTTTTAGTAATGGGTTTGATTTCCTTGTATGCAAAGTTTTAGAATAGTTTTGAGTCTGGTGAATAAATTTGTCTTAATGGAATGCCTAATTTATCGGAGATTTTTTAATATATATTTCAACATTATAAACATAATTTGTTTTTACTTAAATTTACACAAATATTTAGATTCATACTTGTTCCGTATGGAGCAAAAACAAAATTAAATTTATTGTACTTTTAATAAAAAAATTTTATTCATAAATGTTCACAGAAACAGTTTTTGTAATTTTACAGCCAAATTTAGACACTTGTAGAATACCAATTAAAAAATAATTTGTCAAAAAAGAAATGTAAAGCTGAAAACTGACCAAAATTTGTCTGTACAAATTACAAAAAAAAATGGTGGGTATTTGTGGATAGAAACTTTTTATTAAAAGTAGGAAAAATTGTTTAAATTGTAAAAATTGTTGTTTATTTATAATTTATTTGTAAATATGGTTTATTTATTTTTACTCTACTGCAGTTAAATGAATTTTTGAAATCTGAATATTATTTCTGACGATGTAACTCAGAGTATTTTTATCCAGTCTAAAACCTCGTAGGATTTTTCTTTTCTTTCTGTAAAACGGAAATTGCTGGTTGCTCTTGACCTGGAATTGCCTGTATGTATGACCCTACACAGCCATTTGAAGTGCAACTCTGTCTACATGGCGTGATTCTGCAACGGACAAATAGCAGCAGTTGGGATTCTCGTGTGTCTCGTAAGCTCGAAACGAAAAAGCTTATCCGAGCGTATGAAAGGATGTACATAATAGACTGGAACAATATTTGCATTATAAGCATTAACTCCCGTGATAGAACGATAACAAGTGTGCAACTAGTGTATCTCTGCGTCTGAAATGTCTTCTCGTTTTCTGCTATATCGGAGACGAGAGGTGGGCGACCATCTCCGGCAAATATTTATCGACGAGAATCGATCGTATTCTCTCGCGTGAGTTACGATACGGTTCGCAGCACCCATGAGATTCTATTTATAAAAATTTATCTCCAACGACAAAAGATGCTCGTAAATAACGGCAACTATGAGCTTTTCAACCAACAGTTAAGTCGCGATGGTTTCTCCGTTCTTTCGATTATAACGGTACAGCATTTAGTTGACGGAAAACGAGGTCTATGGTTAAAACAAGATGGATGTGTTGGCGGCCATTTTGTAAAGAATATAAAGGCGCGCATGTTATAAACTAACATTTGTCTGAAACTATCGTGGGGATTCTATCTTAAGACAATAAGTCACTTTTTTGTTGTTGCGGTTATCTGTATAATATGTCATTAGTTCATCGAGCAATTTTCTTTTTACATGATGTGATTTTTTTATTTTCTCCTTATTTCATTATTATGTTATTTTTCATCACTCATGACCTTTTCATTCAGTTACATTTTTCCTTTACTTTATTGTTTCTTGTTTTTCGCCTTTTGGATTGTAAAGAGATTGCATTTATATTTAGCGAAAATTTTGTCAACGGTTGACAAAATGTATGCGTTGGCAGCCATTTTTTTGAAGAAGATAAAGGTATGCACACAAGAAACTTATTTTTGCATGGAATGGTTGTGAGGATTCTATCTTAATGCAATTAACAATGATGTTTTATGTTAAAGTGACTTGCATATTGTGCCATTAGTTTGTCGAGCAATTTTCATTTTATTGTGGTTTTGTGGTTTCGCCCTTATTCCACTTATATGTCGCTTTACATCACCCCCATGACATTTTCATCGAGTGACCTTCTTGCTTATCTCGATTGCCCATTGTCTGTCGCGCGACATTATTCTGTTTACGGCGCCAAAGCCTTTTCGAGGGAACTACTGTACTTCTGATATTCCAGAGTCTAAACGTGGAGCAATAACCGAGAGAAAAAGAAGTATCGAGCCCGGCACGGTCTTTCGCCACGATCTTTCGACACGCTATCCTAAACTCAATGCTATACACAAGGAAGTAATACCATTTAGGCCAGCGATTGATTAGTTTCTCCCTAAAATGCTCTATCCGTATTTAGGTAATTTATTTTACCATATAAAAAAATGCCAGTAGCAATTCGTCATCTCCGTGGCAAGATGTGTCACCGATTTTTTAACCGTTGTTTTAACCGAGTCATGATTCGCCCCTCTTTAACCTAGTTTAACTGATCTTTTAACCGACTTTCAAGAAAAATTTTGCTGGTGATTCTAACCAACTTTAACCAATGTTTTAACTGACATTTTGTCGTTCAAAATAATTTTTCCTAGTCACTTTAACCGATTTTAACCGATGTTTTAATCGACAATTTTCCCTATTGGATTCTGTCACCGCAAAAATACTCATGTAAATTTCGAAAAAAAAAAAAACCGTGAAATTTAAATTTGTTGTCCAAAATTATTAATTCTAGTTTACTTTTGAATAACTTCATTTGTCGATTTTTTTTTGTTTCTGCTAAAGAACATGTTTTTTATTTTCAAACTTTTTCCACTCAAATCTCTGCAAGAAGTATGTTCGATGATAAAACGTTTTTAAAAAGGGAAAATGAATTGTTTAAAAGGAGAAAAAATTGTAAAACTAGGTTGAAGTATGAAAATCCAACAGAATCACCGATAAACTTGCCTGTCGGTCGTGTCGCGCTCGAGGTCTATCATATTGCTGGATATTGTAAATTTGGCGGTCGCTACGTTCGTCGAATCGGTGGCGACGGCAATTGTGGCTTCCTCGTCCTGACAGCAATGGTTGTCATGCGGCTGGCTTCCGGTATGCGTTGTGGCCCCCGGTGTCGGGGGTTGACCGCCCCTAGGCCGGCATTTTGGAAAAAGTCGGTTCAAGTCTGCGTTCTCCAATATCAGACTTGTCATCGCCACGTCACGTTCAGGTATCCCAGCAGGGTGTCCATTCTGAAAGTTAAAAAAAATATTATGCATGAATTTCAAGATTATTTTTCAAGCGAACATTTCCGGAAGTCTAATGGAATTTGCAGAAAAGTGAAAATAAAAAGTAGCTACAATTTGGCCTACAACATCACAATTTAAAAAAAAAACCCAAGTACAAAAATTATATATAGTCCGACATATAGAATTGGACATATAGTCTGTATAAATTCTATGTACAATCTATATGCAATTTATATACAAGACCAACTGTGAAATTGGGCTTATGTATAAATTGTATAAAAAATGCATAGAGTGTATATAGACTATAAATGCCCAATTCTATGTTTAAAACTATATATATTTTTTATGTACTCTATAGATCATTTTTTTACTTTGGAATATTAGGCATATAATAAATAAATCATGTTATGTTTATTGAAAATTACTAATTATTTTAGAAATTAAATTGATGGTCCAATTGGCTTTGTAATTACGTTTTTATAATAATAACTTGTAGTGATTATAATATGATGTGTAAACTTCTGAATAGAGGCAAAAGTATGAATTTCTCATAATATTTCATGGTAATCTTATTGAAAAAATAGAGAAAGGTTGTTAATGCAATACGAAAGTAATGGATATGACAGTGCTTGTCCATTTTTCTCACAATTTCTTCCAAAATTTAAAAAAAAAATTCGATTTTTCTTACAGCTATTCAAAAGTTCACATATAATTTTATTATCGCTACAGGTTATCATTATAAAATTGTAACTACAATACAAACTGTTGTGTAAACTTTATTTCGTCTGGATTTGCTTTCTTATTACTAATTCGAACAATAATTTTCTCATTCTGAACATTTATCTCCGAAAAAATCCTATAAATTCAGTTACTAATAATTTTGTGTAATGTAATTTGAAATATTAGAAAATTATTCGGAGAATTAATGTTGAGAGTTATGGAAAAAACGTTCCAGTAAACCTTGTAAATCTGTGGAAAACTAATTACTATATTGGGTAAATAGAGTTTTGAGTGTAAAATCATTATAATTATCCGCACAAGCTTTTCCATGTACCAAAAATAGGATGTTCATTATTCATGTAGTCTGGAACATACAATGCATGAATACAGAGAACTTGTATTGGTGTATTCATGTATCGCCCTGGGATATTTGAGTATAATCGAGAATAGCGAGTTTAGACTCCCAGCAGAGTTCAGTGCATTGCACGTACACAATAACGTACTTACACATTTGTGTAATAGTGTGCAATGTTCGCGTATGCAATTGGAATAACCGCATACTCGATCGTTTCGTTAATATCAGAGTTGCGTTCGATTCCGTATTAATTAGCAATGGTAGACTCGATGATGTTGGCCCCCAGGAAGTTTAGGGTCCAGAGAACGATTTGTTAAACACTTGAAAAGGGTTACACGTATCATCAACTTATGACTAAATATGAGTCGAGCTCGAAATTACATTATTGTACATCACACTGTTGAAAAAATTTGTTGTAAATTTACAACACATGTGTATCAAGTTTTTTTACCAAAACCGTTTATGAAATTTCAACTGCGACGTTGAATTTTACAACACTGGTATATCAAATTTACCGTTCCTGTATTGTAATTTTACAACACATCTGTTTTGTAAAACTGAACGTTGCAATTGAAATTTCATAAACGGTTTTGGTAAAAAAAACTTCATACACATGTGGTGTAAATTTACAACATCTGTGTTGTAAATTTAAATAGGGCTTAAAAACAATTTAAAAAAAAATAGAATTATGACTCGGGCATTATTTTTTCAGACATAATATGTCATTAGAAATCATTGGGTATTGGTTTTCGCCAAAGAAAATTTTTCGCCTACCCCGGGGTTTGAACCTACGACCTTACCTATCTAAGTACCTAACAACGCACGCACGCTACCAATTACGCTATCAACGACTCAGTAGTTTTGGATATAAAACGGTATAGGCGTTATACAACTATTATTCTCTTAACCGTACTTATCATTGACGTATAAAAATGTTCAATTGATTGCAGTCAGAGCGTGAAGTGTGTACGGAAATATTTTCAAGTGAACATAATGCATAACGCACCCTACTCATAATCGTTAGGTTGCCGGTTCGAGTCCTGCTGTTACCATTCTTTTTATTGATTTTAATACCTACATCAATGTTACATGCAAACTTCATAAAACCTGCGCCTATTGACAGATATAAATAATAGTAAAAAATACTTTTTCAATAAAATTGTTTAAATTATTCACAATGCAGATGACCCTATTGGATATAACGCATGAAAAAAAAACTTCGGAAAGCTTAAAGAATTTAAGTGGAAAAATAATAAATTTGTGAAAAAATGATTTTTCAGTACAAACATGACTTGCGCGACCTCTAAATATTTGTTTAAAAATTCAACAATTTCTTTTTACCTGTAAAGAAAAATAAATCATGATTTTTTGCATGAAAACGTTCGCATGTGCAATTGAAATAACCGCATACTCGATCGTTTCATTAATATCGCAATTACGTTCGATTCTGTATTAATTAGCAAAGGTCGACTCGGTGATGTTGGCTTCCAGGAAGTTTCTGAACCAGAGGACATTTTGATAATCGCTTGGAAAGGATCACACGAATCGCCATCCTATGAGGACGGAATGTTTTGATTGAGATTGAAATTCCATTATTGATGAATTTCTCAAAATTCCAGTCTCTGCGTGGAGCATCTGCACTATATACGCAACTTTCAGGTTTTTGCATATAAAATCAGAAATTGAATGAATAACACATAGTTGCTACAATGAATTAGCACCAAATAAATGATTTTTGGTTAAAATGATAATATCATTTTTTATACGAGCACCCTGTATATGATGCTTTGTCCATGAACGAATATGTCTTTCTAAAGGTCTTAAGATGAGTACAAAAAATTGGCGATCCTGTCCTCCTAAACTAGATTTTTATTCTTTGAGGCCGTGAAAGTCGAAGGTTTGTGAGGTACGCATAGAAGAAAATGTTATTAAACTTATAATGCAATTAAATGAAAATTCTATTATTACATTAAAATTATACTATATTTTTCAAATAAATATTTTTTCTCTGATTTTTCATAAAGCGACCATGTTCACGACTTTATCTTTTTTTAATATGTCACTGTTACTGACATACCAGAATAAAACAGACCCGACATGAAACTTGAATATATTCCAATATTCAAACGCTAGATTATTTTCCTGGTTGGGATATTTGGAAAATATAAACAGAGCTTTATAAAAAAAATAAAATCAATAAAGAGTCGGCTTAATGTTGTTCACAAAAAAATGCTTCTCAATTTCACCTGTGTGACTTGTTACATTATTTTCAATGATTTAAACGCTTAAAAAATCCAACCAACGAATTCAGAACATCACTTTGACGTCAACCTCATGACACTTATTATTTTTAGTTGGATTTTGAAGAAAAAAAAAAAAAAAAAAAAAAAAAAATGTATCTAATATTATCAAACTACCTCCAAAAAATCAATTTTATTCAACCATGATTTCTGACAATTAGAAAAGAATGGATATCAAACGGATTTTTATTTGCCTCACGTAAATGCATCGGCACGTTGCACATCAATACGAGCCCTTCGATTTTAATAGCTGAACCATTCGACGTTTTCATTTCACGATATACACCCAATATATATATGTCTAAAAATAAATAAAAAAAGCATTTTCCATCATCGACCATCCGTCCGGCTTAAGCTCATCTTTTGCACTGCACATATTACTCTCCCGGACACATGACCCGTCAAAAAAAAAAAAAAAAAAAAAAAAAAAAGAACTAGAACTTTTATCCTCCGTCAGAGTACGACGAGTTTAAAGTTGGTCCTGAGCCTGCAGAGTGGCCACTACGTTCGACGTGAAAATTGTCAGTTGGACGTTCCCCATGCGAAAGAGCTCACCAAACTTTCTTTCTACCCAACTCCCTATATACACAAAGTACCGACGTGTTGAGAAAATTTTCTGCATTGTCCTCTCCCTGTTTCGCTGACAAAGCAGTCGTCGTGGCTTTCTCCAACGCCAGATCTCAGTCATGAGTTTTCGAGTCGTCGATAAAACGCAGAAAAGCGTCTATGCACCTGAGCTTTTAGTCCCTCGGGAGGTAAGAAAATAGCAGCTTGAAATTTCAGCATTGGGGAGTAAAGAAATTCAACTGGGCTTCAATTTCAGAGAATCCAGAATCGTAGCTATTCGGAATCATCGCGTCCGTGGAAAAGAGTCCGAGTGTTCGCTTGCTCGACTATCATTCGTTTAGAAGAAGGAAACCATCCTTCAAGTCCAGTCTCCTGAAGTCCGTTAATTTTCCAGTTGAAAAATCCTTTCAATCCTTCAAACGATAAATATCCTGCGTGTAATGCAACTCCCGCACGGTCATCGGAAACTAAAAAAAACATATTTGTGCGTAAAATCTATTAAAAATATAAACATCAACGATTTCTCATATTACGATCTGATGATTTTTCCACTCTCGCTCGTTTCGCTCGACCGCATCACTACATCCACCCAAATACTAACGAACTAATTCGCGCACACAACGAAACAAGAAACGTCATGTTACCGATATTTAAATAGACAAAAAAAATGTAGAATCGTATGATCTGAATCGCCGAGTGAGCTAAAGTGCAGCGCAACAACACCATCCGGAGGGTTCCAGATTCGATACCCGTCAATGTAAAAAAAAATTAAAAACGTTTTCTCAGCGATTAATATGTACCATCATGAAGAGGAAGACGTAGTACCTAATAAAAATGCAGGATTACTCGACTGAATAAGCACAAATTAATATTTAAAAATTAATTTTCTTTATTATTTTAGATTCGCCCAAACAGATCCCCTTAAGGGGATGCTGGAGTAGATTTTTTTGCCGACTTTGGTCAGTCATTTTTTTTATCAGGACACAGGTGGCGCCGACGTAGTCTGTTTACTTTTGGCAAAGATACTGAATCTCCCGAAAAGCAATATGGCCGCACACGATATGTCAGCTGACCTCTGCCGTAAGATTTAATTGTTTCTGGAAATTAGATGTGTAAAATCAAACCGGACGTCGATTCTGTGATGATTTCTGAATATTCGAAAAACATCAGAATGTCAAATACACAAACCAAATCCATGTATAGTGTATAGTACGGTCACGTTGCAAAGGCTCGGAGCTATTGCCAAAAAAAAAAAACAGTCTAAATCGGCGCCACTCGTGTTGCAATCGGGAAACTTCATTTGCGCTCTTCTTGACCCACTCTGATCGCGAACAGACTACGTGAACGTAGTCTGGGTTTTGTGTGGATTCCTTTTGTGTAATTAACTTTTCGGCGCTCGTAGAATATTCAGAGAAAGCTAAAGAATGGACGTACATTTCGATTTAACGTATGTGAGTTTCAGAATCTTTTATATCTTACCAAACAGGCGATGCTGTCAAACCCTGGTGGCCATTTTGATTTCGGGAGCTTTAGTAATATACGATATTTTTCATTTATTGTACGTTTTCAACCAAATATTCGAATGTACGTCCACTCGTTTATGTTGATATTACAACCGTGTACATTTTGAAGCATATGTGTAGCGTATTAACGAAGAATAATCAAAACTACGAAAAAGCCTGTTTTTACCGAGCAAAGTCGATAATAAAATCTACTCCAGCATCCCCTTAATTGAAATGTGAGTGTAGTTGAACCAACCGTGTCAATAGTTCCAATCAATCGATTAGAGATTGATGCAACAGTGCGCATGGTCTGAGAGAAAACTATTTTAGAGTTACAATAAATGCGCTGTGATTGTCTTAACCACATGAAACTTTTGAATCGAAGAAAGTCCGACAGCCATATGGTGAGTTTGACCCAATCTCCTCGTTCCATTCGCCGTATATAACCTCTCGGAGAGGTTGACTCAACGTCTATTTCGTTGAGCCCAAAAATTTTTTCTCTCAGTGATACATATTCTCGAATGCCATTCGCTTAGAAAGCGGAAAACATCTGTTAATTCGAGTTTCCGGTCGTCCTTGAATTTTCCAGTTGAGAAATTCTTTCAGTCCTTCAATTGACAAATATTTTGCATGTAATGCAACTCGCGTACGGTAATCGGAAATTAAAAAAGTCATATTTATGGACGAAATCTATTAAAAATATAAACATCAACAATTTTTCATATTCCAGTCTGGCGATTTTTCTCCATGTTCTGGACTACCATTCGCTTAGAAAGGGGAAACCATTTGTTAATTCGAGTTTCCGGTCATCCCTGAATTTTTCAGTTGGACAGTCCTTTCGGTTGCTCAATGGATCAATATCCTGCATGTAATGAAATTTGTACTTGCATACCGGAAATTCGAGGAATTATATTTACGGAGAAAATGTAGTAATTAAAAAAAAGTAGAACTTTGCACATTGTTTCCTCATTCATTTTCATTTTTCACAAAGCAACCTCTATATCAATAAGCTCATTTATTTATTTACTACTTTTGGCTTCCTCATAGAGGAAGCTTTGTAAAAAAATGAAAATGAATGAAGAAACAATGTGCAAAGTTCTACTTTAGAACTTTTTTCGTTACCTATACAGTTGGAAAAAAATTAAAAATCAAGTAAAATCCAAACCGCTTTGCCGATCACGACCAAATTTGGTAGGTAGCAGCGCTGAATGTTACTTTTCATTTGTACAAAATTTCCGTTGATTTGGTGAGATTTGACGTGAGTTAGAGCAAAACGAATATTTTTTTGAAAATTTCCAAATCCCATAAAAACCGAACTTTTTTTACAAATTCATTCAAAATTCAATACCAGTCCTTCTTTAACATAGATTTATTCATAAAAAATTATTTAGCTTAATAGCTACAAATTTGCGGATGCTAGCGTACAGATATTTTTCGAAAATTGCAAAGTCAAATAAAATTTGAACATATATTTTTTTGAATATTACCACAAATAAAAGCATCGATCTGCTTCATATGTTCGCTAAATCTCCGTCCGATTGTTAAAGCAGTTCTTGACATATGTAAGTTTGAATTTTGAGTGACGGCCAACATACACGCACATCCATCCATCAATTTTTTCTAAACCACTTTTCTCAACGTTTTTAAACATTCTGACATAAAAAACTCGAAAAAAAAATTCGCAGGAAAGAAAAGTTTCCTCTGACGAAATTAACAATTTACATATTCAGATGTGGCGATTTGACAATCCAACTTCTGAGATTTTCACCACCATTTCTAATAACAAATACGTATATTATAATAAATAAAACAAAATACGTATTTTAATCTAAAATCTGTATCCGTTTGCTTAAATTATTCACAGAAATTCAAGTGCATTAACCCGAGCCTCTTAGAAAGGATTAAGCAAATGTTTGGCCCGGGCCGCCGTATCCCTGAGAGCAGCGGGGCTAAAGAAGAGAATATGTAGATCACCAGCGCCTCAGTGAGGATTTTCATCTCTCATGAAGAAGAACAAGCACAACGTACATCATCCACGTACATGACCCTCCGAACCTTGCTACTACCGAACACAGAGCATAAGTTTTTGTGCATCTTTGCCTCGTCATCACATCCAGAGCTGAGCTTTCAGTATGCATATAGAAGATTCCTTGTGCATTCGCCGAGCTAGACGCATTGCGTACTTCAAAAGCTGAATAAGAAGAGCAAAACCTTGCGGAGAATGAGAAATAGCGTCGCGAGTCGGTAGAGGTTATACAGAAGAAGAATGAGACGAGGATGCAGAGAAGAAGAAGAAGCAGAAGCAGAAGAAGAAGAAGAAGAAGAAGAAGAAGAAGAAGAAGAAGAAGAAGAAGAAGAAGAAGAAGAAGAAGAAGAAGGGCCGAGGCGACTGATGGCGAACAGACAAGTGTGTGCAGTATACTGTTGAAGTGTCGTGAGTCTCACCACGGTCTCTTCTCTCGTATACCGCCCGGTAATCCACTTCATCCTCGCCACTTGCGTCGTCGCCTAGGCGCTGTGCTCTCGCACTCTTGGTGCTTCTTCGCTATCTTGAGCACGATTCTCGCATCGTCGCGCGTACGTATAGATACCCCAAGTTCAACCAGCCGCAAGTGCATTGAAAAGAGAAGCAAGCAACACGAAGCAGAGCGGAGAAGAAAGATTATCAACGGTTCTCACCCTATAGACTATGGGGTTAAATATTCTGGGCTTTTGTTATGAAAATCGTGAAATAATGGAGGAATATACACCGTGAAATTAAATTGAAATTTTTCCACTTTTAACAACAGGTTTTGGTCCAAAAAATGTTCACGACAATGATTATACAGAAAATATAATAATTAAAAAAATTATTTTACAGAAAGTTTTTGGTTCATTTCTGTTTTAAGCAAATTATACTGAGAGAAAAGCATATCGTTGATTTAACGATTTTACATGATAAAACGAATATAGGAAGGCTTGCAATGTTTTATGGTTGAATAAATAAGCGCGAGGCGACTAGTTGAGCTGTGCAATCTTTCTCTTGGTTGTTTGTTACCCGTACTGCATCACTATCTAATGTAATTCTCTGTACTCTTCGTCGCTTCATTTAAGCCTAGTTCTAAATTCTTAGTTTTAAGTTTACTCCATGTTATACTCTTCTGTACAACTCTGGTCCTTAGGGGATTTATCCCATCACTCAATAAATTTCTATTCTATTCTATTCTATTCTAAACGATACTTGCAAGGTTATTGAAATCGTATGTGCAACGAAACGGCATATTTGAAACTATTAGAATAGTTTTTGAAACTATTATCATTTTGATGATTGCTACTATAATCGTATTTGCTAAAACCATAAAATATAGACGTTCCTCCTGGGAATTATATTAATGGTACATCCATCTATTTTCTTATATTTGCTATAACCATAAATAATAGCCGTTCTTCCTGGGAATTATAGTTTATAGTTAGATTATCGTCGGTGCAACTATATATTTTTTTTTAATTACCAGATATTTCTTTCAATGTATTTGTACTTTTTGTATAATTATTGAATAACGATTATGTATTTTGGGGCCTGGTTAAAGTTCCGAGTGGTAAATACACGAAGGTTTAAAATTCTGAAATTTAATATCTCACGTACATTTTTGACAAAATTCGCTAGAAAACATTTCGTCAAAAATGCAGGTGAGATGTTAAATTCACTAGAAAACATTTCGACACAAATGTAGATGAGATGTTCAAATTCGCTAGAAAACATTTGTCAATAATGTACGTGAGATATTAAATTTTGGAATTTTAGACCTTCGTGTATTTACCATTCGGAACTTTAACCAGGCCCCTTGGTATAATAAAAAAAGGATGCAAAGTAGAACCTTACACATTGCTTCCTCATTGTTTTTCGCTTTTTACAAAGGCCGCTATGAGGAAGTTTCTTTATTTTATTTTTCGCTTTTCCATAGAGGAAGTTTTGCGAACGATGAAAATTATTGACCAAGTTCATGATTTCTGACGTTTAACGAAATCCAGAGCGACACCAATAAATTTTTTTTAAATTCAAAATCACGTAAAATCTGAACCGCTTTATCGATCATCTGAAAATTTGGTACGTAGCAGGGCTGAATGTTACTGTTCCTGTGTAGAAAATTTCAGTCGACTAGTTGAAATTTTACCTGAATTAGAGCAAAACGAAAATTTTTCGAAAAATCCAAACCTCATAAAAACCGAACCACTTTAATGATTTGGCCCAAATTCAATACCAAAGGCCGTATCACTTTTGTTTAATTTTAATACGAAGTTTCAGCCAAATAGCTAAAAATTCGTTCGAGCTAGAGCATTTGCGTACTTTTTTCAAAATTTCAAAATTATTATAAACATGAAATGCGTTAAGCGATTTTTGTAAAATTTATACCAATTGAAAATTAGCCCGTACTATACATGTTGTATAAATTTTAGCTGATTCGGTCGAATACTTAATAAATAAAAGTTATATGAATTTTTGGCCTTTCATCACACACACACACATACATACATCTGGACAATTTTTCTAAATCACTCTTCTCGACGTTTCAGACCATTTTAAACGTTTTGACATGCAAATCTCGAAAAAAAAATTTTAAATGCAAACAAAGCTTCCTCTATGAGAAAGCAAAAATAAAATTGGATTTTCATGTCGAGTAGCAGGCATTTAAAATTCAAACCGCTATATCTCAAGAACGGTTTTAACAATCAAGATGAAATTTACTCCGGCTGTATATCAGCAATTTATTAAAATAGATTTATTAAAATTTACGAAAAAATACAACCATCTTGTCAAATTTTTTAAGACTTTGAATTTTTCGAAAAAAGTATGTGCTCTAGCTGACGCAAATTTTTAACTGTTTTACCTATGTTTTAGCTAAATATTTCTTAATAAATGAAATCGGTTTCTAATAAGTTCATCAGTAACGAGATTTTATTGAAACCATTGTTAACGTTTTATTCGTGCTATTATTGGTCGGTGATAATTAATGGATTGAAGCCAACTTCAATTAGAATGCAGTTCAAAATTTTCTACAAGAATAAACTGATATTCAGCTGTAGTAGATATTAAATTTAGTGAAGATCGATAAAGGACTTCAAACTATGTAGCAATTTTATGACTTTATACCATTTCGGATTTTGACTATCTGGCTTCCAAATTTAGACATGGATATAACAACATGCAAGGATGTTTGATACCGAATATGGTAAGAAAACGACTGAGGCGTCAGAATTTTGTAGAACATTGAATTATTTACACTTATTTATGAAAAAAAAGGTTGCAAAGTTGGGCCTTGCATATTGTTTTCACATTTTCATTGGCTAAATTGAGCCTAACGCCCTGCAGTAGCTAATATTAAACACACAAGTTTCAAATTAAACACAAATTCCAAACTACAATAATATAATACAATTTTCTCGTCTCTGAACCGCAACACAGTATCAGTTTCTTAACAAAATTTTCCGAACATCCTAATCAAAATGATCTATCATGTGAGCTTTTTATAAATTTTCTCTCATTAAGTATGTAACAACGTGCAAGGATGTTTGGTACCGAATATGGCAAAAAAAAAAAACGGCTGAGGCGTTAGAATTTTATAGTACGTTGAATTATTTACACTTATTAACGAAAAAAAAAAATGTTATAAAGTTGGACCTTGTATATAGCTTCCATATTTTCATAAAACATAAATTTCAAAGTACAATAATATAGTACAATTTTCTCGTCTCCGAGTCTCGACACATAATAAGTTTCTTAATAGAATTCTATCGACGTCCTAATCAAAACGATTCATCATGTCAGGGTTTTATAAATTTTCTCCCATCCCCGTATATTTTCGTATCATAGTGTAAACTATTCAGCGACATTCTCAGACATGTATGAGGTCACATGTAGCGCAGTAGGGCTTTAACGACTGTAAGCTTTGGGGTTAAACCAGGTCAGCCGTCGTCAGTCTCGTGAAATTTGCCTCAACGAACAGGGGAGTCGGTTTCCCGCACTTGGTTATATCCGTGTAGAGTTCTCAGTATGTACCAACGGTTTCTCGCTAATTCGGACCTGCCAGCGCCACAGGTCTCTTGAATTTTAGGAAAAAATGTGTGGAAACGTGTTAAAGACACGAACCATGTGAAATATTTCCAACTCTGTACATCCATAAACACATTATAAACTCGTACTGGTATATGTATTATATACGAGGTACATTTTTCATGGTCTCAAGGACCCTTCTGGAGCACCGATTTTTTTTCTCTAAATTAATTCTAAACCCAGCATTTTCTTTTTTCTCCTTCAGAATTTCCATTAAAAAATCCAAAGGGCTTAAGGATGCTTTGTAGGTACAATTTCAACAAAAAGAACCACTCTACTTGAGTTTAAGTACTTTGCGGTTTGTGAAAAATCTGGGAAAATAATCGTCATTGAAGGTAGTAAGAATATTGATTTTTATAATAATTATGCAACACACCAAGGGTCAAATTTATAGTTACAATTTTGAGCCTAAGTTTGAGCAAGAACTATAGTTCACAGTTATTTTTGTAATTATGATTTCATAATAATAACCGGTAGTGATTATAAAATGCACCGGTTATTTCTCTAAATTAATTCTAAACCCAGCATTTTCTTTTTCCCCTTCTAGAATTTGGATTAAAAATTGCACAAGGTTTACGGATACTTTGCAGGCACAATCTCAACAAAAAAAGAGCCTCTCTACTTTAATTTAAGTACTTTGCGGTAAATGAAAAACCTGGAAAAATCATCATCATTGAAAGTAGTAAGAATATTGATTTTTATAATAATTATGATAAAGAATTCTCAACAAATTAATGGAAAAAAATATGCAACGTATTCGGTAGAATATTTTTTTTTCATATTCAAATAATTAATTGATTTTTCTAATGTGCATCATATCTTTACAAAATTTCGGATATTTCATATTTTTTGTTGGCTTTCATAGTTCAACTTCTCTAGAATTGTTTCCGGTATTGACTAACTGTAATAAATTTGAATAATTTATTGTGAAAATATAAATAGCACAAGGAGCATTCTATCGTTAAATTAATTAAGCAACCGGCCGGATATGAAGAAAATATGAGAGGCAAGGCACTCTGCGATTTCGAGAGGAAAATGAGCAGCTGCTTATTATTATTCTGCTATAATAATATAAATTGAAAATAGATATAACTTGAAAAATTATCGTTCTTTGCAAGCAACAGAATATTCATAAATGAAAATGATAGTAGAAAGACGGGAGCAGTTTTAATTTAATTCATGTGGAAATAACAAGTTTCTTGCATTTTTGAGGTTGCTAAAAATGCGGGAAATGATAAGAGACTGAATGTGAATGAAAGTCGAAGGAAGGCGTCTAGAAATAAGCGAAGCGGTGCTAAGCGATTTAACGATTTCACGATCTGCTTCGGAGCCACGTCTATCTATAAAGTAACCGAAGTGTACACGTCGTCTTTCATATACGTACGAATATCTCTTCCAATAAACTTTATTGCACCTTCTTCGCGCATCAGCCTCTTTTATATACTACAGTAGTGCACAACCGTATACCGATGTACAAATCGATGAAACTCTTTCGTTTCTCTACATAGCTTTACCTCACAATACCCCAAATAAATAAATATATATATATATCCATATATTTATATCGCCTGCATATGTGTACTATAAAAATCCAATACTCCAGAGATAGACAGATAGGAATGCACGAAATCGAAATCGAAATCGAAATGCATCAAAATGCTCATAAATACAGGAGGCCATTTGCTTTACTGCCATTCGGATGACAAATTACCCAACGCTACTAAATCCAAATGAAATACCGTTTCATTTTGACTGCAATTAAATTAACACAAAAATGCTGTTTTAATGATCGTGTATTGAAGCTTTGGCGATCGTGTGACGCAGGCAAACATGTAACAGTGAAGTTTGTCGGCGCTCTAGCACAAGTAATCTGAATTTTTTATGGAAGTTCAATGAAGCGAAAAAATGTTGCTAGTGCGAAAAAAAGAAAAATTGTCAGGAGCTAAATAAAACACTAAAAAAACTGATAATTAAAATTGCCCGTTAATTTTTGAAAAATTGCCCGTGAAAATTCGGTTTTTCTTATTTTTTATTATTATGTTTGGCTTCCCCGTAAGAATAAAGAATCCAGGTTCCAGTATTAAAAATCCAGGTTTATACTATAACATTGAGTCTCGTAACAGGAAATCAGTGCGTGGATTTTTTATTTTTGGGCACAGACTGAAGGTTTTTGGTGTAGCAAGTAAAAAAAATTAACGTTTAAACAAAATTTAAAAAAATTTCAAGACTTCAAAATTTTAAGAAACTTCAGAAATGAAAATTTTGAAATTGCAAAAAAAAAAGTATAATTTTGGAAACTACAATTGGTTTTAAAATCAAATTGGTCATAGAATTTTGAGCGCGTGATATCAAGATGGCAATGGAATTGTAAAAAAAATATTAGTCACAATTTCTCCTAGTCAGTCCATAATAGTCCATTCGTAGACCAAACTTGAGTCAAGTATATTTAAAAATGTCAAAATAAGAGCGTGATAAGTGATTTTCTAAATGATAAATCATTTTTGCCTAACAAAATTAGTTTCCGCTTATTTAATTTATTACGCAATATTAAGTTATATAAAGCTGTTGTAATTCTATCAATGGCTATTCATTATTAATTACAGTTAGACGTAAATCATAGTGATTGGAATTTTCAGACTCAAAAGGCTACTTATTTCAAAATTACGAATAAATACCGAACATGTAGTTGAAGAGTCTCATGTGACATGACCTAATTAGACAACACGAATTTACGAAGCATACTGACACAGGAGAATCAATGTGTTGACGACAATCGTAAATATTTGGATTAATAATCATAATGTTAAGTCAGAAGAGTATTATTAGCAACAAAGTACATATATTGTGGCGCAAAGTTTCGTGTTCGATATTTTACATATCAGAAATACGCTATTAAAATATTACAGCATCCGAGAGCGTGACGAGCATATATAATAATCTGTAAAAAGTTTATTCGATTAATAAGAAATCAGTTTTCTACGGAAAGTCTGCGAAAGTGTCAGATGCTACTCCATCACTGTGTAGCGTGTGACACTTTTCAGATTTTCTGTAGAATTGATTTTTGATGAAAACTAAGGGGCCAGAAAAAAATGTCACAAGCTCGTAACAGTTATGCCTGTGTAGAATCGGGGCTGTGTCGAATTGAGGCATATGTCGAATTGGTGATGTGTACAGTTGCTGTTGTGTTGAATCGAGGCATGTATCGAATTGCCGTTGTGTAGAGTCGATGATGTGTAGAATTGGGTTCTGTAGAAACGACGTATTGCCGCTAAATGAGGTCCCAACCCCGGCCGGATCATGCATAAGTACAATATTTCAAATGTGGTTAGACTATAGTTTTCCATATCATGCCAAGATCAGGCATCGGTCAGGCACTCCTGGTCAGGCTAGCCAGATGCGGCCCTGATTTTGGCCAGAATATTTGAATATTCAAATCTGGTTGACTTAAAATATACACCATTTCAGACGAAATTATCAGAGTACTGGAAGAGCATATCTGGTATTACCGTTGTACAATAAATAAATGAAAGATGTTTTCTCTATAATATCGTTTATTATTGTAATACTATCGATTACAAATAGTTGTATTTTTATGTATATGTCTCACTCAATTATTTATGTATAAGTGAAACAGCATATGTTTTCTCGGTGACTGCGTTACTTATAGTCAAAATCATCATTTTGCGATCGATTGATTTTACCGTAAACATTTATCGACGTTGCGTTTTTTTTTACGCGCCACATTAAAAAAATTCATGAGTCGCATGGATGTGCATACATATCTTCTCCACTCCGTGGAGATCTTTTAACACTCCACACTGTTCCTTTTATTTTTATTATTTTTTCGTTAAAACAACCCCATTATTTGCCGTTTTTTTTTTGTTGATATTATCAGTCCTTTATATGTCAATTTGGTTAGCTATAAAATGGAACAGTAAAACTTCATTTTTAAAGCTTCTACGACCATGTATGGTAACAGAATAAACTTCCAAAAATTAAACTGGCTTTATGCATTTTATGTATATTGGACCTTCTTATTTTTTACTATGGACCAGATCAGGAGCCTGATCGTGGCCGGTTTAGTAGCCTGATAACGCCTTGATTTGTATCCTGATCACGGCCAGATCAGAAATGACGTTACATGCCATATCAGGGCCGGATAGAGCCGCCTTATCCGAGCCCTATTACTAATTAAGGAAAACCTGATGAGGCCCGAACCTCAGCCAGAATAAATTTCTGCTCGGGAAAGTCTCTAGGATACGGTACATGCTTGGTAATGGGGAAAAAGAATGTGTATGTTTGAGATTTTATTTGACCCTAGGATAAATCCTCTAAGGATCAAAGTTCAAAGCATACAAGAGATATAGAGAAAGCCAAAGAAGATTATAGAGAGAGTTTAAAGCTAAATGAGGTGAAACACAGACAAAGAAATGACAGATGAAATACAAGAAATAAGAAAACAGAAAAATATACATAACTATATAATAAAAAGAATTAAGCGGCAAGCTCTGCATCGCGCCATTTAAGCGCCGTAAAGTGCCGCAAAAATCGCAACTATAGAAGAAGAAAAAATTTCCTGTAGATTAAATCTGACGCTAAACTTACAAACTAAATAATAAAACCCAAACCTTAAAAAAGGTTGTAAATTTACTGTGACAAGCAATATGAAATTTCCAAAATTGGTATATGAAATAATGATTCGTATAATATTCACTGTAAATTTAACAGTAGTCGAGTAAATTTTCAAATATTTTTATGAAAACTACAAAACTTCTATAGTAATCTAGTTATTACACGACTAAAATTGTAAAATTTCAGTTCAGTTTTTAATATTAGTTAACCGATTTGTAAAATCATATACAGGACTTTTATATCTGTATAAAAATTACAAGTTCATCATCATTGAATTTTCCAAGACGTTAATTTTCATGCATCTATGGGAACAAAAATCTTGAATGCGGACAATAAATTTTCTGTCAACTCCGACTTTCAGAATTTGGAAAATATTGCTTTCATTGTAGATGGCTTTTGATTTTATAATAAACATATGTGCACGAAATTTACAATCGACATGCGAAAAAAAAAACAGAAAGTAAATTCCGAGTATTTTGTAACAGTAAATTTACAAATTTCTTAATTCTTTTTCAGTATTGTTACTTTAAATATCTAATAGACATTGACGAGAAATTCGTGGTACAGATTGTGAATAAATACTTCCAATCCGTTACTCTAATTTTCTGGTAAATTTTTTTAACAATGAAGTTGTAACTTAAGTTCGATCTTTATTTTTCGTTTCAAGTTGTGATTTAAATTCTAACTTGAGATTATAAATTCAACCCTAAGGCTTAAATCCTCGTTAATTATTTAATTTCAATATTGACTAAATATTACTATATGAATTGTCAAAAAGTCTGAAATACAGTTTGATTGCAGTAAATTCAATTGGATCTTTTCGAAAACTTTTGAATATTGAGTAAAATTTAAGTGTAGTTAATTTAGTGGAAAACATAGAGAATTTGTAGGAAACTTAGGTAGTTGGTATCTCCGCCCTAACTGAGACAGTAGACGTTCAATCCCCCTTTCTCATCGATCTCCCCAGTCTTCCTTTCACCCTGAGCATTTTTTTTCATCTCCCCCATACGTGAACACGTAGATTCTGCAGTTTCGTTGGTGTTAGCCTCTGAGGGATCGAGATAAAAAAGGAAAGAAGAGACGAAATGAAGGGAGGTTTTCGTTCTAGCACGTCTCAAGTCCAGGTAAGCGAAATAACGTTCGGGAAATCGCCAGGGGGTTCACTAGGTACAAACCAACGGATCTACGTACACATAGTATGTGTATAACTATATACTATCAAAATGCAGACAGTTTCCTGGCCGTGGTGCAGTGATTGGCAGCCACACTTTTGGACGACACGAAACGCAGGATTCCAACAATTGGTTCTCTTGTCTCTTGTCAAGGAAACACTAAAATCATCCCTACTATTCTTGCTAAAGTCGTCGAGTCTCATAAATGAATAATGATCTAAAATTTCGTAAGACAAATTTACAAACTAGAGTTTATGTCAATAATCGAATTAGAGAAATCTTCATTAGTTTAAAATAAAATTCGTTACAACTTTTCCAAAATTTTTGCAAATTGAGCCCAGAATTTTCTGATAGTTTAATTGATATTAAGCGTGCGAAAAGTAAGATTGTCACTAAATACCGCAAATGTTAGCTAACTTATTAATAGAAACAAATAAAATCAAAACTCTTGCGCTTCGTAAAAAAAATCTTAAAAGTAGTGAATATCAATAATGTTATTGTGGAAGTTTTCATAAAACACGTAATAAAATTTATCAAATATTCAACTAACGTGAACAAATTTTTTTTTAGATGCATTTGAAAACGAAAAGAAGTAAACTTATGACTTTTTTAAGGTCACTTTGTCCCCTTAAGTAAATTTAGAATGCGTCTATGGATTTTACCAATCCGATCATATAAAATTACAACCCATGATTATTAAATCAATCATTAATAAATGACTACATGAAAATCAACATGTATTTATGGAATTTTAGTGTCTGATTTAAAATTTAATACACATTTTCCAATATCAACAGTTTCAAGCCCCGGTGTAGGTAAAAAAATGTCTTTGGCGAAAACCAATACCCAACAATTTCTGATGACACAATATGTCTGAAAAAATAATGCCCGAGTGATATTTCTATTTTTTTAAATTGTTTTTAAGTCCATTTTAAATTTCCAACGCATATGGGCATATTGAATATAAAAATATGGCTTTGCAAATGTAGTTTGCAAATAAATTGAGCTGTAACATTATTGAATGCTACATTTCTTTCAATACCATCCCTATGAAAATTCAACATAAATGTTTATGAAATTCAATGAAGGTAATTGAATATCAAAAGTAATGTCCATTAATTTTCAAACATATGCATCGAAAAATAACTTGCGGCGATGGAAAAACCAGAATTAATTGTGTCTCAATATTATATACGAACTCACCATTTTTTCCAATACCGTTCATATAAAAATTCCATATAAATTTTTATGAAATTTAATACACAGTTTATGCATACACCGAGAGAAAAATCTGGTATTTAAAAAAAATATAGTTAGACCGACAATAATCTAACTATAAGCTATAATTCCCAGGAGGAACGTGAATATTTTGTAGCAAATATAAGATAATAGTAGGATGAACCATTAGCATAATTCCCAGGTGGAACGTCTCGATTTTATAGTTATAGGAAATATAATTAAATAGCAATCATCAAGATGATAATAGTTTCAAATATGCCGTTTCGTTGCATATACGACTTGAACGTTTGCTTCAAATAACCTTGCAAGTATCGTTTATTGAACCATATTATCATTGCTTCAACCATAAAACATTGTGAGCCTTGCTATATTCGTTTTATCATGTGAAATCGTTAAAGCAACAATATGCTTTTCTCTCAGTGTATGATATTTCCAATAGGAAGTACATATATTAATTTTAAGAAAGATTTTCTTTAGATTGTAACATCAGAGCTATTTAGACTCGAAGCCATTCTCTTTAATATGATGGTTTTGAGATGGAACCGAATTTGACTTAAATGGCCAATGATTCCGCCTCTTGTTACAGAGTGAAGGCAGGCGCGAGCGAATAGGACAGGGAGCTTCAGTCTGCCGTGTTCTCCTGTGTTCTGGCACAGAGCAGAGAGTGGCGAAGGCGACGGGCAAGCGAGGGGTGCGCGTGGGACACAACCAACAGAACCAGCAGCGCCCAACGCCAGAGAACGAAGGGGTGGACTTTGGTATGGGAAGAAGGGGCTGCTGTCGCTTCCACCGCTGCTGTTCAGTCGTGGTGGTGGTGGTGGTAGTTCTGCTGGCCGCTCAGTATAGTAAGGGCAGCAAACGACGTGAGGTAGAGAGAGAGAGAACAGAAAGGGAAGAGAGGGAGAAGAAGGAGAGGAAGGGAGAGCGAGGGTCTGCTAGACTGTGCTTCGCTGAGCATGGAATCGATAGGGGGTCACTGGCACCAACAGATACAATCGGCACATTTCGAGTGCACCGCGACAGTGGAGCGGCATGGCACTCTGTTTCTCTAGCAGGGCGCACACAGCACTCTAGCATTTAGCTCACACTCCTCTCTCTGTGATGCATTCTGCATTCTCTAGGCAACGCATCGGCTTCCCAGCTTTCTCTGTCTCTGTTTCGACGAGAGAACGTCTATCTCTGTCGGTGAAAACACAATTGTGTGCCTGGTAGATCATGCGTTTCATATACGACCACCAACGCGTTGACTCTTCTCACCACAAAGCCTTCGGAAAAAAAGAACTTCAACACGTCTCCCACTCTCTATCTCATTCGGTTCAAGCTCACGGTACTTAACGCACATCTGAGGGAATTTGCGATTTAATGATGGCGCTAAGCAAACAGAGAAATAATTCTCGGCACTTATCGCTGCTCAGCTTTTTTCACGAATACTCATGACTGACACGCTCGGGCAAATTAAGGAGAATCGAATTTAGGCACTTTTTATATTTCGGCGTTTTTTTTTGGGATACGGAGATGCTTAATGTATTTAGGTTATAGACGGTTCTTTTTTCTTTTGCTTTTGCAGAGAGGAAGCTTTGTTTTCATGAATAAACAATTTTTCGAGATTTTTATGTCAGGACACTTAGAATTGTCCAAAACGTCCAGAAAAGTGATCTAGAAAAAGTGTCCGTATGCAACTTCGAAAATTCAATCACCTATAACTAAAGAATGGTTTTAACTATCGAGCTGAAATTTCGTACACAAGTGAAGCATCATTCCCTCTTTAATTATTGCAGTTTTTGACAAATTATATACACAAATTTCGATTTTATGACGTTTTAATATTTTTTTAAAAAAGGGCGTGGGCCCTCTAACTTTCGTAAAATTTAGTCTATTTAGCTAAATAGTTGTTTATAAGAGCAGGTGCACTCAATGTTGTTTGGTATTGAATTTGGCTCGAATCGGTAAAGTGATTCAGATTTTATGGAATTTTGAATTTTTCAAAAAATTGACATTATCGCTTTATTGTAACTTTTACAAAACTTGAGATAGCGAGCTCAAATTTTGTATGTAAATGAAACAGTATACAGCCATTATATATGTATAATTTAGTGACGAACGGTATGGAATTTTTGATTTTATGGAATGTTGAATTATTATTAAAAATATACGTTATCACATTTACTTTCGGAAACGCTCTAATAATAACGGAATAACGAAATAGAAAAAGCGAATTCGCAACATGTTTATTTATCTAATTAAAACAAGGATGCAAAGTAGAACCTTGCACATTGCTTCCTCATTATTTTTCGCTTTTTACGAAGCTTCCTCTATGAGGAAGCTACAATTAATTAACATACTTCCTCATACAGGTAGATTTGTAAAAAACGGAAAATAATGAGGAAGCAATGTGCAAGACTCTACTTTGTTTTGCTTCCTCATAGAGGAAGCTTTGTTTTCGTGAAAAAAAATTTTTCTTCCACATTTTTATGTCAGTACACTCAGAATGGTCGAAAAACGTCGAGAAAAGTGGTTTGTACGAAATGTCTGTATGTGTGTGTGTATGTGCAGATTTCGTTGTGTGCACGATATTATCGTAATTTTCGATGAATGTTCATCAAATTTGGCACGCAAGTGGGTTATCATAACAGAACGTTTGGGATTGTACATGACGCGAATCGGTTGCAGAATTCAGATTTCGCAGCATTTTGAAAATTTTGAAAAAATTGTTTTCGCGCTATAACTTCCGCGAGTTAAGAGATATCGGGCTGAAATTCTATACACGAAAGGACTACCATTAAAACATAATGTGTACCAAATTTGGCGAGAATCTATAGGGTGGTTATAATTTTATTGCCATTTCAATTTTAAGAAAAATGTCTTGAAAAACTTCGTGTCCTGTAAATTCTGAGATATCCGGCTGCAATTTTCGACATGATTTCACGATTATTGATTGTTGCAAATTGCTTCCCCATTATTTTTGTTTTTTTACAAAGCTTCCTCTATGAGGAAGCCAAAATGAAGAAATAAACTTACTCATAGAGGTGGGTTTGTGAAAACTAAAAATTAATGAGGCAGCAATGTGCAAAGTCCGACTTTGCAACTTTTTTGGAAAATATTGATAACACAATTTCATCAATTTCACGACATTTTACCAACAAAATGACATGTTCTCTTTGTTACGTGTAAAAATTTGAAAGACAATAAGAAAGCAATGTGCAAGATTCAATTTTGTATCCTTGTTTTGAATAAATTTGAAAACCTGAATTTTAGCGAAATTTTCGTCGTCAAGAAATAAAAACGAAAAATTCAAAGTATTATATAATCAGAACCATTCTATCAATCTCCACTAAACTATGTATTTAATATCACCGAATATTATTTCGTTTAATTATAAAATTCCGGCTTGATATCTCATGTTTTGCAAAAGTTAACAACGTCAATGTTTCAGAAATTTAAAAACGCTACAAAAATTCGAACCGATTTTCCGATTTTGTCCTAATTTAATATCAAACAACATTAAATGTATCTGCACCTTGTGACGAACTAATTGGCAAAATATCGTAAATTTTACGAATGTTAGAGCATTCTGGTTCTTATTTGTCAAAATTCCAATAGCTATAAAATCTAAACTTCTACATATATTTTGTCAATAATTACAGCAATCACACATGGGCTTCTGCTTCACTTGTGTGCCAAATTTCAGCCCAATCAGTGAAACGGTTCTTGAATTACAGGTGATTGAAATTTCGAAGCTCTGCACGCACATACGAACATTTTTTTCTAAACGACTTTGATCGATGTTTTGGAACGCGATGTTAAAAAAAAAATGTCACAAGAACAAAGCTTCCTCTATTAGGATGCAAAAGATTGTAAAAGTTATAAGCAACTTTGTTTCATGTGTTGTAATAAAATGGACACTTTTTAGAAAGCCGCGCATTTAAAAAATAAAATGTCCTGCAAATCTGGTAAAAAATAATTGGGTCTGGAAGTTTGATAATGCAGCATCATTAAGTCCACGCCATTCTCCAAGCCGCAAGTTTGTTTTCTTTGCAGCTATTCGGAGCGTCCATTGGAGGAGTTGAGACTTTTTTTAATGAGAAAAAAAAAAGTATAAACGTTATGAGTCAATCCCATTAAAAAAAGTGCTCAACACAGTTTTTATTTTATTATCGTCGTGGATATACAAATAAGTTCAGAGATTGCCGGTCGTAGTAATTTTTTTCCAGGGCAGGTTACTTTGACAATTTATTTGTACTAAATATACATCGAAAAATCCGCAAACTCTATAAAGTATATTCTGAACAATGACGAGTTTCTAAAACTAATTTAATTAATCACTGTAAAACTAATAGAGTACTTTTACTCGTCATTATTAATTTTTCACTTCATCATAAAAAAATTTCAATTTTATATTCGTTCACTATTGATCGAAAGCTTTTCAGTGCAAAATAATCCTACAAAATTTGTTTAAAGCCTTTGCGTACATTTATGTCTCCCTTAATTACCAGAAATAATCTCATGCTTTTAAATAATAGTAACAAACTTTTCCTGTTAAAAGTAAAAAAGTATTGCTCCATCGAATGTTTCTTCGATAATCGAGATTCCGATTGAGATTTACATTCCAATTTCTGGTAATAGATAGAATTACCGAATTCCAATGGTAAAAGATACCGCGCGTCAATTTGATGCGGTTTGCCGTTGGTGAACGAAAATAGGAAAGTTTTTGATAACCGGGTCAGTGGAGTTTTTTTCGATTTCGCGCTGTATACTCGGTCTTCTACCCCAACGCGACACTGAATAAAAGGGTAGCGAGGGAAAGGGACGGGGTTGTATTATGGGGGAAACGAACGCGGACGATTATACTTGTGAACAGCAGCAGCGAGCGAGCGAGCCACAGACCGAAGGGTTCCAAAGGCCTTTTCCCTTTTCCCTTTTCTCTTATTCGCACCGACGCCCAGCAGCACCTGAACGAAAGGATTCAGCCTCTAGAGTTGCGCAAGGATTGTGATTGGCGTTGTTCGATCGCTTTCGTCGGTAATATCATATCTGGCTCAGTTCTATATCCGGAGCTGTGACGATAGAATAGAAACATTCGATTTGCGCTCAACCTAAATTTAACGTTATGAATTTCAAAAATTCAGAATTTAAGAAAATAAAAAATGTTTCAGCGGCACTTTTGATTAAATAATATATTTTTGTTAAAGAGTGATTTTATTTATAATTTTTTTACAATGATAATGTTTTGCTTCCTCATAGAGGAAGCTTCGTTTTCGTGAAAAATTCTTTTTTCGAGAGTTTCATGTCAGGTCACTCAGAATGGTCTAAAACGTCGAGAAAAGTGGTTTAGAAAAAATGTCTGTATGTGTGTGTGTGTGTGTGTGCGTATGTGCACAATTTTTTGTTAACACGATAGCTGTTGCAATTTTTAAGATATCGGGCTCAAATTTGGTCCACAAGTGGACTGTTAATAAATGAAGTTTGGAAGTGAATTTGACGTCAATCCGTTAAGGGGTTTAAAATTTATGGAATTTTGAATCTTTTGGAGAATGTCAGCTCGGGCTGTAACTCCCGCAATTTTTATGATATCCGCCTCAAACTTGGACCAGAAGTGGACTGTTATCAAAAAGTGTTTCAGATTGAATTTGGTGTCAATCCGTTAAGGGGTTCATCACAATTTATGGTATTTTAAAATTTTTTTAAATTTTTTGTTCGTGCTCTAACCTTCGCAATTTTTAAGATATCGGGCTCAAATTTAGTCCACAAATAGACTGTTATTAAATGAAGTTTGGAAGTGAATTTGCCGTCAGTCCGTTAAGGGGTTTAAAATTTATGGCTTTTTGAATTATTTGTTCGTGCTCTAACTTCCGCAATTGTTAAGATATCGGGCTGAAATTTGGTCCACAAGTAGTGTGTGGGTAAACTAAGCATCAGTACGAATTGGGCGATAACCTGTCAAGGGGTTCAAAACTAATGCCATTTAAAAATTTTTTAAAGAAGGCTGCAAAGTAGAACTTTGCAAATTGCTTCCTCATTATTGTTGGATTTTTACAAAACTTCCTCTATGAGGAAACCAAAATAGATTAACATGCTTCCTCAAAGAGGTAGATTTGTAAAAATCCAACAATAATAAGGAAGCAATTTGCAAAGTTCTACTTTGCAGCCTTGTTTAAAAAAATTTTAAATGGCATTAGTTTTTTTGAATGTGTTCTGAATATATTCAAAAACATTTTTTCCAACATTCGTGAGTGGTTTTTGTACATTAATGGTAATGAAATAATTAACAAATGTTGAAAAAGAATGATAAACTTTCTTTTTGTAGAGAATGAAAAATTATTTTGGATTTGCCGAAGGAGAGAAAAAATAGTGAAATTTTTGGAATACATTTTTATTCAGTATTGGTAGACGCTTTTTGGACAATATTGTTAATCGTATAATTAAGTATTCTTAACAAGAAATTGAGATTTTTTTAGATTGTCAAATATTATTTTGGGTTATTGGATGAACAAAAAAATTCACTGCAATCTACTAAATTAACGGATGGAGGTGATAAAAAAAAAATAGAGTTCGTAAAAAGGAACACTTTGAGTTGGAAGAAATTAATTGAGCGTGTGCACATGGAATTGAATTGAATGATTAATCTACTATGAAAATTATTACGTTCTGTCAACGAAATATTTTATTCGCAAAACCGCAAGTACCAATTCGGTATGGATTTTCAAATATGTATGAAAAATACTTTTCAACTAATAATTACTGAAGAACTTAACAAGAATTGAATTTATGAAGATTGTTTACCAGAAATTACTTAAATTAATATTAAAGAGTACAAATTTTAGACCTCATTTATAATTACTTATATTTATTGAAAACAAATAATATTTTGAAAACATTTTTTTCCCTACAACAAATACAAGCATTAAAAAAAATGATTTCCGTAAATTATAAAATTAATAAATCATATAATTTGGGCTTATGGACGAGAACTAATAATTGATAACCAAATAAATGGATGTGAACTCGATTTTGAAGACATAATCACTTGTATTTATTGAAACTACAAGTTCTCTGTTACTATCTACCGTGCTACAATTTTTATTCGCATTGAAAATATTGTACACATTTTTTTCTTCTAGATTTTCATGTCAGCAACTCAAAATGGGTAAAGTATCGAAAAAAGGGGTTTTGAAAAATGTCAAGTGCCCTTTTGCGTCTAAAAATTTATACAAAAATTGAAAGATGACTATCGAGTTTCATAAGTAAAGTAACGATAAAAGAAGATTGGTATTGAACTTAAGCGGAATCTGTAACGAATTTCGGGTTTTATAGGATTTAGAATTTTTCGAAAAATTTACATCGTCGATCTAATTTCCAACATCTTGAAACAATTTAACCACAATTTTCAAGCATGAATCAATATTCAACAATACTGGAGATAAAATTTGTTAAAGATCGATAAAGCATTTCCGATCTTTTAGCAATATGAATTTCACAAGTTTAAGCCACTTTTGCTTTTGACATATCCGATCAAAGAGACTGAAGCTTCAGACAGATACGTAATAACGTGCAACGATCTTTGGTACCGCGATTGGTGAAAAACGATTGAGCTGTTAGGATTTAATAGAATTTTCAATTTTTCATTTATCATTTTACAAAGGTTGCAAAATCGTTGTACGTCGCATTCGTAATTTCCATCTTCCGCAATGGATATTCTATGATTATATAAAATCTGATTAATATCCTTAAATAAGTATTAATTTAAAAAACAATTTGTGCTCGCTAGATCAAACTTTGCAAATATTGATGCAATAACGTCAATTTTAAAAAAATTTGTAAACTCTATAAAACCCAAACCGCTCTACTGAATTCGCGTAAAATCAATACTAAAGGGTGCATTATCTTGTTAAATTTTCATACAAAGTTTCAGCTCGATAGTTAAAAATTTATTCGGTTTAGAGTGCCGACGGGCATTTTTCAAAATGTTAAAAATTCCATAAAAATTGAATGCGTCATGCTATTTTTATAAACCTTTATATTTATATCAAGTAAAGCGTGTCCAGTACTCAAAATGGCATGGAAATCTGAGCTGATTTGCTCGAGTAGCTTACGAATTACAGTAGTATGAATTTTAGTCCCTTTATCACATACACATACATATGCATATATCCGGCTAATTTTTTTAAACGAATTTTTCGATGTTTCAGACCACTTTCAGAATCTCCAAATTATTATTCACTTTTTTACAATTTTTAAAAAAATTGTATACAGCACAGTATTTCTATCCTAAATATGTCACATTAAGGAGGTTGGAGCGCTCCACACTAGTCAAATCGGTGCTAAATTTTTAAAAGCGTTCCTACAATTTCAGATGGTTTAATAATATGTTCCAAGTTGTTAATCACATAGCAGCATTAGTTCTTGATATTCAAATGCATTCACAGCTGTCATATGAATAGTAAATCGATCAATATCTCCAAATTTCCGATGTCATGTTTTTCATCCAGTTTTGTAAAAGGGTAAACACCGTAATATCAGTCCGATTATGACGAAACATAGCTCATTTTGATCAGTGGAAGATCAGTATCAGGCGTTCAAATGTTGCAGCTATTTGTATACTTGATGTTAGGTTATGATAGGATAAACAAACAGTTGTAACTTTTCAACTACAAATACGATCTAAAAAGATAAACGGCCAATCGATAGAATATCTTTTAGTGAACAAAATGAGCTATTGGTCGTCATAATCGGACTGATATTACGGTTTACCCTTTTACAAAACTGGATGAAAAAACATACAATCGGAAATTTGGCGATATTGGTCGATTTACTGTTCATAGGACAGCTGTGAATGTATTTGAATATCAAGAACTAATGCTGCTATGTGATTAACACCTTGGAACAGATTATCAAACCATCTGAAATTGTAGAAACGCTTTTAAAAATTTAGCACTGATTTGACTAGTGTGGAGCGCTCCAACCTCCTTAACCCATAGCTGAGTTTGTAATTGCTTTTTTACAGTTTGTTTGTGCTCCGTTTTCCACAATGTTTTAGCTATGTAGCTAGAATTTGGTACAGAAGTAGACTATTATCAGACAAGATTTGAGATTTAATTTGGCGTTAATCGGTTTAGGGATTGAAATTTATGGCATTTAAAATTTTTTTTAAATATTTGCTGACCCTCTAATTTTCTCTTTCACAGCACACATTTTTTGCAGTTGCAATTATTTCGAACTCTAAAACCACCATAAAACAATACCGGACTGTCACAGTGATATTTATTTATTTATTTATTTATTTATTTATTGTTCAGTGAACGGGGCAAGTCCCTTGACAAAAATAATACAATAATGGCAAAAAATATCCAGAATCTCTAAAATCATGTAATGCAAAAAATGTAAACATACAATGAGAATTTTCACTGAAAAAAAATTGTTAAAACAAGAAAATTTATCAAATCCCTCGCGACCTCTACATATTTTTTTTTATCTCATCGATGATTTACGAGGAATTGTTTTTCATAATAGTGAATAGAGTTCTGAGGGGTGACCCGTAAAGAAATATATTTATATTGTTAAAAAATGAACGATCCTAATGAATAAGTATTAATTTAAAAATCAGAGGGTTGTGAACAAGATTTTGTATCGTTAATTGCCGTGGAAACTCATATAACGAACTAGCAGTGTAAAGGACTTTGCAAAGATTTTCGAGCAACAACCCTCCGTCGTCTCCGACGACAGTGGAAAGGCACCTGGTGTCTGGTGGTGGTATGTAAACTACCACCCGAATCTCTGGTGCGACCGCAGCTCGCAGTTTCGTCCGTGCAATCGATCCGCCCTCGGCCCATTAATCGAAATCGTTGCACGTGTTGGAATATCTAAACGGCTTCTGTTAGATATGTCTCTATATGTCTGTGGTTGTACAGACTGAAGGGGATTACAAGTTTTAGTTTAAATCTTGAGATCTATACTCCTATCGACTTAACGGTGAATGGATATGCTTAATATACTTCAAGTGTTTCCAACTGCTGTATCGATCTCGCTATTAATATTATCTGCCATCCTGTAAACTCATAATTGGAGTTACAAAACCTGCGTCTCGTTTTCTTTTTTGCTCGTGAAATATCACGAGTACTTTTTTGCCTCGTAGCGAGATACTTCGGGTTTCTTTAGAGCCAGCGAAGTATGCCAATAGATGCCAACCACGCCAGCACGCAACCATATTTTCTTCCTCTTTTTAAACACATATATACTAACTCCTGTACGCGGATACGTATCAAAGGATATTACGAGGACTCCAGTGGCTGCAACTGGTCGATGTCCTTAAACTTTTGCTTTATGTACTCTTGGCAAGAAGTGCGTATTTTACTTTAGTAACTGGCACGACATCATTCCTTGGAAGCCTTTGCTTTAACAGAGAAAAAACAATATATAGAGGTATTCATTTAGTTTAATAAATTTTCATCGCGTTTTTATAAATTAAACGAGAAAGAATTATATATTATAGTTTGACTATAAAAATTGTACAATTTTCGCAAAAAAAAAAAAAAACGTAAAAACTATGAATCCATTCGACTTATATTTGTATAATCTTTATAAAATTATTAAATAGTTACTAAATAGTTAGTTATTAAATAGTTAAATAATAAGTGTATACTTTACTATTAGCGAAAAATGCAGGTGAGATTTTTTTAATTTAAGTACTATTCAGATAGAAATACCAGACATTGTAATCAATATTTGCGTGATGATATTTTGCATACAGAATGTGTGCAAGTATTTTCCATTAATTTTTTTCTTCGTCAATGCGGAAATTATCGTTATCTCCGTAATACCAACTCTTTAACTGCCAATATTACAACTTTGAACATTTCCCGAGACGACTTTTCAGGTTTTAATTTTTTTAATTCTGCGAAAATTTTTCGAATAGTGGATTTTTATTAAGAATACATTCTACATGTCAATGTTACGAAATAAAAACAAAACTTAAAAAAAGAAACAAAAATGTTCATCAAAAATTACCATAGCGGTTATTTTACTGAAGCTGTTTTGGCGATTGATTTTTCACTTTAGCCAGTCATAGACTAAAAATAATATCGACCCAATTTTGCTAGCGACGTTCAAAAACAGTCTACTGAAGATGTTTACAAAATTGGCACACGAAATATCGCGGTTGGCCATTTAGAAACTGTAGGTTTGAGAAAAAAGGCTTAAAAATGTTGTTTAAAATTGTTTAATTACTGTAACACAGCCAATTTTACGTACTTAAATATATGTTTTTAACAAACACATTTACAATTCCAGAAAACACAAAATTTAGGGTGGGGGTCAAAATAAAGAATTATGAAATTCAGAATGTCTCATATTTCGAAAGTGAAAACCGCGAATGTTACAATAGCTAATGATGCGATATTCGAAATTTTTAATTTCGACAGTTCACCAAGTTGAAGAACTATTTTACCGAAATGTCATTCATCAGAGTATCCACTTATTTGAAACTACACATTCAGAACGTCTGTACTTTGAATGGCCATAATGTCGATAAGAAAGAATTAGATAGAGTAGGAACAAAAAAAAATTGTATCTTAACGATTCGCTATATTGACCATTCTATTTTTTAGCCTTTCGCTATTTTGACCGTTCCTCATTTTGGTCATTCGCTATTTTCATAGTTCGACTTTTTGGTCTCTCGCTTTAATGAATTATCTAAAAAATATTCGTTTTGCTCTAATTCACGTAAAATCTCACCAAATCAACTGAAAAGTTCTACAGACGAAAAATAACATTCACCGCTGTTACCTACGAAATTTGATTGCGATCGGTAAAGCGGTTTGAATTTTACGTGATTTCGAATTTTTCATTAACTAAATAGTTAACGAAAAAAAATTGTTTAAAACTCATTAATTTTAATTTTTTAAAAATGCTTCCTCCATGAGAAAGCCACAATTAATAAATAATCTTACTCACAGAAATGGCTTTGTGAAAAATGAACATTAATGAGAAAGCAATGTGCAAAGTTTTACTTTGTTCAATTTCCAAAGAGTAAATACTTAATCCTTAAAGTATTTATAATCTCTACCTTTCAACAACTTAACTCCCCACTATCTAATTTCGTAAACTTCCTTGTTAATAGGAAAGTGTCGAGTGCCAAGACACGATAAATAAAGTGCAGTGAGAGAGAGTGCTCGAAGATTTCCAATTAGTATGGCGGTTTGAGAAAACGATGGAGAGCTTTGCTTGGAGAACCGGAGAAGTATGGGGAGAAAAGCGGGAGGTATAGTTGCACCTGGCAGCTCGACGAAGTGGGTAACGTGATACATTGGCTTTTATATCGATTTTCCTCACGAGAAACTTACGTACATGAGGCAGGTGCGTAAGCTGTAAGCGCTTTACGGTGCCCCACGTTACATAGCGAAGGGTGCAAGTGGATATAGCAGTCGTAGAGCAGACTATTCGATGTCTCACCCGGTATATAAGACTTTGGTGCATGACTCATTGCCGAGACAGTGGGTGCCATAACACTGTTGGTAGTCTCATTGGTGTCGGTGGTGGTGGTGGTAACCCTAACGTGATTAACCCTGCAGCCCAGCAACTCATCCGAGAACAAGACCGCCCTGACTCTCTAAATTCATGACTCATAAAAAGAACGTGCCTTTCCTTCTTCGGACTAAAACAACAAAAGCAACAAAAACAACAACAATAACAACAAAAACATTTTCAAGACTAAGAAAAAAGTGGGAAGAGGTCGAGGAAAGAGAAAAGATTATTCGCTCGTTGGGGGGAAAAACTCTTGACAAGTTGCGGAGGCGTGAGTGGGAGGGAAAAAAAAAGCGGGGGAGAAAAAATTGACCATGTGACTCTCGACCACAAAGTTGACGGTGTAATTTCTTCAACAATCAACCCCTTCACTTCATGTTTGTGCGTCGCTCATGCTCGCCTCTTCTTCGAGTGGTAAATTTCTCACAGAGGAAGCGAAAATTTTCGTACTCCAAGTGGCAAAAAAAAAAAAAAAAAAAAAAAAAAAAAAAAACACGCCCGAGGAGTAATTGTACGCTCAGGCTCTCTAGAAAAGTTTGTCGCCATTCTTTTACGGTGAAACCAGGAAAGCAGCAGCGGCAAAGCACACGCCAGGCGTGCGATGGCCCACCGATACTCGGACGTGTTCTATAGCTACCACTGCTGACAAGCACGAAGTGCTAACCGCAATGCTGGAAAGGCGGAAACGTGTCTGGGGAAAAAAAGAACAAAAAAAAAACGATAAAATATACAGTGTAAGAAAAAATATATATATATATTTTCTTTCGCACTCGAAATCCCCACCGACTTTTTTAACGTCCTTGAGACAAGCTGCAAATGAAAATAAAGATGAAAAAAAAAGTTTAAACACAAATTCAAGCCTTTCTCGTCTGTGATCGAAATCTAGTTGACCTGTGCAGCCTCGACGACTCGTACCGCCCCCGTTTTTCCTCGTGTTACGTAGAGACGAAAGACCAACCACTAGTTTCCTGGTTTTTGCGGTGTATTACGTTGTAAAAAAAGGAGAAAGTAGAGGGGAGAAGGAGTGAAAAGGATGTTTGAGTGTCTTATTGGAAAATACAGGGCAGGGCTAAAACGTGAGTTATGGAGGACGAAGGGATGAATGGTTAAAGATTATATATCGAAATTTGTGAGCCTAGTTTCGAAAGCAGCGAAAGGGAGCCAGTGTCTTTTTTTGACGAGGCGTAGCATGTCTCCTCGAGCGGCCCGAGAAAGGGAATCGATCCAACACGTTAATGTTATCCCGCATCGAGAAAACCCGTAAGGAAATCCCAACGAGGCCGCCTCTTGTACGACGGGCAAAAGGAATATCAACGTTTCATCTTTCACAATATATGTCATGTCATGTATGTATGTATGTATGGAATGAATTTGATATACGTACGTAGGGCATATTTCGGTAATTTATTGTTATATCAAAATTACCTTTTTGCTGTTATATCTCGGCACGTCTTTCACACACACACGAGCGCGCACTTATCACTCTGGCGAGGCACGAAGCACTGTAATTAAATGCCTTGAAGCGCTGCGATTCTCTTGGTAGATGGTCGTGTGGTCCGTGGACGTGAGTAGTGGTGGTTGGTGACGGTGATGGTCGGTGGTGGTGCTGCTGCTGCTGTGCTTCTGCTTCCACTCGTCAGACGCGATACAACCAATGTTTCGAAGGGTGGCCGGTCACTGTGAAACAGATGGCGCTCACGAACAGACCCCTAAGCCAACCCTGTCTTATATATCGAGAAACTTGCGAGCCATCACCTCAAAACCTTTCCTCCCCTCTCCGCAGTAATGCTGTCGCTGCTGCTGCTGCTGCTGCTGCTGCTGCTGCTGCTGGCGTTGCTGCTGCGGACTATCGGTTATATGGGGTTGGGTGACGCGTCACCGCCCAACCCCCTCAATCAACGTACTAACAGCGAGATGGAGCTTTCGTCGGTTAACGTGCTTGCTAACAGTGGCGCGCTCTATCGCCAATTTTCGTAGACAAGTGTGCAGCTAAAAGCTCCTTCCAACCCTTAGTAGGCATTTTTTTTTATAGGTTCTTTGGGGCGAAAAGTACCGTGGGTCGAGGCGAGGGTATATCTGCGTGAATTTGGTAATATTCTGTTTTATCGAGCGAAATTGTTTTTCACACACTTTGTTTCAAATTATGGCGAAAAATTTAGGATTTCACTAAAATTGCGGATAAACTTACGAAAGGCGGCATCCCTAGTTTGAGTACCGAAAAATTTTCTTAAAGCACTCGGTACTTTTTTTCGGTGTTTTTTTGATGCGCAATCCTACTAGGGATACCTTCGACAGTTCTGAAATTCGGTATACTAAGGTACTTTGACCTTCTAATCATGAATATGATGATGAACATTGGCACAAATGTCATTATCAGTATGAAAACTCAAAAAACCATAATTTAAATCGAAAACGACAACAAAAACAAAACAAAAAGAACCTAAACAACCCTAAAAGAATCATAAAGAACCCTAAACAACCCTAAACAACTCTAAACCACCCTAAATAATCATAAAGAACCCTAAAGAACGAAAAAATCGAAAAAACTGAAAACCTAAACAAGGCAAAAAAAAGAGAAAAAATACCACTCTTGCTTTTCGCAAATTTCAAAAAACCATAATTTAAACCGGAAATGAAAATAAAAACAAAAAAAAGAACGTAAACAACCCTAAAGAACCCTAAAAACCCTAAACAACCCTAAAGAACCGTAAAGAACGTAAAAAACCGAAAGAACGATAAAAACCTAAACAAGGCAAAAAAACCGCAGAGATGCGATTTTTTTCCAAGTCCACTGGCAGCGAAAATATTCCAAGTCCAGAAAGCAATTGAATCGCGTCGAGTTTTCCGAGCGGCTTACGACCTTGCCATGGGGAATCGTCGCGAACTGCACGGGCCTACTTATTTATTTTCTTGTATATTCACCCCAGCATCAGCGCCACCTTTATTTTCACGGTTTGCTGGCGAACTAAAAAACAGTGACAAGTGTTACAACTACGGAGAGACAATTTACGTTTTAACCGTATAAATTTTACAAAATCTGCACAAAAAGATTTCCAAATAATCTCTTAGGCTTTCCGAGATTTCACCATCAGTCGTTCGAGCCAAAGTAAGTTCATCGTTTAGGTTTAATTCCATTTTTCGCTCAACCTAACCTCAAAAATCTGTTTATTTCTTCAATTTGTGCTTAAAAACAGAATAATACGCGAAAATATAGGAAAAAAAATGATTTTTCTTTGTTACAGCGATAGAAATGGTTTGCGAAAAGTGTGAGAAAAAATTAGGCAAAGTCATAACTCCGGATCCATGGAAGACGGGAGCTAGAAACACTGTCGAAAGTGGAGGTCGCAAAGTTGGTGAGAATAAGGCGCTATCGGCTGCAAAAGCGCGCTACAATCCTTACACAGCAAAATTTGAGATCTGCAGGATATGCAGACAGAAGGTTCATCAGGTCGGTTCGCATTATTGTCAGGCGTGCGCTTACAAGAAAGCAATTTGCGCAATGTGCGGCAAGAAGCTAATGAGCACAAAGAATTACAAACAATCGGCGACATAGATTATATCGCGAGTTAACTAAATGAGTATTTTATAATAGAGCGTCTGCGTGACTGAATCTGTTGAGAAACTGAGAGAAAGAGTGAATTTTCTATAATGTTATTTCCACTAAGCGCATATTGTATATTGTATAAAAATATTGCTCCATATATATTTTTCATCGACTCTGTATCCGAGCTTCTTTCGCATCTGAAAAATAATTCCATTAATAAAAAACACAACACAAGATTTGAAGATTAACAATAATATTTATTTAAAATATAATTGATTGTCTATTATAATAATATTTAAAGACCATGATACAAAATAAAATGTACAACATCAAATAATATTATCATTAAACAACAAGTCGTTTTGTTAAAACAATTGTTAACTGCTTCCTGTTTACATATACAAAAAGAAAAAAACCGATTCGTCGTATTAACGTCGCACTATTTGCTTGTGGCGAGAATTATCAATGTCATAAAAAAATTTGAATATCGGATTCAACAATACATTTTTATTTTTCATCCGAGTTTGGAAATAAAATGTACAACATCGAATAATATTATCATTAAACAACAAGACGTTTTATTAAAAAACAAATATTAACTACTTCCTGATTAAATCTACAAATAAAAAAAAACACCTCGATGCAACGTATTAACGTAGTACTACACGCTTGTTGCGTAAATAATGTGACGAGAATTATCATTGTCATAAAAAATTTTGTATATCGGAGTGAATAATACATTTTTATTTTTCATCCATGCTTAGAAAAATCGCTTTTGATTCTTTATTTGTTTTTTTTTTTTTTCCTTTCCCCGTTAACGCCAAATAATTATATACAAGACGTCGTTATGTGACGCCCGAACATCGCTCGTCTCGAGAACATTAACTTAAGACCGTTAAAAAAATATATATCTGCGGCACCAACACGTTTTTTTAAATATACAATATTTTCTTTCTTCGCCAAAATATCGTCGTAGTTATACTAAGACTAAATTATTATCGACAACAATTATATATTTCATGTATATATACCTAATAACCGTGCGGCATTGACGTACTAATATTAATCGGGTTTCTTAAAAAATATTAAAGTATGTTACATTGCATTGAGAGACTCGTCAGCTAAATATCGATAAGAGATACGCTTTTGAGATAGATCGTCTCCTATGCATAAATTGCCACGAAATTTTCGTACGGTTATTTATATTAAGATATCTCCTCGCGATATTCGCTCAAGTCGAAAAAAAAATCGGCGTTTATCGTATCGAAAGACAATTTTATATATTTGTGCGTACAAATGATTAACATTTTTCGATAAATTACCGTTTGTCACTGCCTAATCATTTACTGTAAAGTTTTTTTTCAATATTCAAGGTAAAGCAGTGGCAAAAAAAAGAGAATACTGTTGACACTGCGCGACAAAATATTCGAAAGCGATTTATAAACATGTATTAATGATATATGGGGCATTCTTTATCAAGTGGACCACTTTTTTCGGTCGACCTCCCGGATTTTTTTTCTAAATTTGTCAGTTTGTTGTACTATTTGAGATGGGTATTTGTCATTTTTTTCGGATTTTTAAAGGGCGGTTTTTTAAAAAATATCCCTATATCGCGGAAAATATGCCCTTAACATCACTCGAAAGTAGATGGAAAATGGAAGAGTTAATGTTGTTAGGAATTTTTTGAGACACCAATATTTTCTGAGATATAGTGATATTTAAAAAAAAACGTAAATTCTGAACGGCGGTCTTAAAAAATTTGAAAAAAATCACAAACACCCAACTCAAATAGTACAACAAACTGGCAAATTAAAAAAAAATATCCGAGAGATCGATCGAAAAAAGTGGCCCAGTTGATAAAAAATGTCTCAAATGTATAAAACGCGTTCATCCGGTTATCCATCATATTCATCTGACGTGCTTATGTTGTGATACTTTTTATCTTCACATACGTTACGTCCTCATGTAAAACGTGAATACCTTTCGGGAACTCGTAAAAGTAATATTTCCAGCTGCGCGTGTAACGACATTTTCGCTTTAACAGTCCGACATAAAATATATTTCAATCAGCAGAGTTAACGAAGTAAGGAGCAGCGGAATTGCCACATGCATCGTCGATCATTCGTCCTCTATGGCACATAGCTTTCTGACAATTCAATGATTTGTCAATTCATAATATTTCCTCGCAATACTTTTAACGATTTGTTTCTTCACTGATGAACATTTTTCTTGTCATCTCCAGGTGAAACGACGATGTTTGTAACAGGCTGTGGTTGGCTAGAGCCATTTCCCCAAGGATTCTGCTCTTTATTATCACCAAGAAAGATCCAATGTTCAAATTTTTTATTCTGCTTTTCCCCTGGCGTTCCTCCAATTTTTTCCGAGTTCTCGATTCTGTCTTTGCCACCCGTTGACTTGTATTCAGAAACGTAAACAACCTGCTTGTCGACAGGTTCATTTTCCTTAGCCAACAGTTTCGAAGCATCATTTCTTCTCGGTGGAACCGGAGGTTTTTTTCCCGAATTCGCTTTTCCATTCGAAGTCACCGTCACTTCGTTTCTAGGAGGTTTTTGAGCTACTTCTTTTTTTGGAGAAGCTTCTTCGGAAGCTTGATCCTCCAAACCTTCCCGCAGATTTTCTCTGCTCGTGGAAACTTTGATTTCTGTGATATAAGTAAGTTTCTGTGGAGATCCTGTCCTTGGCATTGGTGTATCAGGAAGTGGAGGCCTTGATTCCGAATCCTGTCGAGCATATTCTCCGGATTCTCCAACTAGGCCGCTGTCCTCGCTATTTTCACCGCTGGAGACGCTCACGTTGCTCACGTTGTGTCTATCAACGGCTGGTGAAGACAAATTCTTGCTATTGACAGTAACACCCGAGCCAAAATCGTATCCTTCCTCTTCTTCCTCCTCAATTTCGGCATTTAAATCAATGCCTCTTTCCCTAAGCAATTGCCTCTCAATTTTGGACTCTGTAGGCGATCCAGCTTTGGCTCTGAGTTCCGCAGCCTTCTCAAACTTTGTTAAACCAAGCTGAAAAGCTGATAATTCAGATTTCTCGTCTGGTGGACTTTCTCCCAATTTACTTACTTCCTGAGGCTGCCAATCGGCTGAATCTCGTTTGTTAGTAGCATTTTTGTCGGGAATCTTTGTGCACGTGTGATCGTGATGTGAGAATTTGCGATCGCAGCCTGGACATCCAGTGACTACTGTAACTTTTCTCATGGGCTCTTCGTGAGCTTCTTTTCTTCCTGCGTATGAGAAAACCTCGTTGTTCTCAAGATTATCCGTGGAATCTTTGTCGAGGTTAACGGGATTTCGTTTGTTTTTGTCGGGCGATCTACTGACCTGCAAATCAAAATACCTCAGAGCTATTCCGAACTCGTCATTGGACGGTGATACCGAAGAATTCATAGTTTTCTTTTTCTGAACTTTTTCCTCAACCTCATCACTGTCCTCGCTCATAGGAGTCGCTTGTCTGAAATCCAGCTCCATTTCCTCAGGCGTTGGACTCTTAACAATCATCCCGTTGTTGACGATCCTCGCAAGAGAATTATCCTCATCAGGATTAAACATTCTCTCCGAATGAATGAATTCCTTGGTGAGGGTTTTGCTCAGAGGTAGATTATACAATTCTATGCTGGTATCTTCGGGCATTTCGATGGGAACAAGACGTCCATCTTCGGTTTGTCTTCCAGAACGTGCTGCTTCTTTGAGCTTAATTTCCACGGCGGATTTCGAACGTTCCAAAGTTCCGCTGCTTCTTTTTCTCGTTCTGGATTTATCAGTTTCTTCGATTTCCTTTTTGTTCCAAATAGCGTCCTCCAAAGTTCCCCATTCGCTCGATTTCTTCAGTTTTCTTCTGTCGAAAGAATCCATGTCGTCGAGTTTCGTGAGATCCTCTGTCGATTCGTGCATATCTTCAGGAGGCAGAGGAACGACTTTACGTTTTTTCGAGCCAGTGTCTGCCATATCGAGACTCTGAGCCCGTTCTAATGTCGCCAGGCTTTTGTTCTCGTATTTTGAAAGATCGCCAAGACTCGCGGCTTTCCTGTAAACATCATCTTCGTCGTCTTCAGCCTCTCCGTCGACTCTCGGTACAGGAGTGTGATGAATAGTGATATCAGCGGGTTTCAGTTCAATAGTAGTGAAGCTATTATGAACCTCGCTATCAGTGTCAGAATCTGACTCGGAATTTCTACGATTGGCCGAATTATTCTCCAATCTCTGTCGCCTTACAGCAGCATCGTCTTCCATAGTAATCTCGCGTACTTTGCCCACGTAATCGTTCAAAGATTCCGTATAATCAGCTATACTTTCGATGCTATCGTCCGGATTTTCTCTTTCCTGTTTGCTGGGCGATGAAAGTTCCCTTTTCGAAGGACGTAAGGCTTCAGCTGCCTCATTGCTACCGACTTTAGGTGGCGCTGGTGCTTTTCTTTTGTTCTTCTGAGGACTCTTGGCGTCAAAAGATTCTCCAGGATCCGGAAAATTGGGTTTTGGAGAGTTTAAAAGCTCGGTGCTGCTTCTGCGGTTTCTTCTAGCTGCCATAGCAGCGTTGTGCACTTCAGCTGGTACTTCGGATGGTATATTTATAGCTTCAACGGGCTCTGTGCGAACCTCGGTGATACAAGTTTTGTCCGGGACTTCCGGGCCGTTTAAAATCGATTTTGAAGGCTTGTTATCGATTCCCGGGGTTGCAATGTTGTTGGAAAATCTTGCGTCTTGATGACGAGGATTCTCTCTTTTTTGGTAGCGCTCAGAGACGATTTCTCGAGGGGCGCCACCATCGACGACTGTCGTAGTGTCGTCTTCGGATCTGCTATCTCTGGAGCTTCCGCCAATAGCGTCCAACTTTCTCGAATGTCTTCTCTCGAGGTTTGTATTGTGCTCATTCTGATTCTCGATTCTGTGGACTGTTCCATCGAGGGCAGGCAAAACTTTAATGCCAAATTTGTGGTGATTGTGGTGATGATTATGATTCTTTGCTTCCTCGTGATGTCGCTCGAGGGTTTGACTGCCTGGAGTTGATTTTGATGATTTCAGGGTGGAATTCATCGTGGAATAGTTGGAACCCAGAGATTCGTTGGGATCTGCAATGAAGAGCCTCTTTGCTGATGTTTTGTGAGTCTGGGAAAGCTCTGGGATAGATTGACTTCGGTAAAGCGGATGGCAGATTCTTGAAGGACTTGGACCAACGGTTTTCTTCAGCAGAGTCGTTGGACGTGAACCTGCGCCACTTCCACCAGTTTCTACTTCAAGTTCTACGTCGTAGGGCGAAGCGTAGCTGAGAATTGTCAAGGCATCTTCGTATACCATGCTTCTGAAGCTGATTTTCACACTGCCAATTCGGTCGCCTGTTGAATTAACAGAAAAAACATTGTTTATTTTTAGTTTAATTTTCAAAAAAAGCATACAAAGTAGAACTTTGCACATTGCTTCCTCATAAATTTTCGCCTATGAGGAAGTTTCATTATTTTATTTTTGGCTTTGCGAAAGATGAAAATTATTGACGAAGCAATGTACAAACTGTTCTACTTTGCATTCTTGTTTTAAATACAACTTAAAAAAGTGGCGAAAACAAAAATTTTCATACATTCAAAATTCTATAAAATCTAAACCGCTTTATGTATTTCGCTTAAATTCAATACCGATCGTCATTTTTCATTGCTTCATTCGTCAAAAACTGTTTAAGCTCATTATCTGAAAGATTGTGGCAGCTAGAGAACATACAGAAATTTTTTGAAAAATTCAATGTCTTATAAAATCTGAACCACTTTACCAATCTTCACCAAATTCGATATCTACTACAACTGGATGTTAATTTTACCTTGCAAAAGATTTGAGTAGGTTTGGCCGAACTTAACTTGAATAACAACGAAAACAACATTTTTTCGAAAACTCAAACATTTTATAAAATTCCAACCGCTTTATGGATTTCGCTCAAATTCAATACCGACCTTCATTTTTCATTTCTCTATTTGTCGAGAACTATTTAGCTCATTAGCTGAAAAATTGCGGAAGCTAGAGAACATACAGACATTTTTCGAAAAATTGAAAGGCTCATAAAATCTGAATTTTTTTTTCTTTATTTTTTTCGAAAATATATACATAGGAAGGGGCATTGCTACTCTACTAGCGTGCTAAATTTCAGCTTGATTATTAAATCCGTTTTCGAGATACAGCGGTTTGAATTTTGCAAGCATGCTACACACACACACACGCACACACACACATAGGGGAGATGGGGGCAAAACGGGCATGACGACTGAAAATGACAATTGGGGGCAAAACGGGCATCGTTTCAACTTTTTCGAACACTACTTTTTTCAATTTCCTGACATTTCTTATTTGAAAATTTCGGAAAATAATTGGTTATGTCAATAAAACAGACAGGGAGGCAAAACAGGCATCTCGGCTAAATATAAGTATCGGGGTCAAAATTGGCACCAAATTATAAAATGAGAATTTCGCTCTAATTGATTTCTTTATGATAAACCAACTTTTTTTCAAACAATTAATTATATTATAAAATTTTTGAAAAATTCATTTGTCTATATTTTTTTTCTTTGCTCAACAAAGTATCGAAAAAAAGTTCTGAACGGATGGTTAAAAACATTCTGATCTGATGAAGATTCTCTTTTTTTTTCATCACCAATTTGACATATTTTCCGCACTTTCCCTATCTAAGGAACGTAAAAAACTTGGACAAATCGTTTTTACGAAAGTTGAGACGGTGCCCGTTTTGCCCCCATCTCCCCTACACACATAGATACATGGTTGAAGAATTAAAAAAATAATTTTGCATAAAAGTATACTTGAAAATGAAAAGCTTTTATATAAGTTTTTTTACGATACAACTTATATCCAAGAACATACGTGCATTCGAACGTTTTTAAACGCAATTATTCGAGCAATTTTTATAAATTCACAAGTACTCGAATTATGCGATGAAAAATTTGAAATAAATTGAGCATGCTCCATACATTCGGGTGAATGACTATAAAAATAATCAACTATATCAACGACGGTCGTGGTAATTGACAATACATTTTTTCTAAACCACTTTTCTCTCAAATCTTCCTCTATGAAGAAGCAAAAAGAAGAAAGTTTTTATGCATATCAATTATAATTGTTACGAGCTTTGAGGAAACAATTTGTGCGTGCAATTAAAGATCGCGTGGCAGAAAGTTTGTTTTCTATGCATACTTGGAGAATTCATTTGGATTTCGTTGAAAGGAGCGTAAATCGCGATTCACTCCAGTTACTATGTCCGATAAACCTCATTACCCGAGGATACACGTAATAAGAATAGTGGATTCGAATTGCCAGCTGACACGAGGGTTGAGTTTTATTATAGCCGAGACTGATTTCACCTTCCACGCGACTGAATTCGTCAAAATCTTTTCGTGTCTCGAGAAAATTAAATTATTTTATGGCAATGCTATTGGGAATGATGAATTTTTCTCAATTCTTGGAGATTTTTCATAATTAAATTAGATGCAAATTGGACCAGTGCAACTTTATCTTTCATTTGCGAGGAAATATTTAAGTGAATCTTGCAAAATATTTTTAACCATCCGTCCGGAAAGTGCAATTTTTCGACGTCGTACGGAAAAGTTTCTTTTAACACTCAAGAGAAAAATCATTTATTAGCTCGTGTAATTGTGGTACTCGCATTCGACTAATATTACAATCCCACGCTTTCACTATGGAGAAAAAAAAAAAAACGATTTTTCTCCATAGTTTTGAAATCTACCATTTCTAATTTATTGGATCTAAACTATCTACTTGTAAAAGTTTTGAATATGTAAATAAATATACTTTCATCGAAAGTTGGTATGCATAAAACAGAATATAAAATTGAATATACAAGTGCGATGTAAGATAAATGTATGGTATAGTAATTTCAATAATTTTATTTTATTTTACTACAAAAGTACTTTAATTTTAATAATTTGCATTCATTTTATTGTAAATGTGCATTAACTTCATATGACAATTGGATATTGAATTTCATTGACGAGATTATGCATAAAAACTTGCGGTCTTTTTTAACAGTGTATCGATAGCTCTGAGAAAGGTGGAAAATGAGGAAGAAATGTATAAGGCCCGGACATTTTGCATAAAATCTTTCAGTCATTTTTAGCGGTTATTGTTTGTGCTAACCAGGATTAATTCGTCCAGACTCTGAGGCAGGACCTCGATGAAGAAGATCCTTGACAAATATTCCCTCTCTCATGTTGCCGCAGACATTAAAACCGAGACCAGTGAAGTCTCGGCTTCTGAGGCTTACGATGCTGACCCTCGTGGCCTTTGGCTGCAAAACAAAATTTAATAATTAATAGCACGAAAATTTATAATAATTACCGATACACTGAGAGAAAAATTTGGTAATTAAAAAAAACAATATAGTTAAACCGACGATAATCTAACTATAAACTGTAATTCCCAAGAGGAATGGGGACAAAACGGGCAGCTCCATTAAAAATCGGGATTGGGGGCAAAATGGGCACCGTCTCAACTTTCGTAAAAACGATTTGTCTCAGTTTTTGTTTGTGTTTTTTTTTTTTTTCAGGGTGTTTGTGATTTTTTTCAGATTTTTGGAGGGCGCCGTTCGGAATTTACGTTTTTTTTACACATCACTATATCTCAGAAGATATTGGTGTCTCAAAAAATTCCTAAGAACATTAACTTTTTTATTTTCCATCTACTTTCGAGTGATGTTAAGGTAGTTCTGTCGGTACGCCGCAGTCATAAATCTCAGAGTCTATATGACATTAAAAAATAATCGAGAATCCTTCGAAATTGTGTCGTAATCAAATAAAAACGATTATTTGTAAATAGTTGATATGTTTAGTGCGGATTTGACTTCATTTTTACGATAATTCGGTTAGGAAACGTCATTTGGCCCGGTATCGCGAACTTTGACCTTGGTTCAATTAAACATTATTCCGAAGACTTCACCTTTTTTCATGATGCATCAATTCCTGAATGATTTGCGAATCCGTAGTACTTTTTATTTTTTCTCTATCTTTCATTTAAGTATGTTAATTTGCGATTTAAAGATCAATTTTTCCAGCCCTCCCGTGAGCGCCGTGTAAAACGATCGATTTTCAAGTTTTAATTGTTCATTCAAATACTCGGTGGTAAAAGCCTTCAAGATTTTGTGCAAGTAAAACCGAATAGCTAAATTACAATATGTGAAAAATTCACGCATATGAGTTTGGATTGCTTTGACGACAGAACTACCTTAAATCAACGATATGCTTTTCTCTCAGTGTAATTACAATGAAAGATTTTGCGAATGCTTACCCCTAAACAAGAATCGTCGAGGGTCCGTCGCTTATCATTCTTGTTGACAGAAGGTAGACCCAATGACGACCAAGGGCTCGACCATCTTGCCGAGTCCTTTGCCGGAGTCTCATCAACCAAACTCGCCGTAGACAATGGTCGACTTTCGTGGTTTCGCGTGACCGCTGGTGTTGCATCCTTGAAACAAGGATTGTCAAAAGCGTAGGCATCTTCAACAATCTCGGGGTTCGTTACGAGTACCAAATGTTTTCCTAGAAACAAATAAAAAGAAAGAATAAACAACATTGTATTTATTTCCCCTGTTACTAAAATTTGTTATTAATTAACTAAGAACGTCTAATGCTGGGATAGAAGCTACAGGACATATTTTATTAAACTGTATTAATTGATATTCAAAAAATTACTCAGGCATTTTTATTTTTAGATTCAAAGACGGTTTTTCAGACTTTTATTGCAATGCAAAACTGTCGTAGCTATGAAAGTTACTATAAATTATAAAAGTATAAATAACAGGTCACACAAACTTTATTAGGACTATTAGGACACTGTTTATAAAAAGTAATTAATTCATATTCACAATTATGAGAAAATAACAATTTTGTGTAGCTTCAAGGACTATTTTTCATGATTTTATTTTATTCTGCGATGTAAAAATTGTCGTGTAGCTGTGTAATTTGTTGTGCTACTTTGTGCTATATGAACGAATTGTTGTGCGTTAAAATAGTGTGGGAAATGATTTAGGAGATAAGCAGAGCTGCGAAGTCGTCCCATAAAATGTCTCGTGAATTGTTTCTTCGATATTTATCATGACAGCTTGTACACATATACGTATATAGATCTATAGATGCACGAGTATAGTAAACGTCGTTGTGTCATCGGTCGATCGGCACTGCGGACAAGGCCATGTTTGGGCCTCGTTGTACATAGTCACATACGTGTGCACAATACTTGGCAGGAAGGAAGCGCATTCTTCGAAAGGTGTACACGCGCGTAGCGCTGACGGCTACTGTCTGACTGACCATGCTTGTACACATAACGTATTATATTTTATCGTTCATCAGCATAGCTTATGAGGTAAACTTATAACTAATGTGCCTACGTATAGTTTACAAGAGAAACAACAAAAACCGTATCATCTTTCTTTTTAAACAGCTATCATTTTTACGAGTTGCATTATTGGCAATTAATATAGATGAAATAAAAATACTTTTATATTCAAAAGTCCCGACTGAAAAAATTCATCTAATTAATGAACACAATGAGTAAACGAAAAATCAGTAACATTTTTTATAAATTTAATAATAAAACGAATTAGTAGAAAATTCAAGGGATATGGACAATTTTTTTTCAATTTAAAAAATTCAAGAAATATGGAATTTTTTTTTGTAATTTTAGAAATTCAGCAAACATTGAGAATTTTTGTTAATTAAAAAATATGAATATAAAATCGTCGGACTGTATTCTGCGAGGCTTATATGCACTTTGAGTATCGTTGCTGTGATGCGGTGCTAACTTGATCGGTACGTTTATCTGCACAGTATACATATCATCACACAGAAACATAGTTTGTGTGCACTGTACACGTACAGCTCTTTCTGCGTTACGCAATTAGCGCATTCGCACTCTGCACAGGATCGATGAGTGCTGGAGTGCACACATGACGTATTATACAGCTATACGTAGAAGAATAGAACACACATGAAACTCGAACGTGTATTGCACTGCCTACGGGCACATTCGTTGAAAAATGCGAAAAATAGAGAGGATTTCGTTGCGGTTTGGAACGCGGAAGGATAGAGCTCTTTCACTCCTCACATATACTATACAGTTGTATGCTAATCGCTCTTCTCAACCGAATTCTCACTTAGCGTTCAAATATTTATTAAAAAATTTCTATATATTTATGCAATTTTTTTTTACCAAAAAGTATTTTGAAAAGTCAAAGCTAAATATGATTTTCTCGAAACTATATCACTCTGGGAAAAAATATATTAAACTCCACATTTTAATTCCAGCCTAAATTAAAAAAGGAGTTTTTGAATAATTCAATTTACCAATAATTAGATAAATCAATTGTTAAATTACATAAATTAAATGTATAATTGTAAAAACTATTTTAAAAAAATGGATTATATAAACAAAAAAAAAAATAACGATCGATTTTTTAAAAAAATATTATTTAACAATTAACGTTATTAACGTAAACAAAAAGGCAATAACAATTCAATTGTTATTGCGAATAATTATTTAGATCATTCAAAATTTCCAATTTTTTAAATTATATATGTAAAAAAAACATATACAAATATTTAAAAAATTCAATTTTTAAGTTTTTACATTTATTTTATGAGTTTATAAATGTAATTTCCATTTTTGAATAATCTAATATATATAAGAAATATATATTAGATTATTAAAAAATGAAATGTTTTTTTTTCCTTGCTTTACAAAAATCTCGTGTCTAAGATTGCAATTTTATATTATCTTCTCGTAGCTGAAGAAGAAGAAGAAGAAGAAGCTTGAGGTGATATGCAGTAGCGACCGGGAGAAAGGCAGATGCGAGCCTCTTTCACTGGATTCTTATGCAATATATTATAGTAGCTATATATGTATATATGTGTGTATATAAGATTTATCTGAGCGTTTCTCTCGTTTGCCTCAGTCATTGCCCACATTTTGCCGATGAACGCGTGGCATAGCTTGTCCCGAGCATTGAAATATAAGACGAAGCACGTAGTCCCCCGCTGCTCGTACATCAACGAACGATCATCAGCCCTTGCCAAATACGGATTCGCGCACAGCGTGAATTAATGAGCTCGAGAGCTCGCGCGCCCTCGCCAACAGCTCGCAACAACTGACTATGAAAGACAGGAGAGGAAGTTGCCGAGTACGGATTTGATACGATCGTTTCATCGTTTTCATACCTCATCGTACTGTATTACCGACTTCATTCAATTGAAATACAATATCATTGTTTTTGCCGCTACAGAGTCATTCAATCTACTCAGTTTTATTCGAGTTATTATAATAAACATAGTAGCAATTATAATCTTTATATTTTATATAGATCGACACTGTAAAAAAAATCTTTCTTAAAATTAATATACTTGTATTGGACGTACCATATGCATAAACTGTGCATTAAATTTCATAAACATTTATATTGAATTTTCATATGAGCGAAATTTAAAATGGACATAAAAACAATTTAAAAAAATATTAATATTCGTCGGACATAATTTTTTTACACAAATTATGTCATCAGAAATTGTTGGGAATTGGTTTTCGCCACAGAAAATTTTTCGCTTACACCGGGCCTACGACCTACCTACCTAAGTATCTAACAACGCACGCGCGCTACCGATTACGCTATCAACGACTCTGTAATTTTGGATATCTAAATGACATAAGAGTTGTACAACTATTATTTTCTCAAGCATACACATAATTGACATAACAAAATATTAAATTGATTGCAATCAAACAGAAGAAAATCACGATTTTTTAATCACCAGTAGCGCATCAAACCTAGGTATTCAAATTTTTATTAGCATACTGTGACTTTTACCTATTGTCGTGAATGAAATAACTTGCATTTTCGATATAAGACCTCATGCAATTTTAATAATTTCGTGAATTGCTATTAGACCTTGTGCATGAATAGAAATTATACTACCATTACAATATCTGTCTAAACAAAACCCTCAAAAATATAAATACAACAAAGTATTCATAAATAACTTCTCAGTCCACCATAAAACCTTGAAATTGAAAACAAAAAAAAAATATATATATATATATATATATATATATACATACTACGCGGTTTGCCAGACCGCACAATGTAAGTAGGAAGTAAAGTTGCTCAGAGTTGCTGCATCGTATACAGTTACAGTTATTCTAAGTAGATCATAAAATCCCCATATATTACTAATCGCCTTGAAAAAAAAGAAAAAAAAAAGAAAAACAGAGACTGACATTTATAGTTGAAAATAGAAATAATTCTTCTTTCAAAACACGGGAAACATGAAAACATTCCATTATCACTCAGGTATATTTCACAATGAGCTGCCGTGCGATAGGAGCTCAAAAATGCCATTCTAAAAAAATAAAAATGAGTGTGTGTGTCGTTAACGAGTGGAGATAAGAACTGTTCTATTTTCCATATAGTATCATAACGAAGAAACATTCTCCTCGTCAACAGCCAAAATTCTCTACTCTACTCGAGTATGTACAAGACATTTTTCGTACATATTTCGTTGAAAGATTCCCCCGTCCCAGTCAACGATCTAATAGCCCCCCGGTCCATTATCTCTGCACCCGGTTCCCTGACCACAGAGGCTGCATGCCCAAACCCAGCTCAGATCATCATCCCACAGTGCTTTTATCCTTTTTTTTCCTTTTTTTCTTCCATCCCTTTGCTCGACTGCAGAGATTATACGCCGCGATCTCTACACATGCAAACACCTATATTGTGTGTATATATATATACTAGTAAATACACACACACATATATATATATATGGGGTATTCCATACGAAGTGGGGCATTCATTTGCCATCACGACAATTTTTCTGTAGTTTGTAAGCATAATAATGAAAATTCTGTGAAATTTTGAGAAAAATCGAAATGGTCTGTCTCAATGGGAAAAAATATTGTTACTTTGTTTTGTCAAAAAATTGGAGGAAATTTTTTCAGAGCGATTATGGACATTTTTTTTATTAAAAAGCACATTGAAAAATTTATGTTTTATACAGGAACAAATTTTGTACGATCGATAATTTTAAATATACAGCGAATTGACAAAAATTAAATTTAAAAAAATCGTTATTAGATTTTGGCCAAATCGCAGGTGCTAAAATTTTGAAATAAATTATGAATTTTTTGTTATACTCTAAGCAATTTGAGTAAAAATTATGAAGACTTTTTGCGATCGTGCATAAATTTGGGTGGCCCACTTGGTATGGAATGACCCATATATAGGGTATTCCTGACCAAATCAGTAAGCGTTCAACCCTGACCCTTTCCAATTCGCTCCATAATTTTTTTATACTATTCTATATGCCCGAAAAAAAATACTTGTAATTTTTTTTAGAGATTCAAGCCATTTTTTTTTTTTTCGAAAAAAAAAATGGCTTAAAAAATCGACGCAAACGTTTGCCCACTCTGGACCATATCTCAAAAATGTTCATATCAAATACATGATTTTTGAGAATAATGTAAAATTTTTCAATCAGGACGCAACATTTTTATTTTAAAAAAATTCGTGGAAAAAAGTTTTGAGTAAAAAAATAAAAAATAAAATAAAGTGTTTTTTTCGAGAACAAGAAATACTAAAAAAAATTATGAAGCGAATTGGAAGGGGCCACACACTTACTGAGTTCGGCAGGAATACCCCATATATATTTGTAAATATACACATACACATATATATACGACGACCTGTAGGATCTGAAAATGCGGAGAATCAAAACAAGCGCAGCGTGCGCTGCTCTCACCGCTCGCTCTGTTGTGTTATGGCTCTGGACGGGGGAAGGCTACGCCTTTGACGGAGACGCCAGTGGACGCATACCATGAGCGCCAAGGTGAGCTGCCTCGCTGCTGCTGCTGCTGCTGCGGCTGCGGCTGCGGCTGCGGCTGCTTGCTGCCTTCCCCTCCCGACTACTGCCTCTCAACCCCGCACTCGCCGCGCCTTCTACGCCATAAGCCTTTTCTCCAGCGCGCGTTGTGATTCCGACACCCGTACGCCGGTGCCCCGGCGTAGAGTGCGACGGGAGGAGGTCGGAGAAGAGTTTCCCGGCCACGACCATGCTGAGGGACACGCCGGTATCCTTACGAGAGTCTTACAGCGGATCAGCCCTGCGATCACCACAACTGGGCTATTGGGGCATCGTTGAACAAATTTTTCAACATTTATTTATTTTTTTCATTGTTCTTGTAAAACAGGGTGGCCGCGGTCAGGGTAAAACGGGAAATGTCCGGGAAAAAATATTGGTCAGGGAATCTCAAAATTGGTTAGGGAAAAAGTATAAAAGTAAATTTTCCATAAGAAGATAAAAAGTATATACAAGACACTGAAAAAAGAAAAATAAGGATGCAAAGTAGAATCTTGCACATTGCTTCCTCATTATTTTTCGCTTTTTACAAAGCTACCTCTATGAGGAAGTATGTTAATCAATTTTGGCTTCTTCATGGTATTATTACAGTGTAAAAAATTTCAGTTGATTTGTTGAAATTTTACCTAAATTAGAGGAAAACGAAAATTTTTCGAGAAATTAAAAATATCATAAAAACTGAACCGCTTTGCAGATTTCGCCCAAATTCAATACCAAAGATCACATCACTTTGTTCCATTTTTGTACGAAGTTGAAACTTGGTATAAAAATGAAGCTTTAGCTTCGAGCTGAAGCCCGATAGCTAAAAATTCCTTTGAGCTAGAGCATTTACGTACTTTTTTCAAAATTTAAAAATTCTTATAAAATTTAAATGTGTCAATCGATTTTTCCGAAATTTATACCAATTAAGTAGGTATAAACCTACTTAATTGGTATAAATTAGGCAGTACTGCACATGTTGTTTAAATTTGAGCTGATTCGGTCGAATAATTTAAAAGTTACAGTTAAATGAATTTTTGGCCTTTCATCACTCACACACACACACACACACACACACACGTACATACATCCGGACAATTTTTCTAAACCACTTTTCTCGACGTTTTAGACCATTCTGAGTAATCTGACATAAAAAACTGGAAAATTTTTTTTTTCATGAAAACAAAGCTTCCTCTATGAACATTTAAAAAACTCAAACAGTTTTTTGAATGATTGATATTTTGACAGAGTTGATAATTGTTAAAAAATCCGAAAATACAATTTATACATTGAAAAAGGAAATTGATTTATTATAAATTATTCAAGTATTTTAGACATCAAATCTTGTAACTAACCTAAAATTCGAATATTTGTTCAGTAAAGCAACGAATCTGCAGCAGCTATCATTAAATAATCGATATTATTTTGCAAAAAAACATAAAAACAATTTGCTTGATTTTATGACGCAGCGCTGTCAGTTAGCAACATTCCTACATTCGTAAATTTCAATATTTAATAGCCTACCAATGATATAGCATAAACTAAATCAATGTGAAAAAAATAAAAAGCGAATGGATTAAAATGTAAAAGGAATATTTGAGAAATGAATTGGATATAGGTAGCAAGTAATCGTGAGGATTAGAATTTATTTGCAATATTCTTTTGCTCCAGGCGAGATGTAAGGCATACCGTACGCCCGATAAGTTCACCTATGGCCGAGCACGCAACGCGTTCTGTTTACGGCAAATGGTATCGCTACGAGGTCGGACCGCTTCGCGATTTTTCGCCTTTTGCGAGAAGCTCTAGCTCTCAGCTGCTGCCGATCTCCGCTGTTAGCGGTTTACTCTCTTCGAGATCTACTCTTGCTCCACACACGATTCCACGATTGGGGCTCTGCACACGCCTCTCCTCAACGAGCAAACGAGTATCTCGGATTTCGAGATATTTCGCTCCTAATGTCGCTTGGCTTGGACCGCCAGCCGGTTTACTCGATTGCCGGCTCGGTAGCTGCTACCTAAGTATCCTGCTACTTCATACACCTCTCCAAACCACGTATTTAACGCTGAGTTTTGCATTCATTTAGTACTGTAAAACTACTCATACAAATTTAAAAACATATATTACAAACAAAATTGTGCACTCTAAATTTTCGATTAAATAATTATGCACTATAAATTTTGTATTAACAAAATTGCACTATAAATTTTATGTTAAAAAAATTGTGCGCTATAAATTTTATATTTAAAAAATTATGCCTGTTTATGATGAGCATAATGCATGTGCAATATTTTTTCACTTCTTTAAGAGGATCCAGTCGCATAAAAAAGTCATAAAAAAAATTCTGTCGATGATATCCTTGTTTTATAAGATCTTACATTTAAACCTTACGAAGGACCGTACAAGCATTATAATTCTGTAATTTTGTTAAGACATACAATGCACCAAAATGGTGTGAGGTAAAAATTAAAATATTTAATTTGTTGTAGCTTTCAGACCAAACTGGTGAACAAATTTTAGTGTTCAATGTCTCATTTTATCTGTCGAAGAGTCATATCATAAGAAGATAAGTTTTCGTTCTTATTGAAGTCAAGTTTGACCAAACCTGCTCAAATCTTTTGCAAGATAAAATTAACATCCAGTTGTAGTAGATATCGAATTTGGTGAAGATTGGTAAAGTGGTTCAGATTATATAAGACATTGCATTTTTCAAAAAATCTCTGTATGTTCTATATGTTCTCTAGCTGCCACAATTTTCTAGATAATGAGCTCCAACAGTTTTTGACGAATAAAGCAATGAAAAATGACGATCGGTATTGAATTTAAGCAAAATACATAAAACGTTTTAGATTTGATAGAATTTTGAATTGATAAAAAAATTTATTTTCGTACTTCTTTAATTTGTATTTAAAATTAATATAAAAATAATTTTCATCTTTCGCAAAGCTTCCTCTACGAGGAAGCCAAAAATAAAATAAAGAAACTTCCTTGATAGAGGCGGCGTTGCGAAAGATGAAAATTAATGAGGAAGCAATGTGCAAAGTTCTACTTTGCATCCTTATTTGTTTTTTTTTTCTTAGTTCTTAATGTATAAATCTGCGTTAAAAATTATTCAAGCACCGATTCTGAGTGACTATCGTGTTACTCAGTCGTGAACGTGCAGTCTACGGGCAACAACACATCGTCGTGTTTCACATACACAAGACCGTGTAATTCTTCTCAATTAACTTCCGACAGCGCCAACCTATGTGTCTAATAGACGGATACAGGGTAGATATCCGATGCACGCGAGAATTATCGGAATTAATCGGAATAGGAGCACGTTGCGCTCGCGCGTACCGTGCTAATGAGATGAAAATATAATTTGCAGCTCTCAGCGACGTACCGAACGTTCTTCGTTACTTCTCTGGAGATCCGGGCATCAGTGCCGCGCATCGAGGCGCGACTAACGTGAAATCAAGGCACCAACAGCAGCGCCGCGCTCTGAAAGAGATGCACACGCATAGCGTATGCACAACAACGCAACAGCTCCAAGCGCGACTACTATACTATAACCAGCATCATCCGCGCACCGAGCTATAACCGCCAGAGTAATATCTCGTATCCACACGCGCGAAGAATGTGGAGTAGTTAAACGCGTTGCTGCTATACACGGTGCGCGAATATCTATATACAACATGCATTGGTCATTTCAAGACTTTTGGCCGTGACACTCATATTGAAACTCTGTTTTTCGTCAATCAGAAAGTTGAATACAAATTTTCAGTTTTTTTTTTTTTTTTTTTTTTTTTTTGGTATCGTACGCTCTGAATAATGCACAAATTTTTACCACAAAGGTCAAGGATTTTTTATTACATTCTTAATGTTAAAAGATTTTTTTTTCATTTCTTGAAACTGCAATTAAAATTAAATACTACTAGGAAATTGTAAGGCTTCTTATATCTGAATGCAAAGTGTGAATATTTTGAAGGTTCAAATTTTTCTTATGTCGAAAATAAGAGTTTCGGAACGAGGTGTAAGAGAAGCGAAAAAAAAAATGGTTTTCGTCAATCAGAAAGTTGAATAAAAAATTTTATTTTTTTTGTCGTGTCGTACGCGCTGAAGAATGCACAAACATTTTTATCCTAAAGGTCAAGGATTTTTTTAAATTTCTTCAGACTGCAATTGGAATTAAATACTACAAGGAAATTGTAAGTTATCTTATATCTGAATAGAAAGTGTGAATATACTTAAAGAAGTTTCAAATTCTTATGTCAAAAATAGTAATTACAGTACAAATTTCATGAGAAGCAAAAAAATGATATATTAATTTAAAAAAAAAAACACAGACGATGCTGTAGAAAAAAATTATATATTATTTTTTTTAAACACAGACAATGCTGTAGAATATTTTTATTATTGTATACTGCAATTTTTAATCAAAGTTAAATAATTTTTTTTAAATACTGTCATTGCCAGTTTGATTTGACCTGAAATTTCCTATATGCAGTTGATTAAATACATAGACATTGCAGGGTTATTAAATGCTCCACACGTATGTATAAGAAGAGAGGTCGAAGTTTGTCGTTTTAGCATAATATGCAAGAGAATAGCTATATATATATATATATATATATATAATAAATAGGTTTCTTGTAAATGCGAGTGGGAAGAGGTTGGGACTGCAGCTCCGATGACCGATCTTCCACAACTCTACAAGGCCAACGAGTAAGTAGGTGCCTTGTGTTTTTATATCCGAGTCTCCGGATGATCAAAGTTCGCCAACGTAATGTTTCCCGTTCTGTCATACATAACGAATGGGAAAAAAATGGTGACGCTCGAAATCATGGAGCTGTTGTTGAAATACGCATATTAATTTTTTTGTGCCCGATTAGCTACAGGTTTCTTTTTAAATTTGGCTTATACTCAAGGATTTATGTTTGTTTGGGTAATGCGGGTCACCTCTAATTATGAGAAAGAACTGGAAATGTCGAGATGGAAGTCGTTCTCAACGCTCTGTGAGCTAATTACTAGCATTTCGTATTAGTCAAGAGATGTTGCTAACGGGGAGTCACAATTTTGTTACTCTTTCGACATTAATTAGAACGTTCTGTGCGAATTAGAGTGTTAATTAGTCGGTGATTACAGTTACTTCAATATGAATCTATGAGACATGATATTTACTTCGTGATTCAACGATAATATTTACTGTCAGAGTTTAAATTCTAAGATGCATTTATAAATTTGAGAAATTTAGCATAATCTGATAGATATTCGCCAAGACAGATTGTTAATGAATTAAAAAATTAGATTAAACCTTTAATTTTTATAATGTAGACTTAATGAAATAATAAACATTAAGAATTTTATCATTATTTTTACTGTTATCATTTAATGTATTTAATTTGATATTTTATTCCAGAAGATTTGTGTATTAAGGGGATGCTGGAGTAGATTTTATTACCGACTTTGGTCGGTAAAAACAGGCTTTTTCGTAGTTTTTATTATTCTTCGTTAATACGCTACACACATGCTTCAAATTGTACACGGTTGTAATATCAACATAAACGAGTAGACGTCCATTCGAATATTTGGTGAAAACGTACAATAAATGAAAAAAATCGTATATTACTAAATCTCCCGAAATCAAAATGGCCGCCAGGGTTTGGCAGCATCGCCTGTTTGGTAAGATATAAAAGATTCTGGAACTCACATACGTTAAATCGAAATGTACGTCCATTTTTTAGCGTTCTCTGAATATTCTACGAGCGTCGAAAAGTCAATTACACAAAAAGAATCCACGCAAAACCCAGACTACGTTCGTGTAGTCTGTTAGCGATCAGAGTGGGTCCGGAAGAGCGCAAATGAAGTTTCCCGATTGGAACACAAGTCGCCCGGATGTAGTCTGTTTTGTTTTGGCAAAAGCTCCGAGCCTTTGCAACGTGACCGTAGTTATACACTATACATGGATTTGGCTTGTGTATTTCACATGCTGATGGTTTTCGAATATTCAGAAATCATCACAGAATTCACGTCCGGTCTCATTTTACACATCTAATTTCCAGAAACTATCAAATCTTACGGCAAAGGTCAGCTGACATATCGTGTGCGGCCATATTGCTTTTCGGGAGGTTCAGTATCTTTTGCCAAAAGTAAACACACTACGTCGGCGCTACCTGTGTCCTGATCGAGAAAAAATTACCGACCAAAGTCGGCAGAAAAATCTACTCCAGCATCCCCTTAAATGATGTTTCTGTTGTACGAATATTCTGTTAGTTTGCATAGTTAAAAAATATATATATTCGGTACACAAAAAACATTATTTCTTATGATCTACATTTTGCTTATCATGCATCTGTGTTTGGGTATGTATTAAATAGGTCGACGACGTCATCGCAGGTATTGTAATACATAGATTGTGTTATCACAAATAAATCTATGGAATTTAAAGATAATAAGTTATTGCCTGCCTCTTCGTCTAGTCGGTGAAGGTGTAGAAAATGCATGGGGGGAGGAGGGGGGGGGGGGGGGGGGTTGACAGAAAAGAACTATTGGACTCTCCATAATATTATTGAGACCAAAAAGTTACTATTAATTTTTAATTGTGAGAACTGTAAAAAAAACTATTCGTTCGGTCTCAATAATATTTTAGCGAATTAAAAATGTTTTTTCCGTAAGGGTTGCGCTTCTTCAGAAACGGTAATAAGCAACAGAAGCTATAAAAGAATTTACTCAAAGCCTACACATTTACCTAAAATATATTAAATTAAAATAAAATTAAAGCAAATTATTAAATTTACATTACATACATTAATTTTACATAACACTTGTATATTAAATTTAATATACCAGTTTATGTATAAAAATCTCCAGTACTTGTATATTCAATGAAATTTGATAGTAACTATTAAGCGTTGTAAAATTCCAATAATTATACTGTATATTCATTTTACAACAATTTTTTTGTATACTGATTAATATTTTTATATTAAATTTAATATACGCGTATTCGCAAAAAAACTTCCAATACTTTGTATTAATTATCATACATAAATTTCTAACAGTGTAGATATGGGGCATTTCATTTGAATTTTTCATACTTCGACTATGACCCCCTTCAATAATTTGAACAATTTTTTATCAAAAAATATTTTGAAAAAGAAAAGACACGTATTTTTTTGTTTGGCGCTACGAGCGATCGAGGGGGGAGGGAGTTTTGTCACGTTGTTTTAAAACGAAAATGATGATATATAATATAAATGTCGAGAAGGGAACGTGTCCTGAAGAATGACAACGAACGGCGAAGAAGTTGGGCGACGTCGACTCGTTGTTGCCATCAGTGATTATGCAGAAATGCGAGGCGTGGCGTTCGCAAAGTAAGGTGACGCGCTCGCGCTCACCAGAGAAGACTTTCGCGTTTGTTTTTCTCTCTCTCTCTCTTTCTCATTTTCTTTTGTGTCTATATGCAACACAGCAAGAATGAGAGGACTCTCGATGGATGAGCATCAGCGTCGCTCGAGCGATTGCAACGTTTCGCGACCATCTAGCGCACGCGCGCCTCTGGCTTATAGTCCTCGAGCCACCAATCACTATTATTCTTCCTCTTTCCTATCCATCATTCCCTCGCGCCGCCGTACAAAGTCGACAAACTCTCAACAGTTGAAGAATTCTTAGAGACGAAAATATCAATTTTATGTTTTCCAGAGACAGATTTCGTGGTACACTGAGAACAATGATTGTTCGGTTCAATTAAATATGCCGGACGTAGAAAAAAAATTGCTCCGAGCAACGAAATCTTTTAGCAGACAATAGAATGTTGTTTTCCTCAGAGTCGTAAAACCCTAATTATTTTTTAAACAAAATTGATGCTACAATTGACTTTGTAATTATGTTTTTATAATAATAATTTGCAGTGATCGTAATATGATGCGTAAACTTTTGAATAGAGGCAAAAAATATTAATTTCCCATAAAATTTCATGATAATCTTATTGAAAATATGGAGAAATACTGTTATTGCATTGCTGAAGTAATGGAGGTTGTTGTCCATTAAGATGATTTGCTACTGCTCGATCGGTAACAAAAACTGTAAAGCGTTGTTGTTGGTTACAATTGATATTTCAGGCAAAATACGACAAGTACTGACTGCATCTTGGCACTCTGCAGTCGGTACTTCTCGTCTTTTATTCGAAAAATCAACCGTGGCGAAGAATAATACTTCCGGAATATTCAGCTATCTCACTCGCACTTATGGCGACCTGAGAGAGACAGACGACATGTAGCACATCATCTTAATCTCACAATTTCTCCCAAAATTTAATAAAAAAATCAATTTTTCTTAAAGCTATTCAAAAGTTCACATATAATTTTATAATCGCTACAGGTTAGCATTACAAATTCGTAACTACAAGACAAACTGTTCTGTAACCTTTATATCGTAAAGTAATGCGGACTTACAACACTGGTTTTGCTCAATCATCGTCCGTCTAAAATATTAAATGAATTCTTTTAAAAAAATTGTCGCTTCAAAAATTTAATAAACATTATTTAACATACTTTTTTATGAATATGATTTACCATTTTATTTTATTTTTTTTGTTACATTTATTAGCCATTCTTGCCTTTTCGGCTTTAGAATTTTTACATAGGTACCTTAAAATTCACGTACAATTTAATATCTTGGAAATAATTTGCTTAAAATCTTAATAAATTTAATGATTTTTCTGGCGGATTCGCGTTAATCACTTGGTCATCTCAAAAATCTGGAAATTCAAATCCATGTGTGAAATTGAAGAAAGAGCGTTAATTTCACGTGCAACACAAAATCCATTTGATAAACCTGAGTTGAAAACGATGTAGCAAAGGCTGGAGAGAGTTGCACAGTAGGAAGAGCGATAGTGTCAACGGGAACATCAACGACCCACGGTATCAGGAAACAATGGCCGATGGAATAAAAGGTCGTGGAAAAAAGTTCATTTTTCTAAACGCCCGAATGAATGAAAGATCGGATTCCGGTTTGTCGTTAGATAGTAATTTGGGTATCCGCAAAAAATATTCGTGAAAAACAAACCCAGAAAAAAAATCCGGGAAAGAAATATCCAGGGGAAAAAGAATCCGAAGAAAATGTTCCCTTTTTGACAATGCTATGCTTTTTTAAATGTCTTATAATATTCCTCGTCAAACTACGATTCATTATAAGTTTAGTTCAGATGAATGTCTGTATATTGTCTGTCCAGTTGTGTTATTGTACGTTTTTCAAGTTCCATCCGAGTCTCACAAAAGCGAGACAGAATTGGAAACGGTTTGATGTTGGATAGTAATTTGAGTATCCGCAAAAAATATTCACGAAAAAAAAACCCACAGAAGAAAATAACCCAGAAAAAATATCCGGGGTAAAAATATTTAGGGGAAAAAAATCCGAAAAAAGTCTCCTTTTCGACAATGCGAATATCTATGCTTTTTAAAATGTCTTGTAATATTTCTTGTCAAACTGTGATCCATTATAAGTTTAGTCCTGATGAATGTCCGTATATTATCTGTCCAGGTGTGTTATTGTACGTTTTTCAATTTCCATCGGAGTCTCGCAAAAACGAAACAGAATTGAAAAAACTCCATGTTCACTCGTAATAACTTGGCATTTGTTTCCATGTATTATCAGTAATACCTTAGCGTTTGTATTCATATATTTTCGATAATACCTTAGCATTTGTGTTTATGTATCATCAGCATTTCCATGACCTTTTTTTCCGCATTTTTTTTTTATTATTATATTTATTATCAAGAATGGCTAATAAATGTAATAATACAATTTTTTTAAAAAATCGGCTTTAGAATTTTTACATAGGTACAACAATTTTAGCATGTATTTCTTACTTGAATATTATTTACTATTTATTTTTCAAAACAATTTCCGAAAGCTATTATTTTTTTATTTTCTCTAGAAATAATCTCTGTTAATGATTGTAGTTTAAAATGTAAATTAAAACAAGTTGAAAGTTAAATTTATTTTTTAATCATTTCCAATAAAAATGTTTGCTCACATTTTACTATTGAGTGTTTTTGTGGACGTTTAAAAAATTTGTGTTATCTATCGTTCTATCGGGTTAAAACGTAAATCCGAAGTCGTTCAATGGAAGAGATAAGAAAATCGGTTTGTTTGTTTTACGTCGTACGCAGGTAATATATTACGTGTAAAGAACTATACGTCGGTATTATATTTGGTAATTACGTGGGACCTCTGTTGTCCGAAGTAGTAGGAAGTTATGCGATAAGCCTTGAGATAATTTCCACAGCATGGTTTGTGCCAAATACAGGTGATTCTGATGTATATCACACTATACACAGCATATAACATTCATTAATTTATGTCGGCATAAATAGCTAAATATATTTTTATATTCTTTTTTCTTTGAAATACTCTCAGTTCACTAAATTAAATATTTAAAAAAGTTCTTCATAAATTTTACAAAAATTTTATCTACACTAAAAATTCTCAATACAAGAGTCAATATATTTTTGTTGAAAGTTTTTATTGATAAATCGGTATATTATATTTAATATAGAAGTATTAATATATTTTTATATTTAATATAGAAATTAATAAGCGTATACTAAATACGTTAAAAAAGTCATATTTAATATAAAAGAACTAAAGTTGCTCTATAAGTGCATATTAAATTTAACATACCGGTTTATGCATAAAATTTCCGATGAAAATGTAATTTTCTAAACATTTTTTCAAAACGTGCATTCAACGTGGAATATTATATTTTGAATATTTTTTTTAAATTATATACTTCAATTTTGTTTTTAAATTGGCAACAATATTTTTTTATCCTCAATAATAATAATAAATTTCCAGGTGTGCCTTTGCGGAGACAGATTGCCAGGCTTTAATGGGGTCAACGCTAATTAATATTATGAATGATGATATAACTTTATATCATCATTCGACATAATTAGCTGAATATATATTTTTTTACTTTCAACTATTCCCAGTTCACTAAATTTAACATAAAAGAAATTAAAGATGTTCATAAATTTGAAAAAAATTTGATGTACACACTACAAAAGTTTTCACTATAAAAGTCACAATATTTCTGTCGAAAGTTTTTATCCATAAGCCAGTATATTAAATTTTATATACAATAATGATATAAAGTAAATAAAAATTACTCTATAAGTGTATATTAAATTATATAAATATTAGATAAATATATACTAATTTTCTGAACGTTCTTCACATTGCATTCAATGTAAGATATTATTTTTTGAATCTTTCGTTCATAACAAATATGGCAATTTAAAAAAAAATCATTAATAATATTTTTTTTAATACTCAATAATAATAATAAATTTGCAGGTGTGGGTTAATGGGGTGAATGCACCTACTCGTGACATATATCAAGGTACTTATACAGGTACCGGTTATTCGTATGGAATTGGAAGAATGATCGTCCTCTCTAAAACGTGGGATCGCCGACATTATTATATAATAATTCGATGGTGGTTGCGCGCTGGATTTACTCTTCGAACGCGACATACCCACTGTTAAATGGCCGTAGGTAGGTATCGACTATGTCGCAGTGCCTAGATCGTGTAATATAATAGTATAGGCACCGCTGACGAGCGTGCACAATGTCGTGGGAGGATCCATATGTACAAGACATCGTTGGAGACGAGTCACGATCACGAAGTTCGATGTAACTGGAGGTTCATCTTCTTCGCTTCGCGTGTCGGTCACGTACGAATGAAATTCTGACGCGAAGATCGACAATCATCAAAAATGTCAGATGAATTTAATCGTCAAATAACACAATTATTTATAAAATACTTGTCCTTCATTTTTTATTTTGTTTATTGTGGCAAATTAAAAAACGTTCTTAATTATCTGGCAAACTGAAAAAAGTTCTTAATTGTCTGGAAAATTTAAAAAGTTCTTATTTATCTGGCAAGTTAAAAAAAGTTCTTAATTATCTATGTAAAGTAGAACTTTGCACATTGCTTCCTCATTAATTTTCATCTTTCGCAACGCCGCCTCTATCAAGGAAGTTTCTTTATTTTATTTTTGGCTTCCTTATAGAGGAAGCTTTGCGAAAGGAGAAAATTATTGACGAAGCAATGTGCAAAGTTCTGTTTTGCATCCTTATTTTAAATACAAATTAAAATAAGTACGAAAACAAAAATTTTCATAAATTCAAAATTCTATAAAATCTAAACCGCTTTATGTATTTTCCTTAAATTCAATACCGATCGTCATTTTTCATTGCTTTAATCGTCAAAAACTGGTTAAGCCGTTTTCGAGATATAGTGGTTTGAATTTTGCAAACGTGCCGCACACACACATACACATATACATACATACATCCGGACGTTTTTTCTAAACCACTTTTCTCGACGCTTTGGACTATTCCGAGTGGCCTGACATGATAATCTCGAAAAATTAAAAAAAAAACAAAGCTTCTTCTATGAGGAAGCAAAAACAAATAAAAACTAAAATATACAAACCAACTAATTATTTTGTCGCGAGTTATTTTAGTCAGAAATTATTTTTGTACCAAGTTATTTAAGCACAAGTTATTCATGATAAGATTCACTTTACCAAGTTATTTTGACGTAGTTATTTGTGTGAAAAATATTTAAATATTTAGACCCTAATAAATAAATTGGAGTCGTGACTAAAATTAGATGCAACTTTTATTTTCCTTGTTGAACAGATCATTAATGTAAATCTAGATTTATATTTGTAACATCGATGTTTACATTCGTGCTGCTTCTTAGTTACTTAAAAAAATTCATTGGTATATATATATATATATATATCTCATGGTGGCACTGAAATTCTACGAGTGTCATGTTTGCCTGCTCTCAATATACCGAAGAGTGAAGACTGCATAGTCATTATGCGGTATATCTATATATCTTCTATATATATAGTAGAGATACCCTGAGTAGTTGATTAAATGCCTCGACGTTTATTTGATTACGGTTTTATCTGAATACGACTCACCGACGCCTTTATTATTATCCCCTGGTAAATCTCTGTATTCTTCTCTTATATACTACGTTATAAATACTACAACTGTACATCACTAAACAAGATGTGTTTACGGTGACAAGTAAAACTTCATCAAGTGTTATAAATCATACGAGTGTCAAGGAACATTCTGTGCATCTACACGATTTAATTTAATCATTTATCCAAACACAATTACGTTTATAAACAAAAATGTTAAAACGTTGGAAAATTGAGGAAAAGCATTTTTTAATTTTTTTTCGCTTACTTTAATTTTAAAAAGTATGTATATATTTTCATTTAAACTGCTTTCTGATATTTCGATACATCATTTAATTTTATATTTCATCACAATTGCCTAATTGTTTTCTGCTTCTTTTATTTTTTTCTTCATTTTAGGAATTTGTGAAACTTGAAATTATTATGTTCGTGTGATTTTGAGAAAAATACCTTTTTACTAGAAAAAAAAGGATAATCTTTTTTTTTATGTAAAAATGTCTCAGGTTTTTTGAAAAACAATCTTTAAAAAGTAATAAAAATTCATTTATAAATGTTTTTTTTTTAAGTTTTTTATGTTTCTATGAATGAAAAATTTCAGAAATATATTTGTTCGTTTTGTTAGACAGTTTCACGTCGACCGGAGATTTTTTCAGACTGGGATCCTCTTGCGTAACATGATAGCGAAGGGAATGATATATTTTTAATTTTTTTCTCGTTTTTACCTTGTTGAAACTGACCGAAGAGAAAACCCAAGTCGATGCCGGTCTGAAAATATCCGTAGTCGACGTAAAAATGTCGATAAATGATCGAATATGATCAATAAAGATTATATTTAAAAAATGTCATAGCTGGCAACATAAAAAACCATTTTTTAATTTTTATTACTTTTCCAAGATTATTTTTTGAAAACGCGAGATATATTTAAGTAGAAAAACATGTTGTCCCTTTGTTTCTTGTGAAGCGCATTTTTTCTCATAATTATCATAATTACGCGTAATTAAAAATTTCCCAAAGTCGTAAATTGAAAACAGAAGTAGGGTTTAAAAATCTGAAAAAATTGGGCATCAAAATACTATACAACACTAAAAAAAAAAAAAAAATAATAAATAATAATAATAAATATACAACATAATAAATAATAAATAATACTATACAACACTATATAAAAGCCGGAAGTTTCAATCGGTTAACGGTTATTTAAACAACCACCCATTTGTTACTTTATTATAATAAAAAATGCATTATTATATTTTTTTTTAAATGAAATTTTTTTTTCTCAAGATATAAAATACCAATGGAAATATACAAAGTATAGTAAGGTAGCAATTTAAAGTCTCGTAAACTCTTAAAAAATATGGGGCATTCCATCCCAATTCGAGCTGGGTTTGACCCCCGAGGGTCAAACCGAGGTTGGTTCGTAATTTTTCGTAGCATTGATTAGATCCTCAAATGCACCAGATTTTATTTTTTAATTTTTTCTATGCAAATTTTTTTAAAATATTTTTTCAAAGTGCCATATCGAATGCCATAATTTAACAATCTGACAAAATTCTGAAAAATACTTTGTTGAAATTCAAAATTTTCTAGCTTATAGCCAAAGTGGTCAAAATTTTTCTTATAGTTTTTAAGCTTTTTTGATTTGAAAAAATGATGAAAAAATAGAATTAAAAAAAAAAAAAATCTTCTACAGACGATTGGTCAAACATGTATTTAGGAAAACTCGGATTTAAAAAAAAAAAAAATTCAGTTTTTTAGGAATTTGTCAAATTTTTCTGAACTAAGACTATTTCCAGCATCATACACGCTACATTCTAGCCAGAATTGGGCAAAATTGTAATGGAAAATACAATTACAATATACAAATTACTGGAAGTAATTGTAATTAATTTAGAATCCAATACAATTACTGGACACTGTACATAATGTACTTGTACAATTACTGGAATTACAATACAATTACTGGAAGTAATTGTATTTAATTTGAAATCCAATACAATTACAAAATGCAATTGTATTTGATTTGAAAACCAATATAATTACCGAAAGTAATTGTAATTAAAGCAGTAATTTCTGACTCAAGTAATTTTTGCTGACCAATTCTGATTGTTGCACCAGCATGCCATAGTTAAAAAATCTGAAAATATTCTGAAAGGGTCAGACCGAGTCGAGATGGAATGCCCCATATATATACATTTTTAATAATTAGCACGGATTAAATTTCTAGTGAGTGGGTTAAATTCAAAGCAGCTGAAAACGAGTTTGAGGCTCGGCTAATGCGAGCATTGTTTTAAACGTGGGCGCTAGTGGTTTGCAATCCCATCGTTAAATTCTCTCGCACCAAAGGCAGGCAAGAATGTATGTAATAATAATAAAGATTGATTGGCAGAGTAGAAACAATAGGCGGAGAAAGGCAGTGAGAGTGAGAGTCAGTGAATGAACGAGCGAGAGCTTCAGGCTCACATTTTCTAGGACGTGATTGTTTTTTTATTTTTATTTTTATTTATTTTTTTCGTGCTGTTATTATTATTTTCTCTTGGCTATGTCTCGAGGGCTCAGAAGTTAGGTGACGTATCGTCTTGTTCGTTGTTAAACAGCATTAATCGTCTCGGGTTTGCACGGCCGTTATCTTAATGCGTTGTCGTGGTCGCAACGACTGCTGCGACACTTGGTTGCTTTGGAATGAGAATTGTGCTCGTAGCTCTTCTCTATATATTCTTACACCAAAGTCCTACTAACACCGATAGGCTTCTTTCCTCGAGTGATGCAATTCTTCAAAATTACGAGATTTAGATCCTCCGGAACGTCAATTAAAGAAGATTTTCTTCTTCTTCTTCTTTTAGATTTAGATTTTCTCGTTCCGAGAAAATCCTCTTTTATCGAGTCACTACTGACTCAATTTTTAAACGAGTCATACAACGTGATTGGAAAATTGCAGATCTCTCGATAATTATTATAGACACTAAGGTAAATTTACTGGATATTATTAAACACATATTTAAGTAATAAACATGGATGGAGAAAAAATGACAAAAGACGGAGAAAAATATTTTTTACATCATTAGATATACTAGAAATATAGATTTTTAATAATAATAATGCCCGAGTTATTAATATGTTCGTAAAACAAATGGATTGAAAAAATTTGATCCAAACCTTTATTTCTTATATAATTAATTATTTGATTTTTTTCGATACTTTTAAAATCAACGTTCCGACTTTTTTTTACGAATTAGCCAACAATATTGAAAAATGTTGAAAAAATAAAATCAAATTACAAAATATTTTCTCGTAAAAAGGGTTACATATAAGATATGAGATTTCAGGAGCGTTAAAAAAATCAATAAAAAAGTTTTCTACAAAGTGTTATAAATTTTGTTTTACCTATTGATTGTTTTTTTTTTTAATATTATTATTATTTAAAATATATAATTTATTTTATTATAAATTATTTATTATATGAAATCGATGTCCTTAGAATCTGCAATGCACAATATCGTTTTCAAATTTTCATTTTATCGCAAACTACTGAATTTCGATCGAATCAAACTTTTGTTTGCGAATGTATGCGTACGCATCCTTCAAATTCACGTATAATTTAATATCTTGGAAACAATTTAATTAAAATCTTAATAATTTAAATAATTTTGATGGCGGATTCGCCTTAATAACTTCACCACCTCAAAAATCTAGAAATGCAAATCCATGTGCCAAATTGAAGAAAAAGCGTTAATGTCACGCGCAATACAAAATTCATTTGATAAACCTGAGTTGAAAACGATGTAGCAAAGGCTGGAGAGAGTTGCACAGTAAGAAGAGCGATAGTGTCAACGGGAACATCGACGACTCACGGTATGAGAGGAAACAACGGCCGATGGAATAAAAGGTCGCGGAAAAAAGTTCATTTTTCTAAACGCCCGAATGAATGAAAGATCGGAGCCCGGTTTAACGTTAGATAGTAATTTGGGTATCCGCCAAAAATATTCGTGAAAAACAAACCCAGGAAAAAAATCCGTGAAAGAAATATCCCGGGGAAAAAAATCCGAAGAAAAAGTTTTCTTTTTGACAATGCTATGCTTTTTTAAATGTCTTATAATATTCCTTGTCAAACTGTGATTCATTATAAGTTTAGTCCAGATGAATATCTGTATATTGTCTGTCCAGTTGTGTTATTGTACGTCTTTCAATTTCCATCAGAGTCTCAGAAAAGCGAAACAGAATTGAAAAAACTCCATATTCACTCGTAATACCTTAGCATTTGTGATTATATATTATCAATAATACCTTAGCATTTGTGTTCATATATTATCAATAATAGCTTAGCATTTGTGTTCATGTATCATCAGCATTTCTATGACCTTTTTTTTAAATCGTCCATTTTTTTCCGCAGACTTTTTACCTTCGGTCATCTTTCGACCCGCCATTTTTTTCCTATATTCACGACACACAGCAGTTTCCTCAGATAGCAGTATGTAACAGTTTCTGTCACACGTGCTACTGTGTGACTCTACCTATATGGGTGAAAGCCTCAGCGCGAACTAGCGGCGTAATTTCGATTCCACGGTAATTGTTGACGACGACGACGACGACGTCGACTACAACGCCAACGACAACGAAGATCAGCCACGTCTATCATGGCAAACGCCATACGACGTTGCACACGAACCTTAACGAATCTGGGACGATCGAGCATGGAATGAGAATGCGTATTATACTCCATTGCTAGGTAATATATAGATAAAGATGTACATAGTATAGTATATAAGACATTCTCCGTCAGTTCAGCCACTTTACTTCTTTTATTACCGTTCTTTTCGCTCATCCAGGCATTTTTTGTTTTGCTTTTAATTTTTATCCTACGAATTTTTATGCTTTTCCTGGTCTATAAATTTTGTAGACAAAAGTCACAGATTTCTGTTAATTAATTACGCAATGAGATTGTGCCTATTGTATGATTTGTCTGATATTTTTGTTGATTAAACTTCGTTTCTTTTTTAGTTAACGTCGAAAGTTAAATTCCGTTCATTAGTTTTTATCGTTAGATAATCTCGTTAGTGGGTTCTGTCACCGCAAAAAAAAAACCGCTATAACCACTTCAGTGTTTTCTGCACTTTTCCGCACATCATTCACCGCAAAACCATTAAGCGTTTTTTTTTTTAATTTAGCATTGGTGGTTTTGCTATTTCGATCACCGCAAAAACAGCGATGTCAATTTCGAAATTTCGTAATACTTTGTAATTTGTATAAATAATGGTAGAAATCACGGCTTAAATCACAGCAGATTTTGCGTTGCCGTGAAGCCAGTTAAATGCTTTTGCCGTCAATATTTTATTTTTAGTTGTATAAAGTGTGTAACATTTGAAACTCTGAAGAGAAGACAACATCGTTTTTTCTCGTTCCTCATTTCGGTACGTCAACGAAGGGTAAACGTTCAGGCTTCAAGTCACTTGCGGGAAACGCATCGACCGCTCGCCATCTAGCGGAGTATTGAATATCAGCGTTTCGTACGATGCCACTAGATGGCGCTTTAAATCGGCAGCGAAAGGATAAAAAAATAAACCTAAAAAAAGCGTAATTTATTGTGGAAAAACTATGGGGATGAAAAATCTGAAATAACTCTTATGTATTCGGAGAACTCTAAATACTCTGGAAAAAAATTATGAACCCACTTTACGAACATTGAAAATCAGGGTGTCCCGCTTCATATGGAATGCCTCATATATATGTGCATACGGTATGTTATTCTCTTGGTGCAGTACCACACGCGAATGTGTCTCACGCTTTCCTTCTTCGATGCGACGGAAGGTGAACGAGCGAACTCGATTGCCTGACTTGTCTCTTTCGAGTAACTTTATGTATTGCAGCCTGCGAATCTAATTCATGGTAGATGAGTATATATTGTGCAGTTGAAATAGTCGTACACATATGGGAATTCGTCACTGGAGATTAATGCACCTGCTAGTGTATATGACATATATATTTGTGTGTGTGTTTGTGTATATACGTATGACGTATTAGCTAGTTTAATAGCTCTCGTGCGAAAATACCTGAGCGAAGACTGTGCGGTCTCGTTACCGTCAATGCCAAGTGCTTCGAGGAAAGACACCACACTATATATAGCACTGCAAACGATTCCTCTGTCTAGTCGACTTATTATATTACACTGTAATATTTTTTTACGCTGATGTAATTCGCGAGGAAGTTGTTCTGAATTTAATTACGTTTTATACGAATTTTTATGGTTTTCCTAGTCTATAAATTTTGTAGACAAAAGCCACAGAATTTTCTTAATTAGTTAGGCAATGAGATTGTGCCTATTGTATGATTTCTCTGATATTTTTGTTGATGAAACTTGCTTTTTTTATTTTATTTTTATTTCGTTTCTTTTTTAATTCTTATGGGTTTATGGTTTTAATTTTTATGGTTTGCCTAGTCTATAAATTTTGTAGACAAAAGCCACACACTCATTTTCTACCCATTGTATGATTTGTCTGATATTTTTGTTGATCAAACTTCGTTTTCTTAATTATTTTTTTTATCTTTTCTTTTTTTCATTCTTTTTTAGTTAACGTCGATAGGTAAAATTCATTCGTTAGTTTGATAATTTTAATAAAAGAACTGCAACAAGTGAAAACTCTTAGATTTTTTAGTGCTGTATTCTGACACGCACTATATGGCTGCACAAAGTCGAAGATTTATAATTCTCGATATGTGTAATAGTTGAGGTGTACTGTACGATATGGTTGAGGCAACTAATTTTGTAGACATTGTGTACAAATCGAAAACGTAGTTGCCATAACCAAACATTTTTTTTCCGTGTGCTTGATGAATAAGCAATATTTTCTAATATCGCTCTGTCGGTGACTCAGATACTCTTAAAGAAAAATGCAGTGCGAAGGACTATAAACCTCAAACTGGGACGTTATTTTGGTTACGGAATAAGGTGCGCAGAGTGCGTTCGCCTTTTACGGTCCGCGATGGTCCGTCTGGTTAGCCTTCAAAGAGTCTCGAAGCCTCCGTTCACCCGAATAAACTTTCAGGGGGAATTTATTGGAGAAAAAAGTACATGAAAAAAATAATCAAGTCGGAAATTGAGGTTGACCAGACGACGTTGAGATGGAGGGACGAGGAAGCCGACAGTGGGCACACTGTTGAGATTAGGGGAGAGCGGGGCGAAATGGCAACGCGGGGCACGATGGAAAAAATCGGTATTTTTTGTTCAAAACGCCGCCGTTTTGTCAATTTTTATTTAAAAAAGCCTCCATGCGCGATAGTCAATCGCATACAAATTAATAATCCTTTGGGGTTTTTTTTTTTTAGATCAAATTTGCGACCGTTAGGATGTCCACCATGAGGCTATCTTTTTTATCCACATTATTTTCAACAATTAAAAAAAAATATTTAAACAATAAAAATTGTCTTATAAAAAATCATTTTCTGTCATTCATGATTACCTTAATACGTCATAAAAATTTCAGATTCATCGACGTATAGTAACCGTCCGAAAAAAAATCGTGAAAATAGGCTATTTTTCGGGACGTCACAATGGAAAGATCCCTTAAGGGGATGCTGGAGTAGATTTTTTTGCCGACTTTGGCCGGTAATTTTTTCGATGAGGACACAGGTGGCGCCGACGTAGTCTGTTTACTTTTGGCAAAAGATACTGAATCTCCCGAAAAGCAATATGGCCGCACACGATATGTCAGCTGACCTCTGCCGTAGGATTTAGTAGTTTCTGGAAATTAGATGTGTAAAATCAGACCGGACGTCAAATCTGTGATGATTTCTGAATATTCGAAAACCATCAGAATGTCAAATACACAAGCCAAATCAATGTATAGTGTATATTACGGTCACGCTGCAAAGGCTCGGAGCTTTTGCCAAAAGAAAACAGAGTACATCGGCGCCACTTCTGTTCCAATCGGGAAACTTCATTTCCGCTCTTGTTGACCCACTCTGATCGCAAACGGACTACGTGAACGTAGCTTGGGTGTTTGCGTGGATTCCTTCTGTGTAATTGACTATTCGACGCTCGTAGAATATTCAGAGATCGCTAAAGAATGGACGTACATTTCGATTTAACGTATGTGAGTTCCAGAATCTTTTATATCTTACCAAACAGGCGATGCTGTCAAACCCTGGTGGCCATTTTGATTTCGGGAGGTTTAGTAATGTACGATTTTTTTTCATTTATTGTACGTTTTCACCAAATATTCGAATGTACGTGGACTTGTTTATGTTGATATTACAACCGTGTACAATTTGAAGCATATGTGTAGCGTATTAACGAAGAATAATCAAAAGTACAAAAAAGCCTGTTTTTACCGACCACAGTCGGTAATAAAATTTATTCCAGCATCCCCTTAAGACGTCGTTCCTCGATGGCTACCTGTTATGACGGGGAATCGAGTGCGCCCTCGCGTCACTGGGTATATAATACACAAGCTCTTATGCCGTCGCACCGGTGCATGTTGTATAGGCGACACGACGTACGTGAAACTCTCGATCGGTTTCACCTGCGCTCATCGCCCTTCCGAGATTAAATTGAGACTCAAAAGGAACGGGCAAAAGCTGTTTACACGCAGCAGTAGCAGCAGCAGCGGCGTCAGTCAGGAAGAGATACCTTAGCAAGTTTGACGTGTTCTTATTATAATGTACACGATGTATACGATATTCGAGCACTTCATTTATGCACTAAAAAAATTCTGGCCGAAACATATTTTTAAGAATAATTATAACTACCTTGCATATTGATTCCTCATTATTTTTAACTTTTGCTTCCTCATAGAAGAAGCTTTGTTTTCATGACATTTTTTTTTTTTTTCGAGATTTTCATGTCAAGACGATTAAAATGATCTGAAACGTCGAGAAAATTTGTTTTGGAAAAATTGTCCGGATATATATATGTATATGTGTGTGTGGGTGTGTGTGATGAAAGGCCAAAAATTCATCGAACTGTAACTTATAAAATATTCCACCGAATCAGCTAAAATTTAATCAACATGTACAATACTGGCTAATCTTCAATTGGTATAAATTTTACAAAAATCGCTTAACGCACTTCATTTTTATAAGAATTTTGAAATTTTGAAAAAAGTACGTAAATGCTCCAGCTCGAACGAATTTTAAGCTATTGGGCTGAAGCTTCGTAATAAAATTGAACAAGGTACGACCTTTGGTATTGAATTTGGGCCAAATCGGTAAAGCGGTTCGTTTTTTATGAGATTTTGAATTTGTTGAAAAATTTTCGTTTGGCTCTAACTCAGGTAAAATTTCAACTAATCGACTAAAATGTTCTACACAAGAAAAATAACATTCAGCCCTGCTACGTACCAAATTTGGTGATGATCGGTAAAGCGGTTCGGATTTTACGAGATTTTGAATTTTTAAAAAAATTATTGGTATCGCTCTGGATTTCGTAAAACGTCAGAAATCATCAACTTCGTCAATAATTTTCATCGTTCGCAAAGTTTCCTCTACGAGGAAGTCAAAAATAAAATAAAGAAACTTCCTCATAGAGGCGGCTTTGTAAAAAGTGAATTTCTTTTCATTTCTTTGTCGTCAATGAAATCTTTTCTCTCGGTGTAAGTATAAATAAATAAACGTTACTTACAGTATACACGGGGGTTTACATATGATAAAAAGGTGTGGGCTATTGGTTACATTTTAATGTGTTAGGATTTCTAGTGTTGTGTTAGTAGGGAATTTGAACTTTGGAGTGTAGTTTTGAGGGATTCTTACATAAAGTGGTTTTATTGTGTCTAGTTCTTTTTGTGAAAATGATGCGCTTAGTTTTTTTTATCCTGATCGTTATTGGTTCAATTTTAGTGGCTTTGTATAGCAGCAATTCGTTTGAGGGGTTATGTATCGGATTATTATGGAATTAATTCCATTTTTATCTGAATAGTGAATGTATTTTAAGTGAACAAAGACAATTATTTAGGAGTCATAAAAAATGTTCACGTTGGAATTTAATGTAATAAAAAGCATAAAAATCGTAAACATCAATGGTGTACATTAAATTTGATGTACGATTTTACATTTAAAAAAATCCTTATTTGCTACTTTTAGTTTTTTTTACAGTTTCAAATTTATAGAATTTGGTGATCATCATGTAAAAATTCTAACAGTTTCATATTCAATCGTGTAATCAACTCACTTTTATAGTCTGTTTGTTGATAACTTTTTGAAATTAATATTACTTATATAATTTTTTAAAGAATATTAAAATGTATGAGGCAAAATATTTTTTTTCGTTTCTGATAAAATATCAATATATTTTCGTACTGATATTAAGGCATTAAGTTTTAAACGTAATTATGCTTTTATAAAGCATTTCGAAAAATCGTTTTACCTTTAGAAATCGTATTTAAAGATACGAATGCCCGGAATTCCATCATTGCATCAAAAAGTTAATAAATTCCGCTAAATTGCCAAACATGTGAAGTCAGAATTGCAGTTCTTAAGGCTTCGCATATGGTAGCAATGGAATGATTCATGCTTCATTTACTTCTGAAATCCACAAGGCCGAAAAATTCATGCCCTGAAGTTGAAAACTGAAGTACCCTAAAATTATCTTGGAATTTATGCAGCAATATATGTATTTACGTGCACGATTACCCAATTCGCTCTCGCAGTGGCCTCTTAATTTTCCATTTCGGTATTCAAATAAGGGGGGAAGTAGACAGGTTTTCAAAAGCCACTGACAAAATCAGGTTTAAGAGCTCGTTTCCCCGCTTCACTCGGCGCGAATCTCGAAAAAAAATCGCTTAAACTTCGTCGCCAGCGAGCTTCACACTTTTCGATGCGATGGACTACAGCGTTAACGATCCATGGCGCATGCGTGCCTGGATTCCATGCCTCAGGCAACATCTCGTGAAGGAAAAGACGCTACGCGCATATACCTACTACATCTAACGTATACAAGTATATAAAAATATATACGATGTGTACATACATAAGAGGAATTCTCCGTCAGTACAGCATCTTTTTTATACTTTTTTTTTTTTTTTTTCTTCACTCACTTGGAGGCTCTTTATTTTGCTATTAATTTTATATAACCTACCGTGGTATCTACGGAATGTAAACAAAAATTAGCAGAGAGGCTAAAAATACTTGGAATGGTGAAAAATGTTTTTTAAAAGTACAACAAAAAAAAAAAAAAATAGATGTAATAAAAAGAGTTGGCTGTACTGGCGGAAAATACCTTGTATATATAAATATATAAATATATATATACATATAAAATTTATACGCTGCGTATATATGTATGAGGCATTCTCCGTCAGTAGTCTGCATTTTTATTCAAAAAATTTCTTATTTTTTTCACTTAGTTCAAAAATACTGTTTAAAATTGTTTAATTACTAAAACGCAGCCAATTTTACGTATTTAACTATATGTTTTTAACAAAGACATTTACAATCTGAAAAAACTAAATTTTTTTTTGTGTGAAATTTTTTACACTCGAAATGGTCTAAAAAATGTGCGAAAAAAAAAAATACAGAATGTAAATTCCTAGTATATTTCGTGACAGTAAATTTGCAAATTTCTCAAATCTTTTTCAGTATTGTTACTTTAAATATCTACGACAGATTAACAAAAAACAAGTACAGGTTGTGAATAAAAACTTCCACTACGGCACTGTAATTTTCTAGTTAATTCTTTGAACAGTGTAGTTCTACTTTTAATTTTTCTCTTAATATTATATAACCTCGGGTGGCATTCAAAATAGCGAGTCACCAAAATAGCGAATCACCAAAATAGCGAATGGCTAAAATAGCGAATTTCAAAATAAGGAACGTCTAAATATTGATTGGCCATCATTATAAAATTCGCTATTTTAACCATTCGCTATTTTGACCATTCGCAATTTTAATAAGGTGGGATAAAAATGGGTATGATCAAAATAGCGAATGGCTGAAATAGCAAATTTCATAATGATGGCCATTCTAGATTCAGCCGGTCCTTATTTTGAAATTTGCTGTTTTAACCATTCGCTATTTTGGTCATTCGATATTTTGAGCCCCACCCGTTTCCTGTATGAGGAAGCAAAATTGCAAGAGTTGGCAAAAAATATTTCGAGTGATGAGAAAAAAAAGCTATGGAGGCTGAGGTGACGAAGAATGCCTTGTGTATATCTTAAGTTGCATCTGTGAGTGCCTCAGGCTTGCAGGAGACCAGCAAGGCACTAGACACACATGTACTCACATCGAACACATATATGTACTGAACATACATGCTCATGAGCCGCATACCTTGCTTATTCCTACACCAGCAGGAGCTGCTTTGCTGCTGTGTGCTAGTGGCTGCCGAGATGTTTGATGCTGTGGTCCCTGGGACGATGTTTTGTGTACTATTATGTGCTCGATGTACCTATATCGTGTATTCACCTACCTACCAACCTACCCGTATTCCTTTAAACTAACGTACAAACAGGATTATATATATATATATAGATATGTACAGAGTGATTAATAATAGTGTGAAAGTATTTGTCGCGTGTTTATATGTGGGTAGAATATTTTATGAGAAATAAAAAAAAATTTGCTTTTATAGCTGCAGGTGCCCTGCTGGTAAAATTGTTTCCACGAGAACGTGAAATTCTCGCCAAATATATTTATATTTAATAGCCACTCTTGCCATTTCAGGTTTAGAATTTTTACATAGCATAATTTTAGCATATATTTAATTCTCGCCAAATAATCACTATGGACAATTTTCTTGACTGCGTAATTATTATTTCACATTATTTGATTGCCTAAATGATTATTTTGAATAATTTTTCTGGCTAAATAAGAATTTCGACTAATTCTACTGGTTGTATAATTATTCTGGCAATTCAATTACAATAAATTTTAAAAAATTATTTTTCTTTTTCAATTTTTTCATGCTCTGAAAAAAATTTTAAACAAAGTAGAATTTTGCACATTGCTTCCTCATTAATTTTCATTTTTCACAAAATCACCTCTATGAGAAAACTTATTTATTATTTTTGGCTTCTTCATAGAGGAAGTTTTGTAAAAAATGAAAATTAATGTCAAAGCGATAAAAAAACTTGTACCTTGCAACTTTTTTGTTGCTTTGCCAAATTCGAGGATAATGCCAAAAGCATAATTATTATTACGCATTATTTGATTGCCTAAATAATTATTTTGAATAATTTGTCTGGCTAAATAATTATTCTGGTAATTCAATTATAATAAATTTTTTTTTTTAATGATATTTTTTTTTCTTTTTTGTCATCCTCTGAAAAAATCAAAGTAGAACTTTGCACATTGCTTCCTCGTTAGCTTTCATTTTTCACAAAGCCACCTCTATGAATAAGCTTATTTATTATTTCGATGGGGCTCAAAATAGCGAATAACTAAAATAACGAATTTCAAAATAATGACCATTTTAGATTTAGACGTTTATTATATGTAAATTCGCTATTTCAGCCATTCGTTATTTTGAGCCGCCATCTTATTAAAATGCAATCAAAATAGCAAAATTCAAAATAATCGCCATTCTGGATTAAGACGTTGATTATTTTGAAATTCGCTATTTTAGTAATTTGCTATTTTGGTCATTCGCTATTTTGAGCCCCGCCCAAATTCGAGGATAATGCCAAAGGCCTTCTTATAGCAATATAATTTTTCGTCGACTGCCAATCTTAATAATAGGTCAAGTACGTTTTTCTCAGGTCAGCTGCGATAAAAACGTACGTCAGTCATTCTGAATCTCCCTGTATAAGTGTGAGACCGGTGTTGGTGGTACTGGTATCGGTGTTCCTGCTGCTGGATACATAGCTGGAAAGGTCCGCACTTTCTAAAGGCCTTCGCCGATTTCGCAGGCCTTAGTCCCACACATCGTAGCGTAGTTTAGCCAAGACAACACACCTGTACCTACTTATAATCCATAAGTGTATATTATATATATATACCAATACATATATTGACAAACTGGTAGCTAACACGTGCGTGAGTGTATTATGTCTCTGGGTTGTTGTATTAGTTATGTGTATGCTTGATGCATGCATGGAACGCAATGCGGATTGTACAGCGTGCAGCAACAAACACGCCAGTTAACGTACACACGAGCCGAGCGGTGCATTCATGCAACGGGCAGGCGTTTCGGACACGTGGAGAATTCGCATCACGCGTCAGAGAGGAAAAAAGAAACTCTTGGGATAGCAAGACGTATTATTGTGTGAGTTTGTGAAGAAATTAACGCATATTCATCACAACTGTAAAACACCATTTCTGAGAGAAAAAAAAATTGCAAATTTTAACTTTGCAAATTCTTATTAATTTGCTTTCTCATTAAGGGGATGCTGGAGTAGATTTTGATACCGACTTTGGTCGGTAAAAAACTTCGGTTTCGTAGTTTACAAACTACGTTGTTCATATATTACAAATATGTTTCAAATTCCACAGGATTATAATATCAACATAGGCGCATCGGCGTACGCTCGAATTTTCGATGAAAACACTTGAAAAATAAAGAGAGAAAAAAAATCGTAATTTTGTAAATCTACCGATAACCAATATGGCCGCTCGGACTGTCAACACCACCTATTTCGTCCTATATAATCATTTCTAGACATCACATTCAAAAGAAGAGCGTGGACGCCGATTCTATGAGGTTCTTCGCATTTTTTAAGACTGTTGGATTGGCGATAGCACAAAAGAGGCGCACGTAGTTTGTAAAGTACGTTTACGCAGTTTGTTCGCGATCAGAGTAGGTCGAGAAGAGCACGAATGAAGTTTCCCCATTAGGACACAGGTGGCGCCGACGTAGTCTATTTACTTTTGAAAAAGCTCCGAGCCTTTGCAACGCGAACGTATATGGCTATATATGGATTTGGCTTGTGTAGTTAACATTCTGGTGGTTTTGGAATATTTAGAAATCATCACAGAATTTACGTATCTAATTTCTAGAAACAATTATATCTTACAGCAAAGGTCTGTTGACATATGGTAGTGTGCGGCCATTTTGCTCTTCGGAAGTTTCGGTATCTTTTGCCAAAAGTAAACAGACTACGTCGGCGCCACCTGTGTCCTAATCGGGAAACTTGCCGACTTTGGTCGGTAATTTTTTCTAGCTATAAAATATCGTTCCTAAATGATGTATCTTTTAAAAAAATTTTGTCCACCTTGTTACATACAAAGTAAGTATATAAGTAAGAAGAGTATTTGAGTTATCATAAGCATTTAAAATTAAGGTACCACCGCTCCTTTTTTTTCGAGCAATCTGATCGTTTTTTAAATGAGATATGGTCCTGTTTTTCCATATCGTAATAGCTCATCTGGCAAAGCTGATTTAACGTACGGTAGTTGTGTTCCGGAGGTCGCTATGGTGTATTATAATAAAGTCGAGGTAACGCGATGAATAGATATGCTTTTATGTACCACTGTAGAAATAAAAAAGGGGAGTACTACTCAAGATTTTTAAAGGCAGGGTCTATAAGACCCTTTCCGAAAGAGCCAAGGGCTGTATTCATCAACACCAGACAACACACAATCCTCTTTCATCATACGCCAAACAGTGAAGAGGCAGCTAAATTCTCTTAGGTATAAAATGGGATTTACCATGATGGGCTATCCCGTTAAAGGGAACGTCTTTCTTCTAAAATTCTCTTAACATTACTCCAATTTCAAATGAAAAAATAATTTAATGCTTTTTACTCCGTACAGAAAATAAAAATAAAACAAAATAAAATTGCATTTTGCTATTTGAACAAATAATTTGGAGCTTATTACTCTATACAGAAAATTAAAATAAAAGAAAATAAAATGGCATTTTACTATTTGAAAAAATAATTTGATGCTTATTATTCTGTACAGAAGAATAAAATAAAATAGTATTTTCCAAGCATATGTTTTACACAAATTCCTTTCATATTGCGTTCTCGAGATATATTTAGAATTTTCCTCATGGAAGTCAATAAAAATCCGAAGATTCATGAAGCAATCGTAGAACAAGGCAAATTCTTGTCTGCATTAAAGGAAATTCGCTCGGGAATTCCCCCGTTAATTTTATTATATATTTAAATGCTGAACATACGTGTTCTATTCGTTTGGAATAGTGAACCAGAACCACGCCCATTCATTCGTACTACCGATACATCGCGTAAATGTGTAACACACGCTTCCGCACATGGAAAATCGCTGCAACTGTAATACACTCGAGTAGCATTATAATACCGTAAGATATATAATGCAAAGAGTCTCTCCTTCACTGAATTTTCTCGGAATTTCCTGATGGTTAGGTGTATATATATATATATGTATATAGACATACATACATAATGGTATCTAGCGATTGTCCCCAGGCCATATCCCTCTGCAGGATCTGGGATCCGCAGGTTTCCGTTAATCCTGAGTAACGCGCTTCGACTGTTGGTATGCAATAGCCGGAGGAAGCCACTGCATGCGGTTCCGCTGAGAGCAGTTTCTGTGCCTCTCTTTCTATTGCTATGCTTTCTCTCGCTTGAGCGAACGATTGTACACAAGCGAAGAAATGAAGAAGGAAGGAAAGGAACTCTCGAAGCTGAACTCTCTTCCGCTAATGGAAACACTGAAATTCCTCAAAGTCTTTTACCCTCGGCGATATATTTCCTCCTCGATCCTCACAACGACAGCGGCAGTACAAACTGTGTGCATTCACCAAATGTACAGAGTGAGAGATTGTATCAAACCCTCAACTGTTTCGGTTCTTTCTTATTTATCGTCTCTCGAAAGCAGCAAATTAAAACGGGACAACTCTTTGGCTTTTTAAGGTTTTTTGTCCCTCATGGGTTTTTCGGATGGAAGTTTTTAACTATCTTTCGGCATTTCCATCAATTGGACCTTTTCGGATTTTCAGTTGAATATTATTTTTTTTTTATTAGGGCATTTGTTGGTTTTGTGGATATTTGAAATAGTTTTGGAAATTTAAGTGAACAAAAATGTTGGCACTGATATATGAGTCATTCCACACCAAGTGGGTCATTCATTTGCCATCACGCCATTTTTTCTCTAGTTTTTAAGCATAACAATGAAAATTCTGTGAAATTTTGAGAAAAATCAGAATGACTGACTCAACGAAAAAAAAATGAATTTTATTTTATCAAAAAATGGCGGAATTTCTAATTTGTAACCAAGGATAATAAACGAAGTCGATCTGAACGTCAATTAAACCTTATAATTAATGTCACAAATACAATATATATATATATGATTGATGAAAATATTTTTTTTATTGTCTATAATAAACACTTTTTTTTCTTAAAAAAAACAGTCACAGGTGACTTTGTAGTTACATTAACTACGTTACTATTAATGTAACTACAAAAATAGTCACCTGGACTAATAAAATATAATTATCACTGAATAGTTATCAGGACCATGTCAATTTCTCTCAGTGTATATATATAGGTTTTGGGCATTTTTTGTTCTTATATATAAGTATGCATTTTTTTTAAGGCGAAAAATTTTGTTTTAGAAAAGAATATTAATTATGTCTTATTAGAAAAAAAGGTAGTATCAATAGATTAATTTTTATTGGAGTAAAAATATTCATAAGTAATAGTGAACGAGGATTGAAATGTCGATTATCGTCGTGGAGAATACAGATAAAAGCAAGTGCGATCGCCAGACGTGTCTATGACCGTCGGACAAGAACGATACTCCGAGCTGTAACGATATACGTATACAAACGACGAAGGCTCCAATTTCGTTGATAGACGCGAGCATCGAGGCTCGAGGGAGTCAATATCAATGGGTTACGTATGACTGATCCACAGGCTGTGCGCACTCGACCGAACTTTCCACGTATATTAACAGTCTGTCATATAGTACATAGGTAATATACGAACGACCGCTGAGAGTACTTGAATTTTGTCGTTAATGGCTATCTGTTGACGCAGTCATCGAAGCGACAAAGATGATAAAGTCGTGAAAAATATCGGCCCCAGAGAAACAACAACAAAAATAATTCGATGTTATTTTTATTTTTTAAAATTTTAATAATTACTGGATCAACATAATAACTAAAGGAAATATTACTAAGAATCAGTCACCCAAAACATTTTTTATTCATGATTCTATTCTTTCTAATAATCTTACATTTAAACTTCATGACGTTCACATCAAGTACTATTTCGTTATTCCGTTATTTCGTTATTATTAGAGCGTTTTCGAAAGTAAATGTGATAACGTATATTATTCAAAATAATTCAATATTCCATAAAATCACAAATTTCATACCGTTTGTCACTAAATTATACATATATAATGGCTGAATATTGTTTCACTTATATACAAAATTTGAGCTCGCTATTTCAAGTTTTGCAAAAGTTACAATAGAACGATAATGTCAATTTTTTGAAAAATTCAAAATTCCATAAAATCTCAACCACTTTACCGATTCGAACCAAATTCAATACCAAACAGCATTTAGTGCACCTACTCTTATATCCAACTATTTAGCAAAATAGACTAAATTTTACGAAAGTTAGAGCGACCACGTCCTTTTTTCTAAAAATTCAAAACGCCATAAAATCGAAATTTTCGCACTGATTTTGTCGAAAATTGGTACAGTTGAAGAGGGTCTGCTGCTACACTAGTCTGCCAAATGTGAGCGCGATATACAAACCCGTTCTTGAGTTATCGGCGTTCGAATGTTCAGAGTTGTATACATACACACACACACACACACACAAACACACATACGGACATTTTTTCTAGATCACTTTTCTGGACGTTTTGAACAATTCTAAGTGTCCTGACATAAAAATCTCGAAAAATTTTTTTTCCATGAAAACAAAGCTTCCTCTATGAGGAAGCAAAAAATTTCATGACACTACATATAACGATTTTTATAATAAATATTTTCTGCCTACTATAAAACGCGTATTACCAATGTACATTTCTACATCAGTAACAATACTGACAAAATGTATTTTTATTTTTAATATAACCAAATAATAAATTACAAAAAAAAAAATGTTATGCTTTCACGTATATCCGATAAAAAAAAAATTACCTGCCTACTGTAAAACGCGTATTACTAATGTAAATTTCTACATCAGTAACCACGCTGATAAAATTCATATTTCTTTTCAATATAACCAAATGATAAGTTACAAAAAAAAAAAAAAAAAAAAAAAAAAAAAAAATGTTATCCCTCGACGCATATCTGATTTTCTAAAATAAATACTACCCGCCAGTCCAGTGACCTTTAGAATTCCGACACCTGTTGCAGAGTAAGCCCAGAGATAAATGCGCCGAGCCCACCGTGCGAGTTCCGACGAAAGCTCAACTCCATTGCGCCGAGGAGTATAAATCGTCTTAATCATGTAATAATCTTTCGAAGCACGGATTCCTCTGTATCAGAGAGAAAAATCTGGTGGAGCGGGCGAATGCAAGGCGAATTAAACCGCTTAATAATCTTCGCACAGTACAAACGTACGCACGCGCTCGTTTTTCGTTATCTCGTGTGCATTATGCACGATATGCTGTTTGCCTTACAATAGTATTTCTTTTTTCACAGACAGATCGAGCGACGGCAAGGGCACGCGCGTATTATCGAGACGTGGAAACGCAGGAGTAGCAGCAGCAGCAGCAGCAACAGCAAACGATTTGTCTCGTCTGCGTATAACACCGGCTGAGATTTCTCGACATCATCGGAGGATCACATGCCGCTCCAAGCGAAGGTCACGCACCTGATGCTCGAAGCGTGGGGATATATACATATGTGTACGATAGGCATACGCACCACCGGCTTAAACGAGAGAACGTGCGACGCAATAGAGAAAAACTTCTATGTGCTATACACGACGCTGCGTCTTGAGAATGCTCCACACATAAATACCCAATCAAATATTTTAACTCAATCATACTGTAAAAAGTGTTTGTTTGAAAATTAATATACAGTATATAAAGCTCGGATGCATATACCGTTATATTAATTTTCAAATGCATTCGTCATTGACGAATACGATATTTGTGTATTAAAATAACCACGTCCTGTAATTTTCAAATACATTAAGAGAAAATTATGGTATCAGTAACTATAAAGTGACAGCTATTCATTTTTAGTTCTCACAACAAATTTCTTTTAGTAGCCACAATTATCGAATATTTACTGTAACTACCAAATAGTTACCATAACTATGAAAATAGTTGCCGCAACTATGAAAATAGTTGCGTAAACTAAAAATTAATAGTTGTCACATTCTAGTTGACTATACTATTACGATTTCTCTGAGTGTACCAGTATCGGAGAATTCTTATACTATTGTTAAATTTACTATAAAAGTATATTAATATGGAATTCATATACCCGTTTCGTAAATCTCATATCGTTTGGTTTATTAAATTCACTTGCATTTTTAACAGTGTAAATCATTTGTAAATTAATAACCGTATTAATTACTCTGGCATTCACTATGCTCATTTTCATGTCTTTCGTTATCCTGTTAACAGCTGTCTTCATTTTCTTCGCTATGCTCATTTTTATGTTGTTCGCTGTCCTGTCTACTGTTTTGTCCTGTCCTGTCTTTATTTTATTCGCTATACTCATGTTGATGTTGTTCGCTGTCCTGTCGACAGCTGCTTTCTTTCTTCATGTTGTTACTCTGCGTACCTCCTTCGCTACTGTGCTCATCAGTATCTTCATGTCTTTCGCTGTCCTCATCACGCCTGTTTTTACTTTTCTTGTTACGCTTACTCCTTTCATGTCCTTCACGGTCCTGTTTGCTGTCAGCTTCATTACCTTTGCTCTCCACCAGGTTTTTTCTCATCTTGTATACATTTAAATTAGTAGATATGGTGGTCATTCTGTAAATAATAATATTTCACACGTCTCATTTCCTTTCGATCTTACAATCAAAACGTATGTAAACGCACGTGCCTGCTACAAAATCCAAATTAGAATTTTTCGTATCCACAACTGTATTCACAGTTCGTCATCTGCGTACACGTATACGTCCTAATTTTTGCCGCTTTACTTCGGGACCCATATTCACGGCATATTATTTTGCGAGAAACACAGAAAGATGAGTTAAGGCGTGCCAAAATTGCTCCGACTTCTCGATTGTAATGTTACCTTAAAAAAACTCGCGGAATGAATAATAAAGGATCGAAACGTATATCTAGTAAGGGCCGCGTACGGTTTCCTGATCGAAATTGGTGCACAAGATGGCGCTGGGGCTAATACGGAATGATAATACGTATCTAATCAGGGCCTTGTACGGCTTCCTGACTAAAGTTGGCCCGCGAGATGACACTGGAATTAATACGGCATGATAATGTATAGGCTTCCTGACCAAAGTATGCACACCAGATGGCACTTGGGTATTATCAGGGACCTCTCTCCGCACCAAATCGGGTCTCTGTAAGGCATTCCATAGAGAGGCAAGCCTTAAGATCTCCCGATCGTGGCCTGACTAGTCCTCAGGCACCCGTAATAGTATGTCTACTCGGGTAGGAGCGCTGAATGTTATTATTCATTTGTAGAAAATTTCAGCTGATTCGGTTAGATTTTACGTGAGTTAGAGCAAAATGAATATTGTTTTGAAAAAAATTCAAAATCCCATAAAAACCGAACTTTTTTACAGATTCATCCAACTCTCCATTAACATAGCTTTATTCATAAAAAATTATTTACCCCAATAGCTAAAAATTTGCGGATGCTAGAGAGCGTATAGACATTTTTCGAAAATTGTTAAGTCAAATAAAATTTGAACATATTTTTTAATTTTTTTTAATTACCACAAACAAAGGCGTCGACCTGCTTCACATGTTTGCTAAATTTCAGCCCAATTGTTAAAGCAGTTCTTGAGATATGCAAGTTTCAATTTTGAGTAACGGTCACACATACACACACGCAAATCCATCCATACATTTTTTTCTAAACCACTTTTCTCCACGTTTTAGACCATTTTGAGTGTACTGACATAAAAAAATCGAAAAAAAGCTACCTCTGTGAGGAAGTAAAAATAAATCAACGTCATTAAACATATTACGAATAATTGATTTTGTATGATAATAATAACGAAAAATTATTAATCAATTGGTGAAAATAAAATTGTTTAATAAAATCGATAGAATTTTACGGAGATACATATGTGCAGCACGATAGGCATATCGTGCTACCGGCTTAAATGAGAGAACGTGCGACGCATTAAAAAATAATTTCTATGTGGTATACTCGACGCTGCGTCTTAAGAATATGCGCCACACATAAATTCCCAATCAAATATTTTAACTCAATCAAAATTTCATTTCGAAAAAGAATAGAAAACAAAAACAAATCAACGTCATTAAAGATATTGCGAATATTGATTTCGTATAATAATAATACCGAAAAATTATTAATCAATTGATGACAACAATTTATTTAATAACAAATATTTTTTACCAAATTCAATATGGTTAGAAAATAGTTTAATGAGAAATTGTTTAACTATACTATTACTAACTATTGTTGGACTAATAAATAATTTCGTCATTGAAGCTTGATGTGAAAAATGATTGAAAACATTAATGTAGATAATAAATCATTTTAGGAGGGCAAAATTCTGTTTTTTTTTTTTAAAGCTAACTCACTATTTTGTGAAAAAGAAATTAGTGACAATCAATCATCTCCAAGTCAAGTTCCATGAAGCACACTTCTGTGAAGTACACTTCACAGGGCTCTTGAGATTAAAGACAATCCGACGATAAGGAACTACACGTTAATATATACGCAGATATGAAAATAGGGGGAAGAATATAAATTCCTTTACACAATTGATAAATCAAGTAGCCGAATGAGACTACTCCATATCGCGTCAACTACCGTACACGAATATAAGGCATGTAGTAATCTACCGCAGAATATTTCCTTGCCGGCTCCTGAAAAGCAATTGATTCACGTGAAAGTTTGTGAATGTCCTACGTGGTAATAACTCCACGAGTACGACGCAAGATTTGCCGTAAAACGTGACGAAGCTAACGCGTATTATCTGTACAGGTAGCCTCAAAATATTCGAGGCTTTATTAGTTGCTATAAATAACGATGAATTTTTTAAAATCACGTTTTCAAGTCTGTCATTTTTTTTACTCGACTAATTCGATAGTCAGGAAAAGCTAAAACGCAATAATTAAATATATAATCCATTTCAAAGTAAAAGGAAAAAAATTTAATAATTACCTTAAAAAAATTATTATTATTAATAATTCTTTTTTAAAATAATCAATTAACGGTAGTTAATTAAAAAATAATTATATTGCAGTATAAATAAAAATATCGATTATTTTAATTGGTAGTTTTTTAAAGTAGACGATTATTGGGATTTCGGATTTTGTTCTAATGCTAATGGCGCTATTGCCGCACCGAATTCAAAAAATTATACGATGCTGTAAGTACACGTGTATGAACACACGGGTCATTCCATATCAAGTCGGTCATCCAAATTTAGCATGGTCGCAAAAAGTGTTGATTATTTTTTCAAAAGTCGTTTAGAGTATCGCGAATATTCACAAGTTATTTCAGAATTTTAGCACCTATGGTTTGCCCAAAATTTAATAACGATCTTTTTATTTCATTTTTTTTTTTTCAATTTGCTGTATATTCAAAATTACCGATCGTACAAAAAAAATTGTTACCGTATAAAATTTGATATTTTGAATGTACTTTTTGATAAAAAGTTTTCCATAGCGGTTTAAAAAATATTTCCGCCATTTTTTGACAAAATAAAGTAATAATATTTTTTCCGTTGATTTTCACTCCGATTTTTCTCAAAATTTCACACAATTTCACTATTACATTCATTCATTATTTCATTATTTAATTCACATTATTATCCTCACAAATCACAGAAAAATTGACGTAATGGCAAATTAATGGCCCACTTGGTATAGAATGTCCCATATACACTGTTAAAAAATACTGCAAGTTTTAATGCATAAAACTCGTGATCTAAAATTAATGTAATTTTGCGGTAAAATTAAATAAAATGAAGAAAATTCAAATACTTTTACTGTAAAGTTGAAGTAAAGTATTAAATTTGCCATACATTAATTTTACATCACACTTGTACATTAAATTTAATATACCAGTTTATGCATAAAAATTTCCAGTATTTGTACCTTAAATTTCAAGTAAATTTTATTGCAGTGTACTTATAAATTGCAGTGAATGTGGAAACGACGAAGGGAAGCTTCGAAATTCCAAAGGAATCTACAGGTCGTTGAGAAAAGGTCGAGTTGTGGAAAATACCTTCGAGGAATCTCCTGATTTATACTATAGTGAATCAGAGCAGGTATAAAAGTCGTGCACCCTTTAAAAACGGTTTATCCCAAACTGACATACTTAAACTAATACTAAAGTACACTTTTTCTACCAATATATATATATATATATATATATATATATATATATATATATATATATATATATATATATATATATATATATATACAGTGCACTCCAGCATAATGTACATTACGGTATATTTTATTACAGCACTAACAGTTCTGTACTATATCTTTGTGAAATGACTCTCAAGTCCGAAAAACTTACCCTTATTTCGGCGCCATTGCCTGTAAACGAGGGCTGCAACTCCGAGAAGTAGAATCGTCGTGAAAAATGTGCCAATCACAGCCCCCGCAATGCTTGCAGCACCATAACAGCTATCCTGAGAGTTTGTGCTTCCTTCCTCCATTTTTTTTCCTTATATATAAGCTTTCTTTTATTTTCTCAATTAAATTATCCTCTATACAACAAAAGGATCAAACCTAAGGCACTCGGTTAGTTTAATCACGTCAATATTTTACTTGTAATAGATTATGACGAACGGCTTCACTATGTCTTTCCATTTTAACTATTTCTCGCACTATTCGTGCACCTTTTTCGCTCTACACCGCAAACGAATCGCAACGTTATAATACACGTATAATTATTACGTCGATTGTATGTTTTTTTACAGCCGGTAATTTATTCAGCGAAATTCTTATTTTGCGCAATTATAAAACGTAAAAAAAAAGAAAATAACGCATTTTTAAAAATATATTCACTTGTCACTCGCGATAAAAATGGCTCGGCGGTAAAAATGTCGCATTTCTTCTTTTTTGTTGCCAAGAGAATTTATAATATATTTATCTTTTATTGCGCTGTAATTAGAATGTATTTTGTTGTTGTTGTTGTTGTTTGTTTATTATCCACTTGGAGCGAATTTTGTATTGGCGATTTTTGATAACTCGATAATATGACACGAGCCCGACGGTACGTCGTCGGAGCTTGTGCACCGGAGGACACCGTGCGTCGTACTGACTGCTTCTACTCGCTGAGGTACTGCGAGGGGAACTACCGAGCGAACGGATCCGGCGATCGGGCGTGCAAGTGAAACAGGTAGGTATAAGACGTGCAACAGGTGCTTCGTCTCTTCTGGCTCGGTTCTGGGGCTGGGCCCCGCTCTTTGCCCCCTCCTCCTACACTCATGCCTTGCCTTCTTTACCATTCGTTGCAGTTTCTCACTGTTTTCACGCCTTAAACACGGTAAAGACTAAAAATTCTATAATATCATCGTTTCGGAAACAACTTTTTTTTCCTGCACTGACGATAGATCGTTTCGATCATGCGTCTCCTTCTTTACCATTCGTTGTAGTTTCGTACTATTTTGACGCTTTAAAGAAGGTACATAATGACTAAAAATTCTATAATATCATCGTTTCGGAAACAATTTTTTTTTCCTGCACTGATGATAGATCGTTTCGATCACGCGTCTCCTTTTTTACCATTTCTTGTAGTTTTTCACTGTTTTAACTCCCCAAAGACGGTAATGACTAAAAATGGTATAAGTAATATGACCGTTTCAGAAACGATTTTTTCTGCTCTTTTTGCAGACGGTGATGATAAATTCGTTTTGAGAAGACGCAAGACTTGCTAAATATTTATAAGATGTAAATAAAATGTAACTTTGCTTATACCTCTCCTTCTTCTCAGTTCTCTTCATTGTTTTCACCCCTCAAAAACGGTAAAGACGAAAAATGCAACAATATCATTGTTCAGAAAAGATTTTTTTTTTGCACATTTTGCAGTCGGTCATGATGAATTTTTTTTTCTTTTTTTTGAGATACAAGGCTCCATAAATATTTGAGAGACAAAAAAAACGTAATTTCACTCAATGCATCTCCTTCTTTACCATTCGTTGTAGTTTCTCACTGTTTTGACGCTCCAAAGACGGTACAGACGAAAAGTGTTATAATATGATCGTTTCAGATACGATTTTTTTTCTGCACTTTTGCAGACGGTGATGATAAATTGGTTTTGAGAAGACACAAGACTTCCTAAATATTTATAAGAGCTAAATAAAATGTAACTTCGCTTATGCCTCTCCTTCTTTTTAGTTTTTCGTTTCAGTCCTCTTCATTGATTTGACCCCTCAAAATCGGCAAAGACGAAAAATGCAACGATATCATCGTTTCAGAATGGATTTTTTTTTCTACACATTTTGATAAATTGTGTTTTTTTTTTCTTTTTTTTTTTTTTTTTTTTTTGACTCAAGGCTCCCTAAGTATTCCCAAAAAAATCGTTGTCGACAAAAAATGCAACAATATATTGTTGCATTTTTGCAACAATATATTGTTGCATTTTTTGCATAGTTGCACTTTTTGCATACTTTGCATTTATATTGTTGCATTTTTTGTCTTTTAGTTTTTCATTATTTTGACCCCCCAAAACACAAAAATTGCAACAATATCATCGTTTCAGAAAAGATTTTCTTTCTGCGCATTTTGCAATCGGTGATGATAAATCGTTTTTTTTTTAAACACAAGAATTCCTAAATATTTAAGAGTAAAAAAAATGTAACTTCGCTGACGCTTCTCTTTCTTTACCACTCGCGGTAGTTTTTCACTGTTTTGACCACGCAAAAACGCTAAAGGAAAAAAATACAATTTTTCTATCGTTGTTGAAACGATTTTTGTTTTCTGTGCTGATAAATAATTCTTCTAAAAATGTTGGACTATCTGAACGCTTTACAGGCGAAACTGATCGTTATGCCGAATTAACTAAGTTATAGGATAAAAAAAGAATTTTTAGGATAGGAAAATAAAAAATGTAATAATGCAGTTTTCTGGGGTTGCATCTGGCAATTTTTTTTTTTTTGTGAGCATTCTTTATTTTATAGTTTATCATTTTCAACCGATAAATGTAACGGCAGTGAACGCGTGACGCGCTTGCAGCTCGCAGCTTGGAGAGTTCGACGAATGGTGCGCTGAAGTTGCAGGTTTGTAGCACTTCCGTTTTATGATCAGTGAAGACTCCGGGAAAAAGGCATTTGACGAAGATTCATGGAAAAAGATTTATGGTCAGCGTCGATAGCTGAGGAAAGTTAATGTAACAATGCTAATGTTACATTAGGATTTTTTTTAACGAGGACAATTCCAGGGATGATTTGAAATCGATAAAACGTTGCAGGCCACTTTTTGGTAAAACCCTTTGAGTATTTCTAGCACAAGAATTGCCAAAATCGAGAATAAAAAAAGTCTATTAATTGTAAAACATAAAAAAAATTACAAAAATTGAAGTTCATCTCAATAACTGATTCCAAAATTTTTGTATAAAAAAAGAAACCAATAGCGAAATTTTGTAATTAATAAAAAGGTTTTTGACACGTTGTTACGCACTGTAAATACGTATTCCCACGTAGCTATTATTTTATATAGCAATTTCTAGATAAAAAGTTACCAACTTAAACTCTATTTATGTCCTACAATTGTTACTATTAAAACTGACCAACAAATATAAATCGCGTACAATATATTTCAATCTATTCCCACATATTCGCGTGTAATATATGGTATATTTCCAGATTTCCCTATAAAGGGTTAATGATAGGATAGGAGAACAATTTATGCTGGAATAAGAAGTTTTTTTCCTTAAATAAAAAAAAAAATGAAAGACTCAATGGCTTTATGCATTATTATATTGTACGCTTATACTTTCTTAATAAAACGCAGCATTTTTATTTGACTCGGCGATTGAAATACTCTTGTAATTAATAGAAATAAGAGACGTCGTAGACGGTGAGACAGTGCAATGCAGTCTCGCATTAATTTTACATTGATTTTTCGTGCGATTGTGATTGAGTGACGGCGACGGTATTTGAAAATATTTCGAACGTCGATCACCTGTCGAGACGCATCGGTTTCAGGCCCAAACGATCTATTACGTATTCAGGCATGCAGTAGGTTGGATTTATTGGTTTCAGAACCGAATCTGCTTCGAGAAGGGATATGGCGGTCAGGCCGAATAATGTGTGGAATGGATCGACCATGTCACCTGGCCGATCGCTGAATCCACCGGCCTCGGTGTCCTGGCAAGCTAATATGAATTTAAGCTGTAAATAAAAAAAGGTGATTGCATTCACTGCCTAATTTGCGAACAACAAACTAGACGCAATGATTGACCTCTGTAACAAACGCACCACAACATATAACCAATGTATGCGGTGTCTACAGTAACGTAAACGTTACTTTAATCGTAGAATTAAAGTAACGAAAAGCTCCACGTTGCTTTAAGGGGATGCTGGAGTAGATTTTTTTGCCGACTTTCGTCGCAATTTTTTCGATGAGACACAGGTGGCGCCAACGTCGTCTGTTTACTTTTGGCAAAAGATACTGAATCTCCCGAAAAGCAATATGGCCGCAGACGATATAACCTTTACCGTAAGATTTAATAGTTTCTGGAAATTAGATGTGTAAAATGAATAATCGAAAACCATTAGAATGTCAAATACACAAGCCAAATCCATGTATAATGTATACTACGGTCACGTTGCAAAGGCTCGGAGCTTTTGCAAAAAGAAAACAGACTACATCGGCATCACTTGTGTTCTAATCGGGAAACTTCATTCGCGCTCTTCTTGACCCATTCTGATCACGAACAGACAACGTGAACGTGGTCTGGGTTTTGCGTGGATTCCTTTTGTGTAATTGATTTTTCGACGCTCGTAGAATATTCAGAAAACGCTAAAGAATGGACGTACATTTCGATTTAACGTATGCAAGTTCCAGAATCTTTTATATCTTACCAAACAGGCGATGCTGTCAAACCCTGGCGGCCATTGTGATTTCGGGAGGTTTAGTAATATACGATTTTTTTTATAAAATCTTTAAAAAGCCTGTTTTTACCGACCAAAGTCGGTAATAAAATCTACTCCGGCATCCCCTTAAGGGCAGGTGAAACATGTACCACGTGACATATGTGTCCGACAGAGATAGTTGCAATTTTTCGGACACCGCCATTCGGAGGCTATTGTTATTGTAGAAAAAAGGAATATATCACCGGACGGACAATTAAATTGCCCTTCCGGTGACATATTTCTTTTTCTCGAAATGTCTACGGTTTCTCCATACTATTGTTTACAGTTTTTGTTACCAACTGAGTAGGTTTCACCTCCCCTTAAGGAGGTTGGAGCGCTCCACACTAGTCAAATGAGTGCTAAATTTTTAAAAGCGTTTCTACAATTTCAGATGGTTTAATAATCTGTTCCAAGGTGTTAATCACATAGCAGTATTAGTTCTTGATATTTAAATACATTCACAGCTGTGATATCAACGGTAAATCGATCAATATCTGCAAATTTCCGATGTTATGTTTTTTCATCCAGTTTTTTAAAAGGGTAAATATCAGTCCGATTATGAGGACCAATAGCTTAGAGTGACTTAACGTTACTTTTATGGTAGAATTAAAGTAAGTATTTTCCGACGCGTAGTACGTACTTTTCATATTTTCATTACTTTCGGAAAAAAATGAAAGTAACGAAGAATTCACGTTACGCGAGTCTCGGTAGTCCGAGAAGCTAGTGTAACGTTAAGGAATTTGACGTTAAGTCACGCTAACGGCAAAACTTTGTGTTATACGGGATTTTTAGTTACTTTAATCCTGCCATTAAAGCAACGTGGAGCTTTTCGTTACATCAATTCTACCATTAAGGGGACCCAGTCACCTAAAAAAAGCCATAAGAAAAAAAATTGTGTAAATAATAAACTTCTTTTAAAAAATCTTACATTAAAACCTCATTAAATACATAATGAGCATTATAATTCTGCAATTTTATAAAGACGTAGAGTACACCAAAATGGTGTGAGGTAAAAAGTAAAAATTTTTCACTCGTCGTAACTGTAAAATCAAACCGGTGCACAAATTTTAGTGTTCGATGTCTTATCTTATCTGTCAAAGAGGGCATTCTGGATTGAATATAGGAATTTTTATTTCAGCTCTTTATGACAAAGCTATGATTTAAAATGTAATAAATAAATCTCTCTGTATTAAAAACTCACTAAACAATTGGTTACAGTAAATCTAATTTTCACTGCATCTAAAATCGCTATATTCAATTCAGAATGCACTGTTCGACAGATAAAATAAGACATTGAACACTAAAATTTGTTCACCAGTTTGGTCTAAAAGCTACGACAAGTAAAAAATTTTACTGTTCACCTCACACTATTCTTGTGCACTGAATGTCTTTAAAAAATTGCAGAATTACAATGCTTGTTATGTACCTAATGATGTTTTGATGTAAGATTTTTTAAAAGACAGGTATCATTCTCACAATTTTTTTTCTTATGACCTGTTTTTGGTGACTTGGTCCCCTTAAAATAACGTTAAGTCACTCTAACGGGAAAATCTTGAGTCCCACGGGACTTTTCGTTACTTTCATTCTACCATTAAAGCAACGTGAAGCTTTTCGTTATTTCAATTTTACCATTAAAGTAACATTTAAGTTACCGTAGACACCGCGACCAATATAATCATCCTAAACAAACACTCATAAACGACCTACTGCACTGAAAAAAAATGTCATTGATTCGATAAATCCATCGTTTGCTGGCTGCCAAAAGAAGTATTTTTGAATTAACTCTAATTCTTATTCGTTCAATCCCATTTAACGTTTCCTTATTTCGAAGTTATTGTTTTGATCTCGTATGGAATTGGAGGAATTAGATTTCAAATTAAGTTGATAGCGCTTGCTTTTGGCAGCCCGCAAACGATGGATTTATTGTATCAATGACATTTTTTTATTCAGTGTACCAATAAACAACGAAGACAATTAAACAAACTAAACAAAACTCCACCATTTTTTTCTGATTCTTTTAGTCACGCTTTAAATGTTCTTTTATTCTCGTTCATATACCACTTTTGGTCAATTTTTTTTGCACAGTTCATAACTATGGCAAAAACAATTAATAATAATAATAATTAAAAAAGGGTATATTAAAAATTCTTATTAAATATTGTAAATCTTCTTTATAAAATTATGATAATTTTAAATCTTTTTTTTTAAGTTGTGAGAAGCGTTAAACTTTTTTAACAACTGTGAAAATTGTGAATACATTCGAAAGATTATGAGAAATGAAAATGATTTAAAATTTTTTTTTCCAGTTGTACATCAGTTTGCTTTCTCACAGATGAAATTTTGTTCTCATGAAAAAAACATATTCGTGTGTATTTTTGTGTGTATACAGCTTTGAAAATTCAGTTGCCGATAACTCAAGAAACGTTCGGCCGATTGAGCTGTAATTTGGCACACAAATGAAGCAGCCGATGACCTTTTGATTGTTCCAATTTTTTAAACAAAATGTCTAGAAATGTAGATTTTATAGGTCTTTGAATTTTTTGTTTTAAAGTACGTAGCCGCTTTAGTTTTCATAAAATTTTCGCTGATTTTCTAAATAGTCCTTCATAAGTGTAGGTACATTTAACAATGTATTGAATTTGACAAAAATCAGAAAAAAGGTTCGGATTTTATGTGGTTGTGAAATTTTCTGAAAACTCACGTTATTAAATTAACTTTTGCAAACCATAAATTAGCGAGCTGAAATTTTGTACGTAAACAAAATCATATTCAGTGTTGCTAGATCCATATAGTGGTGATCGATCGAAGTTTTGGAATTATATAAGAATTTGAGAATGTAAACTTTTTTAAAAAACCTACCAAACGTTCTTTATTTATCCAGTGCAATCGGCCCAGAATTGTGAGTGACGAAAGAACCCACCAGGAGTAACATACGTCGGGCAATTTTTCGGGTCTTCCGTTAAGACCTCCGGACGGTAATTGCCTCTCGCAGAGCCACCAGCCCAATCTGTCGGCATCAACTAAATGCAGTCGTCCTTAAAGTAATTAAAAAAGGAATTAACATTTCGCTCCTTCCGAGTAGTGAGATTGAGGAATTAACTTTTGGTTTTTTTTACCAGTAATGGACAAAAGGCCGAGGCAGCAATAAATTAAACCAGCGTGACTCTCGGATCCCGGTTTAGAACCAAATCCTCCATCAAAATTCATACAATTCGCTACAAATTCAACCGCCTTATCTACATCTATGGCATCCAATCGACCCTGCAAAAAAAAAAATCAAACAAAATTAGTAGAAGTGTCCAAAAGAATAAACTCTTCAAAAATTCATCCTTCTATGCAGGCAAACAAAAGGGTTCTATTTATTTTTCCTCAATTAAAAAGTCGTAGAAAAGATCCCACGCAATTAGTTGTTTCCCATGCTTTAGATGTTTCATCATACGGAATATAGTTTTTTGGATTTTCTTGTATTTACAAAAAAAAAATACCAACAATTTCACCATTTTTTATATTTTGACCTCAGGATTTCTGTGGATGATCGAAACACTGTAAAATTTTTTCATATAATTTCATTTACCAAAAAAAACATTCTGTACTTTTTTTCTGAAATTACCGAAGCCCGGAAAATTCATTGTATTATACAGAATATAGTTTTTTTTGGATTTTCTCGTATTTTCAAAAAATGGTAACAATTTTATAATTTTTTATAACTTTCCTCGGGATTTGTTTGCACGATTGAAACACTGCACAGGTTTTATCATACAATTTTTATTTAATAAAAAAAATAATAAATCCACTAATTTTTTGCCTGAAATTACCAGAGCCTAGAAAACTCACCAATAGAGACAACGTGGCAATAGCACAGAATGAAAATCTTGTGTCAACTTCTCCCCAGATATCGCCAGTGAAACTGCCATCGGGTTGTTGTCGGTCCTGTACATATTTAACGACTTTCTCGACATCAATGACATCGAGAGCGTCGTACGTACAGAGAATTTGCACAGCACTGAGAGTGTAAAGCAGGTGAGGATCGTGATTAATGCTGGCGCTAATTCCTCCGCATGAACTCTGGCACTTTGCTATAAACTCCAAAACTTCGTCTTTACTTGTACGATCCAAATTCCCCATTACGTCCAACGCCGTCAGCCCCCAATAAATTCCTGACATTCTCAAATGTTCCGTCATGAAGTATATCTACAGATAATTAAAGAAACATAATTCTTTATCAAATTGACCTTAAAAAAACAAAATTTCATCACGATAATACCTACATAATCATCTTTGTTTGTTCCATAGGAAACGAGGTAGTCGCTGTGTTTATCCAAAAGCAATTGCGGTATATTTTGCGGCAGTTCGACGTCTTTTAGCACCGACTATACAAATAAAAAATATATCTCAATTGTTAAAAAAAATTGCGAACAAAATGTGTATTTGTTGAGTCATAATATCATTCAATTGGAGCAAACGTCAAAACATTGAAAATTATCATTACACTCACCATTGTAGCTCTATTCAATTACTCTTACACTCTTTTTATAGCTTTTTTACGATAATTATGTCAATAACGTCATAATAAAGAGTTTTCGATATTTATTTATAATATATTTCACTCGTATAACCTATTGGAACAAATCATCTCATATCTCGATAATTTTCGCACGTACACAAGCATAGAAATACAGCACTGCATTGCTGATTTGCTGCAGAGTTATTCTGTCTTCTGATTGGTTCATTCAAGCTCTCATTTTCCGGTTTCTCTAAATTGGCGCGCAATTTCGGTACGTATTTTATATTATTTGAAATTGGTTTTTGCGCTTCGCACTAGTCAAATGGGTGCCAAATTTCTAAAAGCATTTCTACAATTTCTGACCGTTTAACAAAATTGTCCAAAGTATCACTCACGTAGCAGCATTAGTTCTTAATATAAAAATAGATTCATAGCGACAGTATGAAAAGTAAATCGATTGATATCCGCAATGTCCGATGTCACATTTTTTTCATCCAGTTTTATCAAAGCGTAAACCGTAATATCAATTTGATTATGACGAGTAATAGCTCATTTTGTTTGTGAAAATATGCTTTATCGATTGACCGTCTAGATTTTTGATAGTCTTAGTGGTCCAGAAAGTAGAAACGTTTAAATATCCTGTTCTAACATAATATCAGGCATACAAATGACTGTAACTTTTTTAACAACTAATACTATACAAAATATCGACGGTCAATCGATTAAGGATACTCCAATCATCAAAATGAGTTATTGCTCGTCATAATTGGACTATTATTATGTTTTATTCTTTTATAAAATTGCCTACGAAAAAACTTGACATCGTTTATGCGCATATATCAGTCGATTTTCTATTCAATTGACAACTATGAATGTACTTATATATTAATAACTGATTTTGCTACAGAAGTAATCACTGAGAGCTATTATAATTAAAGCCCAAAAAAAAGTAAAATTGTTTTTGAAAATTTAGCACTGATTTGACTAGTGTGAAGCGGAAAAGCCTTTTTTTAATTGTTGTATGCCGATTATTTATGTTGTCTAATTCTTTGGAAACGCAGAAAACTCTTGAAACTGTTCGATTATCACTTAGAAATTATTTCCATGGATCGAACGGAGGGTATGACAAATTATATGTATATATAGGCGCAATGGCGTCGCGGTGATAACAAACAGTCAACAGAGTTTAAAGATGGCGAGCACGGGATGCTCAGCCTTCTCGCCTGACGGCCAATATTGGGCTAATTGCGGTAACGATGGTAAATTAAAGATTTGGGAAACAGCAACGAGTCGTCTTAAACAAGAATACGTTCCAAATTTGCACCTGTCGTCGCCCTGCAGCGTTATAGGATGGATCACAGTTGGACAACAATCAATCAGCACCACGGTATGCCATGTGCTCGTCTTTTCTTCCCGCTTTTCAATTCTCCAAATCTCTGATTGTTCCTAACAAATTTCGTAGCTTTTTGCGCCCCAAAATACACATTCAACCTTCTTGCGATAATCGCGTCGTTGTTTCAAATTGTTTCAAAAATCCGATAAACATTCTTAACTGACATTGAGGTTAGGAAAGAGCATCAATATCAGGCGGTTTTTACGAATATTTATCGAAGCATCGAATTTTCTTTTTGAACTTATTGGTTTTTCACCTCCACGATCACTTCAAAGTCGAATATTTCACCAAAAAAAAAAATCACCTGTTTCAATACTGTTTACAGCGATTTTTTTAAAATATATATATTTTCCGCTGTTTCTGATGTTCGTCTTTTCTTCCCGTTTCTCAATTGTCCAAATCTCTGATTGTTTGCAACAAATTTTGGAGCTTTTTGCGCCCCAAAATACACAAACATTCAAACTTCTTGCGATAATCGTGTCATTGTTTCAAATTGTTTCAAAAATGCGATAAACATTCTTAACTGACATTGAGGTTAGGAAACAGCATCAATATCAGGCGGTTTTTACGAATATTTGTCGAAGCATCGAATTTTCTTTTTGAACTTATTGGTTTTTGACCTCCACGATAATTTCAAAGTCGAATATTTCACCAAAAAAAAAAAAAAAACACCTGTTTCAATATTATTTACAGCAATTTTTGAACAATATGTATTTTTTGCTGTTTCTGATGCTCGTCTTTTCTTTTTGTCTCTCGATTGTCCAAATCTCTGATTGTTCACAACAAATTTTGGAGCTTTTTGTGCCCCAAAATGCACAAACGTTCAACCTCTCATAATTGGGTCGTTTTTTCAATTTGTTTCAAAAATGCGATAAACATTCTTAATTGACATTGTGGTTTGGTAACAGCATCAATTTCAGGTGGTTTTTACAAAATTGATAATTGCAACAAATTTAATCATTTTAAAGACCATTAACTTTTAAAAAAGTGCATGTGGAAATACGTTTGATTCGTGCTATTGATTTAAAAATAGTTGAGTTTATATTTACAAATGATAATCAGCCAATAAATGTACTTTTTTAAAAAAGAAATACAGTCTGCTAATATTATCCAAGAAGCAAAGTACTATTTTTTACTTTGTGCAATATTTATATCAAATTAGTGAACAAATTTAAGCTTTTGCAGTCTTATTTTATTTATTTTGTTTTATGCTATAAGGAATTTAGGAATTCAGGATGTAATTAAAGAATTATACCAATCGTAGTCTATTATTCAGTCCATTGTCTTAAATAAATCGTTCATTTTTTTTTTACTCCCATATGGGAACACAAATAAAATGAGACAGCCAAAATCCATTTACCGATTGAAGTTCAAACTGAAATTTTATATTTCTTTGTACAGTATTTTGATGTACAGCTTTGTGATAGAAACATATTTGAATATTGTTTGAATAAAATAGAATTACAAATACTTTGTTGACTTAATGTATTAAAGATTATATCTGTAGAATATTAAAGTCGTTTGTAAAAAAATATTTACTCTGCTCATCGTTAAACATTGTACCGCAATAATTATATCAGTCATAGTCTATTATTCAATCAAGCGGTCATTATAAATGTTTTAAAATAAAAATTATATATGAAGCAATGTGTAAAGTTCTACTTTGCATTCTTATTTCCATTGAGTACAAACTTTTGTCTCGCATTATCAATTTTTTGCTGATGCTAGAGCGAAAATCGTTTTTTTTTTTTGTAAATTTCAAAATGTCGTAAACACTGAACCACTTTACCGATCATCGTCAAATTTGGTACGTGGCATAGCTCCATGTTCCTTTTCATCTGTAAAACATTTCGGTTAAATTGATGAAATTCAACGTGATTTATTTTAAAAAATGATTTTTTTCGAAAAATTGAAACGTCTATAAACTCTGAACCGCTCTACCGATTTCACTAAAATGCAATGCCAAACAACATCGAACATATATTTATTCATAAACAACTAATTAGCAAAATCGTCTAATTTTTACGAAAGTTAGAGTGAGCACGCCCTTTTTTTAAAAAAATTAAAAGTACCATAAAATCAAAATGGCTGATTTTTTTTTTTTAATCTCAACATTCAAAGCGGGGCAACTACTCCACTTGCGTGCCAAATTTGAGCCATATCGCTCTAACGGTTACTGAGGAATAGTTCATTGAAATTTCGGAGCCCAGGATACACACACACACACACATACATACAGACATTTTTTCTAAACCACTATTCTCGACATTTTGGACAATTCTAAGCATACGGGCATGAAAATCTCGAAAAAAAAATTTTTCATGAAAACAAAGCTTCGTCTATGAGAAAGCAAAAAAATGTTGATTCCTACATTAATTCTGGCTTTAAAATGTGTATCCACTTGCAATGCTTGACACGCATTGTACATTCAAAAGCTTGTTTTTCTAAAGTAAAATCTGTAATTAAACAATTTCTTGTTAATTGTAACTATGCAATTTTTTTGGTTGATTCTGTCCTCCTCAAACCTTATAAGTTCAGTAATGGAATTAGCAAATTTTTTATAGCCTACGCCATGGAAGAAGCAAAAGAGAAAATCCATAACCGACGATACAGAGCAGAAACATGTAGTGGCAATGGGTTCCACAAATGGAAGCATAACTTTATATGATGTGGCATCTGCTAAAGTTACTTCGCTATTGGAAAATGGGCATTCGGCAACAGTCACAGCTCTTGCCTGGTTGGCTTCCAGTGGCTTTTTCACAGTGGCTGACGATCATCAAATAGTAGAATGGAATATTCAGGCCGGTGGAGTAAAGAGCAAATGGAAATGTGGCAAAAACAAAGTCACAGCACTTGCAGTATTGCCAGAAGGAAAGTCCATTCTTTCCGCTGATAGGATAATTAAATGGTGGGACTTGTCTACTAAGAGAATCATCGCCAGCTTCACGGGCCATGCGAGTCAAGTCGCTTTTTTGAGGACTGTTAAAGTTGACAATGAAACTAGTTATCTCATCAGTGGAGCCAGTGGAGAAGGATACCTCAGTGTTTGGTCTCTTAATGAGGTATACCAAATTAACAGTAAATTAACAGTAAATTAATAGCAAATTAACAGAAAATTGATAGCAAATTAACAGCAAATTAATAGAAAATTAATAGTAAATTAACACTAAATTAATAGTAAATTAACAGTAAATTAACACTAATTTAATAGCAAATTAACAGTAAATTAACACTAAATTAATAGTAAATTAACATCAGCACATTTTTGTAGAAACAATAATTTGTTTCCCGAAATTAAGACAAATTGTATTATTTTGTAATGGTTGTATTTATTCAAAACAAAATAGTCCAGAGAATAATTGTTAATAATTTATTTTTGATAATTAATCATTTTACAGGGAAGAAAAGACAGAAATTCCATAGGCACATTGACAATGCAAGACGACGCTTTGTCGGTGTCGGTGAAAATAGTGGATGATTCGCAGATAACGATATTGGCGGCAAATCGATCAGGCCAAGCTCATCTTTTCAAGTATCAGCCAAACGGATTGATGAACAAGCCGATAAAACCATCGCTAAACATTATAATTGCATTAGATTCCGAAGAACAGGTTCAACAAATTCCCATTCAAGCTGCTGAATTAACCGACGACGCAAAGTTACTTCTCGCTTATGGCAAAATGTTGAATCTAACGTTCGAACGAGTAACACCCGATTTTTCGGACAAAGTTCAATGTCTCGTGCGAGCGGAAACCAAGAGGAGCAAGGAGAGAACGGATGAGTCACTGACGAAAGTTAAAATCGCTGAGACTGACGGAAATGTCGAATATGTCGCTCCTGGTAAATATTTTCAAAATTATATTACTTTGCCTCGATATTCAGCATTCTTTCTTATTTCCAATTAAGAGACTCGGTAGAGACATGTACATTTGCATCTAACTACCGGATATTTATTATTAAACGAATTGCTGTAAATATACAGCGGTTTTTCTTCAATATCTTAAGAATTTGAACGAGTTAAAAAGTATTGCTGTAATATTCATAATTCAATATCGACTGATAAATATGCAGCAGCTCTCATATTTTGGACTATTATTATTATTATTGTTATTACTAGTAAATTCGAATATTTATCGAAGCATCGAATTTTCTTTTGCAACGTACCGGTTTTTGGCATCTACGATAATTTCAAAGTCGAATATTTCACCACAAAAAATATCTTCAGCGATTTTTGAAAAATATGGATTTTGCGATGTCCGACTTTATCGATTCTACTTCCTGTTAAAAAATAAGAAAAACCCTTCGAAAATAACGACCGTTCGAAAAATGTTTTCCAAGGATATTGGCTTTTGTCTATTTATGATTGATTTCGAGTAGCATATTTCACCACAGAAATACTCGTTTGAAATCTTTTTACATTTTAAAGTATTTTTTCCGCCGATTCACCTCGATAATCAAAAATGTCGGAAGGTTCTTCAGAAATCGACGAATTTTTCGAAATATGGAAATCGCGGATTTTTTAAATTTGTCTTTTTATTCTAGGATCAGCGCCAGTGACAGTAAAGAGGAGTCGTGCAGGAGCCGTAGGATCGCAGTTACCACTAAAAGAGAGATTGGATAATCTTAGTTTGAATACCGAGACAAGTACAACAGGACGGACACCAACGAAAGGTGCAAACATGGCACAGTTACTCATGCAGGGCTTGAACAGCAAAGACAAAACTATCCTAATGAACGTTCTTTACAACAAAGACGAGACTATAATAAAAAACACGATCGCAAAGTTGCCCGTCCAGGCGATAACGCCGCTACTCAAGGAGCTCACGGTTATGCTGCAAGGCAAAACTCTTCCGTAAGAACTTTTACAAATTAGTACTTATTTTATAAATCATTTATATTCGTTTTCTTCAACTATATTAGATGAATTCTTATGATGCATCACTAAACGCTTCATTTTCAAGAATTGAATGGAATATATTAATTTAAGGAGGGTTCTGCGTTTTAGACCAGTTAAATCAGTGCTAAATTTTTGAAAACGTTTTTACAATTTCCGGTGGCTTAATTAAGGGGATGCTGGAGTAGATTTTTTTTGCCGACTTGTGTCGGTAATTTTTTCGATCAGGAAGCAGGTGGCGGCGCCGACGTAGTCTGTTTACTTTTGGCAAAAGATACTGAATCTCCCGAAAAGCAATATAGCCGCACACGATATGTCAGCTGACCTTTGCCGTAAGATTTAATAGTTTCTGGAAATTAGATGTGTAAAATCAGACCGGACGTCAATTCTGTGATGATTTCTGAATATTCGAAAACCATCAGAATGTCAAGTACACAAGCCATCTTTTAAGAAAGAAAATGAGCCGTCACTTATCAAAACTGGCAAAAAATTATAGATTATTCTTGAAAAAAAAAAAAAAAAACTGAACGAAAATGTATCCCATCGGAAAGTAACGTTATTCAGTTAATCTTTATGCAAATCCGTCACTATTAATTTTTCTCTCGGTTAAGTGTACATGCTTCAATACAAATCAACTCTCCACTACAGTAACTTAATGCATTAAACTTTAATGAAACAATTACAAAAATTTAGCACTGATTGGACTAGTGTGAAACAGTTGAACATCTGTAACAGTACCAAAGAATTATTAACGTAGCAGAATCACTTATTAATATATAAGTACATTCACAGCCGTGATTCGAATAGAAAATCGACTGATCTATGCAAATGCCTGATGCCATGTTTTTTCATGCTGGTTTTCAAAAGGATGAACCTTAATAATAGTCGAATTATAACGAGCAATGGCTCATTTTGATTATCGGGAAATCTTTAATCGACTGGCCGACCAGATTTTTTATGGTATTAGTTGTTCAAAAGTTACAGCCATTTGTATATCTAATGTTAGGTTATGACAGATTAATCAAACGGTTCTATCTTTCGAACTATAAATATTATTAAGAATCTAGAAGACCAATCGATAAAGAATTTATCAATGTACAGAATGAGTTATTGCTCGTCATAATCGGACTTGTATTACGGTTTACGCTTTTAAAAAACTGGATGATAAAACATGATATCGGAGATTTGCAAATATCAATCGATTTACTTTTCAAATCACGTCTGTACATTTATTTATATATTGAGAACTAATGCTGCTACGTTAATAAAGCTTCCAAACATTTGATTAAATCACCAGAAATTGCAGAAATTCAGCACTCGTTTGACTAGTGTGAAGCACAGAAGACTCGTTCATTTTTTTATCGAATTTCGAAGAGAAATATTATGTGAAACATGATAACAATTTTTGTTTGTTTGCATACTAGGCAAATACAATTATGTGTGATTAATGATTATGTGTGATGTTGTATTGCAGAAGCAAGATTGCCGTTAGGTGGTTGAAAGTTCTCGTCACGACTCACTCCGCTCATCTCCTGTCACATCCAGACATCGGAGACGCTCTAGGCCCAATTCTGGGCCTAATTGACGCAAAACTTGCAATTTTGTCCGAACTTTCCAGGTTACGAGGACGAGTATCTCTGGTAACTGGTCAAATAGCGCGATCGCACGAAAAAGATGATAAAGATATAACACAAGAGAGTCTCCTTGTCTATCAGGATCCTGGTCAGCATATTAAAGCTACAAAAACTTGAATTTATCTCTGGAAACATAATTTTTAAAATGCTTCTGTTTCTCCCAGATTCTTCGGATGAAGGTACAGACGTTGGTGAAGTTGCTATGGAGAGCGAATCGGACGAGAACTGGGAAGAAATATCCGAGCAAGAGGAAGATCAAGAGGAGCTCGAAAATGGTAGATCCGACGATGACGCTTCTATATGCAGTTGAAATCATAATAACGAGAGTAAGTTTGTCAGTAAATCTCGCTGAAATCGCGAAAAATCCACTTTTTCGTTTCGCAAAAATCACATTAAGAGATTGTTTTATTTTTTATTTTAGGAATATACTTGCAAGTTCAATAATCGAAGGCCGAAACTCGCTACACATTCTTTATTAAATCGTATATACGTTAAATCTGTCATAAGTATTTCACAATTCACTTAATCTACCTACAATCGATGACCACCGATGTATCGACATACCTCTTCGGGAAACTGAAGCTTTTTTATACTGTAAAAAGCGTGCAAGCACCCCTGTATGTATAACGCACTGCAAACAATGTCTGCATAGTCTCTTGAAAAAAAAAAAAAAAAAAAAAATGCTTAATATTGGACGCGTGGCGAGTTGGATTTCGCCGCAGCGTCCCCGAATTTTTTTGTACGACGTTGACATGTAAAAGTGTAAATATTACATAATTTTGTCGGACTAAATCATCTCCGAAATATCTGTACCTCTTCCGAATGGCGAATTAAAAGAAATGATCGAATGAAAATGATTTTATTGTTTTTCTCTTCCAAACTCGTATCCATTGCGATCCCATTTTTTTTTTTTTGGCGGTTAAACGAACTTACCTGTATGTAATGGATATGAATGTGGCTAAACGTAAGGTTATGCATTACACGAGGTCAAGTTTCCCTTTGGTCACCATCTACACGCTAAATGGTATCAGCCTCGAAACCGTCACTATTACACGAGATCTAGGCGTTACAATGGATAACTCGCTCTCCTTCGCCGGCCACATTCAGGCTATTATCGGCACTGCTTTGAGAATTTTGGGTTATGTAAAAAGAGTAGCCGTTAAATTTGACAACCCCAATGCGCTTCTAGCTCTTTTCAACGGCCTAGTTCGCCCTCATTTGGAATACGCCTCGATTATCCGGTCACCCTACACTTTAGCTTACTGCGAATTACCGGAGGGCGTACAACATAGGTTTCTTAGATTCGCCGCGTTTCGCCTAGGCATGCCGATGAGTCCTCTTAACCATGACTATAGTTCTATAATGATTATCCTTGGACTGCACTCTCCAAACTCGTCGTACTGTCGCTGACCTTGCCTTTTTGCATTGTATAGTCCATCGCAAAATTGACTCGTATTCCTTGTATACTCTAATCAGGATCAGGGTTAGCGATAGGCCGGCCAGATCCATTGAACCGTTCGTAGTCCCATTTTATCGCGCAAATTATGGCTTCTATAGTTGGCTACCTCGTATTACGAGATTAGGCAATTATTATTATTCAGGAGCGAAATGTCGTCTTCGAAATGTCCCTCACTCGATTTAAAGGTCTGATTCTATCATACCTGCCGCGTTAAACTTTAGTAGCCGACTGTAACTTTTCGTGTAAGCGAATGTAGCGAGGAGTTCGTTTATTCTCTCAAGTTATTCCATTGTCCTTGTTTTTATTTTTATGGAAATGTATGAACGCCAGGGTATGTCCTGGCTTTCTAAAATTGGGTTTTCTATCCGTTAGAAATAAATAAATAAATAAATAAATTAAGTTTATCGGAATTGTATGAATTTTCACCAATTATGCTGCGTATTCAAAGCGAATAGATTTGACGCTAATCAAAACAAGATTTTTCGTACTGCAATGTGAATAATACAAAATTTCAAATGCATGTCATATACGCATATATATGGGGCATTCCACCGGTTATCGACAGGGTCACGACGACCCTCATATTTAAACAATTTTTTTTTTCCTTTTGAGATATAGAGAAATATTTTTTACAAACTCTAGAATTTTTTTTAGATTAAAAAAAAATGTTCGTTTTTGCGAAACCAAATGTCGTCCTGATCTACCTATCTCACGACTGTCAAATAGCATTCGACCGGAGAATGTACGGTTATCACTAGAAAATTATATTTTTTTCATAAGCAAGGCGGTAACTCTCACTCTTGATACCGTTTTTTTCGGATATAAAATATTTTTCATGCAATTTACATGTAATTTTCCAGTCCCTAGACCCTGCGGAAGAGCTTCTTTTCCTGCAAAAACCCATAGTCCCTCGTGTAACGTTCCCAGTAAGAAAAACGTGCTGTGCCGGTTGGAACTGCGTGCCGTGAGAAATGAGTTACGTGCGACCGAATGTAACGACACTGTGTTGGCACAGCGTGCTGAAGCCGGCACTGTGCCTGCACCGTTGTAGCACGTCGTGCAGTATAGAGGGACTGCACGATGTGCTGGAACGGTGGTGACACCGTGCCGGTTTTTGGCACGTCGTACCGTCACCGTGTCGTTACATTCGGTCGCACATAACTGCACGGTACCGACACGCCGTGCCACGCCGTGCCACGCCGCGCCGTGTCGTTACCGTGCCGTCCCCGTGCCCCCATATTTCTATCTGGATTTATAAGATTTTGAATATTTTTTTCATAACGAAGGTAGAAACTCTCACTCCTCGGACCAGCGTTTTCGGAGATTCTTGGAGAATATCCTCCAGCATAAGCATGGAGATTCTTCTGAGAATATCCTCCGAATGTTCTTCTGATAATTCTGATATATATTTCATGTGACTAGACCCTGCGGAACGCCTTCGTTTCAGGCAACAAACATAGGCCCTCGTGTGGCCTATGTTCGTGTAATGAGTTTCTTAAATGCTTTTTCGTAAGGAAAGAAGTAATTCTCATTCTTAAGACCAGCATTTTTAGACAATTTGAAAGAAAAATTTATTAACATATCTTCGAAGTTTGCAGACCCTGCGGAAATTATTAATCTTGGAAATTTTCCAAAAAAATCTTGGAAATTTTTCCAAAAATTATCAGACAACCATATCCGAAGAAGCATGGAGATTTTGATCGTTATGCAAAAGGTGGTGATAAGAGCGTTCAAGAAATATGTCATAAAAAATTTAACGCCGAAAATCGCCACCGGCAATTATTTAATTATGAAGAGTCCACAAATTATCAAGAGCCGCGGTAGCGACTCGTCGCCAAGTTAAAAAAGAAATTATTGTTGCCTTGTTTGTAATGATTTGATGGCAAGTCGGGTATTGGTTAGTAATAGCCGACAAACCGCCAAATCATCATATAACTCGGCCACGGAACAACTAACATCACAATTTATATATTTTAAGCACTTCTTGTCTGTCGAGAAATACATAATTTAAGAACATTATAATTTTAGCTTCATTTTTCACAACAAATCTAACAGTTTTATTTATATTTATTTTTCATACTAAAAGTTTTGGCTCATAACAGTTATGCATTTGCAGCTTCGAACAATATTATTTTTAATGGTCCTGAGTCGAGGAAAAGCCTCAATGAAATTAAGCCAGAAAGTTTTCTGCATCGACGAGCAACAATGAAAAATAGTAAATAATTTTTTTAATAATGTTTGATGAATTTTATAAAAATAAATCAAGAGAAAAAGAATAAGCAGCAAATATATTCTCCGGATGTTTATGAATCACCTGTTGAAGTGGAGAAGCTCCGAGTGAAGTACCCAAATTGTAATGTAACACGAACTTATTTTTTCTACAAATTAACGAACGATCTGGTCTCTTCCGGAGACCAACCGAACGATTTGGTCTCTCTCTGGAGAGATCGTCAGTGCCGAATACAGCTTTTGGTAATAATCGCTGTAGAACGACCACTTAAGCAATCCCGAAGAGCGATTATGATAATGGATGTAATTACGCGAAAGATACGTTACTATCTCGTTGTTGTGGTAAGCTTTTGCAAATATTTTCCACGAGCTGAGCGACCTTTAATCATCGCCGAAAGGTCTTTAAAAAATTGTTTGCAGTTTCAGCTTTATAGGAAGATATGAAACTGCCTCAGGAGATGGCGAGTAAAATATGTAATTTTACATGTTTTTTTTTTGTATGTCAGCAAATATAGGCTTTTCGATTAATAAGCATCAGACTTTGAACGATTTTTCAAAATATTAGTAGACGTTTTTAATCTTAAGAGGGTAGAGAATAAAATATGCAATTTTATGACACAGTGTTTTGTGAGCAAATGAGCTTTTTCATCAATAATTATAAGACTTTGACAATTGTTTAAAATATACTTTTAGGCGTTTTATGAAATATTAAATTAAAATGTAAATTTTATCATATTCTTAGAGTGTAATTAGTTTTCATATCAGCAAAATTGCTGCCGCTGTAACTTTACAATCCGCTTGGCAACTGACGATAACAATATTCGATCCAGCTGGCTTTCAAAACAAGTGCATGTTTCTTTCTGTTATTTAAAGAGGTCGTAGTTCTGATAGGTGTCGCAGAGTTATCTCCTCCATTAATTGCTTGTTATTCATCATTAGCACTAGAATTAATACAATGTATTCTATATTTATTATGTACGTCAGTCTATTGCATATATATTATTAATGTTTGTTATCAGCAATATATACATGATATATTCAATAACTTCCCATGAATTCTGTAATATACTCGCGATTCAACTATTAGAAATCTCACTTTTCGAAAACGAAATTTATGGTAAAATTATTTTCATAATTATTGTTGTATAATAATAATAACCTATATATTAAAAAGGTGTAATGTGCTAAATAAATGCAACATAAAAAACTACCAAATTTTACAAAAAACAAAAAAAAATGAAACCGGCGAGGAAAATTTAAGACTGCAAAATAAATATTTATTTTTCGAAACATTATATGTATGCCTTAATTCTTCCCAAAAATTTTCAGAAATATTATGACATTTTTTTCTCTTTGCTTTTATTGAACAAATTGGTACCCACCCCTTTTCCTGATGATATCTCAAAAATAAAATAGCCAATCGACTTAAAATTTGGACACAAGTGTGGAAAGAAAATTCTCTTCTCGACACAATTTTTTGGCTTTTTTTTCATTTTATCATCCATTTTTTCTAAGAGATTGAAACCTATGGCGTATATTGTATTAACAGCTTGGACATAAAATATTTCTGAAGTATGGTTGACAATCAGATTTAAATTCGGCAAAAAAAAAGGTAACATTATTGGCGAGGAATTTATAAAAATTTCAGAACGATGTGCATCATCCTTAACGACATGTAGAACCCATCTTCACTTGCTCTAAATTTCATAAAAATTGGCTGATGCATTCGGTTTTTATCAGAATTAAAATTTTTAAAAAATGTTCGTTAATGCTCAAAGTCAAATTAATTTTTAATTATCGAGTTGACATTTCGTATGAAAATTTAATAAAGTAATGCGATCTTTGGTTCAATATTCAAAAAATTTATGTTACCGAACTCTTTCAAAATTTGATGTAACGAGCACAAATTTTCCGCATAAATGAAATGTTTGGTAATGCTACATATCCAATTCAGTAGAAATCAGTAGAGAAAAGTTTGGATTTTACGTGAATGCAATTTTTTGTGTAATAGTTTTTGACGACTACACTTTCGTGAAAATTTATTTTTCAAATTAATTCATTTAAAAGAAGGATGCAAAGTAGAATCTTGCCCTTCTGCATACTTCTTTATAATGGGTCAGTGAAATAGAAAAAAATCCGTTCAATACACGAAGGAACTTAGAAAACTTAGATCGAAAGTAAAAAAAATTTAATCAATTTTGACGCGTTTTAATAAATTTGGAAAATAATTATATAAAGAGTACGTAAAAAAATGAGAATATTCGTATCTTTTAAGTTACAATAAGCTTTGGGGTTATCGAGATATCGCCAAACCAAACAAAATGTAAGCAAACGGTTTATCTCGAAAACTGAACATCGTAGGATCTTGAAATTTAGTACTTTTTCTGAGGGTATATGGGGTATTCCATCTAAATTTTTCATACTTCGACTCTGACCCCCTTCAATAATGTTAACAATTTTTCATCAGAAAGTATTTTGAAAAAAAAAATGTACGTATTTTTTTGTTTGGTGCTACAAGTGAAATTAACAGTCCTATAAGAAAATGTCCACAATCAAATTTGTTCGGTTTATGAAGAACTTCATAATGTATATAAAAAAATGTTATTATCGTTTTCCTAACGTTTTGTTTTATGATGTTAAACAACAAAATATCGTTTTTCAAAAAACCGTCACGTCTTATCATTTTTATGTACTGACGGAAAAATTCTGTTTGAAATTACGAAATTTTTGAGACCCTATGCAGAATGGAAACATTTTTTAATGACAAGTTCTACGTAATTGAAGTTTTTTAACATCCTGAATTATTACGTAAAGCTTGAATTACGTAGTACTTTTCGAAAAAAATACCTGCCAACCTGTATAGGATATCAAAAATTTTGTTATTTTACACACAATTTTTCATGTCGGTATATAAAAATTATAAAAAGTGGCGCTTTTTTGCAAAATGATACTTCGTTGTTTAACGTCATATAACAAAATTTTAGAAAAACTACAAAACATTTTTTTATATACGTTATGTAGCCCTTTGCAAACTGAACGAATTTCATCGTAAACATTTTTCGATAGGACTGTTGATTGTTAAGATATTAATGATAAAAATAATATCAATACCGAAAAAATCAAATTTTTACAAAAATTCGTCTGTCGAAAATATTGTTCGTAGCGCTAAACAAAAAAATACGTATCTCATCTTTTTCAAAACACTTTTTGATAAAGAATTATCAAAATTATTGATGGAGGTCAGGATTAGAGCATGAAAAATTCAGCTGGAATGCCCCATATATTACTACAATACCGCAAAATTACAACATTTTTCTAGAACATTGAAAAATCGGGTGATTGAATTGGTGTGGAATGTCTCATACATATATCTTACATAAATAGTTTTTCATATGGGATTTTTCAATCCAAGGTGACAAAAATCTTTTGGTACAACTTAAATAAAATAAAATAAACAAAAAATGAACAGAATGATAATTTTCCAATATTGTGACACTGATAAATTCGTTTTTAAGCAAGGACGTTTTTTAAACAATGAATAAGTATTAAGGATATTTTCAGGTTGCGATCGTAATGAAATCAAAAGTAACGTCGAATACCACCATAGAAGTGCGATATTTGACATTCATTTGATTTCGTGAACCATCAAGATTTGCTTTACCTGCCAGATTTTTATTTGCCCTACTTGATGCCATGCAATGAGACTTTAAACAAACCGCCAATTATTACGAAGTTCTCGAGATATTATAACTAAAATCTTTCTGCACTCACATGAGGAAACAGAAATTAGGAAACAAAAATGTAGGATATGAAAATCGATTAATAAGAAACTTGGAATCTTTTTCCTTGAATGAAATGATTTTTTTCATCATTCTTTTTATCCTGTAGTCACTTAGAATTTTAAGGGTGACATTATTAAAGACATAACCACCCTGAATTTCGAACTAAAAAAAAAAAAAAATACCTCACGAACACTTGTGTTAATCTAAATAGTACTTTTCCAACATCACATAAATTTATTATTGCGGAACAAATTTTTCGCTTGAAATTCATTTAATTCAGCAGATTATTAAGTATTAAGAAAGCAAACAGCATCCCCCATCGATGTACGTGTCGTTTCTATCAGTGAGTTTGGCGCGTATCTTTGAGTATACATTAATTAAGGCTTTAATGACCGTTGCTTCAGTGTCGGAAAGTGGGGTGTAATCTCTAATCGATGTAATGAAGCGCGTGTTGTCTGAGGTATCCATCGATGCTTACGCTCGAATTGATCGCTTGAGAAGAGAGGGAAAGAGAAGAAGAGGAAGAAAAAAAATGTATACGAAAAACGTTGCAAATAGATAATTATTCTCTGCATCAACGAGAGCTTTTCGTAACCAAATGAGGTCGTAAGGTCGGGGACAATGTCGATTAAGCTAAAATTCATTGGTATATAAGCTGGATGCATTGGAACGGTGAAGCATATTCCTCCGTAAGGTAGTTGCAGTAAGAGATACAGCAGTAACTCAGAAGAACTAGAAGAATATACGCACCGTTGAAAATGTACCGCGAGCTTGTGGTGTTGGTCCTTACGGCCTTCTGCCTTGCCAAGGCATTGGGCGTTGAAACCCATACGGCAGACATGGAATTCCTCCACAAACAGAAGAAGGTATACGAACTATTCTTCTATCTCGACCAACCCAAAATTGTCGGCAGCGAATTCTACGAGGTCGGACGTACCTACGACATTGAGAGCAACATGGAGATGTACACCAACAAGGTAAATAAAATCAATCAAACGACATTTATTTTAATATGTCGCCTATAAACTCAAGTGTAATCATTTCAATCGTCAATTATTTGGCATTACTTGTTAGATTTTTTTACAAGTGTCATTAAAAGAAGAGTAAAAGCGCACTTGAATATTCATTTCTTTTTATAAATAAATATTTAAAAAAGGAATGTTATTATTTGTTGAATAAATAGATTAGACATAAAAAAATTAGGTTTTTATAATTTTATTAATAAGATCTTGAATGGGGCTTAATGTTTGATCTTCATAAAAGTTGCGTGAAAAAAATTGGAATTTCTCACAATGTTATTTTGAATGTAATGAAATATTTTTGTTTTTGTACATAGGTTTACGTGCAGGAATTCCTGTACCGATTCAAGTATGGTATGCTCCGTCGTGGTGCTCTCTTCTCCGTTTACTACAAGGAACATCGCGATGAGGTTCTGTCCCTCTTCCGTCTCTTCTACGGAGCCAAGGACTTCCAGACCTTCTACAAGACTGCTGCATGGGCTCGTTATTACATGAACGAGGGCATGTTCGTGACTGCCTTCACCGCTGCTGTAATGTACCGACCAGATTGCAAGTACATTCAGCTTCCGCCTTACTACGAGGTCTATCCTTACTTCTTCTTCAACTCCGAGGTCATCCAGGAGGCTCAGCGCATAAAGATGATGTCGGGTAAGAATATTTATTTTTTAAATCGAATTTATATCCACCACAAATGTGGTCCTGACATTGGGAAATTCCATTGCACATTACTTCCTCATAATTTTTTCTTTTTACTAACCTATGAAAAAGTATGTTGATCGTTTTTGGCTTCCTCATAAAGGAAGCTTTATAAAAAGCAAAAATAATGAGAAATGAATTTGCAAGGCAGACTAGTTCTGGCTCCAGAGACGTTTTTCAAAAAATTCAAAGTGTCGTAAAATTTGAACTGCTCGACCGATTCACGTCAAATTTGTACCTCAATTTTTCTCTATGTCAATCCGCATGTGCACCAAATTTGAATTCGGTATCTTGTATAAAATTTGCTGAATTAGTCGAGGTTGACTTAAAATATTACGACAATGCCAATTTTTCGAAAGATCAAAATTCTATAAAATCTAAATGATGTTATGGATTTCACTCAAATTCAATACCGGACGTCATTTTTCATTACTTCATTTGTGAAGAACTATTTAGCTCACTAGCTCAAAAATTGCGGCAGCTAGAGAATATACATACATTTTTCGAAAAATTCAAAGTCTTGTAAAAAAAAAAAATGTTTCAATTTTTTCGTAAATTTATACATAGAAACGCGCGTTGCTGCTCTACCAGTGTACCAAATTTCAGCGTGATTGTTAAACCCATTTTTTCCTAAACCACTTTTTTCGATGATTCAGACCATTCTTAGTAATTTGACATGAAAATCCAGGAAATTTTAATTTCACGAAAACAAAACAAGCAATATGTCAGCACAGTTTGACTTGAAAAAAAGCAAAATTTTCTCTAAGCATTTATATCCGTTTGCTTCTACGAGGATATTTCCCCAAAGAAATACATTTATTTGCAGCACAAAAAATACATATCTTCAATTTTTTGTCGCAGGTTACAAGAAGGGAATGACTATGGAGAACATGGAGACTTTCATGATCGACACCAACTACACCACCATGTGCAGGAAGCCCGTCTTCGAGCAGGAATACAAATTGGACTACTTCATGGAAGATATCGGTCTTAACAACTACTACTACTACTTCCGCAGTGTCTATCCCTTCTGGTTGAGCGTAAAGGAACTGCAGGTTGTGCCCAAGCACATTCGTGGAGAATTTTACTACTACATCCATCAACAACTCATGTCCCGTTACTACCTTGAACGTCTGTCGAACGGTTTGGGCGAAATTGAAGATTTTGACTTTTCCAAACCATTCATGCCATCTTACTATTCGAACCTCGTATATCCCAACGGCGTTTCCCTACCCAAACGCGACTTCTGGAGCATGGTGCCATTCTACAAGTACAAATACGTTAAGGTACGAATAAACGATCTTTGCTTCAAATTATTTATTCATTCCTTAATACAATACTTGATTTTGTCTTGCAGGAAGCTGAAAACATTGAATTCCGCATCTTGAACGCCATTGACTCCGGACTCATCTACGACCGCGAAGGCAAACAGTATGGAATCTACACTCCCGAGGGTTTGAATTTGCTAGGAAATATCATTGAAGGAAACTACGACTCTCCCAACGTGAGATACTACGGCGCTATCGACGCTCTGTACAGAGACATCTTTGGATTCAACTATGACTGCAAGAGCAAGAACTGTTTCGTTCCCAGCGCCCTTCAATCCTACAGCATGAGCATGAGAGACCCGGCATACTACAGATTGTACAAGAGAATCATGAACTACTTCCTCAGGTAACGTCTATATTTCTTCAATATTCTTCCTTTATTTGCACCGGGATTTTGGTGGTTTTTTTTCAGCGTTGGTACTACATTTCATATTCTACATACAGATACAAACAAAACCTGATGCCCTACACTCAGGGAGAGCTCGAATACAATGGCGTGAAGATCGAAAACGTTTTCGTCGACAAGATCTACACCTTCTTCGAGAAATACGATGCCATGATCAACAACGCTGTGACAGTCGACAACTGGAAGGACGCTACTGCCTTCAACATCAAGGCCAGACAATACCGTCTTAACTACAAACCATTCACCTACCGTTTCGACATCAAGAGCGACCGCAACACCAAGGGAGTTGTTCGCATCTTCTTGGGACCATCGTCCGAATATTACGACAACGAGTACTCGTACTTCAAGAACAACTGGATGAACTTCTACGAATTGGACAAATTCACCGTCAACCGTTAGTACAATTAAGATTATAGCTTTGTTTAATGGCCAAAGATTCTGTTACATTATATTATGACTTCATTTGATGGCGACAGAAATATTGTTTTTCTATTATAGCTTTATTTAATAGCAAAAGTTCAGTTCTATTCTTGATAAGATCATTATTCTCATTTGATTTATTTGATTTCAGTAAAACCTGGCTTGAACAACATCGAACGACTCAGTACCGATTCGATCTACACCATGGGCGATATTCCATCCGGCGATCACTACTACCGCAAGATGCTGAAGGCCATCGAAGGCAGCGAGCCCTTCACTTACACCGAAAGACTCTTCGGCTTCCCAGACCGTCTTCTCTTCCCCAGAGGAAAACCCGAGGGCATGAAGTACAAGCTCTTCTTCTACGTTTCACCGATCGAGGAGGCCAAATTGACCACCTACGAATTCCCGATGTTTGGAAAGATGTTGTACGATGGCAGACCCATGGGCTTCCCTCTGGACAGACCAATGTACTCATGGTACTTCGATCTCCCCAACTTGTTCTACAAGGACATTAACATTTACTACATGAAGGGCGAGGAAGGCTACTACAGGCTCAAGAATCTTGAAAAATACGGCGAAGAGAACAAGGGCAAATACGAAGGTTACCACGGAAAATATGCTGGTCAGTACGGTCAGTACGGACAGTATGACCAGTACGAAAAGTACGAAAAGTACGGCAAATATGAGAAGCCCGTGTACTCCGAACCCCAGGGACGCTTCAACATCTAAACACCTGGAATTTCGATGGAAACTTGACGCTTTCACGTCTCAACGTTTGAGAGCATGACTACCGAATCTGTACAATTTATACTATTGCTTGTGAAATAAATATTGCAATTATTAATAAATATATTTTTAAACTCTATGGTTTTTTTTCCTCTTTCTTTATTATATAAACAATGTTGCCGATCTTAAGCACCAGTTTTCCTGCATTACCGAGGGATTATAAAATATTGGGATTTTTGAGTGGTTTCATGGCGGAAAAATAGCCGATGAAAATATAGCCGAGGGAAAAATAGCAGCGAAATAAATAACAGAGGGAGAATAGATTATGGGGTCAGTCCGAGAACCGACGCCAAATAGTTTTTCTCGTTTTTCTCGCTAAATATTGATCCCAGAGCGAAATGGACATCATCTCAGGATTACTGTCTTCTTTTACGTTTTTCTCGGCTCCTGTTAGTCCTTACGTAAAACTGTGGTTATATTCGTAATCAGCGGTGAAAAATACATCGAATGAGGCATGGCACATGCCGGAATTGTCATTTCTCGAAAAGATACAGCATAAAATGTAAATGCATCGAAAAACGTGTTTTTCAAGAACGGTTTTTTGCGCTTTTCCTATAGTCTATACACAAAATAGACCCAGTAAACACGGTTATGTTACAGCAATGTAACTCACTGTAACAAGTAACATCACTTGTAACTTACATGTAATTTACATGTAAGTTATTATTTCCCACTCAACAATGTTACCATATGTTATATAACATGCGTTTCGTAACCGTTACATTTCAGTTATGTTGCCCGCACGTTCCGTAATGTAACTGCTATGTTGCACAATGTAACCGCAATTTAACAGCAATGTAATCGAATGTTACCAGCAACATCACCTGTAACTTACATGTACGTTATTATTTCCCACTCAACAATGTTGCCATATTATGTAACATACGTTACATAACCGTTACAATGCAGTTATGTTGCTTACTTTGCATCACAATGTTATCGATGCAAAGTAACGTAAAAGTTACGAAACCGCATCTTCGAAAGGTAACTTCACGTGAGGCTCTTTTGTCGACTGAAAGTCCACAAAAGTCCACGGGTTGCGAAATCGCTACCCTTAGAAGGTCAAAAAAAAAGACGCTACAATTAAAAGTAGAACAAGCTATTGGCGAATAATGCCAACCATTTAGGGCACCTCCGAAGGGTATCCCACTGTTTCTTTTCAACTCCGAAGTCGCTCAGTCTTTTACACGCTAGGGTCACGAATCGCTTGCGAGAAACTTTTGAGCCACCTAGCGGACATAACATTCTGTATGAATATGTGACGTTCTTACAACGTTGCTACGTTACATAACTGTAACATAACCGAATAATCGCCACAGTTACATTACAATCGTTACATACATGTTGTGCATTACAGTTACACACTTTCGTTACATAACTGTAACGGAACTATGGCATATAACAGTTATATAACGTGCATGTTTACGATGTTACATATCCACTCTAATATGCATGTTACGTAAATGTTACATTCCCGTGCAACATTTTTGCAATGTTGCCACGTTACATAAGGGTAACATTGCCTTCCTGTCACAAGAGTGACGCCCCAATTGTTACTGGCACGTTGCCTTGCGGTTTCATAGCTTTTGTTATGCAACTGCAACGAGAATATGTCACATAACAGTAACATTACCTGCATATAACAAATGAAACATCACATGTTACTCCTACGTTACATAGCCGCAACATAACGCAAACGTTACATTATTATAATCACATGTAACTTCCAGATTACGTTGCTGTTCAATTATGTGTTTACTGGGGACTATGGGACCAGTCCGAAAACCGATCGCAAATAGTTTTTTCGCGTTCTTCTCGTTGAATATTGATCCCAGAGCGAAATGGACATTATCTCAGGATCACTGTCTTCTTTTTCGTTTTTCTCGGCTCCTGTTGGTCCTATCGTAAAACTGTTACGTTCGCGTTCTCCCTTAAATACCCACTCACTTGCAATTTCTATCCTACCAAATCTCAAGCTAGCATTTATATTCATTGCTACAAAATATCTAATCGAGAACTGTAAGAAAGTTTAAAAGATACAACTTCGATTGTTTTATTCACGTAACAGATAATAAAATTTGGTAAATTTTATCTAAATGAGCTATGTTTCGTCATAATCGAACTGGTATTACGGTTTACTCTTTTACAAAACTGGATGAAAAAAACATTACATCGGAAATTTGAAGATATTGATCGATCTACTGTTCATATGACAGCTGGGAATGTATTTGAATATCAAGAACTAATGCTGCTATGTGATTAACACCTTGGAACGGATTATTAAACCATCTGAAATTGTAGAAACACTTTTAAAAATTTAGCACTGATTTGACTAGTGTGGAGCGCTCCAACCTCCTTAAGTCCGAGAGCGGCCGAGTCGCCGAGTAGCTTGCACGCTATTGGTGCGCCGGTCGGTCATGTTTCGTCGTCAAATTTTCATTTGCCCTACTTGATGCCATGCAACGAAACTTAAAAAAACCGTCCATCATTTCGAAGTTCTCGGGATATTATAACTAAAAACTATCTGCATCCACATGAGGAACCAGAAATCAGGAAACAAAAATGTAGGATAGGAAAATCGATTAATCAGAAACTTGGAACCTTTTCCTTCGAATCAAATGATTTTTTCCAACATCATTTTTATCCTGTAGTCACTTAGAATTTTAAGGGTGACATTATCAAAGGCATTACCGCTCTGAATTTCGAACTGCATCACGAGTCTTCCGCTTCAAATTTATTTAATTCAGCAGATTATAAAATATTAAGAAAGCGAACAGTGTCCCCCATCGACGATGTACGTGTCGCTTTTATCAGTGAGTTTCCCGCGTATCTTTAAGTATACATTAATTATGGCTTTAATAACCGTTGCTTCAGTATCGAAAAGTGGGGTGTAATCTCTACCCTAGTAAACAAAGATGCAAAGTAGAACCTTGCATATTGCTTCCTTATTGCTTCCTCATAGACGAAGCTTTGTTTTCGTGAAAATTTTTTTTTTCGAGATTTTCATGTCAGTACACTTAGAATGATCCAAAACGTCGAGAAAAGTGGTTTGTACGAAATGTCTGTATGTGTGTGTGTGTGTGTGTGTGTGTGTGTGTGTGTGTATGTATGTGCAGATTTCGTTGTGTGCACGATAACTATAATAATTTTCGATGAATGTTCATCAAATTTGGCACGCAAGTGGGTTATCATAACACAACGTTTGGGACTGTACATGACGCGAATCGGTTGCGAAATTCAGATATCGCAGCATTTTGAAAATATTGAAAAAATTGTTTTCGCGCCCATCACGAAAAAAAAAAATTGAAATTTTTTGCAGAATTATCTGAAGTTTGGTTCACATATAGATAAGAATGGCCCAAGACTTGAGAACAAATTTGACGCAGATCTGTCCAGCTGTTGAAATTTTTAAAAAATTTTTGACATTTTTTGTTCGTACTCTAACTTTTACAATTTTTAAGATATCGGGTTCAAATTTGATCCACAAGTGGACTGTTACTAAATAAAGTTTGGGAGTGAATTTGACGTCAATCCGTTAAGGGGTTAAAAATGTATGGCATTTTGAACTTTTTGTTCGTGCTCTAACTTCTGCCATTTTTGGAGATATCGGGCTCAAATTTGGTCCACAAGTAGAGTGTGGGTAAACTAAGCATCAGTTCGAATCTGGCGAAAATCTGTCAAGGGGTTCAAAACTAATGCCATTTAAAATTTTTTTAAGCAAGGCTGCAAAGTAGAACTTTGCAAATTGCTTCCTCATTATTATTGGATTTTTACAAAGTTTCGCTATGAGGAAGCCAAAATAGATTAACATGCTCCCTCATAGAGGTAAATTTGTAAAAATCCAATAATAATGAGGAAGCAATTTGCAAAGTTTTATATTTCGCTCTATACAAAGCTACCTCTATGAGGAAGTATGTTGATTGATTTTGGCTTCCTCGTAGAGGAAGCTTTGTATAGATCGAAATATAATGAGAAAGCAATGTGCAAGGTTCTACTTTGCATCTTTGTTTTCTGTAATAGATCAACATGGCTGAGTATTATTTTGTTCACATATTAAATTCGAGCTTCATATCCAGTTTTTCAAAAGTTAATGCGATAAAGTTAATATTTGAAATAATTAGAAATTCCATAAAATGATAATTATTTACGTTTCGTAACTAAATTATATATCCATAATAACTAAATATGATTTCGTTTACATACCAAATTTGGGCTTGATATCTTGAGTTTTGAAAAAGTTAATGCGGTACCGTAAATTTTTTCAAATATTCAAAATTCCATAAAACAAACATTTTTTTATCGTTTGTCACCAAAATTACATATTTATCATAACTGAATATTATCCTGTTCATGTACCAAATTTAAGCTCGATATATCAGATCAAATTTTGGAAAAAATAATGATATAATGTCATTATTTTTTATTTTTTATTAAAATTAAAAAAAATTCAAATCTCCACAAAATCTGAACCACTCGATCGGTTCGAGCCAAATTCAATACCAAACAACATCAAGTGCAAATGCTCTTATGAAGAACTATTTAATATAATACACAAACTTTTACAAAAGTTAGAGCGACCATGCCCTTTTTAAAAAAAAATTGAGAAGCTACAAAATTTTAATTGTTACATCCATTCAGTCAACATTTGCAGTAATTAACGAGGAGCTGCTGCTCCGGTTGTGTGCCAAATTTGAGCTCGATAGCTAAAATGGTTCTTGAGTTATCAGCGTTTGAATTTTGGAAGTTGTATACATACACATATACATACATACGGACACTTTTTCTAGATCACTTTTCTCGACGTTTTGGACCATTCTGTGTGTCCTGACATAAAAATCTCGAAATTTTTTTTTTTCACGAAAACAAAGCTTCCTTTATGAGGAAGCAAAATTTGTTGGTGTTTATAAAAAATATAAGTCAAACATTATGCGTCACTCATGTACCAAATGAGACTGTACCGACGCATATAATTTCAAACATGTTTTACTTTTGAGGCACCCACGATTTAAAAAAGTAACTTTTTTTCTTTTTATATTCGAAGGGAATGAATCTCCATCAAGGTTAACTCTCGAACTCTTGTCATAAAGACATGTTTTTACAACTCAATTACATAAAGATACGACAAATTAGTATAGGTTTGAAACCTCATTTTATTAATATGGCCGATAAAATACATGTAGACAATGAAGTTGACAAACATGTTTTTACAAATGTAATTTCCGGAATAGTAAGATGCCAACATGTATTTTATATCAAACACCAATAAATTTTTACTCGGGTAATCGATGTAATGAAGCGAGTGTTGTCTGAGGTATCTATCGATGCTTGCGCTCGAATTGATCGCTTGAGGAGAGGGAAAGTGAAGAAGAAGAAGAAGAAGAAGAAGAAGAAGAAGAAGAAAAAAAATGTATACCTAAAACGTTGCAAATAGATAATTATTCTCTGCATCAGCGAGAGCTTTTCGTAACCAAATGAGGTCGTAAGGTCGGGGACAATGTCGATTAAGCTAAGGTTCATTGGTATATAAGCTGGATGCATTGCAACGGTAAAGCATATTCCTCCGTAAGGTAGTTGCAGTAAGAGATACAGCAGTAACTCAGAAGAACTAGAAGAATATACGCACCGTTGAAAATGTACCGCGAGCTTGTGGTGTTGGTCCTTACGGCCTTCTGCCTTGCCAAGGCATTGGGCGTTGAAACCCATACGGCAGATATGGAATTCCTCCATAAACAGAAGAAGGTATACGAACTATTCTTCTATCTCGACCAACCCAAAATTCTCGGCAGCGAATTCTACGAGGTCGGACATGCCTACGACATTGAGAGCAACATGGAGATGTACACCAACAAGGTAAATAAAATCAGTCAAAGTACATTTATTTTAATATATCGCCTATAAACTGAACTGTAATAATTTCAATCGTAAATTATTTGGCATTACTTATTAGATTTTGTTACAAGTATCATTAAAAGAAAAATAAAAGCGCACTTGAATATTCATTCCTTTTTGTAAATAAATATTAAAAAAAGGAATGTTATTATTTGATGAATAAATAGATTAGATGTAAAAAATTAGGTTTTTATAATTTTATTAATAAGATCTTGAATGGGGCTTAATGTTTGATCTTCATAAAAGTTGCGTGAAAAAAATTGGAATTTCTCACAATGTTATTTTGAATGTAATGAAATATTTTTGTTTTTGTACATAGGTTTACGTGCAGGAATTCCTGTACCGATTCAAGTATGGTATGCTCCGTCGAGGTGCTCTCTTCTCCGTTTACTACAAGGAACATCGCGATGAGGTTTTGTCCCTCTTCCGTCTCTTTTACGGAGCCAAGGACTTCCAAACCTTCTACAAGACTGCTGCATGGGCTCGTTATTACATGAACGAGGGCATGTTCGTGGCTGCCTTCACCGCTGCTGTAATGTACCGACCAGATTGCAAGTACATTCAGCTTCCGCCTTACTACGAGGTCTATCCTCACTTCTTCTTCAACTCCGAGGTCATCCAGGAGGCTCAGCGCATAAAGATGATGTCGGGTAAGAATATTTATTTTTTAAATCGAATTTATATCCACCACAAATGTGGTCCTGAAATTGGCAAATTGCCTTGCAAATTGCTTCCTCATCATTTTTACTAAACTATGAAAAAGTATGTTGATCGATTTTGGCTTCCTCATAGAGGAATCTTTGTAAAAAACTAAAAATAATGAGAAAGCAATTTGCGAGGTTCTACTTTGCAGACTTGTTTTGGTTCGAGAGACGTTTGTTTTTAATTCAAAGTGTCATAAAATTTGAACCGCTCGACCGATTCATGTAAAAATTGTATCTCAACTTTGTTCCATGTTCGTACGGGCACCAAATTTGAATTCGGTTATTTCATATAAAGTTTGCTGAATTAGTCGAAATTGCCTTAAATTATAACGACGTTTTTTTTTTCGAAAGTTCGAAGTCGTGTCAAATACGAACGTCTTTATAGATCTTCACCAAATTCGATATCTACTACAGCTGGATATTAATTTGTTCTTATAAAAGATTTGACCAGGTTTTGTCGCAGTTAACTTGAATCAGAACGAAAACATCAATTTTTCGAAAATTCAGAATTCTATAAAATCTGAGCGGCTTCATGGATTTTGCTCAAATTCAACACCGATCGTCGTTTTTCATTACTTCATTTGTCAAAAACTATTTAGCTCACTAGCTCAAAAATCGCAGCTGAAGAATATACAGATATTTTTCGAAAAATTCAAAGTCTTGTCAAATCGTAAAAAACTTGAAATTTTTTTTTTTTAATTTATACATAGGAAGGGACGTTGCCGCTCTACCAGTGTATCAAATTTCAGCTTGAATGTTGAACCCGTTTATTTCTAAACCACTTTTTTCGATGTTTTTGACCATTCTGAGTAATTTGACACGAAAATCCAGGAAAATTATTTTTGTTTCACAAAAACACAGCTTCCTTTATGAGGAAGCAATATGTCAGACACAGTTTGACTTGAAAAAAGAAAAATTTTCTCTAAACCTTTATATTCGTCTGCGTCTACGACCAAATTTTTCTAAATACCTGAAGAAATACGTTTATTCCAGCACAAAAAATACATAGCTTCAATTTTTTGTCGCAGGTTACAAGAAGGGAATGACTATGGAGAACATGGAGACTTTCTTGATCGACTCCAACTACACAACTATGTGCATGAAGCCCGTCTTCGAGCAGGAATACAAATTGGACTACTTCATGGAAGATATCGGTCTTAACAACTACTACTACTACTTCCGCAGTGCCTATCCCTTCTGGTTGAGCGTAAAGGAACTACAGGTTGTGCCCAAGCACATTCGTGGTGAATTGTACTACTACATCCATCAACAACTCATGTCCCGTTACTACCTCGAGCGTCTGTCCCACGGTTTGGGCGAAATTGAAGATTTTGACTTTGCCAAACCAATCGTGCCATCTTACTATTCGAACCTCGTGTATCCCAACGGCGTTTCCCTACCCAAACGCGACTTCTGGAGCATGGTGCCATTCTACAAGTACAAATACGTTAAGGTACGAATAAACGATCTTTGATTCAAATTATTTATTCATTCCTTAATACAATACTTGACTTTGTCTTGCAGGAAGCTGAAAACATTGAAATCCGCATCTTGAAAGCCATTGACTCTGGATTCATCTACGACCACGAAGGCAAACAGTATGGAATCTACACTCCAGAGGGTTTGAATTTACTAGGAAACATCATTGAAGGAAATTACGACTCTCCCAACATGAGATACTACGGCGCAATCGACGCTTTGTACAGAGACATCTTTGGTTTCAACTATGACTGCAAGAGCAAGAACTGTTTCGTTCCCAGCGCCCTTCAATCCTACAGCATGAGCATGAGAGACCCGGCATACTACAGATTGTACAAGAGAATCATGAACTACTTCCTTAGGTAACGTCTATATTTCTTCAATATTCTTCCTTCATTTGCACCGGGATTTTGGTGGTTTTTTTTCAGCGTTGGTACTACATTTCATGTTTTACATACAGATACAAACACAATCTGATGCCCTACACTCAGGGAGAGCTCGAATACAGTGGCGTGAAGATCGAAAACGTTTTCGTCGACAAGATCTACACCTTCTTCGAGAAATTCGACACCATGATCAACAACGCTGTGACAGTCGACAACTGGAAGGACGCTACTTCCTTCAATATCAAGGCCAGACAATACCGTCTTAACTACAAACCATTCACCTATCGTTTCGACATCAAGAGTGACCGCAACACCAAGGGAGTTGTTCGCATCTTCTTGGGACCATCGTCCGAATATTACGACAACGAGTACTCGTACTTCAAGCACAACTGGATGAACTTCTACGAATTGGACAAGTTCACCGTCAACCGTTAGTACAATTAAGATTATAGCTTTGATTAATGACGAGAGATTCGTTACTTTCTATTATGACTTCATTTTATGGCGATACACATATTGTTTTTCTATTACAGCTTATGTAATAGCGAAAGATCAATTCTATTCTTGATAAAATCATTTTTCTCATTTGATTCATTTGATTTCAGTAAAACCTGGCTTGAACAACATCGAACGACTCAGTACCGATTCGATTTACACCATGGGCGATATTCCATCCTGCGAACACTACCACCACAAGTTGCTGAAGGCCATCGAAGGCAGCGAGCCCTTCACTTACACCGAGAGACTCTTCGGCTTCCCAAACCGTCTTCTCTTCCCCAGAGGAAAACCTGAGGGCATGAAGTACAAGCTCTTCTTCTACGTTTCACCGATCGACGAGGCCAAATTTACCACCTCCGAATTCCCGATGTTTGGAAAGATGTTGTACGATGGCAAACCCATGGGCTTCCCTCTGGACAGACCAATGCAGTACTCATGGTACTTCGATCTCCCCAACTTGTTCTTCAAGGACATTGACATTTACTACATGAAGGGCGAGGAAGGCTACTACAGGCTCAAGAATCTTGAAAAATACGGCGAAGAGAACAAGAGCAAATACGAAGGTTACCACGGAAAATATGCTGGTCAGTACGGTCAGTACGGACAGTATGGCCAGTATGAAAAGTACGGCAAATATGAGAAGCCCGAGTACTCTGAACACCACGGACGCTTCAACATCTAAAGACCTGGAATTTCGATGGAAACTTGACGCTTTCACGTCTCAACGTTCGAGAGCATGACTACCGAATCTGTACAATTTATACTATTGTTATAAATATTGCAATTATTAATAAATCTGTTTTCAAACTCTATGTTTTTTTTTTCCTATTTCTTTATTATATAAACAATGTTGCCGATCCTAAGCATCATTTTGCCTGCATTACCGAGAGAATATAAAATGTTGGGATTTTTAAGTGGTTTCATGGCAAATCGTGGAAAATAGCCGATGAAAATATAGCCGCGAAAACAATAGCCAAGGGAAAAAATAACCGCAAAAAAAAATAGCCGAGGGAAAAAATAGCCGCGGAATAAATACCAGAGGAGAATAGACTATGGGACCAGTTCGAGAACCGACGCCAAATAGTCTTTCGCCTTTTCCTCGCTAAATATTGATCCTAAAGCGAAATGTACGTCATCTCAGGATCACTGCCTTCTTTTCCGTTTTTCTCGGTTGCTGTTGTTCTCGATTCCAGATGTTCTCTTCTTCCGCTTCCGCATATCCGGAATTTCTCCCCGTATCTCCTACAACATTTCTGTTTCCAGCTACTTCACTTAAGGTGATGTGTTGCATATCGTCTGTCTCTCTCAGATCGCCACAACCGCGAGTGAGATAGCTGAATCTTCCCGAAGTGTTATTCGTCGCCACGGTTGATTTTTCGAATAAAAGTTGAGAAGTACTGACTGCAGGGTACCAAGACGCAGTCAGTACTTCTCGTCTTTTTTGCCTGAAATATCAATTGTGACCAAGAACAACGCTTTACAGTTTTTGTTGCCGACCGAGCACTAACACATCATCTTAAGGGGATGCTGGAGTAGATTTTGATACCGACTTTGGTCGGTAAAAAGCTTCGGTTTCGTAGTTTACAAATTACGTTGTTAATATATTGCAAATATGTTTCAAATTGCACAGGATTATAATATCAACACAGGCGCATCGGCGTCCGCTCGAATTTTGGATGAAAACACTTGAAAAATAAAGAGAGAAAGAAAATCGTAATTTTGTAAATCTACCGATAACCAATATGGCCGCTCGGATTGTCAACACCACCTATTTCGTCCTATATAATCATTTCTAGACGTCACATTTAAAAGAAGAGCGTGGACGCCGATTCTATGAGGTTCTTCGCATTTTTTAAGACTGTTGGATTGGCGATAGCACAAAAGAAGCGCACGTAGTTTGTAAAGTACGTTTACGCAGTTTGTTCGCGATCAGAGTAGGTCGAGAAGAGCGTGAATGAAGTTTCCCCATTAGGAAACAGGTGGCGCCGACGTAGTCTGTTTACTTTTGAAAAAGTTCCGAGCCTTTGCCACGCGAACGTAGTATACACTATATATGGATTTGGCTTATGTAGTTAACATTCTGATGGTTTTTGAATATTTAGAAATCATCACAGAATTGACGTCCGGTCTGATTTTACATATCTAATTTCCATAAACAATTATATCTTACAGCAAAGGTCTGTTGACATATGGTGTGCGGCCATTTTGCTTTTCGGAAGTTTCGGTATCTTTTGCCAAAAGTAAACAGACTACGTCGGCGCCACCTGTGTCCTAATCGGGAAACTTGCCGACCAAAGTCGGTATCAAAATCTACTCCAGCACCCCCTTAATTTTCTGCTCGATTTTCCGTATATCATCTACCCTGGTCGGTTGTTGTTGGATAACGGGTCTCCGTTCCCTTCCTTACCGACTGCGAATTTCCGTATCTCAGCACCATCTACTGCTGCTTTCTTATTTCCAGTTTCCTCGCCGCCATATTGCCCTATTCCCGGCCGGCTAACCTCACCAAAGAAAACCACACAAAAAGTTCTCAGTCTTGTTCAGTACATAATATTTCCTTGAGATAACACTTCTTCCCCGTATAATGTGTCCTATCCCCGGCACTTTGGTATGCCTTTCAATGGTGGCCTCTGCTCCGTCCACCAAATATTTTCAAAAAACACCGGACTCTGCCGCAGACACGTCCACGCGGCGCCAACGCCACTAACCGACCCCAGCTCATCCCGTATATTTTCTATCTCAATAAAAAGAAAAATAAAAAAATAAAATAAAAACTGACATGCTGTGATACCCAATATATTTTTTAAAGGCCAGCAGAGAGCGTTTTTAAGTAATTAAATTCGTTATTAATTTATTATATTATAATTATAATAATATTAATAATCGAGTTTATTAGTCTGTAAGTGAAAATGCAAGAGAAAAGTGAGAGCTTTGTTCCTAAACACTTAATTTAATAATTTAATAGTTCCCAAAGCTCTTATACTTTATATACATATATTTTTCATAAATAAAAGAAAACTGACATTCCATTTTTTCCTAGATACATTAATTCATCTGCCAATAGGTATCAATCATTAACAATTATAATCAGAAGTAATTGGTTTAGTGAAACCTTACGTCGATGAAGTTTTGGAAAATAGATTCAACATCGTATGTTTAAATGTTCGTTTTAAAGTAAGAAAAAAATGATAAGATAATTGCAAGCCGTATAGGCACAGCGATGCACAAATCTTCAAACTCTGATAACTTATGCCGCCTGCTGAGCGCACCATCGTTATATTAAAAGTGCGTGCGATGCATCATCATTATATTCAAAGTGAACAGTTATCGTTATTAATGAAATGCGTGGATGATACAAAGTCATAAATAAGATAAATTGACAGCTTTCGCCGGATATGTTGACGTCGACTGAGTGTAAAGAAATTTCGTTTTTTAAACAACAGACGCTGATCTGATACTTCAAGTTATTGGAACAACAAATATTTCGCAAAGCCACAATTACACGCAGATGAAGAAAATCTTTAGGTGTAAAGGGAAATCGTTTTGCTTTCTCATAGAGGAAGCTATGTTTTTATTTTTGATTCCTCACAGAGGAAGCTTTGTTTTGGTGAAAAAAAAAAAATTCGTGATTTTTATGTCAGGACACTTAGAATTGTCCAAAACATCCAGAAAATTGATCTAGAAAAAAATGTTCGTATGTATGTATGCGTGTGTATGAATACAACTCCGAAAATTCGAACGCCGATAACTTAAGGAGGTTAGAGCGCTCCACACTAGTCAAATCAGTGCTAAATTTTTAAAAGCGTTTCTACCATTTCAGGTGGCTTAATAATCTGTTCCAAGGTGTTAATCACATAGCAGCATTAGTTCTTGATATTCAAATACATCAACAGCTGTCATTTGAACAGTAAATCGATCAATATCTCCAAATTTCCGATGTCAAGTTTTTTTCATCCAGTTTTGTAAAAGGGTAGACCGTAATATCAGTCCGATTATGACGAAACATAGCTCATTTTGATCAGTGGAAGATCCTTGATCGATTGACCGTTCGGATTTTCTATAGTAGCAGGCGTTCAAAAGTTACAGCCATTTGTATACTAGATGTTAGGTTATGATATGATAAACAAACGGTTGTATCTTTTGAACTACTAATACGATTTAAAAAAATAGATGGCCAATCGATAGAATATCCTTTAGTAAACAAAATGAGCTATTGGTCGTCATAATCAGACTGATATTACGGCTTACCCTTTTAAAAAACTGGATGAAAAAACATAACATCGGAAATTTGCAGATATTGATCGATTTACTGTTCAAATGACAGCTGTTGATGTATTTGAATATCAAGAACTAATGCTGCTATGTGATTAACACCTTGGAACAGATTATTAAGCCATCTGAAATTGTAGAAACGGTTTTAAAAATTTAGCACTGATTTGACTAGCGTGGAGCGCTCCAACCTCCTTAAGAAACGTTTTGTCTATCGACCTTAAATGTGTCACACAAGTGGAGCAGTAGATTCTCTTCAATTGTTGCAATTTCCAACAAAATGTATGCGAAAGTTTAGGTTCCGCAGCTTTTTAAATTTTTTTCAAAAAGGGCGTAGCCGCTCCAACTTCCGTAAAAATTAGTCTATAATTCTAAATAATTCCTTATAAGTGCATGTGCACTTGATATGGATTGGTATTGGATTTGGCTCGAATCAGTAAAGCGGTTCAGATTTTATGGAATTTTGAATTTTTCAAAATAATAGCGTTATGGCATTAACTTGTTCAAAATCTTATCTCTGATATCAAGCCCAAATTTAGTATGTGAACAAAATAATATTCAGCCATGATAAATATATAATTTAGTGGCAAACGATATAAAAATTCCGATTTTATGGAATTTCGAATTATTAAAAAAATGAACGGTATCACATTACACAAATTTAATATGTGAGCAAAATAATATTCAACCATGGTAGATATATAACTTAGTGACTTAGAGACCAAGGGTAAAAAATTATGATTCTATGGAATATTGAATTATTAAAAAAAATGTACTTTAGCAAAACTTGAGATATCAAGCCCAAATTTAGAATGTAAGCAAAATAGTATTCAGTTATGATACATATTTATTTTAGGGACAAATAGTTGAAAATTTTGATTTTATGGAATTTCAAATTATTAAAAAAATTTGATTGTTCGCATTAACTTCTGCAAAATTTGATATCAAGCACAAATTTAGTATGTAAACAAAATAATATTTTAAATATATCATATTCGATTTCATTTTATTGAATTAAATAGTTACTTAAATAAACCTTTTTATTTATTATATTTAATAAACATTTAAATTTTTTCATAATTTTCGCGTTATTTATTTATTTATATAAAAAATTTATGGTTAGAAAAATGAAAGCTGCAAAGTTGAACTTTGCAAATTGCTTCCTCATTATTTTTTCCTTTTTACAAAGCTTCCTCTATGAGGAAGCCAAAATTGATTAACTTCCTCATAGAGGTATCTTTGTAAAAAGCAAAAAATACTGAGAAAGTGATATTCGATTAGTGATAATGATATTGATAGTAATAATGATAATGATATTCCACCACAGACATTCTATCATTTATGATTGCAACTTCAAAAATAGACTGTTTTCGCATTTAAAAACAAAATATTTTATATCCGATTGTCTTCCTATACTTAAAATATAAAGCAAGGTACATAACAAGATTGAATTTTTTATTTTTAGTTCATCATTAGGTCGACTCAATCTTGCTGTGTCAAAGAGCATCAACTATCTATATGCATTCAAATAAATTGGTAAAGTATGACAGAATATTTCTCAGGAAAAAATATCAGCGAAGCACTTTTTTTTTTTTTTTTTTTTTTTTTTTTTTTGCGAAATCGAAGTTGAAGACAGAGACTATCTTTTGCAAGTCTGATTACCTATATTGTAGGATGGTCAGAGGTTGATGATTGCTTTTCTTCCTTTCGTCTTGGTATATAAAGCTACAGCTTGGAACTCTTCGGCACTCTTCGTTTTGGTCAGCAATCGATTTTTATACTCGACAATTGCGGCTGAAATTTTGAGGATGTTAAAGACTCTGGTGGTTTTAGCCACGGTCTGCGTGTGCTTCGCAGCGGCATACCAACCCACTTCCGTTACGGCTGACCAAGATTACCTCGTCAAACAGAAGGGAATCTACGAACTTTACCATTATGTCGACCATTCTGCCAACATTCTACCGAAACTCGTGCAACTTGCTAATACCTACAAGATCGAGGAGCATTTGGATTCGTATACCGACCAGGTATGAATATATTAACTATTTATACAATATTGTAACAAACTTTCTATGAGAATTTATTTTACAAGGATTATTAATCGTATGTTAAAAAAATATATATGTTTTATATTCTGTTATAAATATATATATTCAAATTATTTTAAAAATCTTACGTCGTGAGGTTTATTATTTTTTAAATTTACTTACTTGCTTAGTATTTATTAAATACTATTAAAAATAAATTTAAAAAAAAACGATTTTTCATAAAAATTGTCACCAAATGTCACGAAAATAAAATTAATTTACCAATTCATTTCTATATTGGAGAAATGTTTACTGACATTTTGAAGCGAATAAATGTGACAATGCTATTTTTCTATCGTTTCGATAAGACATTTGATTTTTTTCTCTAATTTGGTTAAACATGAAAAGATATATGGATCATTCGATACCAAATGGGCCATTCATTTGGTCATCACGCCAATTTTTCTGTAGTTTGTAAGCACAATAATGGAATTTCTGTGGAATTTTGAGGAAAATCGGAATGGTCTGTTTCAACGAAAAAAAATATTATTACTTTATTTTGTCAAAAAATGGCGGTAATTTTTTTCGGGCGCCTATGGAAATTTTATTAAAAAGTACATTCAAAAAATTAAATTTTATACAGCAACAAATTTTTTGTATATTCGGTTATTTTGAATATACAGCGAATTGAAAAAAAAAAAAAAAAGAATCGTTATTAAATTTTGAGCAAACCATGGGTGTTAAAATTCTGAAATAATTTATGGATGTTCGTGACACTCTAAACAATTTTTGACAAAATTATGAACACTTTTTGCGACGATGCTAAATTTGGGTGGTACACTTGGTATGGAATGGCCCATATATTTCTCAAAAACTTGTAGATATCTCATTAGTCATGTAAAAAATTAATAATTGCTGTGAATTGGACAGTAATGAATGGCATAATCTGCTGTCAATATGTAATTTACCTATTAAGTACAAATTTATAATTGTTGCATAAAAAATCTTATGAAATATTTCAGGTAGCGGTGAAAAATTTCCTCAAGCGTTACAAGCATGGCATGCTTCCCCGTGGCGAAATTTTCTCGGTCTTCTATCCGGAACATCTCGAGGACGCGAAGGCTCTATTCGAGATCCTTTATCACACCAAGGACTACCAAACATTCTACAACACAGCAGCATGGGCTCGTTACAACGTAAACGAGAAGCTCTTCATCTACTGTCTAACCGTAGCGATTATTCACCGTCCGGACACCAAATACATCCAAATTCCGCCTCTTTACGAAATCATGCCTCACTACTTCTTCAACAACGAAATTATTCAGCAGGTGTACCACCTTAAGATGGGTGACCTAAGTACGTAATCAAACTACATTGTATTTATATTAATTTATAAATATCTATATTTATTTTATATTTATTATTTATTTGTATTTTTATTATTATTGCTTCGTCATGGTGGAAGTTCTGGTTTCATGACATTTTTTTTCTGCTTGGGTTGATACATGAAATATGCACTGAGAGAAATTTCGGTAGTTTAGGTTAAAATAATGATGAAACAATGTACAAAATTCTAATCCGCATCCGTGTTAGAATAATCTCAAGAGTATGAAGTACTTGAAGATGTGTCATGGATTGCACATGAAATAATTTTGATGTTACAGCCGGAACGAAGAAAAACGTGGTTGTTAAGCATCTGGACGGTGGACGCAACCAAATAGTCATAAACTCCAACTACAGCGGCTGGTACCTGACCCATGGAGTCCAGGACGAAGAGCTACTGACGTACTTCACGGAAGACATCGGTCTCAATTCATTCTACTTCTACTTCAAGCACGATTTTCCATTCTGGATGAGCAGTCTTGATCATCATTTGACCAAAGACATTCGTGGTGACGTTTACTATTTCGGACATAAGCAACTGTTGGCTCGTTACTATTTGGAACGTTTGTCAAACGGTTTGGGAGAAATTGAGGACATTGATTGGCACAGTCCCATCGTTCCTGGATACCATCCGACCTTGGTACACCTTAATGGTCTGCCCTTCCCTCACCGACCTACCGAAGGTCTAATTCCTCATTACAAATACAAATACGTCCAGCAAGTCGAAAATATCGAGACCTTCATCAACATGGCCATTGGCACTGGATACGTCCTCAATGACAAAGGCAAAAATGTTGACATTTATACACCCGAAGGCTTCAACATCCTTGCTAACGTCATTGAAGGCAATGCCGATTCCATAAACCACAAATTCTACGGATCTTTGGATCACGTTTGCAAGAATATTCTTGGATTCAATCTTGAGCCTGTCAACAAGTATCAGATCACACCCAGCGCACTTGAGATCTTCAGCACCAATCTCAGGGATCCCGCCTTCTACCGTATCTACAAGAAAATTCTCGGCTATCTTCTCAGGTACGTAAAGACAAACATTTTTCCCTTTTTTTAATTTTTGTTAGTTGTGGTAACTGAGATAATCATTTTTAAAGCCATTTTCTTCATTTTATTAATTTTTTTGTTGTGTATAAGTCGTTGCCATCTCAAAATTGACAAATCTACAAGAACATTGTCGGGTACCTCCTCAAAGTACGTAAAGACAAACATTTTTCCCTTTTTGTATTTTCGTTAGTTGTGGTAAATGACATAATTATTTTTAAAGTCATTTTGTTCATTTTATTAATTTTTTCTTATGATGTAGCCCCGTAGTAAGTCAATTTTATCAGCTCGTAGTAATCTAGACAATAACTTTTTATCTTTAACTTTCATCCATGTTATGTTTTTTTCGATGGCTTATAAGTAGTTGATCAACTAAATATTGATAGTTAACCAATACAGACAATTGTTTAGTTATTGTTTCCGTAGAGGAAGCTTTTTTTCGTGAAAATTTTTTTTTTCATCATTTTTCTGTCAGATTACTCAAAATTATCTAAAAAATCGAGAAAAGCGATTTAGAAAAAAATGTATGGATGGATTTGTGTATGTATGTGTAGCAGAGACTTGCAAAATTCAATCGGCTGCATCTGAATAACGACTTTAACAATCAAGTTGAAATTTGGTACACAATAGAGAAGCAACAATTGTTACATATCACGGAAAAATTAAATCATAGAATTTTCAATTAAAAATTCTAATTCGAATCAAATTCGACCAACGGAGCTCGAATTTTCTACAAGCAGAAATTAATATCCAGCTGGAGTAGGCATTAAATGTGGTGAACATTGATAAAGAGGTTCGGGTTTTATAGGATTTTCAATTGTATCAACTTCGACAAGCCTCAACCAATTTTAAAATGATTTTGGAAACTGACCGAAAGCAACTGAAAAGTTGCAAAGTAGAACTTTGTACATTGTATTATCATTGATTTTCATTTTTAATAAAGCCATCTCAATGAGTAAGCATATTTAATAATTTCGGCATTTTCAAGAACTAGTTCTTGAAAAATTCAAAATCACATAAATTCCAAACCGCTTTACCGATCACGACCAAATTTGGTAGGTAGTAGCGCTGAACATTATTTTTCATCTGTAGAAAATTTCAGTTGTTTCGGTGAGTTTTGACGTGAGTTGGAGCAAAATGAAAATTTTTTGAAAAATTCAAATTCCCATAAAAACCGAACTTTTTTACAGATTTATACCAAATTCAATACCAATCTTCCTTTAACATAGCTTCATTCATAAAAAATTATTTAGCTCAATAGCTAAAAATTTGCGGATGCTATAGAGCGTGCAAAAATTTTTCAAAAATTGCAAAGTCAAATAAAATTTGAATATAGTTTTGAATTTTTTGGAAAATTACCACAAACAAAGGCGTCGACCTCCTTCACATGTTTGCTAAATTTCAGCCCGATTGTTAAAGCAGTCGTTGAGATATATAAGTTTGAATTTTGGGTGCACATCTATCCCTATATTTTTTCTAAACCACTTTTCTCGACGTTTTAAACCATTTTCAGTGCAACAAAGCTTCCTCTATGAGAAAACAAAGTTGGAAGATTGAATCAGGATTGACTGGGAAAAAAGCGATTGGATAAAATGGATTTTGTTGTTTTCTTTCAGGTACAAGTCGAACCTGCCCGTGTACACCCAAAAAGAGCTTCTCTTCTCAGGAGTTAAGATCGAATCCGTGGCTGTTGACAAACTCACCACTTACTTCGACCATTTCGACTCTGACATCAGCACCGCTGCTCCGACTCTCTCCAAGGAGGATTCCGTCGCTACTAGCATCAATGTACGTCAGCATCGCCTGAACCACAAGCCCTTCACCTACCATTTGACCATCAACAGCGACAAGAACACCAAGGCGATGATTCGTGTCTTCCTCGGACCGAAATACGACGTTCACGGCCACGAATTGGACATCAGCGAGAACTGGCTCAACTTCGTCGAGCTTGACCAATGGATTGTAGACCGTAAGTTCATTTATATTACTATTTTCACATAGCATAAACGTTGGCAACGTTCATGAAACAAAAATCAATTTAGGGGTCGCTTAACGTTTCGTTATTCATTATCAAGCCGCGTGTCCGTTTGTTGCCTTAAAATTTCGCTAATTTGTCGAAAAAACGTACGTTGGATTGTTTGCAAATTTTTGAAAACTAAATAACAGGTTAATTTTTTTACGGGTATCCTTACTAAACCACATTTCTGTTTGTTGCCTCAAAATTTCGCTAATTTGTAGAAAAAAATGCGCTGGATTTTTTGCAAATTTTTAAAAACTTCATGACAAGTTCATTTTTAAACAATACGTCTTCAAAATTACGTAGTTGTAAATGGCGAAGCGTGGATACACAGTCGATAGCCATAGATAGTTGTGATTTACGACACCAATTTTTGTTTGAATTCAATGAAAAATTGCCAGGGTGATAAAAATACGACGGACCAGATTGTACATAAATTTCATGATCAACAGTCTAATTTTGAGGTTGGTTGATTGAAAGAAAGGCTTTTGATCTTTTTCTCTCTGTAACTCACGCAGTCAACGCGTTTTTGGTGCATCTTTAAAAAAAATGTCGGATTATCCCGATTAGCTCTTTTTTTCAATTTGCTGTGACATTAAGTACACAAGTTATTTCGCTAAAATCGTAGAGGCGGTAGTTTTTGGTAGCCAAAATGATGTTGATGGAAAAATGTTACTAATATCGATGCGATATTTTGTATTTTTATTTATTGCTGAATTGTCTTTTAATTTTCGTTGTGTGTGTTTTTTTCTTCTATCCTAAATTGCAGTCAACTCCGGTATCAACAAAATTGAACGTGCCAGTTATGAATCCCAGTACCTCGTGCCTGACGATATACCGGAAATTGTAGCTTACAATAAAATCTCAAAGGCCATCACTTCCGGTGAACAGCACACCTATCATAAGCAAGTTTACGGATTCCCCGACCGTCTGGTACTTCCAAAGGGAAGGAAGGAAGGTATGCCCTTCAAACTCTTCTTCTTCGTCAGCCATTTGGACGAAGCCAAGTCCGTGTCCATGGAGACACCAATTTTTGGACCGGTCGTCGTTGACGGTCATCCCATGGGTTACCCATTGGACAGACCCGTTCAGCCATTGAACTTCAATGTTCCCAACATGTACTTCAAGGACGTACTGATCTACCACAAGCAAACGGAAGAACTTACCGTTTAAGTTCAACCGTGTTCGCCATCGATAATCGTTCGACCATTCATTCTATTGAAATTGTTTTTTTTTTTTTTACTAACTATTCAAATAATGTGTCGATTTGTCGTTACAAAAAAATAAAGAGTTCAAGACTTACTGAAAAACCTCACGTCTACTTTTCTACTTTTCTAATAAAATTAATTATTTATTAAATCCTTTTATATTTTTATTGTGCCAAATATAATTTGTATATTCATTTTGCATCTCGGGATTGAGATTCCATAATCTTTGTTTAATTTGCAGGAAATTTGAGCCGAGTTGGTCGAAGTTGACTTGCATTAGAACGATAACAGCAATTTTTCGGAAATTCGAAATTCTATAAAATCCGAACCGCGTGATAGATTTAGCTGGAATTAAATAATGAACGAATTTTTTAATTACTTTATTAGTTAAGAAATATTTAACTCGTTAGCCAAAAAATTGCGGCAGCTAGAGAGCGCACAGACTTTTTTTCGAAAAATTCAAAGTCTTATTAAATCTGACAAGATGGATGACTTTTCTTGTAAATTTTTATAAAGCGTTGCTACTTTACTGACATACCAAATTCCATCGCAATTGTTGAAGCCGATCTTGGGATATACACATCCGGACATTTTTTCTAAAACACTGTTCTCGATGTTTTAGACCATTTTGTAAATTGACATGAAAATTTGGGGGAAAAAATTAACGAGAATAATGCATTCTCTATCGGAAAGCAAAAAAAAAAATATTTTTGTAACGATTTAGATCTCCATAAAGTGTTTGCTCTGGAAATCGTGTATTATAGTCTACCCGCGTAGAAAAAAAGAATCTTGTGAAGAATCTTTTAAAGAATCTTAAAAAAAATCTTGAAAGAATCTTTACAGGAATCTTGAAAAGAATCACGCATAGGAGCCGGAGCAAGATTCTTTCTAGGATTCTTTTCAAGATTCTTTCCATCCGAAAGCGTTCTGAGAATCTTTGAAAGAATCTTAATGAAATTCTTCAGAGGAATCGAGCGAAACCTGTTGATGCTTTCCAGAATTCTTTTCAACATTCTTTCCATCCGAAGGCGTTCTGAGAATCTTTTAAAGAATCTTCGAAAGAATCTTGAAAAGCGTCTTTAAGAGAGTCGTGAAAAGATTCTATCCATTAAACAGAAAAATCGTTGAAAGAATCTTAATGAAATTCTTCAGGGGAATCGAGCAAAACCTGTTGTTGCTTTTCCTTGGTGTCGAGACAATACATTTCGGTACGTCAACGAAGGGTAAACCCCTCGTGTAAGTATAGTCGAACTCAGAACAGCTTTGCAGTCTTATATACGTTCAGGCTTCAAGTCCCTTGCGAGAAACGCTTCGACCGCTCGTCATCTAGTGGCATCGTACGAAACACTGATATTCAATACTCCGCTAGATGGCGAGCGGTCGAAGCGTTTCTCGCACGTGGCTTCAAGTCACGTTCTGAGTTCGACTATACACGAGGGGTTTACCCTTCGTTGACGTACCGAAATGTATTGTCTCGACACCAAGGGAAAGCAACAACAGGTTTTGCTCGATTCCTCTGAAGAATTTCATTAAGATGTTTCAACGATTTTTCTATTTAATGGACGGAATCTTTTCACGATTCTCTTGAAGACGCTTTTCAAGATTCTTTCGAAGATTCTTTGAACGATTTTCAGAACGCTTTCGGATAGAAAGAATCTTGAAAAGAATCCCGGAAAGAATCTTGTTCCTTTAAAAGATTCTTTTTTACTACGCGGGTTTATTAGGAACGATGATTTATTGCGTACACTGAGAGAAAAGCATATCGTTGATTTAACAATTTCACATGATAAAACGAATATAGGAAGGCTTGCAATGTTTTATGGTTGAGGCGATGATAATATGGTTCAATAAACGATACATCCAAGATTATTGGAAACAAACGTTGAAATCGTATATGCAACGAAACGGCATATTTGAAAATATTATCATTTTGATGATTGCTACTATAATTATATTTGCTATAACTATAAAATACAGATCTTCCTCCTGGGAATTATATTAATGGTTCATCCAACTAGTAGTAAGTGTATTTATTAACAATACATGAACATCTTTTTTTTTTTTACATGTTTCTTTTGTTTATAGAGTTTATTAGTAATGTCCGTACTGTTAATGTAGGCCATCGACCGTAGTCCTTCAGGCCTGGTTTTTCCGTTCACTCGTGTGTTACAATACTTGGTAATTCATCCAACTATTTTCTTATATTTGCTATAACCATAAAATATAGACGTTCCACCTGGAAATTATAGTATATAGTTAGATTATCGTCGATCTAAGTATATTTTTATTTAAATTACCGGATTTGGTTCACTGAGTGTATACCGTATATATTATTCGGTCATAGCCACTCTCTGTTATTATGTTGATGTATATAAAAAAATTTATGCAATATGGAGCGAATTAATATTTATAATGATGTTTTGAATTATTCTCGTAGAATTTTCTTATAAATTACAATATTGTGAGCCTCTGGTGATGCCCGTCGATGATTTATGAAATCGATAATTAATAAATGCTTGAAGGTCTCAAATATAATAGCCTCGACTCGCGATACTTAATTATGTTGATGATTGAATTTTAAACGGATGTAGGAAGCATCTATGCCATTAAAACGATAGAGAATTGATATTTGAGATAATAAAATTATTATAATTAGAATTTATTGGAAAAAACAATATTTCCTATGGTGGAATAACAATATTTTACAATGCATTTCTTATGATGTATGTATATATGTACATCATTTAAAAAATCATTCACATGGAGAATATATTTTGAAAAACATTAAAATGATGGAATAAAAATAGGGCGGATTCAATTGATGTATTAATAATGTATGTATTGGAACAAACAGATAAACTCACTGTTAGAGAAAATTAAAATACGACTTGACCAGACTGTTCGTCTCTTGGTGTTATCATGTATAATTAGATTTATTTTCTCGTTACTTCAGTCACTCGTTGTCATTATGGCTTATCGTCTAGTTCCCCACCAGATGAATTATCGAATACTCTTGAGTCAGCAGTCGACCCATTAGCGAAAAAGATCAAAGGCACAAAGTAGTTTCAACTCCAAGAAAATTATGCATCTAGTTAAGTAATCGTTTGAAAGGCAAGGAACTTTATAATCAGCATTATGTTATCAAAAGATAATAATAAACTCAGTACCCCAAGAAATGTTGGTACTTGTACTAATCGATATGAATTTCTGCAACTACGACAATTAGTTTAAAAATGAAAAATCTGATGAGACATAAAAACAACAAGTTCAAAATAACCAGGAAGCGAGTTGCAAAGTTCGATTTTGCAGCTTTATTTTTTCTAATCATAATTTTTCAATATAAATATTCTATAAATAAAAAATTATGAAAAATATAAATAACTTTTGAAGGAATTTGGAAGGTTCTACTTATATCGTAAAATTGATATGGATTGATCGACTTTTCTCAAATTTGTACTTAAACCTTGTACGGTAGCTAGCGTGTTGCACTTTCGACACAACAGTCAGAGACACAACAAAATTAAATTACAAAATATGATGGCGTCTTTAAAAATGTTCACATTTTTTATACACTAACTTGCAAAGCATGTTAAATACATTTCCCCTTTCTTCCCTTAAATACATTTAAGGGAACGCATAGAAAATCCTTCAATAATTAGTTAATATAAAAAGGGAATACTGTCATACGTGTAGGTATAAGTAAAATTTCGCTTGAAAACATTAATATAGGAATAATGAGCATGGTAGTAAAGAAAAATCGGAATGACTACAATATACATTGTAAAAGCTTCTACGTGTATAGGAACAATATTTAATAAAGCCCTTGTGTCACCGCGGTACGCAAGTTATAGTAATTAACAACAGAAACCCGCATAGCTACACACAGACTTTTCTCTCCGTGTGTACAAAATTTCAATCTGATATCCCATCATTTACAAAAGTCATAACGAAAAGGGACTTTTTTTAATTTCCAAAATTCAGCAAAATTTGAACCTCTCAACCGATTGAAGCCAAATACAATCTCGAACAACAGTAAATGGCACTATCCTAAATTTCTTAAATTCACCTCCTTTTTTGGAAAAGTTCAAAATGCTATATGATCTAAATTTCTGCATACATCCTGGCAAAAAAATTTTCAACAAAAAACGGGTTGCTGCTTCGTTTGTGTGACACATTTTTTATAAACCCCTTTTTTCGATGATTTTGATAATTCAGAGTGACCTGACATGAAAATCTCGGGGAAAAAAAAAATTATCATGAAAAACAAACTTCCTCAATGAGGCAGCAAAAAATTATGTTTTTTTATTTGTAACTGCAGCCCCAAAAGTAAACAATTTACGCTTTTTATCGTATATTACGATACAAGTGCGGAATAACTTTTTCTGCCGAATCAAGAAAAAGTTTTTCCAACGAGTATTGTACAAACTTTGACTTGACAAGGTATGAAAATGGGATTTGTGCATGAAACGCCTATTATCGCACCATGTGAAGTAAAAAAAATATTTTGCATCGTGTTTTGTGGCCACATTTAACGTAAAATGCACTGTTAGAAATTTTTGTATGAGAGAGAAAAAAAATTAAATTACAAAATATGATGGCGAATTCAAATATTAATTAATATGCGAAAGATTTGAAAAAAAATTAATATACAGTATATTGAAGACTTGACAAAAGTTGTATTTATAATTGTAGGGCACATGGGCAGCTATGGTGATAGAACAAGCGAGAGTGAACAGTGGAGAGTAGTAGATGAGAGACGAGACGAAGCTGTCAGATCGTACAATAAAATATTTATCTTTTAAATAATAAGTGTTATTATTTACGAGGATTTACTACATAATATAATGATTGGAAATTTTATTGGAAAATTTAATACACCGTATATTAAATTTTCCAATAATTATATTATAAACTCATTTTTCGCAGTATCTGCAAAAGAACTTCGAATACATGTTTTAATTTTCAAAACATTTTTAACAGTGTGACTCAAAAAATCAATATTTTAATCGTGATTTTTGCGTCATCTTCAGATTTACTTAATCTTGGAGTGTCAAAGAGTATCATTGGATGATAGTACTACTACGAGTAAAAGAAATTGGAATGGTCTGATTTTTTTTTGCGAAATCACAGTAAGAGAAAGGTAATCTGTAGTCGTCGCCTCAGATAACCAGATTGCTTATTGGTCAGAGGTTGATGATTACCGTATTGGTTTATGTCCTGGTATATAAAGCTGTATTCATCCAGTACTCCGCAGTTTGGTGGGTATTTTATTCTGGTACTCGCCATCGGCTGCTAAATTTTACGGATGTTGAAGATTCTGGTGGTTTTGGCTACGGCCTGCGTATGCCTCGCATCTGCAGTCCTGCCAACTCTTACAACTGACAGCGATTATCTCGCTAAGCAAAAGGGTATCTACGATCTTTTCTACCACGTTGAACATCCTCTTAATGTACTACCAAAACTCGTGGAAATTGGTACTAACTACAAAATTGAGGAAAATATCGATTCGTACACCGATCAGGTATGAAAATAATTAATTTATGAGTAATTCAATACCAAGTGGCCCACCAAAATTTAGCATGGTCGCAAAAAGTGTTGATAATTGTGGAGCTTTAATACACCCGGCACCTCTTTTATGACTGCCTTATCCTTATCTTATTCTATCTGCGTGCGTCTACCACTGTACTTCAGCGACTTGCGCCTGTGTCTTTTCTGTTACAGTTTTTTTTTGGAGGGCTTACTCCCCTCACTTGCAATTGGGCTTCTGCCCGTGTACTCTTATAAATAAATAATTTTTTCATAAGTTCTTTAGAGTATCACGAACATTCATGAATTATTTTAGAATTTTAGCACCTATGGTTTGCCCAAAATTTAATAACGATTTTTTTTATTTCATTTTTTTTTGTTTTAATTCTCTGTATATTCAAAATTACCGATCGTACACAAAATGAGTTCCTGTATAAATTTCAAGTTTTTGAAGGTACATTTTAATAAAAAAATTTTCATAGCCGGTCAAAAAAAATCCCGCCAGTTTTTTGACAAAATAAAGTAATATAATTTTTTTCGTTGAGACAGACTATTCCGATTATGTTTACAAACTACAGAAAAATTGGTGGGATTGAAAATGGTATGGAACAACCCTTATATTTGTAATAAAGCGGAATTCACGTAGAGAAAATTAATTAATTCTACTTTCTATATAACTACTTGCATTTTTGTAGAGAAAATATGTAATAAAAGTAAAGGAAGAGACACCAAAGCCTAATATGCTTTTTCTTTAAAATTGATGGTACAAAAAAAAACTTAAATAACATTTTTATTTGGCCTGAATTATATTTCAATACACTTTGTAATTGCAGATCTGCAATTTGGTTTATTGTTATTTTAATAATGCAGAAGAGAGTAACGAATGCTTAAATTTCTCTTTACGAATAATTCAATTGGTTTTTGTATTCGAAATTTCAAAAATTTTCAAAATTTTAAAAGGACTTAAAAAAATTCGGGCTCGGGGCTTGGCGGAAGGGAGTGGGGCTAAAAGCTTGGGGCTAGCCCCACCCCTTTCCGCCAAGCCCCGAGCCCGAATTTTTTTAAGTCCTTTTCCAAAAACCTAGGTCCCCTAAGGGTGGGGGGCACCCTTGGGTGCGGGGCGACTGCGAGTGCGCGCAACGCGCGAGCCACAATCAAGTTCTAGTTCGTATATAAATAAAAGTGGATTTTTAATACGTTAATTGAATTTTTTTAGTTTTTTTTCGAATGGATACCTAATAATCGAAATAAAAATGTTATTCAATATTTCAGGCTGCTGTCCGACACTTCCTCAGACGTTACAAGTATGGAATGCTTCCTCGTGGCGAAGTCTTCTCAGTTTTCTACCCAGAGCATCTTGAAGAGGCAAAGGCTCTTTTCGAGATTCTGTACCACACGAAAGACTACGATACCTTTTACAACACAGCAGCATGGGCTCGTTACAACATGAACGCGCATCTCTTCGTTTACGTCTTGAGCGTAGCAGTCATTCATCGTCCGGACACAAAATACATTCAACTTCCGCCTCTCTACGAAACCGTGCCACACTATTTCTTTAACAACGAAATTATGCAGCAGGCATATCGCATTATGATGGGTGACGTCGGTAGGCAGTCGATGTACATTACATAAACATTTCAAGATCAAAGTTGTAACCATTCTATTATATTCAAATTTATTATAACTGCTTATTCGTGCCACAAATAATTGGATATTAATTAGTTGCTTTTCAGAATATTCGATTTGTTGTATTTAGAAACTTGTATTTTAGAATATTATATTTTAGTACGAAGATGTATTAAATATGAGGAAGTTTATTTTGTTCACATACTAAATTTAGACTTGATATCACAGATAAGATTTTGAACAAGTTAAAGCCATAACGCCATTATTTTTCAAAAATTCAATATTCCATAAAATCTGAATCACTTTACCGATTCGGGCCAAATTCAATTCCAAATAACATCAAGTGCATATGCTCTTATAAGGAACTATTTAGCATTATAGACGAATTATTGCGGAAGTTAGGCGACCACGCCCTTTTTAAAAAAAATTTAAAAACTATGAAATATAAATTTTCGGATACATTTTGTCGGAAATTGCAACAATTGAACAGGGTCTTCTGCTCCACTTGTGTGCCAAATTTAAGCTCAATAGACAGAACGGTTCTTGAGTTATCGGCGTTCGAATTTTCGGAGTCACACACACACACGCACACGCACACGCACACGCACACACACACATACATACGAACATTTTTTCTAGACCACTTTACTGGACGTTTTGGACCATTCCGAGTGTCCTGAGATAAAAAGACTCGAAAAATAAAATTTTCATGAAAACAAAGCTTCCTCTGTAAAGAAGCAAAAAAGGGGGGTGGAGGCCATTCGCTATTTTAATCATTCGTTATCTTGAACCGCACCCAAAATAGGTATATTCGCACCACGCCAGTGAAACACATATTCCCGACATTTTCCCCTGCGGGCATCTGGGTGTATCAATAATTTTCGGCACAAACGTAAACTATTTTTTTTCCCCATGAATTACTTAAAAAATGCGATAAACAAAAGATCATGGCTAATGAACAGATTGGTACTCCATCACTGGTACTTACGTGTAATTTTTTAAATATATAATAGTTATGAATTTTTCAATCAATATACTGGGAAACGTGAAAAAATCAATATTTTGCGATTCGTTAATGCGTTTAAAAATACAGCAACTTCGAAAACAATGGGATGGCTACAATGTTACTAATCCCAACGTATGTCGATTGCACATTAAATAAAATCTTCCCCGCAGCCGAATCGATGAAGAACGTAGTGATGGAGACTGTCGCAAATGGGCACAACCGTATCGTCATAAACGGCAACTACAGTGGCTGGTATCTTACACACGACATCCATACCGAAGAGCAGATGAGCTACTTCACCGAGGATGTTGGTCTCAACTCATTCTACTTCTACTTCAAGCAGGATTCTCCATTCTGGATGACCAGTGCTAATCACAATCTTAACAAGGAAGTTCGTGGTGAAATATACTATTTCGGACACAAGCAGCTTCTGGCTCGTTATTATCTGGAACGTTTGTCCAATGGTTTGGGAGAAATTGAGGATCTTGATTGGCATCGGCCCATCGTTTCTGGATTCCATCCGACTTTCCTCCACAGCAATGGTTTGCCCTTTACTCATCGACCATCCGAATCTTATATCCCTCAGCACAAATACAAATACGTCCAGCAAGTCGAAGATATTGAGACCTTCATCCACATGGCCATCGACTATGGATACGTCCTCAATACCGAGGGCAAACGTGTCAATATCTATACTCCCGAAGGCTTCAACATTCTCGGTAACGTAATCGAAGGTAACGCTGATTCCATCAACCACAGATTGTCCGGATCATTGGATCATCTTTGCAAGAATATTCTTGGATTCAACCCTGAACCTATCAGCAAGTATCAAATCGCACCCAGCGCCCTTGAGATCTTCAGCACCAGCCTCAGGGATCCTGCTTTCTATCGCATCTATAAGAAAATTCTTGGCTATTTCATAAAGTACGTTAATACAGCCACTTATTTACTTTCTTTGCAAAATTTTACGTGCTATAATGATGACAATAATTTTCTAATTGTTTGTCAATATAAATAGATTTTTCGATGGTACACTGAGAGATAAATATGGAAATTAAAACAAAAATATATAGTTAGTCCGACGATAATCTACACGGAGAGAAGGAACTGATAAAATTTACCAGACACTATGGTGAAAATTATCAAACGCGCCTGGTATTGAGAAGCGGTATCTCGTCTAAATATCACTTTATTACAGTAAATAATATCACATAACAATATCTCAGTCAACAATATCACACGTCAAAATTTTTCTTTAGGTTCTTTACGGGTTTCGCATTAGGTTTCGTTCTTTAGGTCTTAGTTAGGTTTAACTTTCTCTTTACTTCTTTCTTTAGGTTCTTTAGGTGTTCCTTAGGTTTTTACGTTATTTTTCATCGTATTGTTATTTTGCATGTGTTATTTAAATATGGAACCTTGGGAAGCCATCGCCGTCACCTGACGAAAAGTATGAGAACTATAAGAATTTCTACCGTATGCATAGAATTTTTTTACCATATTTCGTGGTAAAAATTCTCGTAGTTCTCGTACTTCTTGATAAGTGCCGTCATGGTTCGCCTGTATCAGGAATTTACGATACTTTTTACTATAAATTATGGTGAAAAGTATCAGATCCTTCACTCCGTGTACCATATTAGGTAAATAGTGATCTTGCTTCTGCAGGTCAGACTATCCTTGACTCATATTCAATCAATCAATTATTGTAGTAACTGTAAGCCAACTGGTATTTTACTGAAACTTGAAAGTTGATTTGCTGAGAAAAAAATATAATTGAACGGACTAATTTAGCGTACACCCTCGTTCGAATGAATCTTTCGTTAGGACACCCAAATATCTGTTATACCAACGAAAAATTCATTTGAACGAGGGTGTACGATAAATTAGTCCATTCAACTATATTTTTTTCTCGGTGTAATTGTGCAAGAAATGGTATAAAAGAGATTTCTTGTTTTTGTTTCCAGATACAAGTCGAACCTGCCCACGTACACCGAGAAAGATCTTCTCTTCTCAGGAGTCAAGATCGAATCTGTGGCCGTTGACAAACTCACAACCTACTTCGATCATTTCGAATCCGTGGTTAGCTCAGGTATTCCCGGTTGCCATCATGAGGATGCCATCTCTACAGACATCAATGTTAGTCAGCATCGTTTGAATCACCAACCCTTCACCTATCACATCACCGTCAACAGCGACAAGGTCGCCAAATCGGTGATTCGTGTCTTCATTGGACCCAAATACGATGTTCATGGACACGAATTGGACATCAGCGACAACTGGCTCAACTTCTTTATGCTTGACGAATGGATTGTAGACCGTAAGTATATTTTCCTAATTTTTTGTTTGAGATTTTCTCTATTGATGATTTGTTTTCTAATTGTAATTGTAATATTGTAGTGAAAACCGGCATCAACAAAATCGAACGGGCCAGTCACGAATCACCGTTTCTTTTCCCTGATCAACTCAAAGAATGCGAATTTTACAGAAAATTCTCTAAGGCTATAAGTTCTGGTGAACAGTTTACTTACCGTAAGCAAGTTTACGGATTCCCCGATCGTCTTGTTCTTCCTAAAGGAAAGAAGGAAGGTATGCCGTTCAAGCTCTTCGTCTTTGTGAGCCACTTGGATGAAAACAAATTTACGACGTTCGATTCTCCCGTTTTTGGGCCTGTCGTTGTTGATGGTTACCCCATGGGATACCCATTGGACAGACCAGTTCAGCCATTGGACTTTAACGTTCCCAATATGTTCTTCAAGGACATCATAATCTACCACAAGCAAACCGAAGAACATTCTGGCGTGCCTACTGCTTAAGCACAAACGATGTTTCCGTCGAACATCGCTCAAACATGAATCCTAATAATAATGTCATTTTTTTTGACTAACTAGTCAAACAGTGAATCGTTACATGTTACACTTGAAAATAAAGAGTGCAACGCTTATTAATAATTCTTTCGTCTAGTCTCAGCGTACATTGAAAATACTTAAATGAATAATTACGTATAAGACCTTCGGCCTCATTATTCGACGTCCCATTCTATATTCCTCCCAAGCCCACATTATTTTAAGTTCTTTTTTGGACTCTACGTTTAAGGGGTAACACCACGCTTGCCCGAGTAGAAATTTCATCAGGCATGCCTGCTGTCACACGAGGTCCAGATAAGTTTTAGGTACGATAACCTTATTTGGGTCCGCCGTAAATTCACCTGCACAGGTCCATGTAAGGCTGAGATATGCCGTTCGTACTTAATAATGCCGTCTTTCCACCGGATCAGGCTGATCTCAGGCTAGATATGGTAACCTAATTTAGGGATCGTCGTAAGTTCACCTGATCAGGTCCTAGATATGGCATTCTCCCTTAAAAATGCCGTCTTTCCACCGGATCAGGCCGATGTCAGGCTTTACATACGGTAACCTCATATAGATATGCCATTCATCGACCTTATCCGTTTCGCATAAGGTCCTCCTGTGGCATTTGGACCAAGATTTTCTCCAATTTACCTTTACTTTCCCTGGTCAGATCCGCATTCGGTTTTCATATGGCATAGTTTTTTTTAAATGTGCCGTAAATTTACAGTATCAGTTTCGTGTAAGGGCTAGATACGGCATTCGTTAAAAACTTTAAAAAATTATTATTATTATGCAAAATCAATCTTTCTGCATCTTGCGTGTGCTGGATTTTTCCACATCTTTATCCTATCGAGAAGTATTCGAAATTTTCGCTGAAACTCACGTTTTATGGGACTGTACCGCTAGAATTACTTTGAAATCTATCCAGGTACTGACCGTCAAACGCCAGTACCTGGATGGGTGACCGTCCCATCATGTTTGAATTTTGAATATTTCGGTCATAGTCACAATAAATGGATGTGCAGTCTTGACGTGTTTTCATTTTAAGTAAACTTCAAATAGATAATCAATACTTAAACTTTCTAAGATGTCAATGGCCGAGTGGGCTAAGGCGCAGAACTGTCACCCAGAGGATCAAGGTTCGATTCCCATCAACGGCAAATAAATTTACATGTGTTTTTTTCAGCAATTAATATGTACTGAAAACTAAATAAGCTCGAATGTCCAATAGAAAGTGCAAAATAAATCGAACTCGATGAGCGAGATAATTATTTTGTAATTTATTTGCCGTTTTTATAAGTAGGGGTTTAGTAGGGCAGCCTCTATCCGGCCCTTATCTGGAAAACTTAAAAAAAAAAAAATTGTCTTTAATTTAACCGGTTATTTTGCTATTTTATTGCATATTCGACTTTGTTCAATAATTTGATACGTGCTTGAACATGAACAAAGAATGTAAATTTATTGTCACTGGTAGGATTCGAACCTGTGACCTTCTGATTGTTGCCATGCGCCTTAGACCACTCGGCTATTCACACCTTTAGGAATACATGTTTCGATTGTCTATTTGTAATACAATAAAAGTCTAATCATGTTATGAGTTTTTACAATTGTGTAATTGTGTCAAAAAGTACATAAAAATGCCCCCGGGTCGAAAATTAATAATCTATACAAATAATGTACAATTAAAAGAGCAAGATAACCCGTTAAATTAAGCGCAAAAACGATTTTTTTTCCTCGACATTTACATGGGTTGTTTTGACAGTGACCACCGAGTCAAAATAACTTTCCCAGGAAGTTAGCAGGAAGTTTGTTTTGACGGTGACTCTTTGGTTTCGGCGACGGAGAAACAACTTTGAGATTTATTTTTGTTTGGTTGTTTAGAAAGTGATTTTGACAATTACCGAAAGTTTTTTCCGTGCAAAAAACAACTTCTACTCAGCGTTATTTTTTTGGTTATTTAGACAGTTGTTTTTGCGAAAAAATGAAAGTTATCGTGATTGCTAGGGTAGCAAACAAAAAATAAAAATACGATTAAACCAAGTTAATTGTGTCTTTTTATTATCGCGTACAACTACATTTATTTGGTTACTTCGTTTTCTCATAGTCATTTTAGCGTACTAGCAGCAACGCATGCGCACCGCGCGTGCTAGGCTTTGGTGACTTTCCGTCTTTGTTTTTTTTCAGCTAAAATGGCCCTGAAGAATCAATATATATGTCTATCTAAAAAAGGAGATAGTCAGAATAACGTTACTTTTGTGACATACTTTTGATATAATCATTACATATTTACTTTAAGACTGCTCTCTAGCAATCTCCATCGATTTCAGATACTATAAAAAGGCAGCTTTATTAGACATTCCTCAGAACTGATATCTAATGGACAGCGTTCCTATTTCATCCCACAAAATAATTATAAGAAGCCACGAATATGAAGCCACAGTTCACTTGTGAAACAAATTTGAAACTGAAATCTCAAAAAATTGCAGAAGCTGTGTAAAATCTTCTTACGTACCGCTCATGGCAGAAACGCGAAAGCGTCAGTTCAAAATGCGCGCCATACGCGACTTTGTAGCGGCCGCCTCGACGGACTGAAGTTGGCTTTGAAACAACCATCGCTGACCAATCGGAAGACTCGAAAAGCGGCTTCACTCTTTCGAGTTCGATGTGCCATATCTTTTTTAAGAAAGGAAGAAAGGATTGTGTACAGTGATGTAAAGCCGAAACGTAACCGTCACATGACAGTCATACGACTGTCACAACGTGCGACAGCAACAACATGACAAAAATGACCAAGATCCGAAAAATAAGGTGCGCATGAACACATCGTGACGGAAAAAATGACAAAAAATGTTGTGACCGTCATTTTACATCTATATAGATGCACGTCATGTTCGTCATGTGACATTACGCGAATGAAAATGACGGTTATGTGACATGACGCGAATGAGAATGACGGTTATGTGATATGCCGTGAATGAAAATGACGGTTATGTGACATGACGTGAATGAAAATGACGGTTATGTGATAGGACGTAAAAAAAAGAAATCAATGTTTGTAGAAACTGAAGTGAATTTTTAACTGCTGCTAAATTAGTAAGATGATCGATGTTTTTCAAGATGGATCATATTTGTTTTATTTTCAGAACTAAATCAAACAAAATCCGGACTGTTCTACTGAATTTAATTCAACAACAATGAAGTGAACTTGCCTATTGTGTAAAGTCAAAGAGGTTCAGACACACGGAAAAAGTCAAACAAACATGGAGACTTTTTTACTCACAGCTTTCTTAGCATCTGCCACTAATATTCAGAGGCATTGAGGGTCATATCAATGACCTGCATGGAATGATTATTGTATATGCGTCAACTGCTAAAAAAATATTTGTTTTATTATCAATAACAACACATGACAAGATATTATAAATACTCGCTGAAGAATTCTCATAAACAAACGGCGAGATTTTAATTAACAGAAAGCTTTTTTTCATTTAATTAAATTTAAATTTTATAAAAAGTCCCTCAACCGCGAATAATGGTCTTAATGATGGTCGAACTATTTTTTAGAAATTATCATTAATATTTGAAAAATGAAGAGTCTTTTACGATTCAGCCGCTATTAAAATATTTGGTTTATTATCAATAACAAAACGCGACAAGACATTATCAATATTAGCTGAAGAATTCTCATAAACAAACAGCGAGGTTTTAATTAACAGAAATCTTTTTTTTATCCAACTAAATTTAAATTGTATAAAAAATCACTGAACCGCGAATTTTCTTAACGGTAGTTGAACTATTTTTTAGAAAGTATTATTAATATTTGAAAAATGAAAAGTCTTTTACAATTTTTGTTGTTGCGTCCGAGGTATTTCTTTACGTGATTTGAAAACCATTATGAATAATCACGTAAGGAATTTTGGTACAATACTTTTCATCGATTAAAAAAATAGAATTTTTTTTTAATCCATGAAACAATTAACTCAAGTTTTCGGTGCAAGCTTAGTCTTTGTTATTTGGGGGGTTAATGCAACGTAAAGGCAAAATATTGATAATGCTATCTGCTCTATCATATCTTTTTTTTGACGTAGTTATTTATTAATGGCTGTAGCGTTTCTGCAGCATTCGAGTATTGACAGCACGACTAAAACATAACAAGTGTTATCGTGGGTCCGGGTTAATGTAATCGGAATATTCGCCGGTATTCTACCTCCTCATGCTTCGAAGAATATCGTCTTGCATCACATTTCATTTTATTTTTATTTAACTTTTGGACCATTGGCGCTTCCTCACAGAGGAAACTTTATTTTCATGAAATTCTTTGTTTCCTTATAGAGGAAACTTTATTTTCATGAAATTTTTACTTCCTCATAGAAAAAGCTTTGTTTTCATGAAAAAAAAAAAAAAAAAAAAGATGTTCGAGATTTTTATGTTAGGACACTCAGAATGGTTCCGAAACGTCCAGAAAAGTGGTCTAGAAAAAATGTATGTATGTGTGTGTGTGTGTATGAGTATGAATATATTCATACTCATACACAGTTATCGGCGTTCAAATTTTCGGTGTATATATACACCGAAAATTTGAACGCCGATAACTCAAGAACCGTTTTGTCTATCGAGCTTAAATTTGGCACACAAGTTTCGTAGCAGACCCTCTTAAATTGTTACAATTTCCAACAAAATGTATGCAAAAATTTAGATTTCGCAGGTTTTTTAATTTATTGAAAAAGGGCGTGGTCGCTCTAACTTCCGTAAAAATTAGTCTATAATTCTAAAGTGTTTTTTATAAGAGCATGTGCACTTGATATTGTTTGGTATAGGATTTGGCTCGAATCGGTAAAGCGGTTGAGATTTTATGGAATTTTGAATTTTCCAAAAAAATTGTGTTATGGCATTAACTTCTTTAAAATGTTATCTGTGATATCAAGCATAAATTTAGTGTGTGAACATAATAATATTCAGCCATGATAAATATATAATTTAGTGGCAAACGATATAAAAATTTTGATTTTATGAAATTTCGAAATATTAAAAAAATTAACTTTATCGCATGAACTTTAGCAAAACCTGAGATATCAAGCCCAAATTTAGTATGTAAACAAAATAGTATTCAGTCATAATACATATGCATTTTAGTGACAAACAGTTAAATAATTTTATTTTATGGAATGTCAAATTATTAAAAAAAAATTAATTTACTCGCATTAACTTCTTCAAAATGTCTTTTGAGTTAACAAATACCTGCAAAGTAGAACCTTACAAATTGCTTTTTCATTATTTTTTACTTTTTACAAAGCTTCTTCTGTGAGGAAGCCAAAATAGATGAACATACATTTTTTTGAGATTTTCATGGCTGCATACTCAGAATTATCCAAAAAGTCGGGTAAAATGGTTTAAAAAAAATATTAGTATCATTGATGTACGCACGACGAACAAATATTGACACCAAATGAGCTGAATCATCGTCAAGACTTCTTTCTCTGGTTTTATGCTTGCCGACAGCAATTCCTTTTTCTCAGTTATAAATTGGAAACAGGTAAAATGTTGCCTTTTAAGGAAACAAAGATTAATTATTTTCAGTAATTTCGGGCAAAGTGAAGAACATTGAAGAGCTTCGGTATAAATTCGCTTAAAATTAATTTTTCATAAAAACCGATATCCGTGGAAGAATTTCTGAAATTGCATAAATGTGATTCTTCATGCAGTATTCAGCAATAAATAAGGCAGTGATAAAGATTATCTCTTGTGGCAGTTAGGTCGTACGATCCGGTGGTATAGACGGTCAGAGGTTGCCGATATTATTGCCCGAATATTGGCTATATAAGCTGAGTCCACAAACCTGTAAGCACACTTCGCCGCGGTCTGGAGTATTATTGCATTCGATCGTAGTTTGGAAATTTTGAAGATGATGAAGACTCTCGTGGTCTTGGCTGCGGCGTGTTTCTGCCTCGCAGCTGCAGGATCCGATACACCGACACTCACGGCGGACAAAACTTACATTGCCAGGCAGAAGAGCATTTTCCAGCTTTTCTGGCACGTTGACCAGCCGACCACTGTTCTTCCGGAACTCTACCAAACGGCCCGTTCCTACAGCATTGGAGATCACTTGGACTTGTACACTAACCAAGTAAATTCTTCTTTTTTTTTTTTCCGCAAATAACAAATAAGTTTCCATGCTTATTTATTCAAATGATTAGTAGTAATCGTGATTTATTGAAAATATCCAAATAATTATTTCGGTTTGAATATTAATTATAATTATAATTCCTATTACCTTATACTATTTCCAATTGATCGACCGAGGTTCTTCAGCTTTTATTTAAATTATTCGAGTTGTTTAATTTATTTCATTTATTTATAGATGGCAGTATTTAATTAAATGATTATTAGTAATCGTGATTTATTGGCAAAATATACATCATTATTTTGATTTGAATATTGATTATAATTATAATTCATATTGGCTTAAATTATACTTGATGCGGTACTTCAGTTATTATTCAAATGATTGAAGTTGTTTAGTTTATTTATAGATCGCGGTGTTAATTCAAATGATTAGTAGTAATCGTGATTTATTGACAAAATCTACATAATTATTTCGGTTTGAATATTAATTATAATTATAATTCCTATTGGCTTACATTATAGTTCATGCGGTACTTCAGACATTATTCAAATGATTGAAGTTGTTTAATTCATTTAATTTGCTTATAGGTCGCAGTCCAAGATTTCGTCCTTCGCTGGAACCATGGAATGCTACCCCGTGGAGAAGTGTTCTCAGTCTTCCATCATCAGCATCTTGAAGAGGCCAAGGCTCTGTTCAATGTTTTCTATTTCGCCAAGGACTTCACTACCTTCTACAATTCCGCAGTATGGGCCCGTTTCAACGTGAACGAGGGTCTCTACATCTACTGTTTGTCGGTAGCTGTTCTTCATCGTCCGGACACCAAGTACATGAAGATTCCGCCACTGTACGAAACCATGCCGCATATGTTCTTCAACAATGAAGTCATCCAACAAGCTTACCGCATCAAGATGGGTGACGTTTGTAAGCGAACAAAATCTTTTAACAAAAAAAAAAAAAAAAAAAAAAATTATAAACGACCGTAGTACACAATACTTCAACATCCACTTATCGCAAAGAGAAAACATTTTTTGCTGGCCCAGCAAATCTTTTGTTATTGTAGTGATATCATACGTTTTTTGCTGTCCTAACAAGATTTGTTAGACATACATTGAGAAAAAAACGTTCAATTAAAATAGTTTAGTTTCTTCAATAATTGTTTGTTCTAAAGTATATTTACGGTAACCAAAATATTTGTTATACCAACTAAAAATTCATTTGAACGAGGATGTACGTCGATTTAATTCATTCCAACATTTTTTTTCTCAGTGTGCACGCAAAAAAAGTCTTGGTTAGAAAAACCACGGCGCTTGGTTATATATGCGCCAACTAAGTTATTGGTTAGACCAATCAAGTTATTTGTTAACCAACCAAGTTATTGGTTGACTAACCAAGATAATTTAGTTGGTCAAACAGTAACTTGGTTGGTCAAACAATAACTTGGTTGGTCAAACAATAACTTGGTTGGTCGAATAATAACTTGGTTGGTCGAACAATAAATTGGTTGGTCAAACAATAACTTGGTTGGTCTAACCAATAACTTGGTTGGTCAAACAATAACTTGGTTGGTCTAACCAATAATTTAGTTGGCGCATATATAACCAAGCGCCGCCTTGTTTGATCTAACTAAGCGTTTTTCTCCGTGTGACAAAACGATTTGTAAGTCCAACCGATTTTAGAGTTAGGCTAGAAAATAATGTAACGTTATTACAATTTTAACAAAAAATTTGCACTAACAAAACCGTTTTCAAACCGTGTGTTGATTAAATTTTGTTTTCCCGCAGCCGGACACAAGAAGAACGTCATGATCAAGCATCTCGAGGGTGGAATCAACGACGTCATCATCCACTCAAACTACTCCGGCTGGTATCTCACCCACGACATCCAGGACGAAGAAAAGCTGACCTACTTCACCGAGGACGTTGGTCTGAATTCCTTCTACTTCTACTTTAAGCACGAATTCCCATTCTGGATGTCCAGTGAGGATTACCATCTGAAAAAGAACATCCGTGGTGAAATATACTACTTTGGACACAAGCAACTTTTGGCTCGTTACTACATGGAACGTTTGTCAAACGGTTTTGGCGAAATTGAGCACATTGATTGGCACGCGCCCATCGTACCTGGATTCCATCCGACCATCTTCCATCGCAATGGTCTGCCTTTCCCTCATCGTCATTCCGGAGCTAACATCCCAATCCACAAATACCAGTACGTCGAGGACGTCGAGGACATTGAGACTCGTATTCTCGGTGCTATCAAGAGCGGATGGTTGGTGAACGACTACAAACATGAGAACGTGGAAATCTACAAGGAACATGGCTTGAATTTGCTCGGTAATGTCGTGGAAGGTAACGCCGATTCTGTTAACTACAGATACTACGAATCCTTGGATCATACCTGCAAGAATATTCTCGGATTTAACGCCGAACCCGTCAACAAATATCAAATCACCACAAGCGCACTCGAGCACTTCCTTACCAGCGTGAGGGACCCAGCGTTCTATCGCATCTACAAGAGGATCTTGAGCTACTTCCTCAAGTATGTGACAACATTTTCCAATCATTTCAGTCAAATGATTTACATTAAAAAAATATTTTGCCTTCATGTTAAAATTTTCCGGCTCATTTAAGTGAAATTGTTTATTTCAAAAATATTTTTTGCCGTCGTTCATAACTGCACAGCTTAGGATAAAAATAGTGATTGTTGGGGTTACTAATTTTGTGGCAAGAATTTTCCTACACGGAGAAAACGGTTTTGCTAGGCCAGCAATTTTTTTGTTAAAATTATGATAACATTATGTTATTTGCTAGCCTAACTAAAAAATCAGTTGATCTTACAAATCTTCTTGCTAGATCAACAAATCTTTTGGCTAGGACTGCAAAAGAAAAAAAAAACGTATACTATCACTATAATAACAAAAGACTCGGTGGCCCAACAAAAACGTTTTCTTCATGTAACTTTTATTTGATCAAAATTGTCGTTTCCTTTCCTACTGATTGTTTAAAAACTGGTTAGTAGAAACTGATCTGTTAGGATAGTCGTCAGACTTTTTAATGAATGTTGTTCCAAATGTCAATATCTTCAAGAAGTGAGTAATTGGTTTCGTTTCTTTTTTTTAGATACAAGGAGAACCTGCCCAGATACACTCAGGAGCAACTTACCTTCCCCGGAGTCAAGATCGAATCCGTAACCGTTGACAAACTCACCACCTTCTTCGACCATTTCGATTCCGAAATCAGCAATGGTATAACCGTCAAGAACCAAAAGGAAGCTAACGATCTCAAGATAAATGTCCGCCAGCATCGTCTCAACCATAAACCCTTCACCTACCACATCACCGTCAACAGTGACAAAAACACCAAAGCCATGGTCCGCGTGTTCCTTGCTCCCAAATACGACGTTCACGGCCACGAAATTGACATGGAAGAAAACTGGATGAACTGTCTCGAACTCGACCAATGGATGGTTGACCGTAAGTCTCCAATTTTCATATTTTTTATTGTTTCATAGAGAAAGCTTTGTTTTTTTTTTTTTTGTAGAAAAATGGATTTTTTTTTGTAGAAACTTACGCAGTAATCTAATCGACTGGTCAGATTTTTTAAAGCGAATTAACAAAATAGTTCTACATAATTAAATTAATATCAAAGGGCAATCGGTATTGAATTTGAGCTAAATCTTTAAAGCGATTTTGATTTTATAGAATTTTGAATTTGTCGATCAAAATTATCGTTTTGTTTTAACTCTAGTCAACTTCGACAAAATCAGTGTAAATTCTCTACTAAAATTCTCTATCCAATATTCAACTGTAGTAGATATTAAATTTGGCGAAGTTCGGTGAAGCGGTTTCAGATCTTACAGCGTTTTGAATTTTTTATATTAAAACCGTTTATCCATTCGAAATATCTGGGAAAGTGGGCTAAAACTGATAGATTATGTTTAAATGACTTAAAACAAGGTGTTTAAACCGAGCCTCGCACATTTCTCTATTTCTCACCTTCCTCTACGCTTTCTTCATGAGGATACCAAATTTGATCAATATACTTCCTCTTAGAAGCAGCTCTGAGAAAGGTTTAAAAAGTGAGAAAGCAATGTGTTAGCTTTTTTTGTTCTTCAAACCTACCCAGCCAACAAAACAGGATGTATTCCATCATTATTATTATTATTATTGCCATCGATTTATTACAACGCTCTGCGATTAACGTCCCATGAGAGCTGACACAGAATACAAAAAGATACAATGTTATAAGGCAATGCCAAATAACGAAAGTATTCATAAACTGCAGGGTGAATCGTTCCTGAAACAAACGCAGATTATACAAAAAACAAAAATAGAGATAAAAATATAATGACTAGAAAAAATGTATGTTCAAATCTCTACTTAAATTCTTCCAAAGGAAATTTATAATCGCCTTTGAGATGTTATAATCTGTAATCTGTCGAAAAATGACGCATCTTTAGTCATCCGAAAAATTTTCTAAAGTTTTTTAAATTTCGGTTTCACTTCTTCGCTGTGTCCAATTTTAATTATGATTGTTTTTTTTCCTTAACTTTTAGTCAAGACTGGTACAAACAAGATTGAACACAGCGATCACGAGTCGAGATATCTGGTTCCCGACGAAATTACCGGACCTACATTGTGGAACAAATTGGTGAAGGCAGAAACCCGAGAACAGTACACATATAATCAACAAGTGTCTGGATTCCCGAACCGACTTATCCTTCCGAAGGGAAGACCCGAGGGTATGCAATACAAGCTGATGGTCTTTGTGAGCCCATTGGAAAACCCTCTGACCACGGACACCCCTGTCTGGGGACCGACTGTCACTGACGGACATCCCATGGGATATCCTCTGGACAGGCCCCTCCACACTTACATCCAGAATATCCCGAACATGTACTGGAAGGATGTGATGATCTACCACAAGCAGGTCGAGGAGCTCAACCTCACCGTCTAAGCATCCATATGGTCGACAACGACCTTCGCTACTTAATCGCAAGAGCTTTACACGTCACTTCGATACTCAAAAAAAAATTTTTTTATTGATTTTGTATGTGTTGAATTGTCAATTGAAAATAAAAGTGTAATAGAATTCCTGATTTATCTCGTAGCTAAAACTTTTTTTTTGCTATTACAAAACGTCAATCCCCGACCTTTGTGACTTTCCATTGATGGAAAAATTCGAACTGTAACGTAATAGCTTCGGCAAGTTGCTGGTTTAATGGAGAATTCGGAGGGAGTAAATAAAGTAATAAATAATATAGTAATTGTACGGGAAAATGATATTTTTGTATTCTGTAACCATTGTTACATCGTGATATTGAAGAATGAAATAATAGGGCAAATCCGGTTAGTGTATTCGCAAAGAGTTTGCTGCATGAGTTATAGTAAACAGATAACTGCGCGACTAATAATAATAAAAATAAAATGTTCAATTTAAAGAGGCTGTATGTCTCGGGTGTTATCTTGAACAATTATGTTTTTTTCGCGTAGTCATTAACGCTTATCGTCTCGTCTGTTACAAAAGAGGCTGGTCTATCTGCTTGTATAGTTTCGGGAGGAATCGTATTATCGCATTTCGCTTCACACAGACTGAGTGCTTGTATTGATGTGCACATGCAAATGAAAACGCAGCATTAAGAGACTGTCCATTAACAGATATTGCTGACTCAATCCGCGATCAACATATATCCGAAGTTCCAGGATTTTACAATAAAAACTATAGATAGATAACTTTGTGATACTAAAGCGGAATACCGGACTTTTAACGACGGAAGTTAAACGCCCATTTTGACACCTTGTGAATAAAAATTTTCTACAGTAATCGTTGAAAAACCTTGTTCGTTGTCTTTTTTCGTCAGAAAAAAATTTACGGCACTTGTATCGTGGACCTTTGAACTGAACTGGACCTTTTTGTACATGCCTCGTGGCGAAAGGATGCGAGAAAGTAGCTATTTTACACTAGTGCGCAAAAACTGTGTGGAAAAGCAGGGAACGCTGCATTGCGCGAGGGCCATTTCTTTTTTCATACTTAATCAAAACAAAGCTTCCTCTATGAAGAAACCAACCGCCACATTCGCCACGCACTACCGTCATGAAAAGGTGGACTTTTTGTACATTCCCATTGAGCATACCCGGACTTACCTTCAGTACTCGAATAGTCGTGTCAATCAATTGAATAAGACTGAAAATATAGTTAGCTATCGTAACTCATGGGTTGCGATCTAGTCGATCCAAAAATCCAAGATTTTCTTGGAAATTTTCCAAGAAAATCTTGTAAAATTTCAACCGAAGCAGCAATTTCAACCGCGATTTCAACCATGAGTACTGGAAAAAATCCGGTTTCGACGAAATACAGGACCGTGAATTCAGTCAAGGATGTCGGCCATGATTATAAGTGAAATCACGGCAAGACGAATTCAAGCAACGTAAGATCTGTCGTGATTTAATTAAGTTCTGATTCTGCGTATTACCACACTGAGAGAAAAATATAGTAGAATGGTAGGTCGAAGTACACCGATATAATTCTCAGGAGGGACAATCATATCGATTGGTACTGGAAACTATGTATTTGATTAGTTGAGCTATTATACTATTCATCGCACTGACGCGCATGCGCAGTTTCTGTTTTTCAACCCTTAACCATGAAGCGCCGCGCGCTACAAGCCCAAAAATGGCGACTTTTTCTGCATCTGTAACAATTTAAAAAAATATTTGCTGCCAAACGGTACAATCATCGCAAAAAAATGCAAAGTTTACTGATTTTTTAAATCGTGTTCTATTAATACCGTAATTTCTGCTGATTACTTTCGGTATCCGAAGAAAGGTGAAAAAAATTGAATTTTTTCTTTGGGTTTCTTGGTTTCTCTAGGTATTTATGAAAAATATCTACGCAACTAAAAAAATTACCAATCTTCGCTCAAAATATGAGTTAAATATACGACCGATTTAGCAAAGAGGTCATTCACCTATACACAAGCGTATGTTTAGTTTTTAAATTGCCTTGATATCTAACAAATGAGTTATCGAAGACCCTAAAACTGCCAATGGCTGTTTTTTTACCCAGATAGACATTTGGTGGCACAGGAACAGCATAAACGCGTCACACAACGGATGCTATGTCGGAATTAACGTAGCAATGTACATCTGAATTGAGCTATTATGTGACGACATACCGTGTCATCTTATCATAACGCCAAGGCAAAGTCATATTTGTGGTACTTAAATATTATGGCGCGGTGCACTAGTGGCACTACAATGTCGCCATGCTTCAAGTTCAGATCATGTCTCCATGGTGCCATAATTGCCCCATGTCGTATCACTGAGTGTCTGAGGTGTGAACATCATTCTGTTATTATGGTGCCATTTTTGCAGAATATTTGGGATGATAATTGCAATTCTGCTAAAAGTTGTTATCGATATTTTTTGGCTGTCAGTTAGGAATCGTAAGCGTTTTATTTCTTTGTATCTGTTACTTACAATATGTTTTGTTTTAGTTTTTATTCTTGTCTAACATTTCAAATGGTGAGTCAAAAGTATAAGACAGAACAGAATCTTTTATCTTCTCCGATATTACAGGATTGGTACGCCCGAGAGGTTTGACACATTCGAAGAGTAGACCCTTCGTTTGTAGTCGAACTCAGGCAGCTTTGCATTCTTATATACGTTGACGCTTCAAAACACTTGCGAGAAACGCTTCGTCCATTCGGCATTTAGTGGTACCATACGTAACACTGGTGCCTAATGCTCCGCTAGATGGCGAACGGACGGAGCGTTTCTCGCAAGAGTTTTGAAGCCTGAGCGAATGTGTCGAACCTCTTGGGTTTACCGACCCTTTAATATTGAAGAAGATAAAAGAATATGTTCTGTCTTATTCTTTTGACTCGGAATTTGAAATGTTAGACAAGAAAAAAACTAAAACTAAAAATGTCTAGATGACAATAAAAAAATATCCATAACGACTTTTAGCACAGCATAGCGTGCCACCATTATGCTGCCGACGTGCTGCATTTATCATTTTTTAAATTATGTAAAAGTGACACCATAGTAACAGAATGACGTTCACACCACGACATGGACCAATTATGGCACCATGGAGACATGATCTGAGTTTACAGCATGGCTACTGTGGAATGCCGCTAAGCCCGCATACACGGTATGCCGTCACATACACCGAGAGAAAAAGTTTCACTGTTTCACGGAAATCTTTGCCAATGAAATGAAATACTTGAATTTCAATACTATCTTTTCTTTGAATGATCTCAAACTCAATGAAAAGTAGTGACATTGATTCGAAGAAACATTTCCTTAAACCAATGAACGTTTTTTATTGATTTCAAAGATATCGTCTTTGATTCAATGAAACCTTCTTCTTACCAGCTCAAAATTTCGAAACCTATTTTTTCCTGAAGTACGCGGCAGATAAAGCTCAAAGTTTGTGAGTATATAAGAAAGTACGGCACAAATAGGCTATAAGCTTCTGGCTCCTCGAAACTCGAAGCCGTTCGTTCGGGAGAACCGGAAAACAAAAAAGTGAGGTTAGGTGTGAGAGAAAGATCAATGAAAACGTTTCGTTGAACAAATGAAAACGTCTCTTTAAAACAATGAAACTGTTTGTTTATTATATGCTCACTAAGTAAATCTTTATTTACAGGCAATGAAATGTGCTCTTTGAAATTCAAATGCGCTATTTCGTTGAAATCAATGAAAAAAAAAAAAAATCAATCCCCCCATTTCTTTGGCGTCGATGAAATCTTTTCTCTCCGAGTAATAGCTCAATTCGGACGTATCGTTACGTTAAGGGAGTAGATTTTGATACCGACTTTGGTCGGTGTGTTTCCCGATTAGGATACAGGTGGCGCCAACGTAGTCTGTTTACTTTTGGCAAAAGATCCTGATACTCCCGAAAAGTAAAATGGTCGCACACCATATGTCAACAGACCTTTGCTGTAAGATATACTACGGTCGCATTGCAGAAGCTCGGAGCTTTTGTCAAAAGTAAACAGACTACGTCACCGACACCTGTCTCCTAATGACGGAACTATATTCATGCTCTTTACCAGATCTGAGCCTGTGCGAAATGCAAAAAGTCTTTGCAATCGTAGTATACACTATTCGTGGATTTGGTTTGTGTAATCGACATTCCGACGGTTTTGAAAGGTTCAGGAATAATCAAAGAATGTGTGTCCGGTCTGATTTAACACATCTGAGTTCCAGAAACGTTAATATCTTACCTCAAAGGACCTGTTGACATTTCGAGCGGCCATATTGGTTTAGAGAGTAATATACAATTTTTTACATTTCTTGCATGTTTCGAACAGCAATTCGACCGGACACCCAAGCACGAATGTTTTTATTACATCCCTGCAAAATTTGACGTATATTTGTAGGATATTTTCGATGAATAGTGTATACTACGAAATTGCCTATTTTTACTTAGCAAAGTCGGTAAAAAAATCTACTCCAGCATCCCCTTAATTCCGAGATAGCATGCCGTTATGTGACTACGCGTTTATGCTGCCACAGTCACACGATAGGATACTTCCACGGCAAGTTTGTCTATCTGGGTATTTATCCTGTTTGCATTAAATATTCTCGGAGGTTCGGCTTTCACGATATGTAAATATGAGACGTGACCGATAGTCGAACGCCCAAGAATATTCATTCTATCTCGGTCTAATCTAAATTACTGGTTTTATGAGACGTTATCATTCATATATTTATGAAAGGTCATATCGACAACCCCTTGAGAGTTGTTTTTGATATTTGAAGTGATATTACATTTAAAGCCTCTAATTTACATTAAATTAAGATATTATGAAAATTAAAGTTTTGCAGTTATAATTAAAATTAATTAGTGACAATATAATAGTATCAATAGCGACCAATCTCAATCCTATTTGTTTCACACTGTTCGATCTTTAAAACTTGTTGATTTTTTAATATAAAAATCACGAAATTGTTCTTCTGCTTTAAGAACGACTATTTTTTTAAATCGGTCCCTTTTGGTGTTTGCAAATAAATATGTAAAATATTATATCAAAATGCGTAATATAAATGTTAAGAAATTCGATTACTATAAAAAGAATTTATCTTGAAAACTTGTTTTTAAAAAGCAAGTGCCAACTGTTTTCGATAAATCACGAACTTTTTTTCAGAACTGCGCATTTTTGTTAAACAAAATGAAAACACTCAATTGTAACTATATAGTATCAGTTCTATTTGTAGAATATAAGACTGTGTAACAATAACAGAAGCTCACAACAGTTCAAAATTACACGAAATTTTTCGTTTTTGCTTCTTCATAGTCGAAACTTTGTTTTCGTGTGAAGATTTTATTTGTCAGTACACTCGAAATGGTCTAAAACGTCGAGCAAAGTGGTTTAGAAAAAATGTATGGATGTGCATGTGCGTGTGTGTGTGTGTGTGTGACTGTCACTCAAAATTAAAACTTATATATCTCAAGAACTGCTTTACCAATCGGGCTGAAATTTAGCAAACATGTGAAGCAGATCGACGCCTTTGTTTGTGGTAATTTAAAAAAAAAAATCTAAAATATTTTCAAATTTTATTTGACATTGCAATTTTCGAAAAATGTCCGTATGCTCTCTAGCATCCGCAAATTTTTAGCTATTGAGTTAAACAATTTTTTATGAATAAAGCTATGTTAAAGGAGGATCGGTATTAAATTTGAAATGAATCTGTAAAAAAGTTCGGTTCTGGATGGGGTTTTGAATTTTTCAAAACAATATTCGTTTTGCTCTAATTCACGTAAAATCTCACCAAATCAACCGAAATTTTCAACAGATGAAAAATAACATTCAGCGCTGCTACCTACCAAATTTGGTCGTGATCGGTAAAGCCGCTTGGATTTTATGTGATTTTGAATTTTTCAAGAACAATATAGTTAAAGGAAAAAGTTACAAAGTAGAACTTTGCACATTGTTTCCTCATACATTTTAATTTTTTCCAAAAATTTCCTCTATGAGGAAGCAAAAATGAATAAATAAGCTTACTCATAGAGGTGGCTTTTTGAAAAATGAAAATCAATGACTTTGCACCTTTTTTAAGATCAATTTTACGCGAATTACTACAAATTAAAAAAAAAACATACTGTATATATGTAATTCGCACAAATAAATAAAACCATTTTGTGATACTTTTATTTCTTGAAAGAAAAAAAAACCACGAAAAAAATAGTCAACTCGAAAGCAATAAAATCTAATGTTGGCTAAATATGCTTTGCGATAAAATCCGTTTTACCCCGGCTGATTCGAGTGAATTGCATGTCGTCTAAAGTCGAAGAGATATAAAATATCAGACCTGGAATGGAGTGGGCAATGATCACGTTCGTAAACACGATGATTTCTATAGCATTCATCGATGTTCAGAAAAATCAGGGTCAATCCCGTGAACCCTGACAGAGATTATGCCTCCATAGAATACTATAAAGTCACCTCGATGTCATTGGGTTTGCGCACTTGGCTTCGCACTTCGTGTTGATATTGTTTAGTGCGTAACGTCATTTAATTTTTGTACTTATTGAACCCGGGTCTCGAAGATGGTGAGGCACGTATCAGTGCTGGCCATCCTGGCTCTATGCGTCGCTGCCACGACTGCATCCTTCTACTATGACGTCAAAACATCCGACAAGGACTTTCTTCTCAAGCAGAAGAAGATCTACAATCTTGTGTACCATGTGCCCCAGCCGGAAATCGTTAATCCTGAGTATTACAAACTTGGCAACTCCTGGAATTTGAAGGAAAAAATCGACTTGTACACCAACAAGGTATAACAACTTTTTTTTTCCAACCTCGCTAAAATATCCTAATTTCGTGTAGAGTACAAGTATCGCACTGAGAAAAATAAATGCGACAACTTGCTAAATATAGTGAGTTCTACTATAAAAATAATGAAACGTGCCATAATTTAGTTGCTGAATATATTATTTATTGTTACAGCAACCATAAAAACATAGTTGTCGTCTCAGGGAAACATGTGTATAGTTGAATTGACCATTAATTTTTTTGGGTGCGTTTGTGGTCACTTTAAGGATGTAGGAGCGCGATGGGGTGCTCGACTTCCTGAAAAGTGAGAATTCAGAGAGAAATTCAAACACTTCTCGATGGAATAAAAATCTGAAAAAAATCAAGCATACAAAAGGTGCGGAAAAGATTAATTTTCCATATTAATTATTGCAAAATGTCATTAACAAATAGGTGAAAAAAACAAATTGTTCAACAAATTATCCGTCAACCTAACTTTTTTTTCGAATGAAAATGATTCGTTAAATGTTCTGAATACGTATGATTTTTTTCAGAATTTTGTCTAATGTTTGAAAATTGCGGTTTTTTTTTTCTTGTATGAGCTGTATTCGCGAATATATTTGATAAATCGTTTCGAAACTTCTTGGGTGCAATGGGTGGTTTTGTGACAAGCGCATATGAAAAATTCGCAACTTAACATACATTAAAAAAAAAAAAAAGTGAATTCCAAAAAAAAAAAAAAAACGAAATTTCGATGATTAGAAAAAATTATAAAAAAATTCATACGTATTCAGAAAAATTAACGAATCATTTTCATTCGAAAAAAAAGTTAGGTTGACGGATAATTTTTCGAACAATTTTTTTTTCACCTATTTGTTAATAACATTTTGCAATTATTAATATGCAAAATTAATCTTTTCCGCACCTTTTGTATGCTTGATTTTTTTCAGATTTTTATTCCATCGAGAAGTGTTCGAATTTCTCTCTGAATTCTCACTTTTCAGGAAGCTGAGCACCCCATCGCGCTCCTACATTCTTAAGAAATTTCCTATTTTCAAGTGTTTGTGATTGAGACCAAATATCATAAAACAGTTTTGAACCTATACTTTTCGTATCTGAGAAGAATATAATTTCAGATTTCTAGCATTAAAATCTTCAAATATGTGTCGTGAAAACACTGGAAAATGGAAAAAAAGTAGGAGCATTGCCATTTCACTAATTCTGGCCATGTTTGCACCGGTTTTCGCCATGCTTACAAATTGAATACCTCGATGTACATTGCGCTTGAAACATTTTTTGAGGCGTGTTTAATCATTCAACATCTTATTCTTACGAAAACAACCAATTTTTCTACACAAAAATGTATTTCTTTGAAGCACAGATGCCATCTGTGAACGTAACTAACCTTTTTTGACATTCGCTTCCTTTGTTTTGCACTTTTTCGTAGCAGCTTTCTTTGTCAGGATTAGTCATACACTATATTAATGTTTTACTCTGTAAACTTTTATTTTTCTTTTTACCAGAGCTTTTACCGAAAGTAGATTTTGGCATTGTATAACGATGGGAATCACCAGCATGAAAGGTGCTTCACCATTTTATATTTTTTTTGACTATGCATTTTTTTTACTATATTTTTCTCAGCGACTTTTGTTTTTTTTTTTTGGTTCTTTATGAATATATGATTTGATTGAGTAATAATTAATTAAACATTAATGATTATTTTATCATGGCCATATCCGGGGCAACATGTTTATTCCACGTATCAGTTGTGGATATCGTTGTTTTTATAAACGTATAGTTTTATTTCAGACTTTTAGTACATGAAAATTTCCAGTGATGTCTTTTAAGATTGATACGTGTGCAAAGCTGCATGCAATTTGCCAACTATATAACCCTAAAATGTACCTAGAGCTTTCGTCAAAATCTTGTCAGACAATCTGTCGTCATTTAGAGGATAAATTTTTCCAAAATATATAATGTTATGAAAAATCATGATTAAATACAGGCACAGAATTACAATAGCCGAAATAATAATAAAACATATATTAAAATTAATTAAATAAAAAACATATAATAAAATAAAGTAAACATATATTACGTAATGCCCGAAACTTTTTTGTTGAATTTCAATTTTCATTTTACTGGGTCATAACAAATTAATGCTTTAATTCAATACTATTACTTTGATTGCAGAACAAAAGTTAAACATATTCTTCTTATTAAATTACGTTTTCATTTTTTTATCATCTGATATATCATTCAATTAATTTGAATTACGATTTGTAAAAATGTATACAACACTTTATATTTGACAAGCTCTGTAACCGATTTTTTAACTGAGTCTCGATTATCCCTTGTTTTACCAAGTTCAACCGACTTTTTGAATATCAATTTAGTTTGGTGACTTTTCAACCGAACTTTTTTTTTCAAATTGGTTAAAATGATGATAAAACCCAGAGGGCTAATCGAAACATATTTTTTTCTGTAAAATAATCGTTTAATTTCAGTTACTTTCGGTTAACCCCTCAGTGACACAGCTTGTCGGGTTTTGATTTATTTAATTTCTTTTTTTTTTTGTTTCATATAGACTGTTAGAAAAGACTGGAAGTTTTTATGCATAAACTCGTAATTGAAATTTAATGTACAACTGTGGTATTAAATTCATGTACTTTTCCAGTAAAATTAAAGCAAATTATTAAAATTCAAGTATTCCCACTTAAAAATTCAATCACTTTTACTGTAAAATTAAAGCAAATTATTGAATTTTACACATTCACACATTAATTTTATATGTATATTAAATTTAATATGCTAGTTTATGCATACAAATTTTCAGTAAAAGTACATTAAATTTCAAGTAGATTTTTTTTTTTACAGTGTAATGATGGTACTTTTTTTTAGGATGCAGTCGAAGAATTCTTGTTCCTCTTTAAAAGTGGCAATCTCTTGCCAAGAGGCGAGATGTTCTCGGTATATTACCCGACACTTATGAAGGAATCCCTCGCGCTTTTCCGCCTCTTTTACTACGCCAAGGACTTCGATACTTTCTTCAACACCGCATTATGGGCCCGCAATTACATAAACGAGGGCACGTACCTCTGCGCTTTGTATCAAGCGGTTTTCCGTCGCCCCGACACCAAATATATTCAGCTTCCACCGCCTTACGAGTTTTACCCTTACGCCTTCTTCAACTCGGAGGTACTCGAGAAAGCCAAGAATGCCCATCTGTACACAGAAATCAGTAAGTGGACAACAAATTTCATTTATATTTTTTCATAACGATTGCACTTTCCAATTCAAATTTCCCTGGGAAAATATTGTTTGAAAAATTTGGTAAACATTAAAAAATAATTTTACAAATACAAACCTCACTTTTTATAAATAACCTGTTTTGTTAATTTGTTGACAAACATATTTCTGTAGTTGACACTATTTTTTCTCGAAGAAATCAGAGTCACAAATATTTTTTTGTGTAACAATATTTTAACAAATTACCGTTTTTATTTTTTTTCAATAACAAAAAAAAAAAATATTTATTATTCAAGTAGAAATTAACAGAACTTTTTATTTTCCGGAATTAACAAAAAAAGTTCTGTCGACGTTCGTGGACCAAAACTGTAAATTGAAAGTCCAAAAATTTGCTTTTTGCAAATTCAACTTTTTTCTTTGGGACTGATCTTTTTACAAGAATATTATAATAATTTTGAGTCCTTGGCCCATTAATCAACTTCGAAGATCCTTCAAAATTTCATTGACGGAAGCTATATACATGACATTTTTTAACTTTTCTCCGTAGAATCTGGTTCTGACAGTGATAATTACAAAATGGCGATCATAAACGCAAACTATTCCGGCTGGTACATTGGACGTGACTACGATATGGAAATGAAGCTGAAGTACTTCACTGAGGACATCGGCCTGAACACTTACTACTTCTACTATCGACAGGAATTTCCGTTCTGGCTGAACGGTGAGGAATACGGACTTGAGAAGAATATTCGTGGTGCTGCGTACCTCTATGGACATCAACAATTAATGGCTCGTTACTATCTCGAACGTTTCGCTAATGGCCTCGAGCGCATTGAAGATTTTGATTGGAACAGCGAATTCTATCCTGGATATTATCCCACTATGACTTATCACAATGGACTGCCGTTCCCCCAAAGACCTCACTTCAGTAAAGTTCCTCACTACAAATACACGTACTTGCAGGTAAATAAATAAATTATTTTATTAATAAAATAATCAATCGGTTTCAGGCAAAAAATCCATTTAATTTTGTGTTATTCATTTTTAAAAAAATTGCATTGTAAATCCAATGTCCTTAATTGTTTGTAACGGTATCTTGAGAAACCAAATTCTCAATTTCAAATATTACAAAATTTCGAACTTCCTTTTTTTTTTTTTTGTAAATAGGAAAAATGGATATTGAAAATAATGGAATTTCTATATTTTTTCATATTCGGATCTGAGAATGATTTAAAGTCATAGAAGTGACGATTAAATAATTGAGGGTTTTATGATGCAGTTTTTTGTGTGGATAAGAAAAATGGATAAATTTACCTATTTCGACGAGATTTAGCATTGTCTTGTTTTTGAACTTACATATTTCGTATCGAAGAAGGATACTTTTTCGAAACCCTAGCAGATCGAACAACCGTGAAACCAACCGTGAAAACTCTGAAAAAAACCGTATTCCCAATCCGGTCGGAATGAGCCACAAAATCAACCATAATTCTTGTCAATCGGATCGAAAAACCAACCGAGCTTTCAAAAGCTCGCAATTTGCGAATTGGTTGATCCGTGGATTGTTGAGACACAAGTCCAACCGGAATTCTAACCGTCTCAAGAAGAATCGTCGGGTTGGTTTCAGGGTTGAACAGCGTTGTGCCAACCGGAATACCCGACTGGTGCAAAAAGCATCGACCAGCTGGTCGCTGGGTTGTGCAAACCTACGTCCAACCGGAATTCAAACCGTCGCAACCACCACCGACCACCGACTTCCTATTTCCGCAAGAAGCCTCGACTGGTTGGTCTCTGGGTTGGCAATACCCTGGTTCTACAGAACCCATCTGTACACGAGCATCTGTACAACGTTTTTTTTTTATATGCGTTTAATTGAGCACGGTGAAGTTGTACACAGCATGAACTCGACAGAGGGAAACTGAAAACAGATTTCCTTCTACATGCCGACCGCTTGCGTGAATTTAATTCAACACAGAAAAATTGATCACGGCAGTAATCATTGCGACGAAACTTTGCTCAGCATAACTTGGATACTACAAATCCGTTCATGGCACTAGTTCGACACAACGAATTTCTTCGCGGAAATTACCGACTGACAACTTTGCGTTGAGACGGCTAAAATAATCGTTTAAAACCCATTTATTTTCATATTAGTACGAAAATACTAATTATTATTATTATTATTATTATTAATTATACGATGTAAACTCATTCGCATATCTATTTTAGCCGACTCAACGCAAAATTGTCAGTCGGTAAACATGTTCTCCGATTTCCCATCGAACGACTATCGTCCGTGTAAAGATGGGGCTGTGTCGCACTCGGGCGGTGTAGAACCTTGTCGTGTACTGCCTTATGTCGTGTCGAACATACATTGTGTCGAACTTTATAGCGTCGTAGTAGCGCTGTGTAAAGATTTGTCGTTGCAAATTGGTGTTGCGTCGAGATTTACGGTTTCGATCTAGTGCTGCAAAGACATTTGTTGTGTCGAACTAATGCCGTGAAGAGATTTGTAGTGTCCAAGTTATGCTGAGCGAAGTTTCGTCGCAACGATTACTGCCGTAATCAATTTTTCTGTGTTGAATTAAATTCGCGCAAGCGCTCGGCATGTAGAAAGTAATCTGTTTTCAATTTCGCTCTGTCGAGTTCATGCTGTGTACAACTTCGTCGTGCTCAATTAAACGCATATAACAAAAACCGTGTACAGATGGGACTGTGTAACCTCTGGATTGTGCAAACCCAGGTCCATGTCTGGTTTATCTAGCAGTTCAAGCCACATTTAGAATTCGCAGTCCTGAAATTCGTCGTGCCGTGATTTCTTTTATTTATCATTGTCGAAATCACGGTCCTCCTGGGAGATTTTTTATACCCTAACGCATGTTGTAGGCTAGGGTACAAAAGACAATAAAAACGATCCACGTCGGTATATGGGCGTAAGGCGTCTTACGATAGCCTGTACTTATACATGGAACGGCAAACAATCACTCGCGAGAAACTTTTTAGCTCAATTAGCCATCTAGCGGGCTAACTTCGGGTGCACGCACGATGGTGACGGTAAAGAGGTGGACCCCCTCACTTTTGTCACACGAAAACCCGGCTTAGCTCCGCTAAATAGCGAATGACCCAAAACGTTTCTCGCAAGTGATTGTTCGTCGTTCCATATATATAAGTACAAGCTATCGTAAGACGCCATTCACCCATGTATCCACGTGGACCGTTTTTACTGTCGTTTATACCGTAGCGTACAACATACACTAGGGTACAAGAAAATCCCCAGCAGGACTGTGATTTTGCCCACGATTACTGAAAGAAATCATGGCACGACGAATTTCAGGACCGTGAACTCTAAATGTGGCTTGTATTGCTAGCAAATCCGGTTGGACCTGGGTTTACACAACCCAGGGACCAACCGGTCGCTGTTTTTTGCGCCAGTTGGTATTCTGGTTGGACTTGTATCTCAACAACCCGCGGTCCAACCTATTCTCAAGCTGCGAGCTTTTGAAAGCTCGGTTGGTTTTTCGGTCCGATTGACAAGAATTATCGGTTGGTTTTGTGGCTAATTCCAACCGGGTTGGAAATACGGTTTTTTTTTTTTTTGGATTGTCCGATCTGCTAGGGTAGGTATTGCCAAAATTAGTGCAGGAGCCAAAACCTACAGTAAAACACGGTTTTTAGTTGGATTAGTTAGTCTACACTCTTCTTTAGTCATGTTAATTGAATTTCAATTTAGAAATTAAAAAACAAATTTTTTTTTAGGACGTCCAAGGCTACGAGCACCGCATAACAACAGCAATCGATCTCGGTTACGTTATCGATGCTGACGGCAAGCAAATCAAGATCTACACTCCGGAGGGTCTCAATATTCTCGGAAATTTGATCGAAGGAAATGCAGACTCCTGCAACAAAGATTTCTATGGCAGCATCGACACATTGGCACGAAAAATCCTTGGCTTCAATCTTGAACCCAAGTCAGACTATCAAATCATTCCCAGCGCACTTGAGTCCTTCTCTTCCTCTCTCAGGGATCCCGCATTCTACCGACTTTACCACAGAATCTACCACTTCTACTACAGGTTCGTTCTACATTATTTGTTAAATTCTAATGTTGACTGAATTTTCATTTAAAAAAATTGATTGTTTAATTAACCTTTATTATCGACACTTTTATTATTAAATCAATTTTCGTTTGCAAACATTTAATAATAAAATTCATTATTACAAAATTCTTGATTATTCTTTGAAATTTTATTATTAGAAAATTGAATAATTGTACTAATTTGTATCTTGAAAGAAAAAAATTTTGCATTTTTTTTTAAATGGTCGATGGAAGTTCTTTTAAAAAAATGTAAGAACTTGATGAGTTATTTAATTTATATATTTGTACAGATACAAGGCCCATTGGAAACCCTACACGAAGGAGGAATTGGTCTACCCTGGCATCAAAATTGAGTCGGTAGCTGTTGACAAACTATTGACTTACTTCGACGACTTTGACGCGACCATCAGCAACGGACTTTTGGTAGCCAATCAGAAGGAGGCCGACACTTTCTTGGTGAAGGTTCGTCAACAACGACTGAACCACAAACCGTTCAACGTGCACCTCGGCATCAACTGCGACAAGGCCACTAAAGTTTCCATACAGCTCTTCCTTGGACCTAAGTACAATTCGCAGGGCGAACTTCTCGACTTTACCCAGAGCAGCAAATTCTTCTACGAGATTGACTACTGGATTGCAGACCGTAAATAATTAGAACAAACATAAAATTTTACATTCACATTTTACAATTCATTAACTTCATCATTGGATTTATTTAACCATTAAACAGTATTATATTTATTTTTATATCAAATCATATATTTTTCTTTTATTATTATATTTATTTTATACAATCTTACAGTATTAAAAAATTACAAATTGATAACAAAACAATTCATTGAATTAGTAGATTTAGAAATTCATATTTCTGTGATATTAATCGTTTGTAGAAATTTTTATTTTATTTTATTTTTCGTCATTTGGCAGCTGACGGATGAATTTATATAAAATAATATTTCGAGTAGCTTCTGGAAATATATGAAGACAGGGAAAAAATGAGAATTTATAGAATTAATAAATAATAAATATATATATTACATATTAAACATTTTCAAATATTATAATTGTACATTAATGAACTTTTTTCTTATTTAATTATTTAATATGAATTTTCAGTAACTCCTGGTGCGAATAAAATCGAGCGAAGCAGTCACGATTTCTTCTTTACCGCACCCGATCAATTGCCGAGCGAAGTGTTCTACAAATCCATTGAGAGAGCTTTGGCCGACGGTGGTAACATCGAATATCAGCAGAGAATATTCGGATTCCCACAGCGTCTGCTTCTTCCTAAGGGCAGAAGGGCCGGTAGCACTTATCAATTGTTCGTCTACGTGACTCCTTTGGTAGACGAGCCCATTCAGTACAAGTCACGAATTTTCGGCGACTACCTGTTCAACCAGAAACCTTTCGGTTTCCCCCTCGACAGGCCCGTCGAATACTCGAACCTGTTCGATGGACCAAACATCTACTTCAAGGACGTGGTGATTTATCACAAATACGACTTGGACATCAACGCAACCGTTTAACAACTTTATATTCTTCCAAAAAAAAAAAGCATATAAATATATATAGATCACCATGTATGTCAACATTTGTAGTTTAGTTGAGATGACATTTTCTACAATTTTGTGAAATAAAAAAAGTATTTTACTGCAGATAAGAAATTGATAAAAGTTATTGTCACTATTTTCCTGGATGATAAATTTTATAAAAAAGATAACCACCTTTAACTTCACTACACTCTGAGAAAAATTCTGTCGTCGGTAACTATAAATGTGACAGCAAACCATTTTAAGTTTATGCGACTATTGATCCCTCATAGAGGAAGCTTTGGTTTCATGAAAAAAATTTTGTTCGAGATTTTTATGTCAATGCGTTTAAAATCGTCTGAAACGTCGAGAAAAGTGGTTTGGAAAAATTGTCCGGATGTACGTGTGTGCGTGGGTGTGTGATAAAAAGCCAGAAATTCATATAACTGTAACTTATAAAGTATTCGACCAAATCAGCTAAAATTTAAACAACATGTACAGTACCGACTTATCTTCAATTGGTATACATTTTAGAAAAATCGCTTAACGCATTTCATTTTTATAAGAATTTTGAAATTTTTTAAAAAGTATCTAAATGCTCTAGCTCGAATGAATTTTTAGCTGTCGGACTGAAAATTCGTATTAAAATTGCACAAAGTGATATGAATTTGGGCCAAATCGGTAAAGCGGTTCGGTTTTTATGAGATTTTGAATTTTTCAAAAAGTTTTCGTTTTGTTCTAATTTAGGTAAAATTTCAATTAATCGACTGACATTTTCTACACAGGAAAAATAATATTTAGCCCCCCTCCTACGTCCCAAATTTGGTGATGATCGGTAAAACGGTTCGGATTTTACGTGATTTTGAATTTTTTAAAAATTTATCGGTGTCACTCTGGATTTCGTAAAATGTCAGAAATCATCAATTTCGTTAATAATTTTCATTTTTTGCAAAGCTTCCTTTATGAGGAAGTCAAAAATAAAATAAACTTCCTCATAGAGGTGACTTTGTAAAAAGCGAAAAAGAATCAGGAAGCAAAGTGCAAAGTTCTACTTTGCATCCTTTTTTTTTTCATAGTTACGATAACCATAAAAATAGTCTTGTTCGCAAAAATACAGTGAGAACGATTTTCTAGTTACCGTAACTAGAAAATAGATAGTTGGATGTATTAAAAATTAATAGCTGTCACTTTGTAGTTGCCAGGACTTTCGTAATTTCTCTCAGTGTATATTTTTGAGGACTAGACGACTCAAAGCGCCATATAATCTGAAACCCTATATGAATTTCGATAAAACCTTCAAGTTTTTTGGCCTTTAAAAAATTAGCAGTGATAAGACTCGGTTTATATCTTCGATGAGTATTTAGCGTTATTTATCGCGACTAAATATCCAGGTGACAAATAAAGTTACGTCTGTTTTTTCCAAGCTTGTAGTTTTTTGCTTGTATAAAGTTGTTCGTTGAATTGGCCGACATAAAAGTTGGAACATATCTTTGAGAATAATTAACAATATTTATCGAGTTGAATCGATCTCATAAATATGTCTCTAAAAAAAAGTTGACCGTTTTTGAATATCAGCCGATTTATTAGAGGTTATCCAAGTTTAATATTCGATTGACAGGTGAAATCGTTGCATTGCGTCAACATTGCAAATTTTAGTGACATCATACAAACGGAAATTTAAATGAACACAATTTTATCATGGCAAAGTTTTCTCTATGGGGAAGCAAAAGCCGGTTACTTTTCTTTACTTCACTTTTCATTGATCAAGTACAAAAAAAAAACGAAAACTTGTTTTCTGACCGTTGAAAAGGCGGTGCCGATTTTTTTTTTGGCCTTGTATTAATCGGCACTCGCTACCATATAAGAAAATACGAGAACAAGTATGTGTAGTGCTGGTTTACTCGTATTTGCGTCACGTATAACTGTATACCCTCAGGCATAACTGTAATTCTACGTAACACTAAAAGAAATACGCCCGCGCACGTATTTCAATTCTTTAAGACCTCAATGAACCCCAAAGAAAAATTGAGGACGCACTAATTTATTTAAAAAAAAAAATAATCTCCTTATTTTTTGAATTAGTATTTAATATTTAAAAAATTAAATTGCTTCAATTCAATTCTGAAATGATTATTTCAATTAGAGCAATTTCATTTAAAAAATGATAAATTCTATTTTCAGAATATTATTGTATTATTAATATAATTATTATTCTATTATATTATATATCAATTCAAAATTGAATTGAAACAATTTCATTTTTAAAAAATAATTTAATGATTATTTTTTATTTTGTTACACTATAATATATAAATCTTGATCTGCATTATGAATTAATTTTTATGAATGAAAATTATTCCGTAATTTTGTATTTGTAATAAGTGTATACACTCACGTACATAACTGTAATTTCACGTAACACTAAAAAAAAAAGAACGTTCGCGCACATATATGCATTCTTTAAGACATCAATGATCCGCAAGGAACAATTAACTACGTACTATTTTATATTTAAAAAAATTATTTTCTTATTTAAAAAAACAAAATTAAACATTTTTCTAAAATTATTTCACGAATGAAGTGAAGCAATTTTATTTAAAAAAAAATTATTTAATGATTATTGTTTATTTTATTACACGATAATATATAAATCTCGAACTGCATTATGAATTAATTTTTATGAATGAAAATGATTACGTAATTTTTTTCAAAGTCCCCGGAAGTAATGGGAAGTCGGATCATCGCCCAATAGGAGTCGGTCAAGGTCGCATGCCTTTGGTACCCCGTTTTCCCCCTGCGAGGAAGAGGAATGTGGGACGCTTTGCCTGGCCATGTCGAGAATACGGTGAGATGAGAAACAGGTGAAGGTAGGAACGGCTAACAGCCGGGCTCGAGTTCAAGAACTTCAGTTTTGCTATGACCGCCGTCGGGTCATCAGGAGTCTCCCAGTGAATGCCAACAATTTTCTCAGATATTTCGTAACTTTTGTTTGTGCTTTTTGTTAACGTACGTCTGACACCATGGAGTTCCGGACGTTTGTCGTAAGTTTTTTTTTTTAACACTTAATAAAAATAATTATATTAAATCAATCATAATAAGTGATCATTTTGCTTTTTCATAGAGGAAGCATTGTTTTCGTGAAATTTTTTTTTTTTTTTTCGATTTTCATGTCAGAACACTCTGAATGGTCCAAAACGTCGAGAAAAGTGGTTTAGAAAAAATGTATGTACAGTGTTAAAAATATTTTGAAAATTAATATATGTATTGGAAGATCTTTTGCAGATACGGTACATTAAATTTAATCGTTTTATTAATTTATTATTTTTAATTATATTTTATTATATTATATAATATATATTGCATATATATTTATTTATATTTATTTATATTATATTATATTATTATATGAAATTTCATTTAATATGCAGACATGTTGCAAAAATTCCAATAATTATATTATAAACACAACTTTTATGAAGTGTTCAGTATACTGTATATTAAATTTACAACAATTTTTTTGTATATTAGATTTAATATATGCGTATCCGCAGAAAACTTCCAATACTTTATATTAATTTTCATACAGAAATTTCTAACTGTGTATGTCAGAAAATTCAAACTTAGATACCTAAAGAACGACTTTATGAATGAATCTGAAATTTGGCACACACATAGGACCCTTTTGTTTATGATCATTTAAAAAAAATTCAAACATAAGATTATTTTTCATCAAATTTTGAATTTTTAGAAAAAAGTCTGTAAATTCTCTAGCTTCTACAAATTTGTAGCTATCGAGGTTAATATTTTTTTTTTTCAAATAAAGCCATGCTAAAGGAGGATCGGTATTGAATTTGGGATGAATTTAGAAATCGATTTGGTTCTTATGGAATTTCGAATTTTTCGGAAAATTTACATTTTGCTGTAACTCACGTAAAATGTCATAAAATAAATGGTAATTTATTGAAATATGGAAATTATTTATAATAATTTACACAACAATCAAAAAAATCTTTCTTCACATTTTATTAAATATTGAATAAAAAAATTCTGCACGCATTGCATAATTATTTTATAATCTATACGATTTGTTTGTATTGTGTATACGTAATTACCAAAACTTGACATGTAACAAAAAAAGTTGCATTTTTCACAAAGCTTCCTCTATGAGTAAGCCAAAAACTATAATTCGATTACTCATAGAGGTGGATTTGTGAAAAATGGAAATGAAAAAGAAAGCAATGTGCAAAGTTCTACTTTGCAATTTTATTATACTTTCATGTACGAAGTACCAAGTTATTTCATTATCCTAATAAGCAATAAAATTTTTGTTAATTCGCCACTATATTTTTTTTATTTCAAGAAAAATGGATCTAATTCAATCGAATTCAAAACCATCTATAAGTATTATATCAACACCTGTCATTAACAGTCTATAAAAAAAAATAGGTAAAATTTTCAATAAAATTTTTATTACATCGGTTATGGCATATAAATTGATTACATTATTAAGGTTGTTGATCAAAAACGTAAAAATGGTGTCAGCTTTTCGAAATTTATACAGTGCATAGGTGAAGGTTTTCTTCATCGACTGCTAAAAAAGTTTAAACCGATTATAACATTCTTTTTCGAGATATTGAACGTTAAAATTGATACCAAATAGCACGTAGATATACATTGGTTATATAGCGTGAGGCATCACCAATACATTTATTTATTTATATCTTCCGTGTGGGAATTGCCAGCTTTATGAAAAACGCATATTATACAGTGCAGAGTCTGAGGATTATGACGGTGTAACTTTTTTGTGGGGTTATAAGTGCTTTTGAAGAAAAATTACAAAAAATGTTAGACAATACATCGTGAAACTATGCGAAGTGAGCTGACGTCGCTCCGCCTGCCGTGCCTGCCCCACACCCCGCACATCACCTCACCTATCCCCTTCCTAATGCCGTTGATCAACAACCTTAAGTATAGCATATCATTATAGAACTTTTCATAGCTTTTGAATCTCAATTCAATGTTAATAATAACAATAATGAAAATAATGATAGAAAAATGTTAATAGAAAGTTTGATAAAATATTAATGAGTATAACTTAATTTTTATAAGCAATGCAGGTCATTCGATGCGTGTAATTTAGTTCGTAATCCCGTTTGCATCGATTCTGTACTAGGTGAAGAGTATTATCATCACTATCGTCATCATCATCATAATCGAAGTAACTGTACATTCGACTATATGTAACTCAACTCGTATGGCTAACAGTTAATCGTACAGTTTATCGAACTCGTTATTCTCAGTGTCAACAATGTCTCAAGGCTCTCGGAGTATAGTTTCCATTTCTCAAGGGACATTCATCGAATGTCGACCGAGCATCGAACCCTCAACTACAGCAAACGGGTTTCTCACGTGTTACACTCTAAACATAATCTCTCCAGCTTTCCTGGATGCCCGTATAGTCGCATTCTAAGTAGGTTAGCTGCGTCCTCATCAGTCGCATCCGCCTTTCCACAAACACATTGAATTTTCTACGATGTTCCAACCACAATCTCATCGTACACAATTTTGTCAACTATAGAGATGGGCGTTCAATGAAAAATAATCATATAAAAAATTTAAAATTTCCGACTGAAAAAAACGTGTTTTTTAATTTAAAAAATTGGGTAAATGAAAAATGGTTAAATAAGAATCATCCGTATATTACAGTGGGGAAATTGATTTTTCATTAACCCAATTTGTTTATTAATTACACTTATTGTTTCGGTCGGGAGTTTTTTAATTTTTATGAAATAATTTTACAACCCACACGAAAATAAATATATGTGCAAAATATATGCAACAACATGTTGGCGTTTTAATATATATTATATCTATTACATATATTTTTCACATATTTGTCATATATTTGGGCAAAGATATATGAGACATATAAGCGAAATATACAACTTTTTCGAATACGTATGTCTTACATACATATTTTTTCATGTGGGCAGTAAAAAATTAATTGGCAATTTTCGTACTTTTAACGAGAGTTCTTTGTCCATAAATGTCTACAGAAACTGTTTGTTATTTAAATATTTTTTTGTCGATTTTTTCCTTTTCTTTATAGTTTGACAAATTGTTTTTATATATATTATTTATAAGACTAGAAATAGACCAACATTTTTCTGTAGACAGTTACAAAAAAAAGTAGACATTTGTGGACAAAAACATTTTGTTGTCAAAAGTTACACAAAAATTCAATACATTTTTTTTCTCTACATCTCTGAAACAATTGATTGAAAAAGCTCTATGTTCGTTTATTCATAAACAATTTTTTAAAAATGTCAAAATAAGGAATTATGTTGGCTAAAAATATATAAATTTAATAAGTAAATAACGGACCTGGCATGACGGATATAAGCATAAAATTGCAGCATCTACACGGAAACTGGAGAAAGTAGTGTATTATCGCGATTGTTCCTCACGCGAAGCCATAATAATTAATTATATAAATATCAGAGAAAGGTGAGCGGAAACACGAGTTACGAAGATTTTTAAAAGATCAAAATAGTTTGGAACATTTTTTATTAAAATTTTTTTTCTGTATTTTCTTTAAAAAATTTACAAAAATAGCATGATATTATAAAACAGTACAAAGATACACCCAGAGAAATGTATAGTGAATTCTAATTCTAAATAATGTAACCAGCACCTAAATAACTTTTATAGTAGAATCAAGTATGGCTCAACTTATCATTAATAATTATTCGATCATTATTTTTTCACATTTTTCGTCAATAATACTCCGAATTAAAATTAATTGTAAGGTAATTCAAAATATATTTTTGCATTTAGATAAAAATGTAACGTTAACTGAATTTTTACGAGTTACAGCAGTTTTTGTTAATGAGGACATTTATATAAGATCGACCACTCACATTCCGTTTGATAATTATAAATATGATGAATTAATATATTAAAATAAAATTTTATAAGCAGGGATGGGCAATATTCGAATAAAGTAATGAAAATACATTTCGCTCTGAATAATTATGAGTAATTGTATGAGCGTTATATTTTTCTTAAATGACAAAAAGTATAAAAAAATGTATTATTGATCTTCGTTACGAATTATTGACAGTTATGCAAATGGAAAAGTATTTTGAATACATTTGTCTAATACTGTAATGATTTCTTTTTTGGTTAACAAGATGACAATGTTTTAATAGGTGAAAAAAAGAGAAAAAAAATAGCTTCGAAGATGTATAGTAGAGTAGGACGTAGGCCTCATGTACGAGCTCGGTGTGTACGCTCTTGGCGTGTAAACCGTTGTGTATTAATAGTTAGTGGACCGGGTACCGTTAAGACCGAACGTATAGCATGCCTACCTACCTTTGTAACGGGGAATGCCGTGTATAGTACCAGCCACACACTATAGCATACCACACATATACATATATGACGCGAAGAGAGCGTGTGTGTTTAATAGATACTCACAAATGTGCCAGGGTCCAAAACAGCTTGACAATAATGCCTGATCATCATCCTTTATAAAAGAAATTGATCGGACGGTTAAGGTCATCCCCAGCTTCAAACATTCATTAGTTTGTTAAGGAAATTTTGAATTGTTAAATGGCTGAAACCAAAGTCAAACTCATGTCTTCGCTAAATGTTCGCTGGGTTTGTTTACTGTATAAATATGACATGTCAATGTTTCTTATGCTGTATAGTAATTACAACATTTCTTATACACTCTAGATTCACGGTTCTGCCTATTTGTGATGTCGCTAGATGGCGAATTCGTGTACCGATTCTCGTTAATGGAAGTGACTACGGAGGCGCCGCATATAAGCGGGGAGGTTTCACTCCGGGTCGTTCTAAAATAATAACGACCCAGCGCTTTTGAAGAAAAGAAAGACTTTTAAAAAACCTCAAACAACAAACGTATGCTGTTAGGAAAATGTTACATATGTCGTGGATGAATAAATTCGCGACGTCATCATTAACCATGTTCTTATTTGCGAATCTAAAAAAATCCCTACATGTTGATAATCCCAAAGCAGAATAGGAAATTAATTACTAATCGACGGTAATAAGTCCCGTGTAAATGAAGATTACTCCAATGTTTTGAGCTTTGAAAAAGATACAGATACAACGGATTACTATACCGTTAAGGAATAAGTCATTGTTGTGTAATCATGGAAATTTGGGACGATTACTACACGTATCGTAAGCTGTAAGTTGTTTATATGAGCTTTTACAATAGAGCCCATGTGTCACCGCCGTACAATATTTTCTGCCAGTGGCACAGCTATATTCGCGGATCCATTTCTCTCCGTGTAGCTTCTAAATATCATTTTTATCTGTTTTTGTAGTAATAGTAATTTAACTTAATTGAGCTAACAATTTCACTATTTTAATTGCAGATGATCCTTATGTGTGTCGTTTCGCGTGTTTCTGCTGAAGAGAATCACATTAGCAAAGTTCATGCTCAAGCAGCAGATTCTTCGACGAGTGGACAGGAAGAAGAACCACCGGAGGGCTATTACGCATTCGTCGAGTCACCTAATGCCGAACCACCAAAAGTTCGTCCTCCACCTTACATCGATAGTGACAAAGAATGTTACGGTGCGTAGTCGATACATGCCAAAATATATTTTTTAAATTTCGATATTGACAATTATAATTAAATTAAATTTTATTTTAGATACAGGCAAGCAAGGCAAAGGTTTTGTGTCGATACACAACGTATGTGGCGATTTGAACAAAGGCTACATTCCCAGAAATCCAATGAGACAAAATGTTACTGGATCTTCGTATCCATTGTAAGTATTTATGTTTTTAAGAATTATTTATATATTTTTTTATTGTTCGACTTGGATCATAAAATATATTTTTTGATTTTATTTTACAGCGAACTTTTGCGAAATCACACATTAAAGTTTCTCAGCAAAGCATTACCGATTCTGAAGGCTGATGACTCGCTACCTAAAGTAGCTAAAGTTCAACCATTCTCACAAAATTCGTAAGTTATTAATAATCTTCGTTTTATCAAAGTGTGGTACACTCAAAGTAATCGTATTAGGCTTACATCATTTTTTTTTTCTTCTATTTTCATATTTACAATATTTACAAATCTTTCAATTTTCACAATTTTTATAATTTCTAAAATTTTTACAATTTTTATGATTTCTACAAATTTTACAATTTTCATAATTTCTACAATTTATTCAATTTTTATAATTTCTTCAAATTTCTACAATTTTTTCAATTTTTATAATTTCTTCAAATTTTACAATTTTCATCATTTCTACAGTTTTAACAGTTTTCACAGTTTTGACAATTTTAAAAAAATAATTTTTACAATTTTTACAATTTTTATAATTTCTACAATATACTTATAATTACTTATAATTTTTACAATTTTTACAATTTGGAGTTGCCACTTAATGACAATTTTACTCTATGAAATGACCAACTTTTTTGTTTTAGTGTTGACACTGATGAAAAGAGGAGCCGCAGCAAGCGAGCTACACCAGAGCCAGAGTCAAGTGCAGATGCGTCGAGAAATGGTCGAAAATTTTGCGAAAACGGAGGTGGCGTGTAAGTTTATTGCGTCGGAAAAATTCTTCGACTCAAACGATTAGTCAATAGTGAATTTATGTATCCACTGTCTTACCGCATATGGATAGTGTTTTATTAACTCTGCTCATTATTATTCGATTCACCTTTGTTATTACAGTGTCTGTATGCTGTACAAAGCTATTCAAGGCGAACCATTAGCTTCGTCCTCGATCGCTGAACGGCGCGACGATCCTCCATCACCGGAATATCGCCAACGTACTCCGCCGCAGGAAAAGCCAGAATATACCGGACCACCCACACCTTGTCCTGCCAAAGTAGAATACGCTACACCAGTTTTTGCCAAGAATTATCAAGGAATATGGCGTTACGTTGTGCAAATACCTTACGAAGGCTATTTCACTCAAACTATTGAACTCACGAGATGCATGTACGTTTTATTAACATAAATTTTCACATTTTACATAAGCAACAAATTTCAATGCATGAACTTGGTCTCGGTGTGTTTGACAACAGCGCTGCAGACCAATCACACCTCGAGATGTTCGAGATATCTCGAGTCTTCATACTATTTTCTCATTATTTTTAAGCAAGAATTATTAAATTCAAATATAGATAACTAAATAGACATTTATTATGCACATATCCGATTTAGTGATCTAAAGTACAGACAGATTAGAAATTCCACTTGCTGGAGTAGATTTTTTTGCCGACTTTGGTCGGTAATTTTTTCGATGAGGACACAGGTGGCGGCGCCGACGTAGTCTGTTTACTTTTGGCAAAAGATACTGAATCTCCCGAAAAGCAATATGGCCGCACACGATATGTCAGCTGACCTTTGCCGTAAGATTTAATTGTTTGTGGAAATTAGATGTGTAAAATCAGACCGGACGTCAATTCTGTGATGATTTCTGAATATTCGAAAACCATCAGAATGTCAAATACACAAGCCAAATCCATGTATAGTGTATACTACGGTCGCGTTGCAATGGCTCGGAACTTTTGCCAAAAGCAAAGAGACTACATCGGCGCCACTTGTGTTCTAATTGGGAAATTTCATTCGCGCTCCTCTTGACCCACTCTGATGGCGAACAGACTACGTGAACGTAGTCTGAGTTTTCCGTGGATTCCTTTTGTGTAATTGACTCTTCGACGCTCGTAGAATATTCAGAATATTCCGGCATCCCCTTAAATACAAAGAGTTTAATATACAGTTTCATTGATAGATTCTTCGCAGTTTTTCCATTTTTTATATTTTTTCACTTAGCCCAATTAAGAATTAATTCAGCGATTAAGAATTCAAATATATAAAAATCTTTTTAATACATTAATTAATTTTCGGATTTCAAATTTTACTAGGCGATGTATTTCAGTTTGAGTAATTAAGTAATTGTTAAGTCATTGTTAATCACTTTGTATGAGCTATATTAATTTAACTGGTGTTAGATATTTCGAATTTATTGAATTAATAACGATTTTATAAAATGTAGGCAATCTCGGTGTCACTATTTGGATGGGGGTTGCCTGTCCTCACCAAGATGGACGAGCCTGTTGGTAGCTGAAATCTTCTATCCCGACACGTTCTTGGATGATGGTCAGAATAGCAGATTCCCAGGACCGAGAGAACCGGTGACAGGTTCACCGCCACCTGTCCATGATTTCCAAAACTATCAGCAATATCTCCAGAGGAGAGCTGGCGAAAATGAAGGTCGTAGCAGTACATCGCAACATCATTGCGACGGTGTTGACGAAATGGGTTGTTTCCAAGTAAGACTCAATTCCTAGTCATAGTATATTATAGGCAGCAGCGAACTAGTATTGTTAAATTCATTTGTCATCGTATGCAACTATTTTCGGTCAATTTTGCTTCCTCATACAGAAAGCTTTGTTTTCATGAAAAATTTTCAAAGATTTTCATGTCAGGACACTCATTTTCTTCTTTTACAGTAAATTCTGTGTTTAAAAAGAACATTTTTGAGCCTGGGCCCAGAGTGGGGCGCAGTCTAGATTAGCAGCTAAAAATAAAACAAAATTAAAATTTCTTCAAAAATAAAACCCCAAACTTGAATCTCTCTAAAAGTACGTCGATGATTTTTTTAAAAATTTTATCGTAATTTCTGTGTCCAGAAACAAAATTTTTAAGACTAGTGCGAAAATGGGGGCAGCTTAGAATAGTAGCAAAAAAAAAAAAAAAAATAACAATCACGTTTTAATATTACTTGGTAATTAAATTACAGGAATTTCGCCCCCCATTTTCGTTCTAGTTTTAAAAATTTTGTTTTGGGACCCAGAATTTACTGTAAAAAATTCAAATACATAGTCGACGTACTTTTTGAGAAAACAAATTTTAGGTAATTAAAGAAAAACAAATTTTTAAATAAAATCTAATATTCTAGAGTTTCTTTTATATTGCTCTACACCATCTGAAAAGGAAAAAAAGAAAAATGAGGGTCGCGACCCTGTCGATAACCCCATACATAATAATGATAATGGCGACATAGTTAGGCCTTAAAAATAAAAATTAAACATAAACAAAATTTACAAACGGTTAGTCGGAGTCGACTAGACGCAAATACTCACCAACAGCGCACGTAAAAGCAGGAAAGGATTTGCAAAACAAGTCCACGAAAGCAGAGGCGATGTTTCCGATATGCGTGTGATAACTCAAGAAACGTTTTGTATATCAAGCTCAAATGTGGCACACAAGTGTAGCAGCAGACTCTCGTCAATTGCAACAATTTTCGCCAAAATGTGTGCGAAAATGTCGATTTTATGCCGTTTTGAATTTTGTGAAAACAGCGCGTGGGCGTTCTAACTTTCGTAAAATTTAGTCTATTTTGCTAAATAGTTGTTTATAAGAGCAGGTGCGCTCAATGTTGTTTGGTATTGAATTTGGCTCGAATCGGTAAAGTCGTTCAGATTTAATGGAATTTTGAATTTTTCAAAAAATTTTCATTATCGCTCTATTGTAAATTTAACAAAACTTGAGATAGCGAGCTCAAATTTTGTATGTAAATGAAACTATATTCAGCCATTATATATGTATAATTTAGTGACGAACGGTATAAAATTTTTGATTTTATGAAATGTTGAATTATTTTTCAAAATATACATTATCACATTTACTTTCGGAAACGGTCCAATAATCACGAAATAACGTAATAACGAAATAGAAAAAGCGAATCCACAACATGTATATTTATCTAATTAAAACAAGGATGCAAAGTAGAATCTTCCACATTGCTTCCTCATTACTTTTTCGCGTTTTACAAAGCTTCCTCTATGAGGAAGCCAAAAATTGAATAACATACTTTCTCATAGAGGTAGCTTTGTAAGAAGCGACAAATAATGAGGAACCAATCTGCAAGGTTCTACTTTGCATCCTTGTTTTTTATTCATTTGATTTTGATACAGACATTCCTGTCAATTCTGCCAATTTTGTAATAGATTCAACGATATCTCATTGACAAAAGAAAATTGTGATTATTTTTCTTAGAAACTCTTTTTTACCATTGCATTTACAATTTTACAGGTCTCAAAGTTTTCTAGAAAGTATTCTCAAGTGATAATAGATTTTAGTTAATTATGAGAAATATTAGAAAGACTTGGAGAAAAAGTAGCTAAAAAATGTCTCACTTTTACAGAAAAAAAAATTCTGTGATTTGTCTTTAGTAAAAAAAAAACGTCTACTAAAAAAAAGATGTCTAAATTGTTGTTTTTTTCCTTTAAAATCTCAACACCTGTAAGAAAGTAAATAGACTAATAGTTATTCTATTAATTAAATGACACAATGAATGGTTATCTAATGAAATAATCAAGACAATGATATTAATGATTTTATTTTGTATTTGTTCTAGGTGCGATTGTACTACGATTGGTTCTTGGTACCAGGAAGCTGCAAGTGCTGGAGGCCCGATTACTTTAATCGTTACGTTCGTCGTTCGAGCGCGAGTTCCGATCTGTAAATGAATCACGTCGATAAAATGACGAGGCAAAATTGTCGGGCGACGCCATCGTGTTTCCCTTAAAAAAATTTGTAACGGGGGGACTTTTCACTGCCTGGCAAATTAGTCCCCCCGTTATGACTGCGCTTTCACATTGCACTACTATATTAAAGTGTGATTCCTTGCGAAATGTAAGATAAGGATTCCGATTGGGCGTCGACGATGATGACACAACTACGCGTATTATATTTCCCTGTGGATTTTATAATATACGTAAAAAATACGACTGATACGAACAGCATTATAGAGAAAAAAATCTATATTTATGTTTAGAACCGCAGTTTTAAGTTTCTCGTGGTAAGTTAATTTTTTTTTAGTGGATAATCCGCACAGGTTTTATCAATAGTCTTTTAGAAGTCATATTAGCTTTTTGTATTTCCCAGTGAGGACAGATTTAGTCGGTTTTACACGTATTAAGGTGCCTTATGAATTATCAAAAGAAAAATGTAATTATGTGATGACAATAAATTTACTATGGAGCTGCGTCGAATGAACTGCTCTCAAATATATAATTTCGGCTATGAATTATATCGTGTACGTTTTTTTTTAAATGCCAAGGCTCACAGCATGTATTTTTGTGATACTTCATTTTAAATAATAAAATTCTGTCCCTAATATCCCAGAGCAAAATCGCTCACTCTTTTGTTGGTTTCAAATACGCATACATTTTCTTTATTTATTCGATCAATAAGTTATTGTTATTTTTTTCAAAAATAACTTGCAAACCCATCAGGGACGCAAAATAAATTACATACAAATTATTCTCATTTAAAAAATAAAGAACAGCCTCCAAAATATGTTATTGTATATTTGTAAATTATAATAGGTATCTAAAAACCTTTTAATTACATTGAATTTCGTTTAAAAAATAGTAAAAAGTCAAAGTAACGAGTAACTAATAATGAAAATTGAAGTATAGACTTATTTGTGTCCGTTACATTTATTATTAATTAATTTTTTCATGTGATTTATGGAAAAATAGAAAGAAACAAAAAATATTAAATTCTATATCATGAAGATCATTTTTAATCAAATATTCAATATCAAATCAATTACGTTCATCGATATTTAATTAAAGTTTCCCAGTTACAAACTATCCTCAACGTGGAAGCAAAAAAATAGAAAAAAAGTTACATTAGTTAGAAAATTTGTTGTAATCGAAAGAAGCAGAAAAATAATATAGTTCTTTTTTTTAAATCATTCACAATGTTTAATTATCAATTACAGAATTTGCTTTTTTATCCTCTGAACAAATGTTCAGTTTAAATTGTGTAATAATAACCCAGTATCACATAAATAAATACCTTTTCAAGGAAATAAATCAACAGGAAAAAAAATGTTTCCTTACCAAATTTCTTATCATTGGAGAAGTATTTCCTTACTAAATTCTTATCGTTGGGGAAGTACGAAAATAATGCTAAAAAACACTGATTCATAAATTTTTCATACCAATAAAAATTTACAATTATCAACATATCCATATTTTTCAAAAAACGCAAAAAAATGTTGATTTACTGTAATAGATACCGAATTATAAAATTAAGCAATTACGAAAATTCCTCCACGATGACGACATAACGAAAGAAAAAAAAATGTTTCCTTCCTTAGTGAATTTTCCTCCACAATTACCGATCATTTGATGGAAAATCAGTAACCAAAGACAGTGGAAATTCCAATAACAAAGTTTGCGTAACGAAAGAGGGGAACCCTCAAGGAAAAAGAAGATATCGTGTGTAGATGAAGATGTCGATGACATTGAATAAATATAAAAGCACGTGAAGATTTAATCGCCGATTTTTTCCACGATTATTGATACGACGACGATCGTATTGGGCATGTTGCAAAATCGTTAATGGTATCACGATCGAAGACCTCGACCGATCGTTTGAGGAGTCAAGGTCCCGAGGTTTTTCAACTTTCAAAATCGATCGTCTTCACGATCGGTACGTGGAAGGCCGAGGACGCGATCACGAGCGTCACGTGAGGATGAAACTTTATTTATCTTTTCTTTTTGTTTTTTTTTTTTTTTTTTTTTTTAATTGAATTGCTGCCGGTCGCCGGGGATTCTCATCTCACAATCTATCCGGATCGGTAATACTTTCCTCGTGACTGGCCTCTGCCACTCCCTTCGCCTCGTCATGTGACGATTTAATTGAGACCAACGGCTGTTGACGTCACAGCTCGATACGCATCGTGGTTTCTCGAACGCGCCATAAGACCACCAACATATTTTACAAATCTTATCACGAGACATCAAACAAGATGCGAATACGCGTGCGCAAGGAAAATATCGGGCAATTTGAATTTTTGCGGTCCTGCCAAAGAGTTTCGAGGAGTCGTCGATGGCAACATTGAGTGTCGTTTATTTGACTACACTCAGAGAAATCGGTTTGATCGGTTTATTTCAATAAAATACGGGATATATTTCAAGTTAATGAAATTTTAATCAAATCAAATAAATTTGATTAAAAATTAATACGATTTATTTGAATGAAATAAATTCTATTATGCATAGCATTTTAAAGAAGAAAGTTTTTTAATGATTAACTTAATAGGATTTTATTTCGATCAAATAGAATTTATTGCATTCTAATAAATCGTAATAATTTTCAATCAATTTTATTTGCTTCAAACGAAATTTCATTTGTTTGAAATAGATTCCTTATTTGATTTATATTAAACCATGGGACCGATTTCTCTGGATGTACAGAGGACGTTACATAGTAAAAATATCTTTGGGCCTACAAACCTAAAAATCAATATAATTAATATAAATATAATTATCATAATGAATTTATTTAAAAATTTTATAAAAATAATTTTCGATAAAAGATAACAAATTAAATTTACTCGTGATTAATTAAAAGAGTACATAAGATGTATAATCACGTCAATGAATTCATTAATTCTCAGGGTCTAAAAAATAAAATTAACATTTTTTTCTCATATTTTGCGTTTTTTATCCTTAAAAAAAAATACTTCGAGTTAATTTAGGAAGAAGATATTTCGAAATATTTGCCATAATTTTTAATGCGGACGATATGAGGTAAAGTTTACTTTGGACGTACAGAAGAAGAAAAATTGCTACACAAGATTTCAAACGTCTCAATCAACTTTTCATAGTGCGCGAACAAAGACAATAAAGTCAATTTATTTGTGTCTCGGCATTAGTCAAATATGGCAATATACGTTCACCTCAACCAATCAATCAATCAATTAATCGATAGACTTAAAAGAACTAATAAATAATTTTTCGAGCTTTTTCCCGTGCTACTTTGCAACTACTTTGTTTTTAATTTTTCAAAATGGCCCAATTTACTTTTTAAATAAGAACACATGTGTCAAATACATTTTTTTAATTAAAGAAAAATGTAACGAATGAATTCTTTTAAATGAATAAAAAGTTACGAATATTTTTTTTTGTAAATAAATAAAAATTAAGAAATGAATTAACGTGTCAAATAAATTAAATCCTTATAAAATTATTCAGTTCATTGATTTTAATAACTACTTTGTTGTTAAATTTTTAAATGGACCCAATTCACTTTTTAAATACGGGAATGTGTCAAGTACATTTTTTCAATTGAAAAAAATGTGACGAATGAATTCTTCTAAATAAAAAAAAAAAATGTTGAAAATATTTTTTTTTATAAAAAAAAATATATCGCATATTTTTTCCAAATGAACTAACATGTGAAATAAATTGAAGATGAGTATATTTTGGAATACATGCGAGCGCAGGCCGTCAGACTTTATTGTAAAATAAAACAAAGCTATTATTTAGCTGATCGGTTATAAATATGTCATTTTTTTGTTTGACTGGCAAACACCACGAATTGATTGTAACAATTTGGGTAATTAGCTTATGTTGTGTATGTAAGTTAGAGTGTGTTATCGAGCGTCGGACTCGATTATCTGCTTGGAAGATTTGAGTGTAGTGAACGTAAATTTCTGTTGTTTCAGTATATTATCTTGTGTCTCCTCTCACTCTCCCACCATAAATTCCCAACCGTAACGGATTATCATCTGTAATCCCGTTTCTGTTTCTCGCACACGATACAATCCCTCTGTACAAATTCTGTAACGCGTGGCTTCAACATTTCCGTAAATATCCAAAGCATCTGATGGATATACCATCGAATCAGGGGTAACAAAAATTTGTCCTCCAACAAACCACGAAACTTATTACAACATTTCGATAAATAAAAATACTCTTGTAAATCGTCGTTAAATAAAGAAATCCATAAAAAGTTGGATTTTCGAGGACAAAAATATAAAAATAATTTATCGTTTGAAAAAGCAAATAAATCTTTTAAATCAATCAAATTAGAAGAATATAAATAAATCATCGACAAATAAACAAACCGGTGAGAAATCTTTTTAAATATTCAGTGTTTGAAATATTTGACGTAAAAAAAAGTGCTCAACGGTTAAAATTGGATAAGTAAAAGTGAAGTGTCGGTGTTGATGGATTAATTGCGGCCGAAGAGGAAGTTGAGGTAGGTTACAAGATTTGTTTCAGTCTGTCGTTGAGTTATGACGAAAGTCTACGCAATTTAGACGAAACGTAATTTGTAAGACAACAGTTTAATTAAAAATTAGTGAGAAACAACCTTCGCTGGGCTTTTAGGTCCTCATAGCTACGTCAACGTAATTTAGAGCCGAGAAATAACCACGACATAGCTATTGAAGCGCCTGAGGAGCACGTGCTCATAATAATCGACGACAGATCTGAAGCATTTTGTTTCCCTTTCGCCATGACAAACATTCTTACGGTCACATTTATCGAATTAACTTCGAGAACACTTGTGACTCTAACTTGTGTAACTTCAATGTCAGATTGTAAAAACATTACTAACCACTAATTAGACTTATCTGTGAAACGGTTTTATTAATAGGTTTAATTGTTGATGGGTTTAATTTGCGATGTGAAATGTTTAGAAACGGCCGGCTCAAAGTCAGCGTAAAAAAAATATATATACAAAGATATATGTACGTGGATATAAAACGTTTTGCCACAAAAGGGGTGGGAATCAAAATAGCGAATTTAAAAATAGAGAACGTCTAAATCTCGAATAGACATTATTAGACTGAGAAAAAAAATCGTTAGAACCAACAAAACGTGGGCTTGCGGGCAGCGAAAAGAATATTCTTTTGATCGAATGAAATATGTGATTGATCGAGGCAACAGCTGATCAATCCAAACATTATTCGATTGTCATATATTTTGTCCAATCCGAAATTTTTTTCGCTGCCCGCAAGCCCACCTTTTGTTGGTTCTAACGATTTTTTTTCTCAGTCTATGAAATACGATATTTTAGCCATTAGCTATTTTGGCCGCCACCCCTTAAAAGACGTATTTATGACAATTTTGCTTCCTCATAGAGGACGCTTTAACAACCCTAACAAACCCGCGGCTACCTCGAAAACGACCAAAATCGACCGAAGACATGACCAGTCGTTAAATGCCAACCAAGAAAACGACCATTGAAATGATTTTTGGTTAGTCGGTTAGTAACCAACAATGATTTCAATGGACTTTGTGCGTGATTGTTTCAATGGACTTGAGTGTGAGACAGTCTGAAAGTCTCTATAAGTGTCCACGAGTATCTGAGATTGTCTGTGAGTTTCACAGCCTGTCTCAAAGTCTCTTTGACAGATTGTGAAGTGCTATATGTATCTGAGAGTATCCGAAAGTGTGTGAGCCTATCTAGGAGTGTCTGTGAGTGTGTGAGCCTATCTGGGAGTGACTGTGAGTGTGTGAGCCTATCTGGGAGTGTCTGTGAGTATTTGTGAGTATCTGTGAGTATCTCTGAGTATCTGAGAGTATCTGAACCTCTCTGAAAGTGTTTGTGAATAACTGTGAGTATCTGTGAGTATCTGTGAGTATCTGAGAGCGGCTGAGAGTATCTGAGAGTGTCTGTGAGTATCTAACAGTGTCTGTAACCATCCGAGAGTGGCTGAGCCTGTCTTAGAGTGTTTGTGAATAACTGTGAGTATCTTAGAGTGTCTGTGAGTATCTGTGAGTACCTAAGAGTGGATAGGCCTGTTTGAGAGTGTTTGTAAATATCTGTGAGTACCTAAGAGTGTCTGTGAGTGTCTGTGATTATCTGAGATTATCTGAGAGTGTCTGTGAGTGTCTGTGATTATCTGAGAGTGTCTGTGAGTGTCTGAGAGTGTTTGTGAGTGTTTGAGAATGGCTGGGAGTACCTGAAAATATCTGAGAGTGTTTGAAATGATTTCTAAGTGTCAGAGAGTGACTGAAAGTATCCGTAAGAATCTACGTGTATCTGCTATTGAAAGAGTCTGAAGAGAAAAATGCAAATGTGCATTTCGACTAGTCATTCTCTTTACATTTAAGAAATCGCATTTTCCTTATTGTTGACTTATTTATATATGAAATTTTCTAGGATGCGATAGGTCGGTTTAAAATGCAGTGTGAAATTAACACCACTAGTTACTTGTTGAATATACGCGCGATTCGTTTGAGCAAATATCGAATAACGAAATCACCTTGAATACGGAAATTGCCGCGCGTTACTGAACATCCACAAGATGATCATTGTAGAGTGATCGGCAGCACGTCCGCTTTCGAGCCTCGTCATCCTTCGCCACTAACAACGCACGATTAATTTCATTACATTGAACGATGAAAAGTAAACATCAGTAGAGCGAACGGGTCGGCGTTCGTGCCGGTCGCGTGCGCGATCTTTCCTTTTAGTATTGATATATGTCTTATATTAAAGACTATGAGTCTATCCTCTTCGGAATGTCTAACATACATATTCCTAACCACAAGTTTTTCGCAATCCAAATTTAAGAATCTTACAAGAAGAAAAAAATAAATCGACATAGAAAATATTTTTTTTAAATAATAACAACATTAATTCGAAATAATAATAATAATAAAAAGTTAGAGAAATATTAGTGTGAAAAAATAGTTTAACTAATTTTGAGCATTTTTAAAAATTATTCTTATGGTATGAAATTACGAATTTTTTTTGTATCTAATGGAATAAAAAAAATGATAATTCCGAAATACCAATTTTTCAGAAATGTTTAAGACTGTTTTTATGGAAATTTTTACTCAATGATATTGAAAATTGTTATGGATAACATTCGTCAAAAATATCTAGAATATTAAAAGGGCATGTCGCGTTAATAAATAAATAAAGAAGGAAAATATTTGTAACTTTTCAGCAGCTTTTTTACATTGCAAAGAATGGAAATTCTTCAATCGCATTAAATTTTTTGTTGGGAATGTGTAAGTGACACATCTTCAAATCAGCCACGCTCGAGTTGGCCCGACGGAATAATTAAAAAATTATAGAATATTAGTTTGAAAAAATAGTTTAATTAATGAAATTACGATTTTTTCTTCTAACATAATAAAAAATGATATTTCCGAAATACCGATTTTTCTTAAATGTTTAATGGACATTTTGAATCAATAATACTGAAACTTGTTATGGATAATATTCATCAAAAATATATAGAAAATTAAAACGGCATGTCGAGTTAATAAATAAATAAAGAAGAAAAAATGTGCAACTTTTCAGCAGCTTTTTTACATTGAAAAAAAAAAAAAGAAAAACCAAATTCGGTCAATCGGATTAAATTTTTTGTTGGGAATGTATACGTGACACATCTTTAAATCAGCCACGCTCGAGTAGACCCGACGGAATTCCACGTGGATTCTTTCCACCACTCATCACTGCGTTCTGAATGGTTTTATAATATCATAAACGCATCAAGTCATAGAGAGCACACACAAGATCTGTTGTTTTTGGCAAACGAGTAGATAAAGCTTCATAGTCGGGAAATTTCGTTTCTATTGCCTTCATGTATGCGTGCGTCTTGTTTTTGTCAATGATTCTAAGCCGCTTAGGTAACCGAAAAAAAAAATTTCCAAAACAATGAGTCATTTAGTAAAAAATTGTTACATCCGCTGATCAATTATTTTATTTTTATTTTATATAAAAATTATAAATAATAAAAATCAATTAATAAATAATTAAATTTAATAATTATATATATACAATTATTATTTTTAAAAATTATTATTATTAATTGATTTTAATAAATTTATTATAATTTTTAATAACCATGTTCAAAACTTAAAAAAGAAATATAAAAACTTGAATTAAAGTAAGTATTTTTTTTTTGAGTATCAGCAAATGTGACGTTTTCGATATTCCAGTTACTAATTTTCAGAATAAAAAATTTATATTTTATTCAGATATATTGAAAAAAAAATAGTTTATTTTTAACTAAAAATTTTGAGCAGGATATCTTTTTTTTGTAGAAATTATAAGGTTTGATTGAACGATTTTATTAATAATTGGTTGAAAAATCAAAACAGCTGTAAATTATACTGGCATGATTAGTCATTTCTAGAGCAGGTGTATAGATTAGATAACGCTTAATTAAAGCTGATATTATTATCTTTATTTTCTTCCGAGTCTGTTAGAAACAATAATTACCTACTGACCCACATTACCCCACGATGTGTTTAGTCCTCTTTATTTATTACCCCATACGTTACTATTTGGGTAGATTTACACACACGTTGGAGTGCGCTGAGTATTTTGTTAGACATACGCATTCCTCTTCCGAGTAAATTTCGTCGATTAATCATTTGACTTGATTTTTACACCTGAGTTTATGAGCGCGGTGACAGACGTGCGTAAAACCGGTTTTTAAGCCCTCGTGATTCGAACGGTCGACACCCCGCGCCCACACATACACACACAATTAAATTTTTCCCGTAGTTACGCGGAGAATACGATTTTTTATAAATTCAAAAAAACTAAAATTGCTTCGATAGCTTGTGAGCTTGATTATATGCGTATTTGATTGATCCGCAGATTATATCAACAATAAAATGAAAACACGTAATTAGATATAGGTTTGTACGGCGTTATTCAGCTCCGAATAGAGGAAACGTGGACGGTATTCACACAGGACACGTAAACTCGTTTGGAATCGCGGCCGTGAGCAACAGTCACATGATAGAAGTTTGCAAAAAGGTCAAAAACAACTGTCACAGAGGTTCTCAAGTGGGATTCTCAAGTCAGATCTTCTGATACTACTCTTGAAGCACGTGATGATCTTTATGCCTTACACACTAAGCTTTTCTCTCTCTGTTAACTTTACGTAAAATGGTAAGACGGGGCTGTCAAAAAAATGCTACTCTTTTGCCAGGAATAATATAGTATCTAGAATTTTTTTTTAAATAATACGAATCCAATGTTAAAAACATTAAACATTAACAGTCAAAATGTTAATTTTTTCGCAGAAACAATATATAGTATCTAGAATTTTTTTATAATAATACGAATCCAATGTTAAAAAAATTGAACATTAACATTCAAAATGGTAATTTTTTGGCAGAAATAATATAGTATGTAGAATTTTTTAAAAATAATACGGATCCAATTTAACAAATATTAAACATTAACATTAGAAATGTTAATTTTTTGGCAGAAATAATATAGTATTTAAAATTTTTTTTAAATAATACGGATCCAATGTTAAAAACATGAAATATTAACATTCAAAATGTTAATTTTTTGGCAGAAATAATATAGTATCTATAATTTTTTTTAAATAATACAGATACGATGTTGAAAACATTAGAAATGTTTATTTTTTAGCAGGAATAATAGAGAATCAGTCTCAGGAATTATTTATTATTAAGTATCTAGAATTAAAAAAAAAAAGAATATAGATCCAGATGTTATAAGTCTACCAAATTAGAAGGTTTAGTATCAAATTTTATCAATTTTTTTTTATTCTTGGTAAAATTAATGAAAATTAATGACATATTTTCGGTTTTCACTATTATTTTTTTATACTTGATCAAAATTGTATTGACAATTTTGGTATTGATGCATAAATTAAACTCAGTATTGCAAGAAATTTGGTGTTTTAAAATAATTATTAATTAGACCTAAGCAAATGATTTTGAAACCAATTTCTATAATATGTATGATACTGATTTAAAAAATTAACTTGTACTCAAATAAAATTTGGACGTGAGTATTATTATAAATAAATAAACAATAGTATTATTCAAAATTAATAAACCCTTATTTAAGATTTATGTTGATTGTCATTTTACTGATACAACGATTTTTGTAAAACAATGTTTTAATTGGATAAATAATTAAGAATTAGACTTGAAAAAAATGTTAATATTCAAATTAAAAGTAAAAAGAATACTGATTAGCAAACAAGATTTAAAAAAAAGAAATAAATTTATGAATCATAAATGTTGAAAAAAATATTTTTCATAAAAATTAATAAAACGATATTTTCTTTGGCTACGGCTTGATATTAGATGTTATTTTATTAATAAAACATTCATCAGGATTTACGTTTCTTGTCATTTTATTGACTCAACGTTTTTGGTAAAACAATTTTTGAATTCCACAAATAATTATTAACAAGAATGAAAAAACATAATAAAAATTTTCAAATAAAAAATAAAAAGAATACTGATTAGCAAACAAGATTTGATAAATAAATAATTTATAATACATAAATAAGTGTATAAATTATAAATGTTAAAAAAAATATTTTTCACAAAAATGAATAAAACGATAGTTTCTTTGGCCGAAGCTTCGTCATATTAAATGTTTTATTATTAATATGTTATCCGGAAATTATGCGAGATTTACAGTATTTCTAAGTGTTACTCATAAGGGGATTTTCACTGCGCGCTCTCGTGCTCGATACGTGCGTACATAGAGTCGGGGAAATACCATATAGATTTTATCCTCCTGTCCGATGAATAGTGCTGCAGGTAGAGATCGAGACTACGGTGCTAGAGGCGCTCGTAAAATTCTTAGAAACATCATACTATATAATACATTCACCTGGGAATTTTTATTCTGCAAAAATGTCCCAACATTTATGTTTACATGTCTGGCGAACCCCTCGCAATGATGATTTACGTCATGCTATGAGGAACTGGAGGTGAACAAAATATTCGTCTTCATTGTTCGTAAATAGTGAACACCTGTACGATGATTTATAGATCGATATATTGATAGTCAAATTTTAAAACAAATAAAAGTAGTACTCGATCGACTGTAAACGATATCAGCTGCCATTCATGACTTATTTAGCGTCAATTTTTATATCTCTTACTCTGCGTTCGCTTATCTAAGGAATCTTTGACAAAAATATCGAGCAACTTTCGCATCTCGCGGTTAATCGTTTATTATTGCTGTATTTTATTTTTCACAAATATATTTTTGAAAAATTTCACTACTTTAGTTTTTAAAATTATTTTTCATTTGTTTGTTATTACTAGGAGTAATTTCACGTGGAATAAAAGAAAAGTTCGACGTCTCACAGTTAACCAATTATTATTGCTACATTTTATATTTTACAACCATTTACAACTATTTAAATGTTTTTTTTTTTTTTCAAAATTTGTCGATTTTAGTTTTTTAATTATTTGTCACTTTTTGTCTTTACTAAGAACCATTTTATTTTGTGAAAACGGAAATCGTCAAAGAACTTTCGCATTTCGCGGTTAATCGATCACGGAAAAAAAGATTAGTTGCCATAACCAAGAAATGAGTTGACACAACCAATCGATTATTCTATTTCCCTTACAACTCAAATGGTTGTGCCAACGATTCGAATGGTAATACCGACGATTCGAATGGTAGTCCCAACGATGAGATTAGTTAACCTAACTAATCTCGCGAGAACTAACCGTGAATAGTTGAGGTTATTATTCGATATGGTTGAGGCAACTAGTTTTTTAGACATTGTGGAGAGCAAGTCGAAAACGTAGTTTAGTTTAGTTTAGTTTTTTTAATTATTTGTCACTTTTTGTCTTTACTAAGAACCATTTTATTTTGCGAAAAGAAAGATCGTTGAAGAACTTTTGCATATATCGCGGTTAATCGATTATTATTGTTGTATTTAATTTTTCAAAAACATATTTTCGCAAAATTTGTTGACTTTAGTTTTTCAATTATTTTTCACTTGTACGATGATTTATAGATCGATATATTGACAGTCAAATTTTGAAACAAATAAAAGTAGCAATCGATCGACTGCGAACGATATCAGCTGACGGGTTGATGAGTTATTTAGCGTGAATTTTTATATCTCTTACTCTGCGGTGCTTATCTAAAGAATCTGTTAACGGTTTTTATGAGCTCAGTTAACATGCGTGATCATCTACGATTGCTGATTGCTTCCTTGGCCGAGTTTTGTGACAGATCACCAAACTAATGATTTAAGAGGTTCATTAGGTTCAACTCGTCATTAGAAGAGTACACTTTTTTTAATAATCGATGATTGTTGATGATGGTAATTTTTTATAGATTTTTATATTATTATCATCGAGATTCGAAATCCGCACAGTATTAAACAACAACAAAAATCTCCACGGTAATATGAATTATTGACTTATATCCATATTTCAAAATATTGCTGTTTTCGACTTCATCCTTTTTCGGCTAACAAACAATAAAACAAAATTGAAAATGCAAAGTTTTCAACTGTTTGCGGTTATTCTTCGAATTTTGTATATAAATTACTTGAAATTTACGATTTTTGCTCTTAAATTACTTCTCGTTGTTTGTTATTAGTTTCACGTAACGTCGAAAAAGTAGAACAAGTTTTATGTTCCCCGGTTAATCGATAATTATTGCTATGATTTATTTTTACGAATATGTTTATGAAAGGTAAATAAACCAAGTATACGACGATTTTTAATTTTTGATTTGTTTGACATTTTTAGTCATTACTAAGAGTCATTTTACGGGCCAATGTAAAAATCGAACAAGTTTAACATCTCACAGTTAATATTTCATATATTTACAAATATAGTTTTGCAACATTTGTCGAGTTTAATTTTTTAATTATTTGTCATTACTAAGAGTAATTTCACCTGCCATGAAAAAAAGTTGAAGAAATTCGACGTCGCGCGATTAACCAATTATTATTGTCATATTTTATATTTTACAGCTATTCTCATATAACATATTTTTATTACAACTATTTATAACTATTTAAATGTTTTCTTTTTCTTCAAACTTTCTCGGTTTTAGTTTTTTCAACTATTAGTCATTACTAAAAGCCATTTTACGTGAAAACAAAAATGTCGAACAAGTTTAGCATCTTGCGGTTAACCGATCATTATTTCTGTATGTATTTTTGTCACAAATATATTTATGCAGAATTTGTCAACTTTAGTTTTTAAATTATTTTTCATTTGTTTCTCATTACTAGGAATAATTTCACGTGACATCAAAAATGTGCAAGAAATTTGACGTTTCGCGGTTAATCAATTATTATTGCGATATTTGATATTTTACAACTTTCATTGCCATACAACATAATTTATATTACAACTATTTAAATGTTTATTTTTCCCCAAAATTTGTCGGTTTTCGTTTTTTAATTATTTGCCATTTTTAGTCATTACGCTTCGTATCTCGCGGTTAACCAATTATTATTGCCATATTTTATATTACAACTATTTACAGCGATTTAATTTTTTTTTTTTCTAAATGTGTTGTTTTTAGTTTTCAAATTATTTGCCATTTTTAGTCATAACCAAAAGTCATTTTACGTGAAAACAAAAATGTCGAAGAAGTTTCGCATCTCGCGGTTACCCGATTATTATTATTGTTCTATTAAATTTTTAACAAATATATTTTTGCAAAATTTGTCGACTTTAGTTCATTAATTATTTTCCATTTGTTTGTCATTACTGGAAGTAATTTCACGTGACATAAAAAAAGTCGAAGAAATTTGACGTCTCGTAGTTAATCGATTATTATTGTTAAAGTCTGTTGTCAAGAAGCGCCCGGCCGAGTATGTAAATAAGTGTTAATGCCGCCGCGGTTCCGCGATTGGTTTGTCGGCGCGCGAGCTGTGTTAGGACGAGGGGGGTTTGCCTCGTGATACAGGGGAAGCACACACTCGGGGATTCGCTTCGCGGGCATTTATATGGCGAGACGAGCACCCGCGTAAACTCAGTTTTCAATCTGCACCGGAAACGCGACATTGTCCGAGGAAGAAAGTATAACGCTGCTGCTCACTGCTGAGAAATCGACGCGCTGCGCGTCAATCGCTTTTTTTTATCATTCAACAAAAACTAGCGCGTACCACGCTGATACACAGCCGCGATAAAAAAAAAACAGTGAAGGAAAACCCAACGAAATACGCTTTTATCTCTTAATAAATTTAAACGTTATTTATCTACTACACACATCGATGCATTTCTCGATCGTTCGGGCGACTATGACAAGAAAGTGGAGAACTTGATTAAAACGACAGTGCCAGTGGAAAACACCTCACAAGATTTTTGGTAAACTTTTTTTTTATTTCAAAATATATTTTTATTTTTGTTTTTTTTTTATCGTCGCAATGTTAGTATTTTTTATTGTGCCGATTGATCTATTCATCCAAGTTTTATATAATTAGCAAATGATGATTGAATTTATCATATACATAGATCTTTTTTTTTTTGCTGAGATTCAATTTTTAAATCTCGAAGAATCAAATTTTTGATCTTTTTTTTTTTTTTTTTTTTTTTTTTTTTTTTTTTTTTTTTTTTTTTTTGACGATCAAAACTATTACTCGTTATTCTGACGATTTATCTATTTATGCAAGCATCATAGAATTGACAAATATTGATTCAATTAATCGTGTACTCAAAAAATAATTTGGTTAAACTCGTTTGAAAAAAATCGAGAAAACACATTTTTTTGTATATCTGTAATTTTTAATTTTCTTTTCCCTCAAAAAGGAAAGCTTGAAACTAGTACTATTTACAGTGCCGATTTTTCTTTTCATTTCTGCGAGCTTGAATTAAAAAATGTTGATTCAATTAATCTCATGCGCAAGAAAATATTTGCTTAAGAAAATTGGTGAAAAATCGATGTTCAATTTTTCATTTAAAAGTTTCATACAAAAGTAAAATATTCGTTTCATTGAAACGAATATTAACTGTCAACTATTCGAAGTTTTCTCGCCTATCATTTAAGAACTAATCATACATATCGTTTATGCAATTGAAAGAAAAATTAAAAAATTTAACAATACAGAATTACCTATGGTAATTATTATCATAATTGCCATTGCTATTTTTATTGATAAATTTTATCATAATTGTCATTGCTATATATATATATATCATTATTAATCACTATTTTTCATTTAGTAATATTACTCAGAGTTAAAATAGTCTCGATTAAAATTATCGTAAATATTTTATGTCATCGATCATCGTGATTAAACATAGACTCGAAGTTAGTAGAAGACGCAGACACAATAACGATCTTTAAGATCTCGATAGATATGAGCAATTTGCTCCAGTGACATTATTTAACTCAGTACATTAGTCCGTTAGCCCGTCAAATCTGTGAAAGACTGCAAATAACTTTTGGTCTTGAGGAAAAATGTCATCACGCGATCTGGCGACTCTTTCATTCAGCAATTTTCAAGCGAAGAAAGATCGCAAATCATTGTCACGAGTTAATGCACTTGTTAACGTCTTGTGACTGGAAACAACTATACATTTCTATCATTCACGTGTGTGAAGATATTTTATCGAATTTCATTTGCCTCTGCGAGACTAGAGACTCTTTATACGTATTTACGGAGCAAATATGCACTTGTCACTCGCTTAAACAATTAATAAATGCAATATCATTGCATAATATTAAAAGCTATCGAACATCTGCTAATTTAACGCTTGAACGATTGTGAAATAAGCGACCTAAAATATTAGGTCGCTCTGTCTGACCAATCATTGATATTTTCACTTATGATTTAGCGTCGTATTCGTGCAAATGTGTTTTGGCCCACGATTACTACTTATCAGATATTCTTTATCCCCTGGATCTTTTTCTTTTTTTTTTCTTTTACTTGAAAGACAATTTGTGTAAGAAAAAAAATTAGAAACATTTTTCGAATCTCAAGATATTTTATTTTGGTTACATTTTTATGCAATCTACAAAAAATATAATATAAACAATATAAAAGAAAAAAAAAGAAAAATTGCGCAGAAAATTTAAAAAAAACATTGATCGATATGATTTTGCGTGCTTTAATTTTTTTTGACCAAGTAAATATTATTAGTTATATCTTGAGTATGTTTTTGTAGATAGTGAATAAAATGTGAAGCACTCTGTAAAATTGATTTCGAAATAAACGAAAAAATGTGTTTGTAGATTAAAATTTATTTCTTTTTAGAAGAATCAAAAAAATGAATTAAAAAAAATCACCCGTAAAAATTGGCAAATAAAAAAAACATTCAAGAGATCGAGTAAAAAAGTGTTTCAGATAATAACGAATATCACTCATGCGAAATATATTTATACAAACTTTCGTTTACTTGTGATTTTCATATTAATACGATATTTAGAAACTTTTCAGTTTTTGTTGGTTTACCAAAATGACTAAAACTTTGCTTTCCCATAAACTTGATTTAAAAAAGCTCTACCTTAAGTTTCTTCAAAATCAAATTAAGGAACGAATATTAAGGCCTCAGTTACTGATAATCTATTGATTTATCAGAGAATGAAATATATTTTTAGATAATCGAAATTAGCTTCTTTCCACTCGAGACTTTAATTGATTAATGAGTTATTTTTATAGACATATCTTAGTAATTTCTTTTGTCGTCAATATCTTAGTGTTGTTGAGCACTTTGAACGATATATTTCGGTCTTCTAACGGAACGCGCAATACCATAGAATACACGACTTGGGATTGGTACAAGTGGATTCGATTAAACATCTTGATTCTCATTGATTGCTCTATTGATCTTTTCCTTGTCCCTGAATCATCTCAAAAAAGAAATATACATTCGGTTGTCATTGTTGTGATTGCCATTGTTGTCTTTTAATTACTCCAATTACTATAACAGAAAATTATATTACTTTTTATAAATATTTTCAAATTTTTTTAAAACCTGCACAGGTTTTTATTAAAATCAGAATCTAGAGTATCGATCGTGGTTAATCAATTATTATTGTTGGATTTAATTTTTCACAAATATTTTTTTTTTTGCAAAATTTGTTGACTTTAGTTTTTTTAATTATTTTTCTTATTATACATATTAAGAAATTATAGATAATATAGATAATTATATAATTATAATTATAGATATATAAAATTTCTTATTATACATTATAAGAAATATACATTTGGTTGTCATTGTTGTGATGATAAAAAGTCTTTTAATTACTCTAATTATTGTAACAGAAAATTATATCACTTGTGATAAATATAAATTTTTTTTTTTTTTTTTTAGTCAAAATACCAACTACACAGATTTTTAGTGAAACAAGTACCTAGAGTATTGATCGAATTCGAGGGGGAGGACATGAATAAAATTTCAAAGTTATGAAACCGCCCTTGTCTTACATAAAATGTCGGTATCACGAAAGCTAAACGACTAACATGTATATATATGTGTTCCAATATTCACGTAATACTCGATCCAAATCTGTGACGACCAATACGAGAGTTTCATTGACTATTCCAGAATGCCCAATTCTTATAAGCTGGACACGTGTTCCCATGACACTGACTGCCACATTTTTTTCCATTCTAACGATCGAAATCAACTTGCAAGACGTTGAGGAGAATCGAAATAAGAACAATAAATGGCAGATTCCGAGTGGAATATATTGCCAATAATTGAGAACCTTCCGTCACGTACGAATCAAAATATAACGATGACAAATGTACCGACGTCATTTCAGCTCGGAAAACTTTTCTGCTTCAATATAACAAGACAAATGAAATTTTTATTTATTCCAAGTTTTTTCAATGTTCACATTTAAGGTCATGACATGTATTAAACTGCACACTGAGGAAAAAATTCTGCATTAAAAAAAACAAACAAACTTGATTCTTTGTAGTTAATAAACTCAGCAATTTTCATTTAAATTATTCAAATCATAAAAATAATAAAAATACTAATAAGTAATTAACATAATAATAATTTTGTTAAGCAACGCGATATCATATTTTAGCCAGTTTTAAGCTTGCAGAAATTAAATATTGCTATATTACTGTCTAAAATATTTTTAATAAACAATGAAAAGGGATGCGAAGAAATATGAAAATAACGATGACAAATCTACAAATGCCATTTTAGCATAGAATTTTTTACTCCAATTTAATATAAGGCTACACAAATTGAATTTTTATGGATTTTAATTTTAAAAAAGTTTTTACCGCGTAATAAGCAATTGATATAATTAAAATTTCGTTATGCAACGTTCAATAGTAGTTTAGCTATTTTCAATCTGCAGAAATAAAATATAGTTATATTTATTACCAAGCGTAATAAATAAGCAAACAAAGAGCACGTGGAGAATAAAAACATATCAATGAAAGATCTATCGACATGAATTTAATATAATGCTACCCATATGCTACAATTATCAATCATTGTTAATTTTAAAAAAAATTACATCATGGAATTATGGATAGTAGTAAAAATTATGCAGAGGGAAAACTTTACTTAGTGCTAATAAGCAATTGATATAACTGCAATTTTATTCATCAGTTTCTATTGCGTTTAAAAAATGTTTAACCTCCCAAAATAAAAGAAACTGTTTTTATGACGAAATCATACTATTGGACTATAACTTTATTTTTTATTACTGAGTGTAATTAAATAAAAAAAAAACGAAAGGGATGCGAAAAGATAGTGTTATTTGCACTAATCATTATTATTATTATTATTTATTTTCGTGCTCAGGGAAGGGCCCCATAAGAGCACAGTGTACATTGAAAGCTACAGATCATATATGTAGGTCGATTCAGCCACTTTTTTTCAACTTTTTTTTGTAATATCTACCATCATGCAGGAATACTCTGTAATTTTCTTAGCAAAAAAAAAAATGACCGTTTTGTAATTTGAAAAATAATAATTCCCCCGTTTTCGGAACGTTCACACAAATACATTTTTTTATACCAGAACATCGATCGGTGTTACTCTGGCCATTTTTTTGAGATATCAGCAATTAGGCAGGAATATTCTGTAATTTTTTCAGTCCAAAAAAAAATATCCGTTTTTGAATAAAAAAATAATTCTTCCATTTTTCGGTAAAAAATCATACTCACCGGAAAGTGACAAATATTTCGAACATTCCGCTGGAAAGCTAAGAAAAAACAACAACTTTTGTGTGAACACATTTTTTTTCAGTAATTTCAAGTTTCCGAGATATTTGATCTTGAAAAAATAGATTACCTTTTGGCGGTACATTGGTATAATGAATTATGGTGCAGTTCGGAGAGGGTCGAAAAAAAATTGCCAAAAACAACTTTTATGTGCAGACATTTTCTTTTCAGTAATTCCAATGCAGTTGAAAAAATAACGGCATTTTCCGAACTAATGTTTTAAAAAATCTGAAAAAATTCACATAGAGTATCTTTTAGTGGTACATTGCTATAATCAATTATGGTGCAGATCGGAGAGGGTTGAAAAAAAGCATTCTCTGGCTGAATTGACAGAGAATGCAATTCATATATGGACCTTAACATTTCACAATCTGCATGTTTTGCACGATAATCCAATGCGACTTGGCATTGTCATTATTACTGCTCTTGATTAGTTGGAATGAAAGAGAAAAAAAATCTGAACCGCGTGCCTCGTAGTCACGAGTGTATATCGCGTAAGCACTCATGTGATTGCGTACTACAGGTGTAAATATTAACCGCATTATGAGATACCGATTTTCAACATAAATTACAGTTGCTCTGACTCACAACTTGAATGCAAATTTGTACTCGTTAAGATTTAAAGCCACTTGTCAATTAAAAAAAGTAAATAAAAAAAATGTTCTCGCTCCATTTTTAATAATCGGTTATTAAATAATGAATATTAATTTTGTAATAATCGAAATCGAAATATCGAAAATGATGATAAAAAGTAATTCTGACCATTTATATGATTAAATCATTTTCTACTTTCTTATTAGTAATTGGAAATATTATATCCTTTTATTGACAATGTGAATGCGAAATATTAATTTAATAGTAAAAAAAAAAATACAATACATTGAAAATTTAAGTCAATGAATTCTGGACGTAATCAGAAACAATTAATCTTCCATTTGAAAATGATTAATCGGATCGATATCCATAAATCATCATGTAGCTTAAAACATTCTGCGATCATAATCGCTCATAAATCTCCACTATAATACTTAATGTGATCGAACAGAACTAGTAGGCGACGATTTTCTTTTTCAGAGCTTCTTTACTAATGTGTACACGAATTTCGTGTTACAAAAACAAAACGAGACAAGACGTAATTAATTCTTTTTAACCGATGATTGTTTATTATGAAGAATGTGGTTGACCAATTCATGTCGGGAATTCGATTCAACTTGCATACATCAGCAAAATTTACTGCATTCAATGTCCACTCGGAGATTTGCGTACACGCAATTATGACAGGTGGATTTTATAAGTGTACGTTACAAATTTTCTTTATATTCACAATTTTCGATTAAGTGGATTAAGTGGATTAAGAATAGCAAAGTTGTATTGTTTGTTCCATTAATCCATATAATCAATTTTCTGAGCAAAAAAATCATCGAGATGTACTTGACATCTCTTGGTATAAAAATTGTAATCCGATCTCTACTATGTTTATGAGATATAAGGATTAAACTATGATGGATTTTGTACTCCGATGTAAAGACTTTTAATTCTTGCAACACAAATATTTGCACTGACGTTAAGGATATTTTTATCTCCCAAACAAATATTTGAATCGATAACAATTTGATTGCTTTACGAGAAGGAAAAAAATCTTTCAAAAATGAACTTCATGACAGATGTTATAATTATGTATAATGAGAATTACGAACATTAATTAATGAATTAGTCGATGAAAAATGAGAAATTTTTTTTTCATATGAAATTTGTTCTTTTATATATTTTTAACACATGCGATTTCAATAGCATTTTCTAGCGATTTCGAAATTTTGAATAATCTTGTACGAAATTTTTCAAAATTATATTAAATCATACGAATTTTTAAAGAAATTTTTACGCTAAAGCATCCAAAATGCAAAATATTCTAAGCATGTACGAATTAAAAAAAATCGAATTTCGAAACAGTAGAAAAATACGTTTAAAAATCAAATGTTTGTAAAAACTTACAGAAAAATTTACAAAGCTCTAAAAAAAAAAAAAGTAGCCCGTCAATTTTTTTTTCAATTATGAATGAATTAGTAAGGAAGAATTGTGTAAGGAATTCGAAAAAAAATTTCGTTTCATGTGAAATAATTTTTTTTATTTTCCCAAACATGTAATTTATCAACAACTTATTCGTATAATTATTATAGAGAATCAATGATTCTCAGTAGTCATAATGGCGTTAATTTTTAAAGATATTTCTCCATATGAATATATCATTAAGCTGATAATGAAGAAATTAAAAAAATCCCAATATTTATCTGACCGCTAATCTATAATCCCCTATAAAACGTAAATCAAGAACCACGTGACAATAAACTCCAGCTTTTGAGTACATATTCTGTTATCATGATTTCGAGTCTATATTCCTAAAGCTCGTTATCATTAAGGAAGGCATCACCGAATGATTTGTAAACGACGAAATTCGACACGTGATGACTCTAGTGAACGTAAAGAAGTATAATCGAAGCTCGCCTTGACATTCGTTGTAAAACTGATGGTGAAACTTAATAGGCATGTTATCATCAATCGGTAAACACTCTACGTCAAATGGCTAGTCGAATGACGAGGCTTAAGTTGACTAGCACAGTGATTGGCACCCCAAGCAATAAATGTACAATTATTGCCCACCCAAGTGATCAAATTGTATAGTTATTGGCACGATTGCCTCTCATTTATTTTACTGCCGAACCGGAAAATCACTAGTGGCCAATGACTGTACGAATTTCCTCTAAAATACTCGTTGGTATATAAAATTGGCAGCCAGAGGCTATTCTGAACTAGCACAACTATATATTACAACATCATTACGTCTTTGAACAGACAATGTTGTTTGATCATACTGTATAAATATTGTTAAAAAAAATGCTCGTTCTATCGCACTCAAAAGTATTAAATATTGATTGACACGATCTATAGGATCTATAACGATATGCATACATGTATATACATAAATGTGTGTGAGTGATTTTAATAAGACACGTTCTTCTTCTATCACGTTTCAGAGCTAATCCGACCAGCCACGGCACGTAAAAAGACTCGAGACAAGGTACGTCTATGCTTACAAAATGAAGAGGGATGACGGCAAAGAATACGAAGTCAACGGAAAGCCAGACAGGGCCTACGTCAATCATGGGCTGAGTTTGTCCGGCAATAGCTTGGATATTGGACATCCCAATGGATCGCATCTTCACAACTCCCATGGACCTCATCACGAGACACGAGGCTCTTCGGACTTTATCTGTAAGTTACTTGCGTCATTTTATATACACTATAATAGATTTTAATTTCCTGAAATTTCGGCTCCATTTGTACAGTGTAAAAAACAAATTAACTTAGAAATTAATATAAATGTACCGGAAGTTTTGTATGCACAAACTGTTGCAATCAATTTTATACACAAATGCGATATAAAATTAATATATGGTACAGTAATTTCAATAATTTTAGTTTATGCATAAAAACTTTCAGACTTTTTTTATAGTGTAGTCAGGAAAATTTTAAAAAATTAAAAATTGATTTTTATAAATAGGGCAGAAGTACTGGTGTTAAATAATGATTTTTCATAATGTTGTATATTATGGAAACATGTGTCGTCATATTGACGTCAGATCGTCTTCATTACAAAAAATGCTCTATTAATAATTAAGATATCATGAGCTGATTCACCAAATTATGAACTCTTTGCGTAATTCGACAAGATTCTGACGAAAGCTCTCGATAGATTTTCGGGTTATGTAGTTGGCGAATTGCATGCAGCACGTATCAATCTTAAAAGACATCAATGGAAATTTTGATGTACTGAAAATCTGAAATAAAGTTATACGTTTATAAAAACAACGATGGGCACAACTGGTACATGAAAAAAAGGGTCATTCCATACCAAGTGAGCCACCAAAATTTAGCATGATTGTAAAAATTGTTCATAATTATTTCAAAAGTTGTTTAGAGTATCACGAACATCCATAAATTATTTCAGAACTTTAGCACCTATGGTTTGTCCAACATTTAATAACGATTTTTTTCATTCCATTCTTTTCAATTCGCCGTATATTCAAAATTACCGATCGTACAAAAAATTTGTTCTTGTACAAAAATTAAGTTTTTGAATGTACTTTTTAATTTAAAAAATTCTATGTCCGCTATAAAAAATTTCCGCCATTTTTTCACAAAATAAAGTAATAATATTTTTTTTCCTTGTAACAGACTATTTCGATGTTTCTCCAAATTTCACAGAATTTCTATTATTATGCTTACAAGCTACAGAAAAATTGGCGTGATGGCAAATGAATGGCCCACTTGGTATGGAATGACCCATAAGCAAGTTGCCCCGGATATGGCCATGATGAAGTATCTATTTTTCGGTAATTATTACACAATCGATTCATAAAGAACAACAAAAAAAAAAAAAGAACCAAAAGCCGCTGGGAAAAAAACATAGCCAAAAAAAATCTAGTATAAAAGATTAAATGGTGGAGAACACCTTTCATGCTGGAGATTTCCATCACTATGCAATGCCAAAATCTACTTTCGGAAAAAGCTCTGGTAAAAATTAAAATAAAAGTGTACAGAGCAAAACATTAATATAGTGCATGACTATTTCTGACAAAAAAAGCTGTTACGAAAAAGTGTAAAACGAAGGAAACGAATATGAAAAAAGGATGCAAAGTAGAACCTTGCACATTGCTTCCTTATTCTTTTTCGCTTTTGACAAAGCCGCCTCTATGAGGAAGTTTCTTGATTTTATTTTTGGCTTTCTCATAGAGGAAGCTTTGCGAAACATGAGAATTATTGACGAAGTTGATGATTTTTGACGTTTTACGAAATCCAGAGCGACACCGATAAATTTTTAAAAAATTCAAAATCACGTAAAATCCGAACCGCTTTACCGATCATCACCAAATTTGGTACGCAGCAGGGCTGAATGTTATTTTTCCTGGGCAGAAAATTTCAGTCGATTAGTTTTAATTTTATCTGAATTAGAGCAAAACGAAAATTTTTCGAAAAATTGAAAATCTCATAAAAATCGAACCGCTTTGCCGATTTGGCCCAAATTCAATACCAAAGGTCGTACCACTTTGGTCAATTTTAATACAAAGTTTCAGCGCGATAGCTAAAAATTCGTTTAAGCTAGAGCATTTACGTTCTTTTTTCAAAATTTCAAAATTCTTATAAAAATGAAATGCGTTAAGCGATTATTGTAAAATTTATACTAATTGAAGATTAGCCAGTACTGTACATGTTGCTTAAATTTTAGCTGATTCGGTCGAATACTTTGTAAGTTACAGTTATATGAATTTTTGGCCTTTCATTACACACACACACACACATACATACATCCGGACAATTTTTCTAAACCACTTTTCTCGACGTTTCAAACCATTTTAAACACTTTGACATGAAAATCTCGAAAAAAAAAAAAATTTCATGAAAACAAAGCTCCTCTGTGAGGAAGGAAAAAGGTTAGTTAGATTCACATATGGCATCAAGGCTTTAAAGAATTACATTTCTGTGTAGAAGAATTGGTTTTTTTTTCGTACGAATACGATTTTCAATGATTAAATACGCCTTAAACAATTTTTCAAGCGCAATGAATATTGAGGTATTCAATTTTTAAGCATGTGAAATGGCAATGCTCCTACTTTTTTTTCTATTTTCTAATGTTCTCTCGACACATATGAAGATTTTAATGCTAGAAATCTAAAATGATATTCCTCTCGGATTCTAAAAGCATAGGTTCAAAACCGATTTATGATATTTGGTCCCAATCACACACTGAGAGAAGAGTTTATTTAGTTATTCTTATTAAATCTCACTTGAGCCAAATAAGATTTGTTAACTATTAACAAATGTCAGCGAGCTTTATTTGCGACAAGCAAATTTTATTTAGCTCAAGTGAGATTCAATAAGAATAACTAAATGGTTAATTTCGCCATATTTAACCAAGATTTGTTAACTGTTAACAAATGTTAACAACCTTTTCTCTCAGTGCAAGTACTTGAAAATAGGAAAATTCTTAAAGTGGCCACAACCGGTAGTACTTCTGCCCTATAATAAGTTATTTTTTATATAGAGTATTCATTAATTGTATGAGTAAATGAAAAATTTTAATGGTGGCCAAAATTGAGCTGCCAATTTTTTTCAAAAATTGATTTATAAATTTTCAAAAAATTCGACCTTCATGCATAATGTGTCGTTTAATTTGCATTTAACGAGGATATCCAAAAAGTGAGTATACGTAGAAATAGGCGAAATTTGCATCAGTCGATTAAAAATGTTTTTTGTAAGTGCGGATTTGTCGATATATTGATAAACGTTGCGTTGAGACAGTCTATGGCTAGTAAATCAACAAGTGCGTTATAGAAGCGGTCCATTGTAGTAATGGGTTCGCGGCCGAGAAATAATTCATACGAAGCACAAAACTCGTTCACCTTCGTACGAGGAATTTACTATAATATATACGTGATAGATAACAGCGTTTGCCGTTGGCATGTCATTTGAATCTTCTTGATGTGCAACAAAATTACACGACAAGTATGGCACAGTGATTGGCCACCCTGAATAGAGATCAGCAGTTCAGGATTTTTAAAAAAGCTGTTGGTAGTTCGATAACAGGATTTTTAACATTTTATCGGGTGGCCAATCACTGTACAGTTTATCTTGTAATCAAGAATTTCCTGGCTTATCGGATAATCTTTTGATCGACGGCCACATCGTCAATATCAATTACCATAACACGCGCTAAAGTGAATTATTATTAATCTATAGGCTAAAAAAAAAGCAAGAGTCGCAAACTCGACATCCCGTTTTTCATATTGTTTCGAGATTTTTATGATTTCTTTTTTATGCCTCGATAAAAGTGGTCGAAGAGCCGGGCGATGATGAAGTCAAGCACAAAGACAGCAGCTTCGTTTCGGTTGTCCGATATGCTAGACGACGGGTGAAATCAGCTTGCACCAAAAAATCACTCTACAAGAGGCTTCCGATTTTGCGATGGTTACCAAAATACAACGGGGAAGATGCTCTCGGCGATTTTGTTGCTGGTATCACTGTGGGCCTCACCGTTATACCGCAATCTCTTGCATATTCCAGTGTTGCTGGTTTACCACCTCAGGTTTGTTGAAATACTATTTAATAAAATAAAATCATAAATAAATATATATTAACAATTACAAATGGTATGATAGAATACAAAAACATTCGAAAATTTCCTTGAAATAAATTACAAGCTTCCTTATTTAATAATCGGAAATAATTTTTTTTTTTGATGTCCTTATTTATTAATTGGAAATAAAAATTATTTAAACAGGGGAAAAGTGTAAATAATATTTAAAATATGTAAAAACGTAATCAATAAAATTGTTGTGGAAATGTAGGAGAATTCGATTTTTAACGCACATTTAAAATTGTAGTTTTCTTATATTCTATTAATTAAATTCGTATCAAAGAATGAATATCATTGAAAAAAAATATATATATTTTTAATACGGAAAGTATGAAAAAATTAGGCGAAATATTTCCTTGAACAGATAGATAAATAAAAGGAAACAATGATAAATGTACGTGAATAAAAAACCGCAGACGACATTGTGTCGCTGACCGCAATGTCCATCTTTAAATGGTTAATTAAACTAGACATTGAGACGAGAAATTGATGAATCATAGACAATGTCTCTTGTGTAATTTGCAGTTCGGTCTTTATGGAAGTTTCCTCGGTTGTTTCATCTACATTATATTCGGATCGTGCAAAGATATACCACTTGGACCAAGTGCCATCGTTTCCCTTCTCACCTACCAGACAGTATCTAACTTGGAAGCACCTGTACACCACGCAATACTTTTGTGCTTCATGTCCGGTTTGATAGAACTGTTCATGGGTTTATTTGGTCTCGGTAAGTTTTTCCATTTTCTTTCAAATAATCTTCCAACCATTTTTAGCTTTAGTATCAGACTGCCAGAAAAATTTTATTCGTTATGCACAAAAAAGGGGAAAAGATATTTTTTAAAGTTGCAAAGTAGAACTTTACACATTGCTTCCTCATTAATTTTTATTTTTCGCAAAAACTATGAGTAAGCTTATTTAATCATTTTGGCTTCCTCATAGAGAAAGATTTGTAAAAAATTAATATGAATGAGGAAACAATGTGCAAAGTTCTACTTTGCAATTTTTTCCTATCATTCCATACCAAGTTGGCCACCCAACTTTAGTCGCAAAAAGTGTTGATAATTTTTTCAAAAGTTCTTCAGAGTGTCACGTACGTCCATAAATTATTTCAGAATTTTAGCACCTATGATTTGCCCTAAATTTAATAACGATATATTTGTTTCATTTTTTTTTTAAATTCGCTGTATATTCAAAATTACCGAACGTACAAAAAATTTGTTCCTGTACAAAATTAAAGTTTGTTAATGTACTTTTTAATTTTAAAACATTTCCATACCCGCTAAAAAAAATACATTTTTTGACAAAATAAAGTAATAATATTTTTTTTTTCGTTGAGACAAACCATTCCGATTTTTCTTAAAACTTCCCAGAATTTCCATTATTATGTTTACAAACTACAGAAAAATTGTCGTGACGGCAAATGAATGGCCGACCTGGTATGAAATGACCCATATAGTTATTGACAAAATTCAAAATCACGCAAAATCAAAATCGTTTTACCGATCACAACCAAATTTGTTAGGCAGCAGCGCTCAATGTTATTTTTCAACTGTAGAAAATTTCAGTTGATTTGGTGAGATTTGCCGTGAGTTAGAACAAAACGATTGTTTTTTGAAAATTTTAAAATTCCGTAAAAACCGATCTTTTTTTTTTTACAGATTCATTCCAAATTCAATACCGATACTCCTTTAACATAGTTTTATTCATAAAAAATTATTTAGCTTAATAGCTAAAAATTTGCGAACTCCAGAGAGCGTACAGACATTCTTCGAAAATTGCAAAGTTAAATAAAATTCCGACATTTTTTTGAATTTTTTTTTTAAATTACCACAAACAACGATGTCAACCTGCATCACATGTTTGCTAAATTTCAGCGCGATTGTTAAAACAATTCTTGAGATATGTAAGTTTGAATTTTGAGTGACGGTCACACACGCACACACACACACACACGCACACACGAATATCCATCCATCCATTTTTTCTCGAAGTTTTACATCATTTTGAGTGTAGTGACATAAAAAAACGCAAAAAAAAAAGAAATGTTCGCACGAAAACAAAGCTTTCTCTATGAGGAAGCAAAACCTACATAGAAAAGGTCCAGCAAAAATTGAATGGAATTATATAATTTTGAATCGTGTATGTTACAAAAATAAAATGCTTAAGAGAGAGTCACGCCTTTAAAAAATCATAAACTTAGAGTCAGCCGCTTTTGTTCTTAGATTCATTGCCACGGCGCTACTTAAGGGAGAACTGTAAGGAATCGCGGGGCTTCAGATCACAAGTGGAGATCCTCATGTGCCGGTGATGAAGTATGATCTTGCTCAATGGAATTGGAATCTCGATCTCGGACTCTCAGTCTACTATGTAATAATTTCGTTATGATGGGATCGTGCTCCAGGTATGCGATTATTGTATAATGATTGCGGAGGCTTTTTTTTCATCGCGGTAACATACACGAAAACAAAAATATATGAATCCAAAAAAAAAGGATGCAAGGTAGAACCTTGCGTATTGCTTCCTCATTCTTTTTCGCTTTTTACAAAGCCGCCTCTATGAGAAAGTTTCTTTATTTTATTTTTGGCTTCCTCATAGAGGAAGCTTTGTGAAAGATTAAAATTATACACCAATACATTTTTAAAAAATTCAAAATCACGTAAAATCCGAACCGCTTTACCGATCATCAACAGATTTGTTATGTAGAAGGGCTAAGTGTTATTTTTCCTGTTTAGAAAATTTCAGTCGATTAGTTGAAATTTTACCTGAATTAGAGGAAAACGAAAATTTTTCGAAAAATTCATAATCTCATAAAAACCGAACCACCGCTTTACCGATCTTCACCAAATTTGGTACGTGTTGTTTAAATTTTAGCTGATTCGGTCGTATACTTTACAAGTTACAGTTATATGAATTTTTAGCCTTTCATCATACACACGTATATAAATCCGGACAATTTTTCTAAACCACTTTTCTCGACGTTTCAGACTATTTTAAACGCTTTGACGTAAAAATCTGGAAAACATTTTTTTTCTTCATAAAAACAAAACTTCCTCTATGAGGAAGCAAAACAGTAGAGATTATTTCGAGTATAATAAATCGTATGTTTATCGTATGTCGACGAAATAATGTACATGTTTTAACGCTAGGTGCAAAGGAGGTTTTAAAATTCATTAGCCTACATCGATCAACATCGCTAACAATCGTGGCAAAGCGATTTTAGAGCTCCGATAAACACGCCAACTCCGCAAAATATATAACACCTTTGTTGTCCATCGTATAACAAATCTCAAGCTCGTTAATTTTATGATCGTGCATGTGTTAACTCTCTTAAAACTCGTCCCCTAATGCCATTATAATAGGGTAAACCTGAAATGTTGTTTTCTCGTGTAAAGAATTATTCAAAAGCAACATTGTTTTGAATATTTATGTTTTTTTTTTTAAATACTTGAATGAGTTATTAACAATTCGCGACATAATTATCACACAAATGATCGTAACAATACTATTTGCACTTGAATTATAAAATCCAGTGCATGGATCTTAAAATAATGATGCAATCCTGGCAGCGTCTACTGCAAATAAATACCCTATTTATAAACCACTCCCAAGAAATCGTTAAAAGCTTACTTCCATTTTTCACAGCTATAAATATTAAATTAAACCTAAAAATATTATAATAAATTTTCTTTTTCTTCTCCTGCAGCAATTTGAATTATTTTTTAATTTCCAACAATTACTTATTTAGCTGAATAATGATTATTAATAAATTTCTAAAAAATATAATAATGGCCTCTACCATTATTGTAATTTTTTGGCATGTCCCGTCCACTATTAAATAAGTAAATAATTATGTCACGTGACAATGTCAAAAATTGGTATACTAAATTTTGACAATTTTTGTAATTATTTGATGTTGTAGGTTTTATAATAGACTTCGTATCTGGTCCTGTAAGCTCTGGTTTCACATCAGCAGTAGCCTTGATAATTGTCACCTCGCAAATTAAGGACATACTCGGTATCACAGCCAAAGGAGCGACGTTTCTTCAATTGTGGGAAAGCATCGCTGCCGAACTGCACAATACTTCAGGCTGGGATGCAGCACTTGGAGTATCCTGTATAGCTTTCCTCCTCATACTTAGGGTAATTCATATTATTATTACAATATGCATTTAATTATATTATTTATCATTTATTTTTTATTAATAATAACAATAAATTCAGTAATGCTTAGTCGTTGTAATTATTTCAACGACGATTGCTAGAAAAATAATAAATTGGCAATCGAAAGAAACAAAAAGTAGGTACCTTTGCAAGTTGCTTCCTAATTATTGTTGGATTTTTACAAATCTACCTCTTTGAGGAAGCATGTTAATCTTTTTTGGCTTCCTCATAGAGGAAATTTTGTAAAAATCCAACAATAATGAGGAAGCAATTTGCAAAGTTCTACTTTGCAGCCTTGTTTTAAAAAATTCTAAATGGCATTAGTTTTGAACCCCTTGACAGATTCTCGCCAGACTCTAACTTATGCTTAGTTTACCCATGCTCTACTTGTGGGCCAAATTTGAGCCCGATATCTTAAAAATTGCGCAAGTTAGAGAACGAACAAAAAATGTCAAAAAATTTTATAATGCCATAAATTGTGAACCCCTTAACGGATTAACACCAAATTTAATCCCAAACACTATTTGATAACAGTCCACATCCGGTCCAAGTTGGAACCGGATGTCATAAAAATTGCGGGAGTTAGAGCCCGAGCTGACATTCTCCAAAAAATTCAAAATGCCCTAAATTTTGAACACCTTGATGGATTAACTCCAAATTCAATCCCGTACCTTGTTTAACGACAGTTTATTCGTGGTTCAAATTTGAGCCCGATATCTTAAAAATTGCGACGGCTATCGTGCTGACAAAAAATGGTGCACATACGCGCGCGCGCGCGCACGCACACACACACACACACACACACACACACACACACACACACACACACCATACAGAAATTTCTTCTAAACCACTTTTTTCGACGTTTTAGACCATTCTGAGTGTCCTGACATGAAAATTTCGAAAAAAAAAATTTCACGAAAACAAAGCTTCCTCCATGAGGAAGCAATAATTGAATAATTAATTTAATTTTAACAGTTAATAGCAACTGTCAGAGTCGGACCCAAGGACGAAGAGCTTCGTACCATGAAGCATAGAATATTAAATAAAATGATATGGCTTTTTGGGACGTCAAGAAACGCAATTCTCGTCATAGTCTGTGGAATTTTGGGCTACAGTTTCACAGCTGCTAGTCCATTTAAATTGATCGGTAAGCATTATGCTATAAACTTTAATATGTATATAAATAGAGATGAAAAATTGATGTTAGATAACTGCCCCAGTTAGTGAGATTTAAGAGCTAGAATTTGCGAAATAGTATTTGTGATGATCTTCAGATTGTTTTTTTACGCATTAATTTAATGTGTAGATGATGGGTCATTCATTCCGATTGATAACCACTCGACAATTATCACTATTGAATATTTATAACTTGTCCAGCAGCCACTAATTGGGCTGAACCAAGTCACTGGACTGTTTACCATAAATTAACATTATGACTCAGTAGGAATTCGAAATTATTTGCACAATGTGGAAATAACAGATAAGGAAAGAAGGAAATTCATTTCTACATAATGAAAAATTAATCAGGCACTACTGATTGATTATTGAAATACAGTTAATGAAGCAAAAGAAAATGGATTATTAGCTTCTATTCCTAATTATAATTTTTTTATAAGTAAACGAACGATTTGATTGCGGATGTGGATGCACTGTTAAAAATATTTAAGGGAGATTTCTAGTGTGACGGCCCAAAAAATAGCCTATTTTCATAATTTTTTTTCGGACGGTTACTACACGCCGATCAATCTGAAATTTTTATGACACATTAAGGCAATAATCATGAATAACGGAAAATGATTTTTTATAAGACGATTTTCATTGTTCAAATTTTTTTTTAACTGTTAAAAATAATGCTGATAAAAAAAGATAGCCTCATGGTGGACATCCTAGGGATCGCTTATTTGATGTGAAAAAAAAAAACCCGTATGCGATTGGCTATTGCGCTATTTTTCGGCTTATTTTTATATCAAAATTGACAAAATGGTGGCGGTTTGAACAAAAAGTACCGAATTTAGCCGTTTTTTTCGACAGTGTTTCTTTTAAAAAAATGGGAAGATTAAAAAAAAAAGTTCCATAGCACGATAGAGAGTAGGGTGAAGAATATTCTCCTAAAATTTGAAAACGATCACTTGAAAACCGTTCCCTGGAGAATGTCCAACGTTTTGGAAAATGTCTGTTCGAGAAAAACGCGTTTAAAGTTTCGAGTGTAGAAATTTCATATACCTAAATTCTGTACTTACGACCAATCGGCGATGCCAGATCCACAAAGTATGTCAGTGAAGTATTTCGAATTTTGCTTTAAAAATTTTTGAGGATGTTTTTGACCGTATATACTAATGGATAGGAACCAAAAAAAAATCGATTTTTTTTTCGCACTGGAAAGATCCCTTAAGGGGATGCTGAAGTAGATTTTTTTGCCGACTTTGATCGGTAATTTCTTAAATTTGTTTAAAAAAGTCGTATTTTTAATATAAGTTAAATTCAATTTTATCGCACGTACATTGAATTTTCATTTTCTTATATTAAATTGAATTTTCTACACGGGTTCAGTAAAATGCAATACATTAAATTACTATACAGTGCATGAAATTTTCAAATATTTTGTTCCAATGTGTATAACAATATGTTTGAATTTTTATTAGGATACTTACCCAGCGGAATGCCAAGTGTGCAACTTCCACCGTTCAGCTACACCAAAGCAGACAATACAACAGCTTCATTTATGGATATGTGCAGCAATTTGGGCAGTGGTTTGCTGGTTTTGCCTCTTATTTCATTAATGGAGGACGTAGCTATTTGCAAGGCTTTTGGTAAGTCCACTGGAAAATCTTGAAGTAATTATATTAAATCAAATTTCCACGGTAGAAAAATTGGCCTGTCAAGTTAAGACAATCGCTGGAATAGAATTTGTTTTTGAATTTACAGCGAACGGACGTTCGGTCGATGCCACACAAGAACTTATCGCCTTGGGAATGTCCAATCTTGGTAACTCCTTCGTACAGGCGTTTCCGGGCACGGGATCGCTCAGTAGAAGCGCCGTAAATAATGCTTCAGGAGTGAGAACACCACTGGGTGGTCTTTATACAGGTGATAATAAAAAGTGCTTTAAAAAATCAGTAACAAAGTTTTATATCGATAAAAGTATTTTTTTTAATGCAAATCAAGTTGATCGAAAACGTTAAAAATTAAGTAAAAAGTTAAAAATAATGATGAAGCAATATGCAAGATTCTACTTTACATTCTTGTTTTAAATAAATTTGAAAAACTGAATTTTTGCAAATTTTAGACGCCAAGAAATAATAATGAAAAATTCGATTTCCTATGTAATTAATCGATCTCTACTAAATTATGTAATCAACATTCCTGAATATTATTTCGTTCATGTAGAAAATTTCGATTTGCTATATCGTGTCGCTGCAAAACTTGATGCAATAACGTCAATTTTTCGAAAATTCCAAATTTTTATAAAATCCTAAACGATTTTCCCGATTTCAGCCAAATTCAAAACCAAACGAAATTAAATGTACCCGCATATGTGAAATCCTATTTTTCTGAAATATTTTGGAGAGAAATATATATGGAGAGATCACGCTTTTTTTTTAAATTTTCAAAAATCTATAACATCTAAATTTATGCACATATTTGGTAAAAAATTACATCTATCAAAGATGGAAAGATAAAAACAACGTTTTAATGAAAAACGTTAATTGTAATTAACAATTTAATTAGGATATTCTGATAATCCTGCAATGCAATTGTCACAATCCTCTTAAAACCTTTTTATACTAAATTATTTGAAAAAAACATTTCGTTTTTTTTTTTTTTGCTATGAAATAATGAAAAAAGGACGATGAAGACAATTTTAAGCTGAAAAAAGTATTTCATGAAAAACATTAATTCTAATTAACAATTTAATTAGAATATTCTGATAATTCTGCAATGCAATTGTCATAATCCTCTTAAAACCTTTCGATACAAAATTCTTTGAAAAAAAAAAAAAAAAACGTTTCTTTTTTTTTTACTATGAAATAACGAAAAAAAGACGATGAAGACAATTTTAAGTTGAAAAAATTACATTTGTAGTCGGTTAGAGTTGTTAAATTATTTAATTTTTTTTCCTCTTGAATTTCAGGGTTGCTTGTGATACTAGCACTGCTGTTTCTCACGCCGTATTTCTTCTACATACCGAAAGCATGCCTGGCGGCAATCATTATAGCCGCTGTTATCTTTATGGTGGAGGTGAAGGTGATTAAGCCAATGTGGAGGACGAAAAGTAAGCGAAGGCCTTTAAATGCTGCAACCATTTACGATTATTCACTATTATTCACGATCTCTTTTGTTCATCGCGATCATCCTTATCTTTCACGGAAGTCATTTGTAGTGTGAGGCGACCACACGATTAATTACTCCATTAAGTAATTTAAATACAAATCTATACTTATATTAAACCTAATTTCTACATTTTACGTGCTAAGACAATAAATTTCTGAAATCAATTATTTGTATTATTTCGTACAGCTCTAACATATTTCTTTGGTACGAAAATTCAATTTCATTTTAATAAATGATATTTTCATATTGAAATATAAATAATGTTATAGCAATATGAAAAACCTTGCACATTGCTTCCTCATTATTTTTCGCTTTTTACAAAGCTTCCTCTCTGAGGAAGGAAAAAAGTATGTTATTCAATTTTGGCTTCCTCATAGAGGAAGCTTTGTAAAAAGCGAAAAATAATGAGGAAGCAATGTGCAAGGTTCTACTTTGCATCCTTTTTTAAATTAGATAAATAAACATGTTGTGAATTCGCTTTTCCTATTTCGTTATTCCGTTATTTCGTTATTATTAGAGCGTTTACGAAAGTAAATGTGATAAGGTATATTATTAAAAATAATTAAACATTCCATAAAATCACAAATTTCATACCGTTTGTCCCCAACTTATACATATATAATGGCTGAATATTGCTTCATTTATATACAAAATTTGAGCTCGCTATTTCAAGTTTTGCAAAAGTCACATATGTTGCATAAAATCTGAACCACTTTACCATTGAGTGCACCTACTCTTATAACCAACTATTTAGCAAAATAGACTAAATTTTACGAAAGGTAGAGCGACCACGTGCTTTTTTCAAACAATTCAAAACGGCATAAAATCGAAATTTTTGCACAGATTTTGTCGAAAATTGCTACAGTTGAAGAGGGTCTGCTGCTATACTAGTGAGCCAAATTTGAGCGCGATGTACAAAACCGCTCTTGAGTTATCGGCGTTCGAATTTTCGGAGTTGTATACACACACACACACACATACATACGGACATTTTTTCTAGATCACTTTTCTGAACGTTTTGGACAATTCTAAGTGTCCTGATATAAAAATCTCGAAAAAATTTTTTTCATGAAAACAAAGCTTCCTTTATGAGGGAGCCAAAATGAAATTGGATTGAGTATTTTTTGTTTTCTAAGCAGGTAAATGACCTCATCCTCTATTTACAATTATGTCATATATAGTATTTGCAGTGAGCACCGATTGATTGGCAAGATGAAAATAAGCGAACAGTAAACAACAAGTTCGCCTTGAAACTTAGATTAGTATAACTACGTTCGATATTGTCTGACGTGATTAGAAGCTTGGATGGATGAAATCGGAGCAAAAATCTTGTTTTCGATTAACATACGATTTTGCATGTAAAATCATCAAGCAACATCATTAAACTCGATTCATATTACAATAATAATAACAATAGAATCAGTATATTTTCTGTAGTAAAGAAAATGCTAATAACCATTTGTTTTTCTTTACAGAATCTGATCTTCTACCTGGATTAGGTACCTTCATTGCTTGTCTTGTACTTCAGCTAGAAGTTGGACTTCTTTGTGGAGTCGGACTTAATGTCCTCTTTATTCTCTACCACGCAGCTAGACCAAAGATATCGGTTGAAAAACTCACGGTAAATATACACGATAGTCAATTAAAATCGCTTGGATTCCTATTGAAGATGACGATTCCACGGGGAAAACGTTATCTTCATACACGTCTTAGATGATAGACACGTCGATCATGTTTGACAAACGAGAACGCAATATTCTCTCGAGTTGCGTGGCTTTCCAACTTTTTTTTTTACTCACTACAGTTAATTATGAATTACACGAATCTGATGCAATACTTGTGTCACATGAAATACCTTATATGTTACACGTGAAGCAATGGGGATTTATTGAAGGACGTTTGACATTCAATTTGAAATTTGATAGCAAACGAACTTAATGCCATTTTAAAGCCTATGTAACTTAAATGAGAGTGCGATTTATGCTTAAATTTTTATCACAAAAAAGTGTGTTGTTTGAAATAATTATACAGTGCAGTTAAAAAATCGTTGATTCGAGATTAATTTTTCTGCTATATCTTCTTTAAGATGAAAGTTTATAAACATTAATTTTTTAAATATTTTTCTTTGCTCACAGCTGTATTGACTTATTCTTATGTAAAGTATGCATGGGGCACTGTAAAAGTGTTGATTGGGAATCAATTTCTCAATTACATATGACGGAAATTAGTTTTGTAACATTTCATCACATTCTTCCAATGGCCGGACTGCAGCAGTTTTTCATTTTTGCAAAAAGCTGCGATTGACATGGACGAAGCTAAAAAAGTATCGTAGGGGCAATTAATTTTCAATTAATATTCTAAGCAAAAAAGTGTGTTTGAATAATTTTTACTTCGCTCGATGCGATAATGGATGTTTTACTCACCCGTGCGTTAAATCCCATTTTTGCATCTTGTAAAGTAAAATTTAATACAAAACTCGTTGAAATTTATTTTTAAGTTACCAGTGCGTTAACATTTTTTCTGTCGAAGGCGAAACGAGTTAAGAAAACTTTATCGCAGGAAATTTTATTTCGCAACGTGTGAAAATAGGGATCTATGCACGAAGCGAAGCGTGCGTAAAACGACGTAAAACGTCGTTTTACGCCGAGTGAAATAAAATATTCTTCGAAATAAAATACACTTTACCTCGGCTTCCTGCTGCGTTCAGCTTCGCAGTGCGCAAAACGCTCGTTTGGCCCCATGTATCGAAATACACGATTTTTCCCTACTAGGCTAAAATAGCCACATTTCAGCCCGCTGATGTAAGCAAAACTGATCATTTTAACCCAGCAGGAAAAAAAGTATTGTATGCTACACGCGAAAGAGCGGATTTTCATCTCGTGTGATTTCAGCCCTCGCTTCGCTCGATCCGCAAACTTATCCTCGGGGAAAATCACGCTCTCCCTCCCTTGTGACATAATGTACTATTTTTGACTCGAGTGATTACAATATTCGTTCTCAGCTCTTGTTGCACACTCACACTCGTAAGAAATGGTAATTTTCAACCCTAGAAAAAATAAACTCACACTCGTTAAAAAAAAGTTTTCTCTCCGTAGGGTTGAAAAGTACTATTTCTGACGAGTGTGAGTTTGCAACAAGAGGAAACCGCACTTTCCTGGACGGAGGACTGAAAACTCTGTAAAAACTGACTCTCGTTAAAAAGAGTTTTTCCTTCTTGTTTCCTAATATACTAATAACTTTATAATTTCCACAGCTAAATTCAGAGACTAATAGATTTTGCTTTTCTCTTTAAATTACAGAGTCGCTGTGGTGTTGAATTCCTTATGCTTACGCCCGATCGATGCTTAATATTTCCATCGGTTGATTACGTGAGAAATTTAGTAACGAAATGCAGTCGTTCAACGGAAAGCGTTGCAACGCCTGTGGTGATCGACTGTTCGCACATATACGGAGCCGATTTTACGGCAGCGACGGTAATCGAGAGTCTGACGAAGGACTTTGCAGCTCGTGGACAGCCTCTCTTCTTCTACAATTTAAAACCGTCGGTTTACGCGGTATTCGAGGGTGTAGCACCAACGGACTTTGTCGTTTACTACACTCAAGAAGCTCTGGACGAGCTGCTCAAGGAGAGAGGATATCTAAAACAATTAAAACAAAACATTCCACTGGCCTGATCGGTGATGAAACTTTCGATATTTCTGTGCAAGTGTCTTTGCCAATGAAAACTTTTCGTCGAGCGAATCAAATGCTATTTCTGAAAAAACGAAACGCTAATAGCATTTTGATAAATACTTTTGCCACTATGTGGCAGCAATTCTTAAAATTATAATGATAGTGTCAAGATACAAAATTAATTAAAATGATTGTACAGAAATTTCAGTAATCACGATTCTTAACTTCCAACTCCAAATTTGTGGTTCAGAAAAAAATTTGGTTAAATAAAAATACAAATTGGGCGAACGACAAATTTGTATTTCGGATGAAACGGAAACACGAAGACTGACATTTTTTTTTTTTTTTTCGCAATCCGATACGAAAAGGAGAAGAAACGAGATTTTCGACATCTTGGCAGTCGATTGGTCGAGTTGCGAGAAAAGCTCGAACCAACAATTATTATAATTTTCTATAGATAAGTAAGAATGTGAATTGTGAATAGCCCAATCATTGTAAATAATAATCAGCGACCATTGTTAGTATGCCGTGTTGTTTCGAGCAGATAGTAAAATATAATTGGAGCTTTGTGTTCCGGATGAGAATAAGGAGAACAAACTTAATGTGCGTTGCATCATTTATTTTTTTTCCTGCGTTTCGTGGCTAACAAAAATCTCGATGGTCATCGAGTGTTTTTTATGAACGACTCTTTACTAAATTCTATACAAGGCATATGATATACTGCTGGTACTTGAACGACGAGTCTATGTTGAGGGAGACTTTGGTACATGAGAAAAAAAATGTTGCCTCTTTCTATCACCCGAATTATTCATATTTCAATAATTTCCTGTTTAATCACTTTCATTTAATACTGTCTCTAAATACTAATTCATTGTCTCGTTGAAGATTAAAATAATATCTTCAGCCGACGAATTACTCTTAAAAAAAAAAGCACAGAAGAATTAGCCAATTTAACATCAGGACGATATGTGCTTCTTTATAAAGCTATAATCATTGTATCATTACGATATTATTTATTATAATATGTAGCATATATTGCTGATTTTAAGGGAAAGACTCGGTTATTTAGTGACCAACAGCTATCCATTATATTCGACTCAACTATCACGCTATACATATATACAAAATTTCGAGTGCAGCTTTGAAGATTCTTATAATTTTACTTGAGCAAAAGCTTGCAATACTTAATTCTACCTCGTAGTAGTGATAATTCTTTATTTCGACGAATAATCGAGCGTTATACTCGTGATATGCTACTCCTTTCGTGTGCTGCACCGGGACGTTTATTTAATCACCTAGAATTCTATCTTTAGTACGAATTATCCCAATACGGTGCTGTTTTCTACAGAGATTAGTTACAAAATAGCTTCGCAAGATTGAAGCTCTTTTTTTTACGTATCAAAAAGACAGTCGGAGAAATTTAATATTACCAAAGTCTCGCACTTGGAGTAGGCGTCAAATAATGAACTCCCTTCGTATACGCATTATTAAATTGACGCTTTCTTTTCCTTCTCATCAATCTAGTCTAGAAACTAATTATGCAATAACGATATGTCTATGTTTGTCCGTAGATTTGCGGTCTTTTTTTTTTAATTACGGCCAACCGAAATTCATTCCTGTCAATTGATAGAAACGTTGATTGAAGGGACGATAGAAATCTCTCAGTCTCTGGATGGCGGTGGGATCGATATGTGGATGACTGCGACCTTTATTTTTTCCTTTAAAATACAAAAAATACAAGAAATTTAGACTCACTTACATTTAAGACATTCTTTGTCTGCTTAGCCACTTTTCTCCTAGACGTTTTAGATATTTCTCATAATTAGACAGATGGTAGTTAAATTTTTACGAATTTACGAAAATCAATAAACGACGTTTATTAATTTTTATTAAAGAGCCTTCTTTAGTTTGGGAAAAGTAGAATCTTGCACATTCCTCTTCTTTTGTTTTTACTTGGATTGCATTTTTCGTGTTCAATTGTTCTCTTGGAATATACCAGTTGTTTTTAATTTCTAAGAGGGTTGATAAAAAGGTGGTTAAACTAACAGTGAATGCCTAATTGCCTCGATATAGCTATATAAATTGTGATTGCAATAGCTATGGCTATTTTTTTAATAAAGCTATATATGGGTTATTCCATATGGTATGGAATCCATGCCAAGTGGGCCATTCATTTTCCATCACGCCAATTATTCTGTAGTTTTTAGGTATAATAATGAAAATTCTGTGGAACTTTGAGGAAAATCGAAATTGTCTGTCTGAACAAAAAAAAAAAAAAAAAAAAAAAAAATTATTACTTTATTCTGTCAAAAAATGGCGGTAATTTTTTTTGAGCGGGTGTAAATTTTTTTTATTAAAAAGCACATTGAAAAACTTAAATTTTATACAGGAACAAATTTTTTATCCGATCGGTAATTTTGAATATACAGCGAATTGAAAAAAAATGAAATAAAAAAAAATCGTTATTAAATTTTGGGCAAACCATAGGTGCTAAAATTCTGAAATAATTTATGGATGTTCGTGATACTCTAAGCAACTTTTGAAAAAATTATGAAGATTTTTTGCGACCATGCTAAATTTGGGTGGCCCACTTGGTATCTAATGCCATATAACTATGAGGCATTCCATATGAAGCGGGCCACCCTGATTTTCAATGTTCGTAGAGTGGGTTCACAATTTTTTTTCAGAGTATTTAGAGTTCCCGAACACATACGAGTTATTTCAGATTTTTGATCCTCGTAGTTATTCCACAATAAAATACGCTTTATTTATTGTTATTGTTTTTCCTTTCGCTGCCGATTTAAAACTATCTATGACACAACAAAATTTTTCAGGAGTAAAATGTAGGATTTCACGTATACTTTTTGATAAAAATGTTTCCAAATTAGCCTAGATATAATTTCAATCACTTTTTAACACTAGAAAGTCATACCATTTTTTTCATTGGCAAGGACCATTTTGATTTTTCCCAAAATTTAACAGAATTTCCGTTACAATGTCCACTAACTACACCAAAATGTGCGCGATGATCAATTCATACCTTCATAATGTGAACATATTAATTGTGTATGATTCAGCAAATAACCGAGTCGTACATTGTAAAGATATCAATTGGCCATCGTGTTGATTTTTTCTTCGTTTTTTAACATTATATCGGAAATTCTGTGAAATTTTGAGTAAAATATAAATGGTCCCGCTGAACGAAAAAAAAATGATATGGCATTATGTTGCCACAAAATGCCTGAAAATTTATGTAGGATAATTTAGAAACATTTTTATCAAAAAAGTATACGCGAAACCCTACATTTTATCCCGGAACAATTTTGTTGTGTCATAGATAGTTTTAAATCGGCAGCGAAAGGAGAAAAAATAAAAATAAAAAAAGCGTATTTTATTGTGAAAAAAGTATGGGGATGAAAAATCTGAATTAACTCGTATGTGTTCGGGGAACTCTAAATATTCTGGAAAAATATTATGGACCCACTCTACGAACATTGAAAATCAGGGTGGCCCGCTTCATAGGCCTCAGGCGTATCTCCGAGGCTAGCGCTCGAGCGGCCGCTGAGTGCAAAACAAGACGATCAGCTGTTCTTTGTTTGGCGCACATTGGTCCGTTTTTCCAAGCTCCAAGGAAATATGGCGGACAGGGCGGAGCTTGGAACATCGGACCAATTAGCTCCGAACTAAAAACAGCTCATCATCTTGTTTTGCACTCACACGGAAAGAAAGACTTGGTTGAAAGAACCAAGTGCTATGGTTATATACGCGCCAGACAATTAATTGGTTAGACCGACCAATTTCTTGGTTAGGCTACCAATTTCTTGGTTGGTCTAACCAATTAATTTTCTGGCGCATATATAACCATAGCACTTGGTAGTTCGAACCAAGCCTTTTTTTCCGTGCATCGGCCGCTCGAGCGCTAGCGTCGGAGATACGCCTGAGGCCTATATGGAATCCCTCTTGTATAAATAATGTTTGTAAAAAATCTCACCTAGACAATGAGGTGCGGCGCTTTGCTCCGATTTCAGAAGACAGGGAAAGCCCTTAGTCGCGTTAAAGTAAAAGTGCTTCTCGCAGATAACGCGTTTAAGGCCCAAAAAGTCTTGGACTCGAGTGATTTCGATTACAGGATCGGCGATTAGTCGTTCGCCAGAGACGAAGAGAAATTGCGAGAGGGGAAAGTACTGAAGCCAACGATCGAGGTAACGGGCGTAGACTCCAATTTTTAAGGGCGACCATGTCGTGTCCACAACCTGTGAACCATTGACGAACGCACGCTCCTCGAATTTTGGGATTCCCGGACGTTTACTCTTCACCTGAGTATAATCAGAAATTGCTCGAGTCACCGGATCTCGAGCTACGACTATCAGCTTTGTGCCGGGATTCATGTGTTGCACTCGTCGTGGAGCTTCGGCTGTTACGAAGTACGATGGTGTTTTTTCCATCGTTACTTGACCCTCCAGAGTCGGAGGCATTCTACGCCTGTTCAACAATTAATTCAACATTATACGAGTGATTAAAGTACGAATTTAGATTGACAATCGATAATTCACCTCTTCCTATTCAGTTCACACATTTTTTTCTCTCAATCTCTCAATTTTTTTTTTTCACAATTAACCAAGTTTTCGTAACGTCTTGAAAATATTTTTGTCCAAAACTTTGAGTTTTATACGTTTATCGATTATGCCTATTAAATACAAAATCGAACGAGGAATTAATAAACTGGGTGATAAATTTATATTTTTCATCAAGTTTTCAATACTATATCAACTTGGCATTTCGAGTTTTTTGTAGTAATAATTGAGCGAAAATAAGAAATATAAATTTCGGATTTTGTATGTTTCTTTTACGATTTTTACCTCTACGACATAAATAATTTTGCTTTAAGGGCGGAGCATGGTTTTCTAACTTCAAAAAATCGATTTTATGAGAAGTAATATAAGCTAATGATTTTGAAAAAAATCTTTAATCGTAAAAAAATTGTGATGTGATAAATTTATATTTTTCATAAAGTTTTGAATGTTATATCAACTTTGCATTTAGACTTAAAAATAATTAAGTAATTGAGCGAAAATCAGAAATGTAAATTGCGTATCTAGTGTATTTCTTTTACGATTTTTCCTTTCACGACACAAATATTTTCCCTTAAAGGGGTGAACCTGGTTTTCTAACTACAAAAAATCGATTTTTTATAAACGTCAAACAATAGTATAGTATCCAGAAAATGTATTCCTAAAATTTAAAAACCGGCATTCGAAATCATATTTAAAGTACAGTTCATCAGAGTGATGTGCGAAAGTTTAAGCGCGTTTTACCGAAGACAGAATATTTTCATCAAAATTACAATTTTTTAAAAAATCCGAAAAAATTTTAAAGAAAACGATCAACAAAAAATTCACAGCAATTCCTCTCAAGTATCAGTAATATCCGCTCAATTATTAGCAATGTCAAAACATTTCTGAACAAATATAACTTGACAATGTCTTATTGGTGAAATAAAAATATTTACCTGTACCAATGGAAGCCTTTGGCGTAATTGTGGTCGAAAAAATGGACTTCAGAGCCAGCAGCTCTTATGCCAGGATGAAGCCTGAGAAATTCGAGCAAAGCTCTGGTTCCACCTTTTTTAACGCCAATAATGAGGGCACTGGGTAATTGTCGCGTAGGAATAAGACCCTGCTGTCTGAGAACTTTGTATCTCGGCGAAACATCGATTGGGTCCTTTAGTGTACGATTGCTCGTCCACAGAGGTACAACTTGGACTTTAGTGACTCTGGGACCCAATTGTCCAACGTCGTCCAGTGGTATTACCTCGACTCTGACTTGGTTAGAAACACGACGAAGCAGCGTATTATCAGACGAAGAAGCAACGAGTCTTATCCGTTGAAGTGAAATTTTCTTCGTTAATCCACCGAAGAGACAAAAATTTTCGTTGAGAGCGATCCACACCAATATCACAAGAAAGCAGGTGACGACTGTGAGCCTTTTAGCCCACGAAGTTTTTCGGAATTCCATTTTCGAAAAATCACCTTTCTCAACTATCATTCTTTATTTTTTTCTACTCATTTTCCGTTGTTAAATTTGTTATTACATATTTTTCTTCACCTTCGGAATAATCCAATTTTACTGAAACAAAAAAACGAAGCAAAATATTGATGAATCCCTGGTAAAAATAAATGATTGACAACGATTTAAAAAATCCTATCGTTCCGAATACGGAGTTTGTTTCACGAATTTAGGAAGTACTATAATCAATTTACGATCGTTATCCTATATATTTCTTCAATATCCTATGATCCTATAATATTATTATAAATAACATAATTTTTGTATTAAATTTAATGATAAAAAAATACGATCGTACACTCAGAGAAATCGTAGTAGTACTGTCAACAATAAACTGACAACTATTAATTTTTAGCCCATACAACTATTTTCATAGTTACAGTAACTATGAAAATAGTGATGGTAACGATTTTTAAGTTATAGTAACTATTTGATAGTTGTGACAACTATTAAAAATTTGGTCGGACGAACTAAAAATGAATCGTTGTCACTTTATATAAAACAATTTGTATAAATTGATCAAAGTCCGAATAGATAGAGATCGTAACATACGATTAAATCCCATTAAAATTCTATCGATCTGTATCAGTCTCTATAATTTATTTTTACCAGGGATTAATGGTGGAAATATTATACTACACGGTAAAAAAAATCTTGAAATTGAACGTACTTTTGGTGGAAGTTTTTATACATAAACTAGTATATTAAATTTAATATACAAGTGTAATGTAAAATTAATGTATGTTACAGCACGTTCAATAATTTACTTGAATTTTATAGTAGAAGCACTAGCAGGTTTGAACACCGACGAAGGCACCGAAAAAGCACTGAGTGCTTTTCCAATATTAAAAACATCTTGGTCGAAAACACCGAAACTTTTTTTTTTTTCAAAATAATTATTATCTGTGATACTATTAACTAAACGGCTCTATTTTCATCTTTTGATTTCTTGTTCGGACTTATTTAGTAGTTTGGTACGTATTTGATCGCGGATAACAAATAAAAAATTTTATGTCATCGGTTTTTTTTTTAAGGTGTTTATTAGTTCGTCGTTACAAAAAAGAAATACATATATGGCCTAATAAATGTTAGCAGAGAAGGCCAGACAGGTAAAAAAAACATAATTGTACATTATGGCTACGGGTTTGCAGCGCTCCAATGTAAACAAGCGTATGGTCTAGTGAAAACAAATATTATAATCGTTGTAATTTATTGATCATAGGAAGGCCATTCTAGTAATATAGCCACAGCTTGGCTTGTTTTAAGAGGGCAAAAAGCTCAGACGTATTAATGAAAAAACCCTTACGATCAAAAACGCCGAACATAGTAATATATATATATATATATATATACAGTATTTACACATAGTAAGAAACACATCGTTCTCCGTCAATACATACTAAAATCAAATATTAATTTGCCCGCGAGGCAATCAGTCGTCTCTCACGTATCTGCCTTAGGTAAATAAATTTACGATCTTGGAGCTCTCGCATAAAGGTCGCGTGAATGTTTAGCCACCAATATTTCTCAAAATCAAGTCTCCTAAAATCAAAGAGGTCTCTACGTGGGATTGATAGAGAGCCAGTGAAACGATCTCGATGAAGGGCAAAATCTGTGTGATCTAGCGAAATGCGCTTGTTGGCTTTGTTGCGCTTCCAATTACATAAGATAGGGATGTTTTTATGGTTCCGTATCAGCCCCTTATTATCAAAGAATAGAAAGTCTTGTGGAGTAACGTATCCTGATGTTAGTTGTTTCCGACAATCAGCATCGTGGCCAGCTGCGGATATGAATCTTAGCCTTAGACCACAAGGCTATTCACATCTTTGTAAATATTTATTTTTATTGTCTATTTACAGTATAAGGAAAGTCTAAACATGAAATAATCTTAGTCATTGACATGATCGCATCTGGAGTTATTAAAATAAAAACACGTTTAATTATTTATCACCGATATCGATTAGAGTTTAATTGTTATATATTGACTCGCAATACATTCTGCAAGTTCTCATCTCGACACATGTATAAATTGCATACATCGCACTGTTAAAGCGACTGACTTTCCGAGGTAGAAATTAAATCATTTTCGACGTAATTATGCAAATGTAAACGTCATAATATGTTTAGAATTATCTTCTACTTCAAATAGACAATCAAAATAGATTTTTAAAAACGTGTGAATAGCCGAGTGGTCTAAAGCATAGATTCATGCCCCCAGGGTGCCAGGTTCGAGTCCTACCGATGACATCAAAAATTTTAATTGTTATCCGCGATCAAATACGTACCAAACTGCCAAATAAGTCCGAACATGAAATTAAAAGATGAAAATATAGCCGTTCAGTTAATTGCAGCACAGATAGTAATTATCTAAAAAAAAAAAAAAAAAAAAAAAAAAAAAAAAAAAAAAGTTTCGGTGCTTTTAATGTTCGAAAAGCACTCAGTGCTCACCGGTGCTTTTTCGGCGGCTGATCTTTGTTCTTTCAGTGTTTTTTTCGGTGCGCCAACCTACTAGGGAGTACTTGAATTTTAATAATTTGCTTTAACTTTTCTGGACAAGTACATGGATTTTATACCACAATTGTATATTAAAAAAATCTTCCCGTTTTTTTAAACAGTGTATGATTCTATTGCAAGTTTTGTGAATTTTTGTGTAAATCAGTGTAGGCTGTTAAGTTAATGGTGTATTTGTTTACAAACGCAGCCAAGCGCGGTAAAAAGTAATTTCATGTTGTTACTCGCACGCGAGACGCCGAGTTATTTAATCGTAGCGGAAATTACACTTGATGATGATAAAAGTAGAATTGATTGGTCAATTTTTGAAAATTAAAAAATTTAAATTTGCAGCATTAAATCCGATTATTCATTGCAGACATTGTAACTCTTTTAAAATATAAATATTGCACTTACCATGCTGTCGAGAAAATGTGTATATATTTTTTTCTTTTCGTTATATACGTTTTTGTATCGACGAACAGGGATTTTTCTTCAGCTTTATATTATTTCTTTTTCTCCGGGTAAATTCCAAATAATTGGGATCGATAGAGAAAAAAGGTCTCTTTAATGGTGTGTTTAAGGGGCGTCGGGCGTCGTGGGATCGATAATGCGGGTAGCAAGGTATACAGTGATTAAACACACTTAAAATCCCATCTCGTAAAACACGACGACATGAGAGTCGAAGAATTTGATTATTTCGTTTGTAATCGAACACTTTTCTTTCGGCGCCGCGATTGCCGGCTCGTTTTTCTCGGCGAGGAGAGCATTTTTGTGACTTAATAATACAGTTGGCGGATCTCTACGATTTCGGTATTCACGCTTGCGCGCGAGCTGTGCTTGTGCAGCTTGCACCACTGTGTTCTAAGATAAATAGAGCTGCTGGATGCTGACTACTAGAGCAGAGTTTCGCGTAAGCGCCGTGCGTGGCATTTCGCGTTTCGAAGCAAAATCTTTAAATGAGAAAAAAAAATCCTGAAACTTCCTCTCAACAAACAATACAAAGTAATGACTTTTAAAAAAATCTTAAACCGTACAAAAATTTGATTTTGAAAAATCTTGAACCATAAAAAATTTTGATTTGAAAAAATCTTGAATCGTAAAAAAATTTGTTTTGAATAAATCTTGAATCGTAAAAAATACTGATTTGAAAAAATGTAGAATCGTAACAAATTTTAATTTTTAAAAATCTTGAATTGAAAAAGATTTTCATTTTGAAAAATCTTGAATCGTAAAAAAATTTCATTTGAATAAATCTTGAAACGTAAAAAAAATTGATTTGAAAAAATCTAGAATTGTAAAAAGTTTTGATTTGAAAAAATCTTGATTTATAAAAACTAAAGAAATTGATCCGAATAACAAAAAGTCTTGCGAAAAAGTCGAGTTTTGATTTTTAAAAATCTTAATTCAAAAACACAAACATAAATCTTCATTAGAATAAAATAGTATTGAAAATTCCATATTCAATATAGGCGCATACAAATAAATAAATAGGATATGGGCAACGATTAGTATTATCTTGCGTTTATTAGTCGCAGTAATCTTCACCATTCGTTCATCAATTATTTTCAACTATTCACATTGAATAATAAACCATAAGTTCCTTATAATCGAGGTATCAACATTTTTACGCAGCAGGCATACGATAAACATGTATATTCGATGGTTTCTTCATCTAGGATTATATAATACAGCCGTTCATAATCATTCGTTTCGCGAAGATTCGAATTTATGCGCTTATCACAGAATCGATAATTAAAAAATAAAAAGTATTGGGGTTTGACGTAAAAAAAAATCATTATACCGCAATGCTCGCGGACGATTTGAGCGAGCTGTTGAGATACGTTATTATTTCGTCCTATTGCAATTAGAACAGTCACACATTTTCCGAATACTCCTCATTTCTTTAGATTAATTGCAATTCATCTTTGTTTTCTCGTATCATTTTCTACGTATCGTGTAAAACAGCTTGGACCTTAGGTATACGTATTTACAGAGTAGGGATTATTGATACTCGCTAAAGATTATTGATTATCTTACAACGTCGCGAGAATTCTCGTAAAACCAACACAAGCTGCCACTACCGTTTGTCCTGTTCCCCACAGGAGAGCGTAAAGCGGCGACATTTGATAATTCGAGCCGTGATAAACGAACGCGACTGTCGCCGAACTCAGTACACCCGACGTTAGTGGCAGTAGGAGTCCCATTACGAGAATTAGAATGGGAAAAAATCTGAAACGAACATAAGAGAAGATTAATTATAAATCAGTACAATTATCTTTAATTAAATCTTCAATTTTACTATAAGTTTAAGTGAAAGTAAACAAGACTCATATTCATTTTTTCTTTTAAATTGATGTATAAATTTTCATTTACTCTTTATATTGCTGATGTACGAGTTTTTGTGTAGAAACTGTGTACAATAAATTGAACATCTATAGAGCAATATTATTAAAGTTCTTGTATATGAAACTCGACTTTTTAAACGCATTTCATATAACGAAAACTCATTTCACATTATGCTTGGAAATAAAAATTAATATATATATATGCACTTTTTGCATAAAAATTTTGTGCACAATTGTCTTTAACAAGATGCATACGTAATGATAGATAGGGTAGAAATACCGGTTCTGGCCACCCCCACATTTCAAGTACTATTTTGTAGCTATCGTAATTTTGTGCCTGTATTCGATCACGATTTTTCATAACGTTGTATATTTTGGAAACAATTTATCGTCATATTGACGTCAATTAATCTGCATTACAAAAAATACTGTATTAATAATTACAATACTATCAGCGGATTAACAAAATTCTTAAATCTGCGTAATTCGACAAGATTTTGACGCAAGTTCTAGATACATTTTCGGGTAATATAGTTGGCGAATTGCATGCAGCTTTGCACATATCAATCTTTAAAGGCATCACTGAAAATTTTGATGTACTAAAAATCTGAAATAAAGTTATACGTTTATACAAACAACGATGGGCACAACTGGTACATGGAAAAAGGATCATTCCATACAAAGTGAGCCATCTAAATTTAGTAGTTTAGTAGGTCGCAAGAAGTGTTGATAATTTTTTCATAAATTGTTTAGAGTATCGCGAACATCCATAAATTATTTCAGAATTTTAGCACCTATGGTTTGCCCAACATATAATAATGATTTTTTTTATTCCATTTTTTTCAATTCGCTGTATATTCAAAATTTGACGACCGTTCAAAAAATTTGTTTCCGTACAAAATTTAAGTTTTTGAATGTACTTTTAAATTAAAAAATTTCCATGTCCGCTATAAAAAAATTCCGCCATTTTTTGACAAAATAATTTTTCTCCAAATTTCACAGAATTTCCATTATTATGCTTACAAGCTACAGAAAAATTGGCATGATGGCAAATGAATGGCCCACTTGGTATGGAATGACCCATAACCATGTTGCCCTGGATATAACCATGATGAAGTATTAATTTTTCGTTAATTATTACACAATCGATTCATAAACAACACAAAAAAAAAACCAAAAGGCGCTGGGAAAAACATAGCCAAAAGAAATCTAGTAAAGAAAAAGATAAAATGATGGAACACCTTTCATGCTGGAGATTTCCATCATTATGCAATGTCAAAATCTACTTTCGGAAAAAGCTCTGGTAAAAATAAAAATAAAAGTGTACAGAATAAAACATTTATATAGTGTATGACTATTCTGTGTTTATATAAACAAAATATAAAAAAAGGTCAATTAGGTTCACAGATGGCATCTGGGCTTTAAAGAAATAGATTTTTGTGTAGAAGAATTTGTTGTTTTCGTAATAATAAGATTTTCAACGATTAAGCATGCCTTAAAAAATGTTCAAGCACAATGAATATTGCGGCGTTTAAAATTTAAGCATGACCAAAACCAGTGCCTAGGTGGTCAGAACTGGTGAAATGGCAATGCCCCTACTTTTTTCTATCTTCCAGTGTTTTCTCTTCACATATAACGATTTTAATGCTGGAAATCTGAAGCAATATTCTTCTCAGATAAAAAAAGAATAGGTACAAAACTGTTTTATGATATTTGGTCTCAATCGCAAGCACTTGAAAATGGGAAAATACTTAAAGCGGCCACAGCCAGAACTTTTACCCTATATGTTTCGTTGTGTAAAATTCTGTATAGAATAAATTAGTGAGGAAAAAACCCACTTCACAGAATCCTTCTGTATTTTAAACTACAAAATTTTAGTACTAAACCCTACATTTATTCACATACTTTCCATATTTGTGCTTGCGCAGAGTTGCAAAACATATTGCAGCTGCTATCACGTGAACGAATAGCGAGGAGAAGAGCGCCCAAAGGAATATCTGATACCACATTTCTGTAAATCACAATTTATCAGTAAAAATCCAGAAGTTTTAACAACTTGTAAACAAAAAAAAAAGCAAACTTGCAGTACTCACCGACGAATGAAGTCAGAGGTACGTAAAGTACACTCCCTGGGTTTGTATTTCTTGCAATAGTCTGCGAAACAGGCACATCGCTACTCGTCAGGATCACATTGGTCATCGCCAATGTCTTAAAGCCTTTCTCTCAGACTTTGTATTATCGGCTCTGCTAATTGTAATATCCATGCAATGCCATTCATCGGAACTACCTTAAAACGTTCTGGCATTTATGGCGAATGATTCCTGCAATAATTTCGTATTGAAACACGAACATAAAACTCAGATTTTTAAGCACCAATTGTTTTTTTTTTTAAACAAGTTTTATTTTTTCAAACAAGAAATGTACAAAAATATGTGGTTAATGAATGTTTATAAAATTCGCCGCAATATTTGTGTGACTTACCGTAAATATATTATGATCATAATTACGTAACAAAAATACTAGGATAACTATACTTTAATTATTGAAAATTGGGCAGTACATGAATATTGATATTGCTTTTGACATTTCTAAACGACGAGATGAATATAACTGTAAAGACCGAAAGAAATTCGATCGCAGCTGGCAGCCACTGGCGGAATTGAACATGGCGATGGGCGCTGCGAACAGCTGATAACAAGTCACGTGATAAGCCTCCTCCTCTTGCGTCAGTCACTGTCAGATGTATGCTTGAAAAAAGTGTTGGCGATAGTGCAGGTGCGATGTTTCATGGATAAATAATAATGGTCAAATTTACGTTTAAAAATGTGAAATATTAGACTTTTTGTAATCATTCGGAGGCATAAGAATGTACAAGTTAAAAACGATGATTCCGGTAATACGGGATGTCGAATATACGCTGATATTCGCCGCTACGACACTTGCTCTCATTGTTGCTGTATTTGACAGGTAAATTACATACTTTCTCCCCATTGTGCTTTTCTTATTGATAAATAGTAGTTTTCTTTTTAATCGTACAACAATTTCGTAATGATAAGTAGTAGATTTTTTTTATCGTACATCAATTTTGCATTGATAAATAGTAGATTTTTTTTATCGTACATCAATTTTGCATTGATAAATAGTAGATTTTTTTTATCGTACATCAATTTCTTATTTAACCGAAGGTCCATTTTGGTTGTTTCTGTGATAAAGGAGTAACACACGATAGCCTGAATGTCAAGTTTAGAAAAATTGTTAAACATATTGAAAAAACTATTTTCAGTTACTTTCTATAAATAAAACCATGTTAGCCCGGTGGTTATAATTATAGTATGTATATTTTTTATTATACTAAGAAATTCCACTGATAAACATTGTAATTAATATATTCTTTATTGCCGTTGTGTTGGTACAATTCTTAATTAGGGATCCACTAATTTCAGGCAAAAAAGTTTTTATTTTTAATAGTAAATGTTTGTAAATAATGAAACTATCATTTATGATATTCAGAGGTAGAAATTTTTGCATACAATCTGAACTTTGTTAATAACAATCCATCGTATAAGACATTAAAAAAAAACATCCTGAGGAAATCAAGTTTGTTGTTAAAATTGAAAAAAACAATTTGAATATATCATCCAGATTCAAAGTCTTGATGAAAATTCTTTTTTAGGCATACCAAAAAATATATTATCTGTAGAACTAAAAAAAATTATAATAATATATTGATATTCACTTTTACAGTATGATCTGGTCTGTAGTCATCGGTATCCTGTACATTTTGGGCTTATTATGGGGCACAAAATTGTTGCATTATGGTGGAATTTATTTCAAATTCACACATGCAGGCTGTTTGGATAAATCTAGAGACGACGATGCGTGCCGTGTGTGCAGTGGGAATTCTTGCAACAGGCACAGGCCATCTCTGCACAGTACGCAAGTCAAAGTCCCTAAAGATTTTGACAATGCTTTGCAGCATGTGAGTATTATTTGAATTTAACCTTTTACAGTGTTTCTGCAGTATTATTACTTTGTAATTTATTTATTTTCTCTACAGTTGTTGGAGAGACTTTTGCAAACTTATGTCTGCACATGGTACTCAGATTTCTCCGGAAATGCCTCGTTCGTCCAGCAAATTCGTATGGCAATTGGAACAGCAATCAGAAATATCGCGGGAAGACTTTTGCGCAGCGATACATCGGAGATCATATTCACCAATCTCATTCCAATCGCTTTGCAACACGCAAAAGACTGGAAAGCGCTTGTCGAGCGAGCAAAATCTCAAGGCGGAAAGCCGGAAGATTATATCGCTGATTATTTGGGGCACAGAGCTCATCCGGCCTCTTATTCGCGGGAATCCGAGTTGAATTACCTTCGAGGCGCCGTTAGCGGCCTTTTGCCACATTTATTACCTAGTACTTATAATTCTACAAACAATAAGGTACGTTTTAGTAGCTTTCATCATGGCCCATTAATTTTTATTTTACCGATACATTTATTGACCAACGGTTGTACCTTACCTCGTCGATTTGGCTATAAAACTTTGCTAATGTTGAATATACCGTGAAAGATAGTTGCGTGAATTAAAACAAAAAAATTTCGGGCGTGTCTTGAAAATTTTCTAAGGGTATCAAATTATTGTGATTTATCGATTTCCTTCTTAAAATTATTTTAATAAAGGATTAATGATCTCTAAAAAAAAAGAAAGATCAAGACATATTCCTACGTAAAGAAGTCTCAGCTTTCCAAAAAAAAAAAAAAAAATAAATACTGTCGTTCGGATCCAAAAGTGTTAAGCTAGTAAAAATCTTAAAACGTTCTAATAACTTAAAAAACCCGTTTTCGACCCTGGCGAAGAAATTTCTACAACTTTCTACGGCGAACCTTCCCTATTTCTAAAACTAAAACCACTCCGAATAATTACGCGGAAACTACAACATCCGAAAACATCTTAAAACTATAACTTTTTATACCAAACTACGCCACTTCCACAACTTTCCATGAAAAAATACGAGAATTGGAACATGGTTGCAGATTGTCGTAGTTTCTACAACATTTTACACTAATTCCGAGCTTATACAATAATGAAAAACTACAACTAACTAATTTCTCGTTTTATTAAGTTGGAGTTAGTTGTAAAAAGTTGTAGTTTCTATGAGAAACTACGCGAAAATACTCGTATTACTTTTACAATTTTTTTAAAAATTTGATGCAGATTTAGAAAATAATACTTTCTCATAGAAAGTTGTTACATTTACGACAAATTACAACTAACTACTTTTTTGCTTTATTAAGTTGTAGTTAGTTGTAAAAAGTTGTGGTTCTATGAGAAACTAGGAAAAACTACTATTAGTTTTCAATTTTTTTTACAAGTATGATGCAAATGTGGAAAGTAATACTTCCTCATAGAAAGTTGTTATTTCTACGACAAACTACAATGAATTACTTTTTTGTTGTATTAAGTTCTAATCAGTTGTAAAAAGTTGTAGTTCTAACGAGAATCTACAAGAAACTACTACTATTACTTTTCAATTTTTTTACAAGCATGATGTAGATGTAGAAAGTAATAAACTTTCTCATAGAAAGTTGTTATTTCTACAACAAACTAGAATTAATTATTTTCTTCTTGTAATAAATTGTAGTTAGTTGCAAAAAGTTGTAGTTTCTTGTAGAAAAATTCTACAATTTTTTTACAAAATGAACACATTATAGAAATCTCGTACCTAGTTGTAGAAATTTGTAATTTGTGATTGAAACGGCGTAGAAACTTGTAGATTTTGTTCCGCCAGGGGAGACGTCTTGTCAAGAGATTTTATCATTTTCGTGCGGTGTGGAAAATGTTAGTTTTTCTTTTGTAAAAAGTACTGATTTTCAGGTACTAATACGCGAAGTTCTTGCCAATTGGGTTTTACTGCCGGCTTTGGATGCTCTCGCCGATCCAGACATTATAAACACTCTGGTTGAACTTTGCACTTATCATCAGCATGAATTATTGCAAGAAGCTAACGCAGTGCAAGTTCCTATTCTTTATGCTTGGGTTACACCGATTCTTACTGTGCAGGGATCGCAGGATCCGCTTAAACCTTCCCTGGAGGAAGTTCTCAATGATCCACAGCTACTTTACTTATTTATGCAGCATATCAAGGAAACGGGACCCGTAAATTTACTGCAATTTTGTTTGGATATCGGTTAGTGTATTTTTCCCGATAAAACTTGTAATTCCAATGTAAAATAAAATTGTGATTGGGATAATATATTTTAATGAGCTTTTTTCGTACAGATGATCTAAGCAAACGTATGTTAAATCCCGAAATGACCACGGAAATCGAAGAAACTCTATTCCTCGATGCTTTGACTATATACTCGACATATTTAGATCCGGATGGTAGTGACTATTTGCATCTGCCTCCTCATATATCGGAAGGCATGAAAGAAAGTATGTTTGTATTTGTGTAGCCCGTAAATTATATAAATCGCAATTCTATTTTATTTTCGTGATTCCTTTCTGTTAATAGTTTTAGAAGGTGGACCGGCTAAAATTCAAGAACTAAGGACATCTCGGCCACTGTATCAAGCACATCAGGAAGCACATGCGCTACTCGAAGCTGTATGCTTGCCGTCTTTTCATCACAGCTACGAGGTATTGTGTCATTGGCAGTTTTGTTCAATATTTTCACGATGCGAATGATTCTTCTCACAAAAGCTCAATAATTTCAGCTCTACAAATTATTATGTGGACTGTCATCAACTTCGACCTTCAACAAACCAACAACCCAGATGAGGCAAGTTTAGCTTAAATCATTAAGATTCAATATGATTTTGCTTCCTCATAGAGGAAGCTTTGTTTTCATGAAAAAAAAAATTTTCGAGATCTTTATGTCAGGACACTTACAATTGTCCAAAACGTCCAGAAAAGTGATCTAGAAAAAATGTCCGTGTGTGTGTATGTATACAACTCCGAAAATTCGAACGCCGATAACTCAAGAACGATTTTGTATATCGCGCTCAAATTTGGGACACTGGTGTAGCAGCAGACCCTCTTCAACTGTAGCAATTTTCGACAAAATCTGTGCAAAAATTTCGATTTTATGCCGTTTTGAATTTTTTGAAAAAAGGACGTGGTCGCTCTAACTTTCGTAAAATTTAGTCTATTTTGCTAAATAGTTGGTTATAAGAGCAGGTGCGCTCAATGTTGTTTGGTATTGAATTTGAGTCGAATCGGCAAAATGGTTCAGATTTTATGGAATTTTGAATTTTTCAAAAAATTTACATTATCGCTTTATTGTAACTTTTGCAAAACTTGAAATAGCGAGCTCAAATTTTGTATATAAATGAAACAATATTCAGCCATTATATATGTATAATTTAGTGACGAACGGTATGAAATTTTTGATTTTATGGAATGTTGAATTATTTTTTAAAATATCCGTTGTCACATTTACTTTCGGAAACGCCCTAATAATAAGGAAATAACGGAATAACGAAATAGAAAAAGAGAATTCACAACATGTTTATTTATACATATAATTAAAACAAGGATGCAAAGTAGAACCTTGCACGTTGCTTCCTCATTATTTTTAGCTTTTTACAAAGCTGCCTCTATGAGGAAGCCAAAATTGAATACCATACTTCCTCATAGAGGTAGCTTTGTAAAAAGCCAAAAATAATGAGGAAGCAATGTGCAAGGTTTTTATTCGCCAATATCGAAATTTGCCGTGATATCGACAATTCCTTTGGCTAAATTCGTCATTGATAATTAATAATCGTGAAATCATGTCGAAAATTGCAGCCTGATATCTCAGAATTTACAAAAGTTGAGGTCTTTGCAGATATGAAAAAAATTGTAATTGCTATAAAATTGGAACCACTCTATCGATTCTCGTGAAATTTACTTTTCGAAGAAGTAAATTTTCCACTCCGTTTTCTCCCTCGTACTTGTGGCCATCTGAGAGAAACACACAACATGTAGAACATGATCTTAATAGAATAAATCTTTTGCATCGTAACTCTGAATAAAATGTTAATCAAACAGCATAAATAGCGGAGTTGGAGGTCCAGGCGTCGGAACCCGTCTCAGTAACCAGTTGGGGCGAATTCGCGGTGCCTTGCGAGCAGCTGCAGTGGACGGCGCTCCTTTTCAAACCCAGGATGTCTTCCAAGCCGAGGAAGTCGATTGTTCGCCTCGAACTTACAGCGACGTTAATTTCGATGAAAACAAATGTAGAGACTTAACAACATGGCGAGTTACGGTACCACACGTGGATGGCGGAGGCTCTCATCCACTTTACATGGTTGCCGTTCACAGCGTAGCCGAAGATAAATCTTGGACCGTACTTCGAAGGGACCAAGATTTTTACGCGCTTCGCGCTCGACTTATGGAATTTCACGGTGATCGCGAGCTTAATGATTCCCCTCTGCCCACCCGAAAGAATCCCTCGATGACCTCGAATCGTCAGCGATATCAAGACTTTCTGCAAAAATTGCTCGCTAAACCGACTCTACGAAGCAGCGAACTTTTGCACACATTTCTCACTGTACCGAATCTCAAACCTTATTTCTCAAACTACAGTACACCGGATATTGGTATTTTGTATCAGAATATGGCCCATAAATTACGAAAGGAGAAGGGGCAGCATTTGGACAAATTTATGAATACTTTTTTGGCCTCGACACATGTAAAAACCGAGCACACTGCTGATTTGGGTGTCGAGCCTATCAATGATCAGAGTTTTGGCGAAAGTAAGAAGAAAGGTCGGGACTTACAGAGTGGAACGCCTTTTGGCAATAATCTCGATCTTCATTTACCTAATCACGAGTTCACGAGAGTTCCGTCGAAGCAGCAACATGTCATGGGCGCTTCTTTTTGCGTAGCCGAAGCCGGTGAGTTAAATTTAAGGATATATTCCATTTCCAACAAAAATTTTGATTGGATTCGAATTTGAGGACCTCGTGACAAGAGGTAAGAACGAAAAAAGAAAAAAAAAAAAACAAAATCGCGGCCATTAACGATCGTTAAAACATTAATTTTGAATAATAACAATACCAAAAATGTTGTAATTAATCATATTTTTTCAACTGATTTTTTGGATTAAATATATTTTTTAATACTTTTAAACATAAAATAATAAGTAAACATGGAGCATTTCAGAAAAAGAAGAAATTTGAAAGCGTAAAAACTTTTGTTTAAAAAAAAATAAAATGTTTGAAAATTTTGTCGCTCAATTTATGGTACGTGATATATTAATGACAATTTGAGTTTATTATTACACAAGGTTAATTGTCTTAGTATCTGTAATGGCGTTGATTTTTTTTCCAAGATTTTTGTTTGCGCTTTAGGTACGAAATTCGAATCGTATACAATTTTTGGACCGGAATTTATATGTGATCAAAGCATAATAGTAAATAAAATAGATTGTGATCGTGAAATACATTTTATTTACAGTGAACAATATGTTGGCCGGATCATCGCCGATTTCTCGTGTAGTCTGGCTCATCGCGTCCTTATCTCGATCCAGTTTAGATCCAATCTTGAATAACTTTTTGCGTGACACTTTAATCAAATTACTGAGCGGAGGACGGGCTGCTAGTGTCGTGAAACTGTTGCACAACAATATTTTCGGACCTAAGGTTCCGAAAACGATGAGTGGACTGATCTTTAGGGACGAGGAACGCTACAAAAGAGCTAAGGAGGGTTTGCACAATTTGGTGCCTTGGTGGTGCTTCGGTTTTCGTTCCAGATGGTGCAAAATGATGGACAGTCTTTTGGATCCTTTGCAGTGTGCTCCGCTTAACAAACATCTCGCATATATGCTAGTGGATCAATTAATCGCCAATCTCTATCCCGAACTGTCGGAATAATATAAAAAATCTTAATGGTTATTTCATGTCTCGACTCTCAATTTTCTAAATCATTTTTTCGCTCATGTATGTCCGTGTGTATATTATTGTATATCTCGTCCTTGGTATATCAAGTCGTGCGTATATAATGGCAAATATGCTTTATAAATACATAAGGGATATTGAAAGAATGATTCACAACACTTAAAAATATAAAAAAATAGAATTTTATATTTAATCATTAGATGTAAGTAATGTATATTTATAAATAATGCTTACAAGATATAAAAATTGTAAAAATGTCTTAAAAGATAAATTGGAATTATGTCATAAATATAGAATGGAAAAAGAAAAGAACACTTCTGTAATAATGCTACTGAGTTTAAAAAAAAAAAGTTAATCATCAAAAACTTCAGTATGAAATGTTGAGCGTTATTTTGATTGTAACATTTTTTACTTATTTTACATTTAATGAATCAACATTGTTTTGCAAAACTACTTCGTTTCTTTGCTTTTGATTGTCAGCTGAGTTGCCTAATTGGATCTGTATCTGTTCCAGAGACTTGCCCTTGGTCTCAGGAACCATAAAGAAAACAAATACTATGCTCAAACCACAAATGACAGAAAATATCCAAAAAGTGCCATGGATTCCAATATGATTTTTGACGTCGTAATAAAATTTTGTAACGACAAAGGCCATAAGCCAGTTGAAGGTGCAGGCGCTGCTGCTAGCGACGCCCTTTACCTGAGCGGGAAAAATTTCTCCCATCATCAGCCACGGAATCGGTCCTAATCCGAATTCAAACGCAAGAATAAAAAAGCAGAAACATAACAACGCCAGCCAGCCAAAAAATATTCCAACAACTTGGTTTGTGAGAGCCAAATGATACCATAAACCGAGAAGAAGACAAGTGATGCACATAATAGCACCAGAGACATAGAGCAGTATTCTTCTGCCCCATTTATCGATCACTAGAGTGCTGAGCACAACAGCAGTAACTTGCAAAGCTCCAACGACGATTATAGGCCAATCAGAAATTTTGCCCATGGCTTCCTCGAACATTCCACCACCGTAAAAAATAATTGCATTGATGCCGCTCATTTGTTGAAAGAACATAAGTCCAAAGCCGATGAAGAGACTCTTCACGGCGACTCGTGATCGGATAGCGACGAAAAATGATATCTTGTTGTGTTTTGCTTCGGCCAGAGCATCTTTCTGCTCGTCCAATTCGGACTCTACGTCATTGTGAGAACCCCGAAGCCACATCAGAGTTTTTCTAGCAGCATCCACGTTTCCATTCATCAGATAGTACGTTGGAGTTTCGGGCATGAAGTAAAATGTTGCAAAGAAAATAATAGGCACAGCGGCAGATATTAGAGACAATAAGAACATGCTGTGAAGGAGGCACAGAATATAGGCCAAGAGAATGCCTACAGCGAAGTTTAGTTCTACATAAGAACCGAGTCTTCCACGGGTTTTTATGTCTGCAATTTCGCCAATATAAATTGGCGCGATTACGCAAACTGCGCCACTACTTAAGCCAAGCAAGAAGCGGCCAAAGATCAGAGTTCCAACCGAATTCGGCCAGATCACGCAGGCCCAACCGATTATGAATGGAAGAGCGGTCAACAGCATTGTTCTTCTTCGACCTATTAGATCCACGAGAATTCCTATGGGAATGCAAGTTGCTGCAGCTCCGAGAGTGTACGTCGAACTCACCCAGGAAAAATCGTTTGCATCAAGCTTGAAGGAGTATTTTAGTTGTGATCCGTTGTCACCGGCTGGCGAAGACCAACCTTGTACCATACCAGCCGCAAGTGCACCAAGTGTCGCCGATAAAACGGCCATGTACTGCGGCAACTTTCGGGGAAGATCTTCATTTTCGTTACCACTTGAGATTCTCGGTTTCTTCAATTGTCCTTGGCTTTCTTCTGTCATGTTGTCAATCTGATTTTTCGGTTCTGATTATAAATCGGTAAATACCTGCAATTATGCACATAGGGATTAAGTTATTGGAGGGTTAATAAAGTAATGGTACCAATTCCAGAACACGAGCAGCTTCAGGATAATTGTCAGCATATCAATTTATTGAAAAAATAATGGAAAGTTAGTAAAGATAAATACTTGTTATTGTAACCACAATTAGTAATGGAGCAGAAACAGGGAATTATTCAGGGAATTAATTATAATAAAATCTTTATTTTCTATGAATGGACATCGAATCGACTGTTCGGGCACTGGTGCACATCACCGAAATACGTCAGACCCAATAATCGGACACAACACGGCATAAAGGGAGGTTGGGTTGCCCGGCTTTCAACAAATTGTATCCAAAATCTTGCTGCATGAATGCATACGTTTTAAATTTACTACTGGATCGTCAAGAACTACTTAAGATTATACAGTGGAATCGTAAAAATCTGTAATTGCTCTCAACTTTAGACATGCCAGGAAAATTCGTTTGGAAATCAGTTAATTATTTTGCCGACTTTGCTTTGCATTAATACGAAAACATGAATTATTTCGACAATAATCAATATGTTAAAAAAAATAGAATCTATAAGATTCTAATTGGTGTCATCTATTTATAGAAAAATCCAGCGACCGACTGCAAAATAATTGCTGCAATTTTAAGATATCCTTAAGTCGCGGAGCATCGGTACTGTTATTTGAATTTTGGAGCTTTTTAGAAGTTAATTTTAGAGTTTTACAGAAGTTGCTTACTGTAGGTTTGTTTGATTACTGAATTCCGAGCGCAATCATATGATGATGTCAAGGCTTTGGAAAGTCCTATAATTTAAACACGCTTTTGTCTAAACACCCGTGCACAACTTTCGTCGACCCGAACTCACGTCACTTCAAACTCTCATCGAACCAGCATCCGAAAGTTAATTTATCATTTTGGTTACGTAAAACATTTAAATTATATTGCACTAAAGTTACATAGTATGTAAGTCTTGTGGTTATGTGGAAGCTGCAGCCGGTCTGTAACCGGTATGGCTCATTTGTAGCAGTGTGAAACTCTTGTCGATTTCCCCGTGGGGAAAACCAGTCTCCCCCCTACTCACGTCTTCCGGATTGATGACGTGGGCGGGGTCTATTTGTAAGTGGTTTGTTCACAAGTGCACGAATTATGATGGAAATCATTCATTGAAACTTAAGAACGAATGATAAAAGAAATCATTTACAAGGAGAAAAATATGGAATTTAACAGAGTATTAAAAGTAATTTATTCACATTTTTATAGAAAACTTAAAACATCCAATATTGAAAAAATGTCTTAGAAGCTTAACTTGAAAATGCTGATGCTTCTACTACTTTTATCTCTAGTTAATAAAAACGTTTAGAGTTATTTTGGCTTATTAAAATATCTCCCTGAATCAACGTTACTTTGTCAACCTGTTATGGTCTGTTTTTTGATCCTCATTGTGAACTGATCCGTCTAATTCAATTTGTATTTGGTTCAGAGTTTTGCCCTTCGTCTCAGGAACCACAAGATAAGTAAATACGACACTCAATGCGCAGATTGTAGAAAACACCCAAAACGTGCCATGAGATCCAATTTGACTTTTGATCCCAACATAAAATTTCATGACGGCGAAAGCCATAAGGCAGCTGAATGAGCCGGTGATGCTTGCTGCGATGCCTTTTACTTGAGCCGAGAAGATTTCGCCTATCATGAGCCACGGAATCGGTCCAAATCCAAATTCATTGGCTAGCACAAAACCACAGACGCAGAGCAACGGCAGCCACTTCCAGTTTTCAAGACAAACTTCGCTTTCCTGATCCAAGAAGATATATACACCGAGAACAAAGCTTGTGATGCACATGACTGTCCCCGAGACGAAGAGCGGTATTTTTCTACCCCAATTATCGACGACAAGAGTGCTTAACAGCACAGAAACAAATTGCAGAGCTCCTACGACGATCCTAGGCGAGTCAGAAACTTCCCCCGTGGCATCGGTGAACATAGTACAGCCATAAAAGATGATCGCATTGATGCGGGTCAATTGTTGAAAGAACATGAGTCCAAAGCTGATGAAAAGGCCATTCAGAGCGGCTCGCGATCGGATAGCGATGAAAAATGAAATTTTGTTGCGTTTCGCTACGTTCAGAGCATTCCTATTCTCGTCCAATTCGTGCTCCACGTCGTAGTGAGATTCTCGAAGCCAGATCAAAGTTTTTCTAGCAGCATCCGCTTTTCCTTTCATCAAATGGTACGTTGGAGTTTCTGGCATGAAGTAGAATGTTGCGAAGAAAATAAGAGGCACAGCGGCAGATATTAGAGACAATAAGAACATGCTGTGAAGGAGGGACAGAATATAGGCCAAGAGAATGCCCAAGGTGAAGTTTAATTCAACGGAAGTACCGAGTCTCCCACGAGTCTTTGCATCTGCAATTTCGCTAATATAAATTGGCACGATTAAGCCAAGTGCGCCACCACTTAAGCCGAGCAGGAAACGACCGAAGACCAGAGTTCCAACCGAATTCGGCCAGATAACGCAGGCCCAGCCGATTGTGAATGGAAGAACGGTCAATAGCATTATTCTTCTTCGACCTAACAGATCCGCGAGTATTCCTATGGGAATGCAGGTCGCTGCTGCTCCGAGAGTGTACGTTGAACTCACCCAAGAAAAATCGTTCGCATCGATCTTGAAGGAGTATTTCAGTTGAGAACCGTTGGCACCGGCTGGCGAAGACCAACCTTGTATCATACCCATCGCAAGTATACCAACTGACGCCGATAAAGAGGCCATGTACTGCGGCAACTTTTTGGGAGGACCTTCATATTCGTTTGCACTCGAGATTCTGGGTATCTCCAATTGTCTTAGGCTTTCTTCTATCATGTCGTTAATCTCATTTTTCGGTGCAGATTATGAATCGGTAAATACCTGTAATTATGCGCACGAGAATTAAGTTATCGGAGGTATAATGAAGTAATGGTACCAATTCCCGGACACAAACAGCTTTACGATACTTGCCAGTATATGTCAATTTATTGAATAAATAATGGTCATATAATCAAAATAAATACTTGTAATCGTATCTACAATTAGTATACTAATCTGTTTCTTCTCCAATATATATATATATATATATATATATATATATATATATATATATAATGAAGCAGAAACAGATTGACATAGTCAGCGAATAAAATATAATAAAACTTTTGCCTTTCTATGAGTGGACATTGAATCTCCTGTTCGGGTACTGATGCATACCAGTAGTAATATTGGTAGCACGCCCTCGCGGACTTACTCAACCCTAAATAGTGGTCCGTTTTTAGTTGGTTTATGGTTGGAAGTCAATAAATGGTTGATTCAAGGTTGAATTTAGGTTGATTTATTTCGATTCAACCCAAAACCAACCGTTGGTTGGTGCATTATTTCAACTGAAAAACCAACAGAAATTATTCGGTTGTTTTATGGATGGTTTACAAAAAAACCAACCGTAAATCAACGTTCCATTTTTCTTCTATAACAGTTAGAAAAAGGTTGGTTTACGAAAAACCAAGCATAAATCAACCTTCGATGTTCCTTCTAAAACAGTTGGAATAGGGTTGGTTTACGAAAAACCAACTATGTATCAACCATCATAGCGTTATGTATAATGGTTGAAACATGGTTAGGAGTTGATATTCCAACTGTAAATTGACCTAAAATTGCCGGGTTAGGGTTGACATAATGCACCAACCAACCGTTGGTTTTCGGTCGGTCGAGGTTGGGTGAGTCCGCGAGGGACAATGTACTAATATTACTGGATTGTCAAGAACTATTTAAGATTATGCAGTAGAATCTTTAGAAGTAGCAATTGTCGTTACATTTAGACATGGCGTAAAAAGCCGTTCGGAAATCGGTGCATTATTTACGATATAGTTGCTAATGGTTATTTAAACCACGCGCAATGTAAATATTGTATAGAAATTCACTATATTTACTGTGACACCGTCGATAGACCTGATGCAGTTGTTGATTGTCTTCAGAAGTGTAAAATGATTACCGGTAGCGTTGAATAACGCCAAATTCCCTCCTAAAGTTGTGATTAACAAATAAACGTTCATTGAAAATGAAATACGATAATTTTCTCTTTCATAGATACTATAATGCTTGTATTTATTATTTTTATAAACAATTAACAATCGATTCTTGATTTACAACTATCCATCGGCGAATTTGCTTTGAGTCCGAAGTTCCAATATCCAATGTAAATTATACGCATGTTTTTCTTACAAGTTCGCGATTATTAAATTTGTGGTTAATTCTAATAGAATGATTTTTCCGAGTCCATAATAACCAACTTTCGAATCAATTCGCTGTCGAGTGATTCCTTTACAACTTCAAAAATGCATAACTCGCTATTTGTTCGCGTACGATGTAATTTCGTCCAAGTAAGAAACTGTTAAATTCGTTAATAATTTACTGATTTTACTGTGACTTTTTTAATGGTCGTAGACACGAAGAAACGAACTGTCGAACGGACATAGTAATGACAGTTCTTCTCGATGGACTGAGCTCGCTTTTTGGGCTCAATTCGCGTTTTATATAATGACAGACCGGGTTTTATCTCAAAAACTCCTTTCTAAAAAGTTGATAGCAATTAGCTGTGTTCACATGAAGCCGTTTTATTCATGATCCGATTAGCCCTCGTTTAATAAATAAATAAATGACAGTTGTGTCAGAATATAATCTTATCTATTGTCATACGATTTTTCTCTCCGAGATAACTCGGGAGAATTATCTCGGAAAACCGCTCGACATCAGGCACCCAGCGATTTCCCAACGAAAGACTAGGGCGCCAGGCCCTTTCAATTCGCACCTGAAGGGCCAAGGGATGATTTTTGCGACGCAATTTTACTCGCGCCGACTGCTCAGACGAAGAAACTAGGTAGTGGGCGATATGAGAGGGGAGTCGCTAAAATAACTGCAAAGCCCAAAACCGATATAACATGTCGTGCTCGCTTTAATTAAACAAAAACTCTTTTATAAAAAGCGAGTACAAATTGGAGCACGAAGGCTCCATTATTTCCCAAAAATATATTTTACAAAACAGAGTTCCCCGAAGGGGAACACGTGCTCGCTGGCACAACTGATTCTACATAAAATAAATTATTATAAATAAATCCAAAATAAAAATTCCAAAAAGAATTACAATTTCATAAATAAACTATAGAGAGAGTTCTCTCTCGCACGCTACGGGACGGCTGAGGCACGTTTCGCATTTTCCAATAATTATATATTCCCAAAAAACGATTTCCAGAAAAATATAATGATCCAATTTTCAAGTAAAATAAATTCTTTCGATCGGTTGGCCGTAGCCAAACCGAGCAGACCCCGCGAGATACGTTAATGGCGAAACGAAAATCGACTCGCCTCGTGGTGGCTGCCCAGATAGAATAACGTGCCGCCCGGCGTGTCGGCAGAAATGCGGCATGTGCGACGTCTCTAGGCAGAATTGTGACGGCACGGCAGGCTGTAATCCTACTTTATGCCCGCACACCTCCGGCACGCTGTGGAGCGTCTCGAAGTGCTGGCACCGTGTGAGTACAGTGTCGGATTCAGCACGTTGTGCCGGATATATGCCGACACAGTACCGGATTCCAGCTCGCCGTGCCATCACAACAATGCCTAATGACGTCGCACATACCGCATTTCTGCGAGCACGCCGTGCTGTTCGGACAGTCACCATGCCGCCACTGTGCCGACATTTTTCTATCTGGGTGAAGGCTTGAAATTGCTTCCAATAGTTACCCAAAAAAAACTATTTTTACTGTCACAGCACCTTACAGTGAAATGCACTGACCCACCTCTATTATGCGATGCTCCTGAAGATAGAAAGGACCGAAAACGGCGTTTCTTCTTTTCCGATAATTCCAATAATTTCCGATACAATATTTCCGAGTTCCGATTTCCAATTTCCAATATTTTACAAGATATTAGTGCGCTACTGTTCGTACGCGTGTCCAGCCAAAAAGTGACGAGTCGCGGCGCGTGCCGGACCCGCCAAAGTAGCTCGAGGACGAGAGGATTGCGCGGAGGATACGTATCCCTTCGCAGCGACACCGTTCGACGCGCGAGTTCCAAACTCTCGCGTATCGATTTCCAAGATAGAAGATAGACATCTGCCTTCTTGGACTACCCCAACGCTGTCGATGTACCCCCATGGGAAAAAAGTACACTTGAAATATATTTTTTATATAATACATATATTTTTTACGAAAAATTAGATATGTCATTTATATTTTTGTATGTAAGTAAAAATATATTCAATATACAGTAGCTGGTATAGTCAATATACATATGTAATTTATTCTAAATGTATGTATTATGCATGTCTTTTGTATACAGTATATATTTTTCAACACATAGAGAAATATATGTTGAAGTATATTCAAAAATAGAATGAAATTATATTGAAACTGCATACCGCGTACGCTTCTATATATACTTTTCCATCTATAACAAATATATGTTGAGGTATACTCAAATGTACATTCAAATTACGTTGAAATTACATTCCTCGTATATACAGGGTGACAATTCCCAGGTGGCCACCCCCTTTTTATTCGTTGTGGAGCTTGATCTTGGTTAGTTTAAGGGGCGGTGTTTTAATTATTTTTCATGAACCTACGTATGTAAGTGTCTATTTTTTTCTTAAGTGTGTAGTTTTTCAGTTATAAAAATATTTATCTCAGAAAAAATTTGAAATTATGTTTCGACCACGAATTTTTTATGATATGGAATCGACTGTATGGGCACTGGTACACATCATCGAAATACGTCAGACCCAATAATTGGCCACAAAACGGCATAAAGGGATGTTATAGGTTGCCCGGCTTTCAACAAATTCTATCCAAAATCTTGGTGCATGAATGCATACGTTTTATATTTATTACTGGATCGTCAATAACTACTTAAGATTATGCAGTAGAATCGTTAAAATCTGTAATTGTTCTCAAATTTAAACATGCCAGAAAAATTCGTTTGGAAAACAGTTCATTATTTTACCGACTTTGCTTTGCATTCATACGAAAACATGAATTAGTTCGACAATAATAAATATGCTTAAAAAATAGAATCTATAAGATTCTAATTAGTGTCATCTATTTATAGAAAAATCCAGCCACTGACTGAAATTAGTACATTACGATACGAGTGCGAAAAAACTTTTTCTGTCGAGTGTGAATTTGCAGCACGAGCCGAAGGCGAGTGTTGCAATCACACGAGTTAAGAAAACGTTTTTCGCATGAGTATCGTACAAAATTTTATTTCACGAGGTATGTAAACGACGTTTGACGCACGCGAAGCGCGCACTGAGTGAAATAAAATAATTGCTGCAATTTTAAGAGACATCCTTAAGTGGCGGAGTATCGGTACTGTTATTTCAATTTTGGAGTTTTTTAGAAGTTAATTTTAGAGTTTTACAGAAGTTGTTATGGCTTACTGTAGCTTTGTTTGATTACTGAATTCTGAGCGCAATCATATGATGATGTCAAGGCTCTGGAAAGTTCTATAATTTAAACACACATTTGTCTAAACACCCGTGCACAACTTTCGTCGACCCGAACTCACGTCACTTCAAACTCTCATCAAACCAGCATCCGAAAGTACATTTATAATTTTGATTACGTAAAACATTAAAATTATATTGTACTAAAGTTACATAGTATGTAAGTCTTGTCGTTTTCGCACAACGGATGTACGCATCGAAGCTGCAGCCCGTCTGTAACCAGTATGGCTCATTTGTAGTGTGAAACTCTTGTCGATTTTATAGAGAACGTAATTTATAGAAAACGTAAAACATCCAATATTGAAAAAATGTCTTAGAAGCTAAACTTGAAAATGCTGATGCTACTACTACTTTTATCTTTAGTTAATAAAAACGATTAGAGTTATTTTGGCTTATTAAAAGATCTCACTGAATCAACGTTACTTTGTCAATCTGTTATGCTCTGTTTTTTGCTCCTCATTGTGAACTGATCCGTCTAATTCAAATTGTATTTGGTTCAGAGTTTTGCCCTTCGTCTCAGGAACCACAAGATAAGTAAATACGACGCTCAACGCGCAGATTGTAGAAAACACCCAAAACGTGCCATGAGGTCCAATTTGACTTTTGATATCGACATAAAATTTCGTGACGGCGAAAGCCATAAGGCAGCTGAATGAGCCGGCGCTGCTTGCTGCGATGCCTTTTACTTGAGCCGAGAAGATTTCGCCTATCATGAGCCACGGAATTGGTCCAAATCCAAATTCATTGGCTAGCACAAAACCACAGACGCAGAGCAACGGCAGCCACTTCCAGTTTTCAAGACAAACTTCGCTTTTCTGATCCAAGAAGAAATATACACCGAGAACAAGGCTTGTGATGCACATGACTGTCCCCGAGACGAAGAGCGGTATTTTTCTACCCCAATTATCGACGACAAGACTGCTTAACAGCACAGAAATAAATTGCAGAGCTCCTACGACGATCATAGGCCAGTCAGAAACGTCCCCCGTGGCATCGGTGAACATAGTACTGCCATAAAAGATGATCGCATTGATGCCGCTCAATTGTTGAAAAAACATAAGTCCAAAGCTGACGAGAAGTCCCTTCAGAGCGGCTCGCGATCGGATAGCGATGAAAAATGAAATTTTGTTGCGTTTCGCTACGTTCAGAGCATTCATATTCTCGTCCAATTCGTGCTCCACGTCGTAGTGGGATTCTCGAAGCCAGATCAAAGTTTTTCTAGCAGCATCCACGTTTCCTTTCATCAAATGGTACGTTGGAGTTTCTGGCATGAAGTAGAATGTTGCGAAGAAAATAAGAGGCACAGCGGCAGATATTAGAGATAATAAGAACATGCTGTGAAGGAGGGACAGAATATAGGCCAAGAGAATGCCTAAGGTGAAGTTTAATTCAACGGAAGTACCGAGTCTTCCACGGGTATTTACATCTGCAATTTCGCTAATATAAATTGGCACCATTACGCCAATTGCCCCACCACTTAAACCGAGCAAGAAACGACCGAAGACCAGAGTTCTAACCGAATTCGGCCAGATCACACAGGCCCAGCCGATTGTGAATGGAAGAACGGTCAACAGCATTGTTCTTCTTCGACCTAACAGATCCACGAGTATTCCTATGGGAATGCAGGTCGTTGCTGCTCCGAGAGTGTACGTCGAACTCACCCAAGAAAAATCGTTCGCATCAATCTTGAAGGAGTATTTCAGTTGAGAACCGTTGCCACCGGCTGGCGAAGACCAACCTTGTATCATACCTATCGCAAGTGTACCAAGTGACGCCGATAAAGCGGCCATGTACTGCGGTAACTTTTTGGCAAGAGCTTCACTTTCGTTAGCCCTCGAGATTCTCGGTATCTGCAATTGTCTTAGATTTTCTTCTGTCATGTTGTTAATGTTATTTTTCGATGCAGATTATGAATCGGTAAATACCTGTAATTATGCGCATGAGAATTAAGTTATCGGAGGTATAATGAAGTAATCGTACCAATTCCCGGAGACGAACAGCTTTAGGATACTTGCCAGTATATTTCAATTTATTGAAAAAATAATGGTCATATAATTAAAATAAATACTTGTAATCGTATCTACATTTAGTATACTAATTTGTTGAAATTGACATAGTCAGAGAATAAAATATAATAAAACTTTTGCCTTTCTATGAGTGGACATTGAATCTCCCGTTCGGGCACTGGTGCATACCAGTAGTAATATTGGTAGCACAATGTGCTAATATTACTGGATTGTTAAGAACTATTTAAGATTATGCAGTAGAATCTTTAGAAGTAGCAATTGTCGTTACATTTAGACATGGCGTAAAAAGCCGTTCGGAAATCGGTGGATTATTTACGGTATAGTTGCTTATGGTTATTTAAACCACGCGCAATGTAAATATTGTATAGACATTCACTATACTTACTGTGACACCGTCGATAGACCGGATGCAGTTGTTGATTGTCTTCCGAAGTTTAAAATGTGACCGGTAGCGTTGAATAACGCCAAGTTCCCTCCTAAAGTTGTGGTTAACAAATAAACGTTCATTGAAAATAAAATACCATAATGTTCTCTTTCATAGATATGATAATGCTTGTTATTATTATTTTAATAAATAATTAACAATCTATTCTTGATTTACAACTATCCATCGGTGAATTTGCTTTGAGTCCGAAATTCCAATATCCAATGTAAATTATTCGCATGTTTTTCTTACAAGTTCGCGATTATTAAATATGTGGTTAATTCTAATAAAATCATTTTTCCGTGTCCAGAATAACCAATTTTGGAATCAATTCGCTGACGAGTGATTTCTTTACAAGTCCAAAAACGCATAATTCGCTATTTGTTCGCGTACAATGTAATTTCGTCCAAGTAAGAAACTGTTAAATTCGTTAATAATTTACTGATTGTACTGTGACTTTTCTGATGGTCGTAGACACGACGAAACGAACTGTCGAACGGACATAGTAACGACAGTTCTTCTCGATGGACGGAGCTCGCCGTTTGGGCGTAATTCGCGTTTTATATAATGACAAACCCGGTTTTATCTCAAAAACCCCCTTCTAAAAAGTTGATGGCAATTAGCTGCGTTGACGTGAAGCCGTTTTATTCATGCTCCGATTGGCCCTCGTTTAATAAATAAATAAATGACAGTTGTGTCAGAATATAATCTTATCTATATACAGAATATAATCTCATAATTGCTATAAACTATCAACTTCTGTATTTTCTGTTTAGCGATTGATAAAATGCGGCGGTATTGAAACCGTACAATTATATTACGTATACATACCGGCTGTCTCTTTCTCGAGTTAAGGTGTCGGCCCTTTACATCCGGGACGGAGACCTCGCTATGTACTACCTTAGACTTATGAATGCGACGGACACTCAACGATACACTCAGACAAAATTGACCAGCGTGTAGAGTAAATGATTTGTTCATGAAACGATACGTACTCAAAATTATTGAACTTTATTTCGTTGATGTTTGTTGCTGGTGTACAATTTTTTACAGACGTTTACGAAGTCTTAGCCTCGCAAGGCTAAGGTACAGAGTTTCGTCGAAGAACTTTGCGCGCTCTCGATGTAGCAAGATGGTCGTCTGTACAATAACTGACTTCTCTTAAAAATCTTACTCTTAAGTACTATCTTCCAATTCAACGTTAGGTTAGGAGTTTTAGTGGGAGGTGTTATGGTCGAGGGACGGATGTTATAATGGACAAGTGTAAGCTGACGGACGTGACACTCCTCGGTTTTAACTGGGGAATCTTTTAAGGCTTTTAACTAGGGAATCTAGTTAAAAGGGTTACCGATACTTTTATGATATACGCGTAAAAAAGAATGACGTTTAGCGCAGGCGGTAATATTGTTAGATCTTTAGGCTAGACGCGCGTTTTCATATAATGGGCCCGGGATACTAGACACCGAGTAAACACATGCACTTTGTCGCTCGGTGGACGCGTACAGCGAGGTCAACGCACTATTAACAAATAGTGTTACGATGTGTAGTGCAGGCAGTATATCTTGTTTTTTTTTTTTAATTCAAGAATTTAATCTTCTTAATATGTGGAAGGTTACGTGACGCGTAATACTATCTCTTCCAAATAAAGAAATTCATTTTGTTAGAGAACCTACGAAATTCGAGACGCTTGCGTATGTTATCTACAAATGTTGTCGCAATGATTTTACTTCGATCAGCCGCTCAATGATATGAGAATATATGCATTTATCGAATTGGTTCAAATATCGTTTTGTTGTGAACTCTTCCGATCCGAGAAATATAATTAGAATTTTTTATAATCTACCGCATATTTCAGAAAATTCACCGAGCGACAGAGTGCATGATTTCACTCGGTGATTCGCGTCTATCTAATGCCAATTAATGATAATTCATTCACTCGCGGTTTTGTGATCGAAGATATGTAAAAAAGGGAATTAAGTGATAATGAAGAAGTCAGTGATCTTTAATTTTCTAACGAATAAATCGGTAAGAATATGGCCGCGTTCTTATAAAGAGGAGCGGGAGCAACATTTTTTTTAAATGAAAAGGGAGATGGCAAATACTCACTTCATTAGAACTTCCTGGAAAATAATGAGAAAAAGAGATAACTAAAATTTTCAATGTTCAAAGATCACTACGAGCATTACGAAAATCATAATTTTCTTCTAGTATGCAATGAGTATGCTTCATTCCTAAGTATTCTGAATAAGGAAAAAACATAGAGGTTATCGTAATCAATTTTAATTAAACACCAGTTGATCAACTTTATCGAGTTAGGCTTTTTCCGAATGCTTTCCGAGTTAAGTCAGTTCAATAATGATATTTGAGGCAAGTTAGGTTGTTTCTGAATCTCCTACCTCAGTTTAAATAATTTCCATCAGTTACTTTAGTTTCATTGGGAGCCATCGATATCTTTATTTTGCCCCCAAAATGAAGATTCAATCGCTCATTCGCAATATTTTTCTAAATTAACGCATCTAACTGCAGAAAAAATATGCTCGGCACGCCCGAAATTGGTTGATATGACAAGATGAACCTGTCAAAATGTGGCCAAAATGTGTTGGCTGCAGTAAGAGAGTCTTGGAGTCTCATTGCATTTTGGTCAGAATGTAGATAAATTTATTTCTACCTTGATTACTTCCGACGTATCATCCTGTCTTTTTGTTTTTCTTGATAATAAAAAATACAGATGTTGATAAGAATGGTAATAAATGAGGAATACCGACAATTTACTATAGACAAAGCTATAAGGTGTCAAATAAGAACCTATAAAAAAATTAATAATTTACGGTAAAAAAGATAGAATTTTACAGATTATTACAAGTTAATTTATTTACATTTTTATAGAAAACTTACAACATACAGTATTGAAAAAATGTCTTAGAAGCTAAACTGGATTTATGTACAATTCAGTCTTGGAATGAAATTAAGGAAAGTATTGGCTGCAAAGTTAAAAAATGATGATGATGCTATTATTTTTCTCACTAAGTTAGATGCAAAACGGTTTGGTTAAAAAGGTTGAAAGTTAATTTGGCTTATTAAAAGTTCACGCTATATCAAAGTTACTTTGTGAACCGGTTATGCTTTGTTTTTTTCCTCCTCATTGTCAACTGATCCGCCCAATTCGATTTGTATTTGTTCCAAAGTTTTTCCCTTCGTCTCAGGAACCGCAAGGAAAACAAATATGACGCTCATTGCGCAAATTGCAGAAAATACAAAAAACGCGCCATGAGGTCCAATCTGACTTTTGATGTCAACATAAAATTTCGTGACGGCGAAAGCCATAAGCCAATTGAATGAACAGGCGCTGCTTCCAGCGATGCCTTTGACTTGAGCCGAGAAAATTTCGCCCATCATGAGCCATGGAATCGGTCCAAATCCAAATTCTATGGCAAGGACAAAACCACAGATGCAGAGCAATGGCAGCCACTTGAATTTTTCGAGGGAAACTTCGTTGTTCTGATCCAAGAAGAAATATACACCAATAACAAAGCTTGTGATGCACATTACAGCCCCCGAGACGAAAAGCGGTATTTTTCTACCCCAATTATCGACAACCAGAGTGCTTAATAGCACAGAAACAACTTGCAGAATTCCTACGACGATCATAGGCCAGTCGGAAACTTCTCCCGTGGCATCGGCGAACATAGTACCGCCAAAAAAGATTATCGCATTGATACCGCTCAATTGTTGAAAAAACATGAGTCCAAAGCCGATGAAAATTCCCTTGAGAGCGACTCGCGATCGGATAGCGATGAAAAATGAAATCTTGTTGCGACTCGCTTCGTCCAGAGCATTCCTATGCTCGTCCAATTCAGGCTCCACGTCGTAGTGTGATCCTCGAAGCCAGATCAAAGTTTTTCTAGCAGCATCCACGTTTCCTTTCATCAGATGGTACGTCGGAGTCTCAGGCATGAAGTAAAATGTTGCAAAGAATATGAGAGGCACAGCGGCTGATATTAGAGACAATAACAACATATCGTGCAGGACGCTCATAGTATAGGCTGCGAGAATACCTAAAACGAAGTTCAATTCCAAATAGGAGCCGAGCCTTCCTCTTGTCTCTACGTCCGCAATTTCCCCTGTATAAATCGGTAACGCTACGCAAAATGCGCCAGTGCTTAAGCCGAGTAGGAAACGACCGAAGATCAGAGTTCCAACTGCATTTGGCCAGATTACGCATCCCCAACCGATTGTGTATGGAATTATGGTGATCAACATCGATGCTCGTCGACCTATAAGATCACTGAGCATTCCTGTGGGAATGCAAGTCGCAGCAGCTCCGAGAGTGAACATCGAGCTGACCCAAGAGAAATCATTCTCGTCTATCTCAAAGGGATATTTTAGTTGAGCTCCATTGTCACCTGCTGGTGACGACCATCCGATCACCAAACCTCCAGCAAGTGCACCAAGTGTTGCCGATAAACCGGCGATGTACTGTGGCAACTTTCGAGGCCGAGCTTCATTTTCGTGTGCACTTGAGACTAACTCTTGCTGTGACGTTGCTAGATTTTTTTCTGTCATTATGCCGCGATGATCTCGCTTAGGGGTTTGTGCATAGATATGGATCTGTAATTTGAATGAATGAATGAATATTTATTTAAATAAATGATCATCATTGGCACTGTGCATTTTTACAGTAGCAAACATACTGCCCGTGGGTAACTTTGTACAAGGTCCAAATACAAGGAGCTCGTTGCTCAACAAAAAAATAACAATTAAAAATTATAAAACACAATATTAAATATAAAAAATATGTATATATATAAAGAGAACAGAAAATAATAATCAAATTTTAATAATATATATGTAGTGACGGAAAGATGTATATAAAAATATAAAATAATTTAGTGAGTTATATTTATCCAATTGGAGTTTTTTACTATAAGGACAATTATCAGTTATCTTTGAATTTTCTTTTAAAATAACATTCTGTATTAATTGCGCCAAAAGTTTGACTTTTCGCGTCTCTGATCTAAACCCAAAATAGTACATTGCGATGCAAGTACGGTAAAATCTTTTTTGACGAGCTTGAATTTGCAGCACGAGCCGATGGCGAGTATTTCAATTGCACGAGTTAAGCTAAATGTTCTGCCAACGAATATTGTACTAGTGCATTAGGATACAAGTGCGGAAAAACTTTTTCTAACGAGTGTGAATTGAGCAAAAGTTTTTCCAACGAGCATTCTACTAAATTTTACTTTACAAGTGATGATCGGAAATCGGGCTTTCCCACACGTAAAGCGTCTATTATTGCACCGAGTGAAGTAAAAATGTTTACTTCACAGGTTGTGAAAAATTCCATTATATCAACGAGTTGGATTTTTTATGCATACTGGCACGGAAAGAAATTTTATGCGCACAAGTTGAAGCAAAAAAAGTAGACTTTGTCACGTAAGGAGTACAGAAATGGATATTTTGTGTATATGTTTTATATGTTTATATTGACTGCGGTAATGTTTGCCTAGTATTGCGAATTGAAAATACGATCTTACCTTTTGAAATGTGTCTTAGATAAAGTAGTGTTTGGAAGAAGATCTCGCTGATAATAATTGAGGGTCTTTGATGCTCAGTGCTTACGAACTGGTCCAAGTTTCAACAGGCAGTGTTGTGGCTTGTGAAAGATTTGTTTAATTACTTAATGCCTCGTACGACTCCTGGAGAACTCAATAATATCCCACCATTCGGTGAGGCCGTTGTGCATCGGTACGTGAACCTGTCATTGCATGGAGTACGATTATGCAATAGATTTATTTTAGATTTATCAAGAGACGCGGCATCATTTCCACTTAATGTATTTTTTTATTATCCGTAAAAGAAACAACTCTTTGAACTACTGGCAATTAATAATAGTCTTGTACTATTTTCCATTTGTTTCCAAATATTTACATTTAATTTGTTCTCAATTTTTTGGCTAGGCGTCAAAATAGCGAATGACTAAAATAACGAATTTCAAAATAATGAACGACTCAATCTAGAATGGCTAACATTATGAAATTCGCTATTTTAGCCATTCGCTACACTGTAAAAAAAATCTGCTTGAAATTTAGTGTACTTTTACTGGAAGTTTTTATTCACAAATTAGTATATTAAATTTAGTATACAAGTGTAATGTAAAATTAATTTATGGTACAGCACATTCAATAATTTACTTTAATTTTATAGCAAAGGTACTTGAATTTTAATAATTTGCTTTAATTTTACTGGAAAAGTACATGAATTTTATACCACAACTGTATATTAAATATCGATTACGAGTTTATGAATAAAAACTTCCAATCTATTCTAACCGAGTATATTGATTGCATTTTAATAAAATGGGTGTCAAAATAGCGAATGGCTGAAATAGCGAATTTAAATATAGTGAACGTCTGAATCTTGAATGGTCATTATTATGAAATTTTAGTACATCGTCATTAAAAAATATGTCTTACCTTCTGAAGTATGTTTTAAGTGAAGTAATTGGAAGTATAAAATCTAGTTGACGGAAGAGCTGCGTCTTGATGGCTCATTTATTTAGTGCTGCGACCTCACAAACTGAACGATGTTTACAGACTATGCTGTGACTTGTTGTAGATCTGTCTAATTACTGAATGCATCGTGCAATGATGCGCTCAATTAAAGACTCTGGTAGATCTACCGATGTTACATTTTTTTCCGATCCTGATAATATCTGACCATTCAATAAAACCGGTAATACTGGTACCATTTGGCTCGAAGCTTTTCCCCGCACTTGGTCATTGTTCGTGAAAACTTAGCTGTGAATTCTTCAGTGTAATCGCTATACGATAATCTCTGACGAGTCTTTAGAATTGATTTCTTCTTCGAAACGATTGCATCGTGCAGTTTTTTTCGCACGTGATTGTTTCCAATCAACACTTGAACGTCAGTTCAATGAAATCTTGTCGCCCAACTTGCTGCAAGATATTTCAAGGCTCTTTGTCGATACCACAACAACAATTCGGCGTTGACATATCAACACTGGACAGTGACTAAATAAGCTTCGCTGTAAAAAATCTACTTGAAATTTAATGTACTTTTACTGGAAGATTTAATGCATAAAATAGTATATTAAATTTAATATTCAAGTACTTTAATTTGACAGTAAAAGTGCTTGATTTTTAATAATTTGCTTTAATTTTACTGGTAAAGTACATGAATTTTATATCACAATTGTATATTCATTTTCGATGATGAGTTTATGCAGAAAAACTTCCAGTCTTTTCTAACAGTGAAGCTTAATTTTTTTTAAACCAGACTAAAATATGAGAATTCGCGGTGTCTTAAAATGAACTCGACATTTGTTAGACGAAAAATCGCATTCACAATATTATTTAGTTAATAACAACTTTCACACGGACTGCAAGTGACAAAAAAAAATAATATGCTTGAACAACTCTTAAAGACTCACTACTTTTAACTTATATACTTAGTATTTAATTTGGGTGTAGTGGGCTAGATATTTCCCTTACTATCGCAGACTAGAGTAAATTTATCGATCGGCGTTCTGTGATCTATTATCATCTCTTATCTAGGCCCTTTACTCGATCGTTTTAGTCAACCCTTACCATCATTATCTGCGCGGTGAGAAGCGTCACGCTCACTTCAAGTCTTACTTAATTCTCACGAATATTACATGTACGATTCTTGAAGGAGATAACATTATATCATCGTTAATCAATTTGTTATCAGTAAATGATACAATAAGATTATTGTTTTGTTTTATTTGTTTACATTCTGTGTATCTGAAGATTCAATTTTTACCAAAAGGAGACCAAATTCCTGAAGGCGATAAGCCTCGTTAGCACAGATTTGGATAACTTGGGAGTTTACGGACAACGATCGAGATCGCACTGGACAAAGCCAGATTTATTTTTATTTTATTTTTATTTTATAATTCAACTTTACTTGAGCTGTAACTTGTAAATCCCGATAACCACGATATTTTGGGTATGTTCATAAAAAAGTGCATTTCGAACTGAAAAGGTTGGTAATGCGCAAGTCGATGGATATTTCGTATTTAACGAATTTAATAAAAAATTAAAAATAAATACTTCCGCAATATCGAATCATACATGGTCATTATATTTGTATTGGTTGAGTGATAAGCTCCCTCAATATATAATAATAATTCATCGTAATAATTAATATTGAAATTAATTACGTAATAACAATTCGTAATAATTAATTCATCGTAAATTCTCGGTTTTCTAGTTCGTAACTCCCAAATCCCAATAATGGGGGTATTTTTGGTATGCAGGAAAGAAAGAGTTTTTTGTTCAAAAGAAGGCGGTCATGGCCAATCCGGTGGATATTTCGATTTATACAAGTTATATCGAGGTGCAAATGTTCGAAAATCTCGATAACAAAAAGAAAAGAAAGACTCAATAAAATAACTCTAGCTAGATTAACACGAGCTTCGATAGGGGCCATGGTAAATCAGGGAGGAGAAAAAAAACTACAATCACGAAAAACGGTGAAGGCAAATAAACAGAAAACCAATCAAAAACAAAAAGAAAAGGAGCTAGAATCGAATCGGGGAGGGTGCAAATGATTGCAATAGGAAAAGGGGTGAGAACGCCGTAAATGAACGAATCAGGGAACCTAAAGAACCTAAAGACTTAAAAAACTCGTAAAAAAGGTTGAGAGGCCAGAAATGACAAAATCGGGTAACCTAAAGAACCTAAAGAACCCAAACCTAAAGAAATTTAAGACTGAAAAAACTCGTTCAAAGGGTTGAGGAGGCCAGAAATGACAAAATCGGGGAACCTAAAGAACCTAAAGAACCCAAACCTAAAGAACCTAAAGGACCTAAAGGAACCTAAAGGATCATGAAATGATCATTTCGTGATAAGGAAGCGATCAGGCAGCGATCAGGTGGTGATCAGGTGGTGATCAGGTGGTGATCAGGTGGTGATCAGGTGGCGATCAGGTGGTGATCAGGTGGCGATCAGGTGGTGATCAGGTGGTGATCAGGTGTTGATCAGGTGGTGATCAGGTGGCGGTCGGGTGGTGATCAGGTGGCGATCAGGAGGTGATCAGGAGGTGATCAGGAGGTGATCAGGAGGTGATCAGGAGGTGATCAGGAGGTGATCAGGAGGTGATCAGGAGGTGATCAGGAGGTGATCAGGTGGTGATCAGGTGGTGATCAGGTGGTGATCAGGTGGTGATCAGGAAGTAGTATACGGTAAAAAATGTTATTTTTTGTTATTATTCATATTTATATTCATATTTCTCGTGTTTGTGCGTGTTTATGCGCGTTTTTGCGTGTTTGTGCGTGTTCTTGCGTGTTTATGCGTGTTTATGCGTGTTTGTGCGTGTTCTTTAGGTTCTTTAGGTTCTTTAGGTTCTTTAGGTTCTTTAGGTTCTTTAGGTTCTTTAGGTTCTTTAGGTTCTTTAGGTTCTTTAGGTTCTTTAGGTTCTTTAGGTTCTTTAGGTTCTTTAGGTTCTTTAGGTTCTTTAGGTTCTTTAGGTTCTTTAGGTTCTTTAGGTTCTTTAGGTTCTTTAGGTTCTTTAGGTTCTTTAGGTTCTTTAGGTTCTTTAGGTTCTTTAGGTTCTTTAGGTTCTTTAGGTTCTTTAGGTTCTTTAGGTTCTTTAGGTTCTTTAGGTTCTTTAGGTTCTTTAGGTTCTTTAGGTTCTTTAGGTTCTTTAGGTTCTTTAGGTTCTTTAGGTTCTTTAGGTTCTTTAGGTTCTTTAGGTTCTTTAGGTTCTTTAGGTTCTTTAGGTTCTTTAGGTTCTTTAGGTTCTTTAGGTTCTTTAGGTTCTTTAGGTTGTATACTTGTTCCGACGGGACCACCTAACTTTTTTTTTTGCAGTTCGATAGAGAATTTTAAGACGCAACTTTTGGCCGTTTCAGATGTTTCATTGTTGATGTCCTTCTTTGTTTTTTAGTGGTTTTTGTGTTTTGTTTCTGCTAAATGTCAATTTTGTTGGTTATTTTCATCGGTTAAACCTAACTTTTTTTTTTGCAGTTCGATAGAGAATTTTAAGACGCAACTTTTGAGCGTTTTAGATTGGAGCTAAGAGTTGTCCTTCTTTGTTTTTTAGTGGTTTTTGTGTTTTTTGGCTAAATGTCAATTTGTTGGTTATTTTAATCGGTTAAACCTAACTTTTTTTTTTGCAGTTCGATAGAGAATTTTAAGACGCAACTTTTGAGCGTTTTAGATTGGAGCTAAGAGTTGTCCTTCTTTGTTTTTTAGTGGTTTTTGTGTTTTTTGGCTAAATGTCAATTTGTTGGTTATTTTAATCGGTTAAACCTAACTTTTTTTTTTGCAGTTCGATAGAGAATTTTAAGACGCAACTTTTGGCCGTTTCAGATGTTTCATTGTTGATGTCCTTCTTTGTTTTTTAGTGGTTTTTGTGTTTTGTTTCTGCTAAATGTCAATTTTGTTGGTTATTTTAATCGGTTAAACCTAACTTTTTTTTTTGCAGTTCGATAGAGAATTTTAAGACGCAACTTTTGAGCGTTTTAGATTGGAGCTAAGAGTTGTCCTTCTTTGTTTTTTAGTGGTTTTTGTGTTTTTTGGCTAAATGTCAATTTGTTGGTTATTTTAATCGGTTAAACCTAACTTTTTTTTTTGCAGTTCGATAGAGAATTTTAAGACGCAACTTTTGAGCATTTTAGATTGGAGCTAAGAGTTGTCCTTCTTTGTTTTTTAGTGGTTTTTGTGTTTTTTGGCTAAATGTCAATTTGTTGGTTATTTTAATCGGTTAAACCTAACTTTTTTTTTTGCAGTTCGATAGAGAATTTTAAGACGCAACTTTTGAGCGTTTTAGATTGGAGCTAAGAGTTGTCCTTCTTTGTTTTTTAGTGGTTTTTGTGTTTTTTGGCTAAATGTCAATTTTGTTGGTTATTTTCATGGGTTAAACCTAACTTTTTTTTTGCAGTTCGATAGAGAATTTTAAGACGCAACTTTTGAGTGTTTTAGATTGGAGCTAAGAGTTGTCCTTCTTTGTTTTTTAGTGGTTTTTGTGTTTTTTGGCTAAATGTCATTCCTGATCATTTCCGGTTCATTCCTGATCATTTCCGGGTCATTCCTGATCATTTCCGGTTCATTCCTGATCATTTCCGGTTCATTCCTGATCATTTCCGGTGCTTTCCTGATCGTTTCCGGTTCATTTTTGATCATTTCCGGTTCATTCCTGATCACTTCCGGGTTCATTCCTGATCATTTACCCCCCCCCCCCCCCCCACCACCAACACCCCCCCCCCCCAACACCCCCACTCGCCCCCCTCACCCCCACTACCCCCCCTCACTCCCCCCACTCGCCCACCTCACCCCCACTACCCCCCCCCCCCCCCCTCGCCCCCCCCCCCCACTCACCCCCCCCCCCCCCCCTCTTAGGTTCTTTAGGTTCTTTAGGTTCTTTAGGTTCTTTAGGTTCTTTAGGTTCTTTAGGTTCTTTAGGTTGTATACTTGTTCCGACGGGACCACCTAACTTTTTTTTTTGCAGTTCGATAGAGAATTTTAAGACGCAACTTTTGGCCGTTTCAGATGTTTCATTGTTGATGTCCTTCTTTGTTTTTTAGTGGTTTTTGTGTTTTGTTTCTGCTAAATGTCAATTTTGTTGGTTATTTTCATCGGTTAAACCTAACTTTTTTTTTTGCAGTTCGATAGAGAATTTTAAGACGCAACTTTTGAGCGTTTTAGATTGGAGCTAAGAGTTGTCCTTCTTTGTTTTTTAGTGGTTTTTGTGTTTTTTGGCTAAATGTCAATTTGTTGGTTATTTTAATCGGTTAAACCTAACTTTTTTTTTTGCAGTTCGATAGAGAATTTTAAGACGCAACTTTTGAGCGTTTTAGATTGGAGCTAAGAGTTGTCCTTCTTTGTTTTTTAGTGGTTTTTGTGTTTTTTGGCTAAATGTCAATTTGTTGGTTATTTTAATCGGTTAAACCTAACTTTTTTTTTTGCAGTTCGATAGAGAATTTTAAGACGCAACTTTTGGCCGTTTCAGATGTTTCATTGTTGATGTCCTTCTTTGTTTTTTAGTGGTTTTTGTGTTTTGTTTCTGCTAAATGTCAATTTTGTTGGTTATTTTAATCGGTTAAACCTAACTTTTTTTTTTGCAGTTCGATAGAGAATTTTAAGACGCAACTTTTGAGCGTTTTAGATTGGAGCTAAGAGTTGTCCTTCTTTGTTTTTAGTGGTTTTTGTGTTTTTTGGCTAAATGTCAATTTGTTGGTTATTTTAATCGGTTAAACCTAACTTTTTTTTTTGCAGTTCGATAGAGAATTTTAAGACGCAACTTTTGAGCATTTTAGATTGGAGCTAAGAGTTGTCCTTCTTTGTTTTTTAGTGGTTTTTGTGTTTTTTGGCTAAATGTCAATTTGTTGGTTATTTTAATCGGTTAAACCTAACTTTTTTTTTTGCAGTTCGATAGAGAATTTTAAGACGCAACTTTTGAGCGTTTTAGATTGGAGCTAAGAGTTGTCCTTCTTTGTTTTTTAGTGGTTTTTGTGTTTTTTGGCTAAATGTCAATTTTGTTGGTTATTTTCATGGGTTAAACCTAACTTTTTTTTTTGCAGTTCGATAGAGAATTTTAAGACGCAACTTTTGAGTGTTTTAGATTGGAGCTAAGAGTTGTCCTTCTTTGTTTTTTAGTGGTTTTTGTGTTTTTTGGCTAAATGTCATTCCTGATCATTTCCGGTTCATTCCTGATCATTTCCGGGTCATTCCTGATCATTTCCGGTTCATTCCTGATCATTTCCGGTTCATTCCTGATCATTTCCGGTGCTTTCCTGATCGTTTCCGGTTCATTTTTGATCATTTCCGGTTCATTCCTGATCACTTCCGGGTTCATTCCTGATCATTTACCCCCCCCCCCCCCCCACCACCAACACCCCCCCCCCCCCAACACCCCCACTCGCCCCCCTCACCCCCACTACCCCCCCTCACTCCCCCCACTCGCCCACCTCACCCCCACTACCCCCCCCCCCCCCCCCTCGCCCCCCCCCCCCCACTCACCCCCCCCCCCCCCCCCCTCTTAGGTTCTTTAGGTTCTTTAGGTTCTTTAGGTTCTTTAGGTTCTTTAGGTTCTTTAGGTTCTTTAGGTTCTTTAGGTTCTTTAGGTTCTTTAGGTTCTTTAGGTTCTTTAGGTTGTATACTTGTTCCGACGGGACCACTGAACTTTTTTTTTTGCAGTTCGATAGAGAATTTTAAGACGCAACTTTTGAGCGTTTTAGATTGGAGCTAAGCGTTGACCTCGTTGTTTTTTAGTGGTTTTTGTGTTTTGTTTCTGCTAAATGTCAATTTTGTTGGTTATTTTCATCGGTTACACCTAACTTTTTTTTTTGCAGTTCGATAGAGAATTTTAAGACGCAACTTTTGAGCGTTTTAGATTGGTGCTAAGCGTTGACCTCTTTGTTTTTTAGTGGTTTTTGTGTTTTTTGGCTAAATGTCAATTTTGTTGGTTATTTTCATCGGTTAAACCGAACTTTTTTTTTTGCAGTTCGATAGAGAATTTTAAGACGCAACTTTTGAGCGTTTTAGATTGGAGCTAAGCGTTGACCTCTTTGTTTTTTAGTGGTTTTTGTGTTTTTTGGCTAAATGTCAATTTTGTTGGTTATTTTCATCGGTTAAACCTAACTTTTTTTTTTGCAGTTCGATAGAGAATTTTAAGACGCAACTTTTGAGCGTTTTAGATTGGAGCTAAGCGTTGACCTCCTTGTTTTTTAGTGGTTTTTGTGTTTTGTTTCTGCTAAATGTCAATTTTGTTGGTTATTTTCATGGGTTAAACCTAACTTTTTTTTTTGCAGTTCGATAGAGAATTTTAAGACGCAACTTTTGAGCGTTTTAGATTGGTGCTAAGCGTTGACCTCTTTGTTTTTTAGTGGTTTTTGTGTTTTTTGGCTAAATGTCAATTTTGTTGGTTATTTTCATCGGTTAAACCGAACTTTTTTTTTTGCAGTTCGATAGAGAATTTTAAGACGCAACTTTTGAGCGTTTTAGATTGGAGCTAAGCGTTGACCTCTTTGTTTTTTAGTGGTTTTTGTGTTTTTTGGCTAAATGTCAATTTTGTTGGTTATTTTCATCGGTTAAACCTAACTTTTTTTTTTGCAGTTCGATAGAGAATTTTAAGACGCAACTTTTGAGCGTTTTAGATTGGAGCTAAGCGTTGACCTCCTTGTTTTTTAGTGGTTTTTGTGTTTTGTTTCTGCTAAATGTCAATTTTGTTGGTTATTTTCATGGGTTAAACCTAACTTTTTTTTTGCAGTTCGATAGAGAATTTTAAGACGCAACTTTTGAGCGTTTTAGATTGGAGCTAAGAGTTGTCCTTCTTTGTTTTTTAGTGGTTTTTGTGTTTTTTGGCTAAATGTCATTCCTGATCATTTCCGGTTCATTCCTGATCATTTCCGGGTCATTCCTGATCATTTCCGGTTCATTCCTGATCATTTCCGGTGCTTTCCTGATCGTTTCCGGGTCATTTTTTATCATTTCCGGTTCATTTTTGATCATTTCCGGTTCATTCCTGATCATTTCCGGGTCATTTTTTATCATTTCCGGTTCATTTTTAATCATTTCCGGTTCATTCCTGATCATTTCCGGTTCATTCCCGATCACTTCCGGTCCATTCCCGATCACTTCCGGTTCATTCCTGATCACTTCCGGTTCATTCCCGACCACTTCCGGTTCATTCCTGATCATTTCCGGCTCATTCCGGATCATTTCCGGTTCATTTCTGATCATTTCCGGGTAATTCCTGACCATTTCCGGTTCATTCCCGACCACTTCCGGTTCATTCCTGATCATTTCCGGTTCATTCCTGATCACTTCCGGGTTCATTCCTGATCATTTACCCCCCCCCCCCCCCCCCCCCCACCCCCCACTCGCCCCCTCACCCCCGCTACCCCCCCCCCCCCCCCCCCCCCCCACTCGCCCCCACTCCCCCCCCCCCACTCCCCCCCCCCCCCCCCCCCCCACTCCCCCCTCTTAGGTTCTTTAGGTTCTTTAGGTTCTTTAGGTTCTTTAGGTTCTTTAGGTTCTTTAGGTTCTTTAGGTTGTATACTTGTTCCGACGGGACCACTGAACTTTTTTTTTTGCAGTTCGATAGAGAATTTTAAGACGCAACTTTTGAGCGTTTTAGATTGGAGCTAAGCGTTGACCTCGTTGTTTTTTAGTGGTTTTTGTGTTTTGTTTCTGCTAAATGTCAATTTTGTTGGTTATTTTCATCGGTTACACCTAACTTTTTTTTTTGCAGTTCGATAGAGAATTTTAAGACGCAACTTTTGAGCGTTTTAGATTGGTGCTAAGCGTTGACCTCTTTGTTTTTTAGTGGTTTTTGTGTTTTTTGGCTAAATGTCAATTTTGTTGGTTATTTTCATCGGTTAAACCGAACTTTTTTTTTTGCAGTTCGATAGAGAATTTTAAGACGCAACTTTTGAGCGTTTTAGATTGGAGCTAAGCGTTGACCTCTTTGTTTTTTAGTGGTTTTTGTGTTTTTTGGCTAAATGTCAATTTTGTTGGTTATTTTCATCGGTTAAACCTAACTTTTTTTTTTGCAGTTCGATAGAGAATTTTAAGACGCAACTTTTGAGCGTTTTAGATTGGAGCTAAGCGTTGACCTCCTTGTTTTTTAGTGGTTTTTGTGTTTTGTTTCTGCTAAATGTCAATTTTGTTGGTTATTTTCATGGGTTAAACCTAACTTTTTTTTTTGCAGTTCGATAGAGAATTTTAAGACGCAACTTTTGAGCGTTTTAGATTGGTGCTAAGCGTTGACCTCTTTGTTTTTTAGTGGTTTTTGTGTTTTTTGGCTAAATGTCAATTTTGTTGGTTATTTTCATCGGTTAAACCGAACTTTTTTTTTTGCAGTTCGATAGAGAATTTTAAGACGCAACTTTTGAGCGTTTTAGATTGGAGCTAAGCGTTGACCTCTTTGTTTTTTAGTGGTTTTTGTGTTTTTTGGCTAAATGTCAATTTGTTGGTTATTTTAATCGGTTAAACCTAACTTTTTTTTTTGCAGTTCGATAGAGAATTTTAAGACGCAACTTTTGGCCGTTTCAGATGTTTCATTGTTGATGTCCTTCTTTGTTTTTTAGTGGTTTTTGTGTTTTGTTTCTGCTAAATGTCAATTTTGTTGGTTATTTTAATCGGTTAAACCTAACTTTTTTTTTTGCAGTTCGATAGAGAATTTTAAGACGCAACTTTTGAGCGTTTTAGATTGGAGCTAAGAGTTGTCCTTCTTTGTTTTTTAGTGGTTTTTGTGTTTTTTGGCTAAATGTCAATTTGTTGGTTATTTTAATCGGTTAAACCTAACTTTTTTTTTTGCAGTTCGATAGAGAATTTTAAGACGCAACTTTTGAGCATTTTAGATTGGAGCTAAGAGTTGTCCTTCTTTGTTTTTTAGTGGTTTTTGTGTTTTTTGGCTAAATGTCAATTTGTTGGTTATTTTAATCGGTTAAACCTAACTTTTTTTTTTGCAGTTCGATAGAGAATTTTAAGACGCAACTTTTGAGCGTTTTAGATTGGAGCTAAGAGTTGTCCTTCTTTGTTTTTTAGTGGTTTTTGTGTTTTTTGGCTAAATGTCAATTTTGTTGGTTATTTTCATGGGTTAAACCTAACTTTTTTTTTTGCAGTTCGATAGAGAATTTTAAGACGCAACTTTTGAGTGTTTTAGATTGGAGCTAAGAGTTGTCCTTCTTTGTTTTTTAGTGGTTTTTGTGTTTTTTGGCTAAATGTCATTCCTGATCATTTCCGGTTCATTCCTGATCATTTCCGGGTCATTCCTGATCATTTCCGGTTCATTCCTGATCATTTCCGGTTCATTCCTGATCATTTCCGGTGCTTTCCTGATCGTTTCCGGTTCATTTTTGATCATTTCCGGTTCATTCCTGATCACTTCCGGGTTCATTCCTGATCATTTACCCCCCCCCCCCCCCCCCACCACCAACACCCCCCCCCCCAACACCCCCACTCGCCCCCCTCACCCCCACTACCCCCCCTCACTCCCCCCACTCGCCCACCTCACCCCCACTACCCCCCCCCCCCCCCCCCTCGCCCCCCCCCCCCCCCACTCACCCCCCCCCCCCCCCCCTCTTAGGTTCTTTAGGTTCTTTAGGTTCTTTAGGTTCTTTAGGTTCTTTAGGTTGTATACTTGTTCCGACGGGACCACCTAACTTTTTTTTTTGCAGTTCGATAGAGAATTTTAAGACGCAACTTTTGGCCGTTTCAGATGTTTCATTGTTGATGTCCTTCTTTGTTTTTTAGTGGTTTTTGTGTTTTGTTTCTGCTAAATGTCAATTTTGTTGGTTATTTTCATCGGTTAAACCTAACTTTTTTTTTTGCAGTTCGATAGAGAATTTTAAGACGCAACTTTTGAGCGTTTTAGATTGGAGCTAAGAGTTGTCCTTCTTTGTTTTTTAGTGGTTTTTGTGTTTTTTGGCTAAATGTCAATTTGTTGGTTATTTTAATCGGTTAAACCTAACTTTTTTTTTTGCAGTTCGATAGAGAATTTTAAGACGCAACTTTTGAGCGTTTTAGATTGGAGCTAAGAGTTGTCCTTCTTTGTTTTTTAGTGGTTTTTGTGTTTTTTGGCTAAATGTCAATTTGTTGGTTATTTTAATCGGTTAAACCTAACTTTTTTTTTTGCAGTTCGATAGAGAATTTTAAGACGCAACTTTTGGCCGTTTCAGATGTTTCATTGTTGATGTCCTTCTTTGTTTTTTAGTGGTTTTTGTGTTTTGTTTCTGCTAAATGTCAATTTTGTTGGTTATTTTAATCGGTTAAACCTAACTTTTTTTTTTGCAGTTCGATAGAGAATTTTAAGACGCAACTTTTGAGCGTTTTAGATTGGAGCTAAGAGTTGTCCTTCTTTGTTTTTTAGTGGTTTTTGTGTTTTTTGGCTAAATGTCAATTTGTTGGTTATTTTAATCGGTTAAACCTAACTTTTTTTTTTGCAGTTCGATAGAGAATTTTAAGACGCAACTTTTGAGCATTTTAGATTGGAGCTAAGAGTTGTCCTTCTTTGTTTTTTAGTGGTTTTTGTGTTTTTTGGCTAAATGTCAATTTGTTGGTTATTTTAATCGGTTAAACCTAACTTTTTTTTTTGCAGTTCGATAGAGAATTTTAAGACGCAACTTTTGAGCGTTTTAGATTGGAGCTAAGAGTTGTCCTTCTTTGTTTTTTAGTGGTTTTTGTGTTTTTTGGCTAAATGTCAATTTTGTTGGTTATTTTCATGGGTTAAACCTAACTTTTTTTTTTGCAGTTCGATAGAGAATTTTAAGACGCAACTTTTGAGTGTTTTAGATTGGAGCTAAGAGTTGTCCTTCTTTGTTTTTTAGTGGTTTTTGTGTTTTTTGGCTAAATGTCATTCCTGATCATTTCCGGTTCATTCCTGATCATTTCCGGGTCATTCCTGATCATTTCCGGTTCATTCCTGATCATTTCCGGTTCATTCCTGATCATTTCCGGTGCTTTCCTGATCGTTTCCGGTTCATTTTTGATCATTTCCGGTTCATTCCTGATCACTTCCGGGTTCATTCCTGATCATTTACCCCCCCCCCCCCCACCACCAACACCCCCCCCCCCCAACACCCCCACTCGCCCCCCTCACCCCCACTACCCCCCCTCACTCCCCCCACTCGCCCACCTCACCCCCACTACCCCCCCCCCCCCCCCCTCGCCCCCCCCCCCCACTCACCCCCCCCCCCCCCCCCCCCTCTTAGGTTCTTTAGGTTCTTTAGGTTCTTTAGGTTCTTTAGGTTGTATACTTGTTCCGACGGGACCACCTAACTTTTTTTTTTGCAGTTCGATAGAGAATTTTAAGACGCAACTTTTGGCCGTTTCAGATGTTTCATTGTTGATGTCCTTCTTTGTTTTTTAGTGGTTTTTGTGTTTTGTTTCTGCTAAATGTCAATTTTGTTGGTTATTTTCATCGGTTAAACCTAACTTTTTTTTTTGCAGTTCGATAGAGAATTTTAAGACGCAACTTTTGAGCGTTTTAGATTGGAGCTAAGAGTTGTCCTTCTTTGTTTTTTAGTGGTTTTTGTGTTTTTTGGCTAAATGTCAATTTGTTGGTTATTTTAATCGGTTAAACCTAACTTTTTTTTTTGCAGTTCGATAGAGAATTTTAAGACGCAACTTTTGAGCGTTTTAGATTGGAGCTAAGAGTTGTCCTTCTTTGTTTTTTAGTGGTTTTTGTGTTTTTTGGCTAAATGTCAATTTGTTGGTTATTTTAATCGGTTAAACCTAACTTTTTTTTTGCAGTTCGATAGAGAATTTTAAGACGCAACTTTTGGCCGTTTCAGATGTTTCATTGTTGATGTCCTTCTTTGTTTTTTAGTGGTTTTTGTGTTTGTTTCTGCTAAATGTCAATTTTGTTGGTTATTTTAATCGGTTAAACCTAACTTTTTTTTTGCAGTTCGATAGAGAATTTTAAGACGCAACTTTTGAGCGTTTTAGATTGGAGCTAAGAGTTGTCCTTCTTTGTTTTTTAGTGGTTTTTGTGTTTTTTGGCTAAATGTCAATTTGTTGGTTATTTTAATCGGTTAAACCTAACTTTTTTTTTGCAGTTCGATAGAGAATTTTAAGACGCAACTTTTGAGCATTTTAGATTGGAGCTAAGAGTTGTCCTTCTTTGTTTTTAGTGGTTTTGTGTTTTTTGCTAATTTGTCTAATGT